>CM062529.1:20005000-20693750 GCA_031439595.1 Pterocarpus santalinus
TTAATAAGAATATAAATAAATAATACACAATATAAGTTATAATTTTACGCAATTAAAATTATCATAACTTTAATTTTTTTGTTATATTTTTGCTTTTGATTAAAATTATACGTGGTAATGAAAAGGTAATATTATTATCTTATATAATATTGCTTCAAACATTACATAATATTAAATTATATTAAATTTTATAGATTCGGGTCTTATCCTATTATATTTTTTGTGAAATTTTATCCTATTATGCATATCAAACTGGTCCTTAGCCATTATATTTAATATTTTGTAATCTGATTTGGTAGTATAGATATTGAATGGCCTTCGATGTGTGCTTTATCATATGCATGTAATTGAATTGCATTTTGTTCTCTGACTCCTCTTTGTTTGAGATCCTGGGGAGTTGTTTTGATTTATCCCAGTCACAAAAAAATTAATAAAATATATTATATTTAATTAATTGTTTGATATACACAATATATTATATAACTTATTCATTTAAATTTTTTATTAATTAAAATAATGAATAAGTTATTCAACCCTAAACAGGTACAGTTACAAATTTTTAACTTTTGTTTAGTCTTTGATTTTTTTAAGTACATTAAAATTAGTAAATAAATTATATAAAAATATTTTTCATTAAAAAATGTTTAAAAATAAATAAATAATATTTAGCAACAAATAATATTTAATATAAGTTATAATTAAATGTAATAAAAGTAAAAAAATTTAAAATAATTACAGTTAATAAATAAATATATAAATTTATCTTTCTTTTTATATATTAAAATAAAATGTAAAGTAAAAATATTGAATTTACTCTTTCAAGATGTACATTTTTTCTATTTTTTATTGCTATATATTTCTTTTGTTAAATTAATACAGTAACGAACATACAATAAAAGATAAATTTTTGAGAAATTATATTTTAAGATGATTTTTTTTCTTTTACATATATCTCATGCAAAGCATGGGTAATAAAATTAGTTATAAGTAAAAGTATAAACTTAAAATTAAAAAATTATAGGTTGAAACTAATTTTTGATCTCTACACATGTCTTAGATTTTGGTTTTAGTCGCTATATTAAAAATAAATTTAGTTTAGGTCTCTATAATAGTATTAAATTAGCCCCTGGTGTTAAAAAATTATTAGACAACATTAGTTTCTATTGATGTAGTTAATAAGAGCTAATATAGAACATGGTAAAACTTAGTTTTGGTAATTTTGACTTATAAAAAGGCCATTTTAATACTATTTTAGTCATTTTTTTATTTTTAGAAAAAGGTCATTCAGGCTTAAAAAAAACATAACAAAGGTTGTTTCAGAACTATAATAACAACATATTATATCTATGTTAGATTATATTAGCCACCTTAGCAAAAGCTGACATCGTTAGTAATTTTTTAGGAGCATGGACTAACTCCTTAATGAGTACTGCTATAGAGACCTGAACTTTTTTTTTTTGTAAGGACTAAAACCAAAATTTGAGGCACATACAAAGATCAAAAACTAGTTTTAAACAAAATTATATTATATAATATTATTTAGTTTGGATTGAATTGGATCACTTTTGAAAATTAAATCGAAAATCCGACACAATACATGTGGATTGTAGAGATCAAGAACCATTCCAATCCAAATTTTTGCAATTTTTATTAATTTTTTTATTTAGATTGGATTGATTTAGCAATTTTAATTTAATTATATTGAAATTGAACACCTCTACTTTTTTGGTCAACAGGAGCAACGACATTTTTTTATGGAGTTTTTATGGCACTTTTTTTTTTTGGAGCAATGAGTGACCAATGGAAATGGAACCGACTAGGAGAAGGATAGGAGCAAAATAGGAGAGACAAATGTGAGAAAAAAGTGGAGATCAAGCATTGGTGAATGAAAATCTATACTTCTATATTACTATATAAAAAAGTCGGGTCATTTTAACTTCTTTCTTGATCACCTTGGACTCAACTTCTCTTATTTTTCTTTAATTTTTCTTAACTTCTCTCAATTTCTCTACATGATTATTTTAAGAATAGTAAAATTTGGACACAAAAAAATAGTTCTTCACTCAAATTTTACTTTTAAAGATAAATAAAAATAAATTTTAAGTTTATAATAAAATAAAAAAATATGGATTAATAGGCATTATTAATCCACTAGTAGAAGAGAGAGAAGATACCGTTCGTGCATCACCGATTCATATTAATTAGTTCTTTTGTTTTTCTTTTTTGTTGGATTGACACATTTACACTATGCACTACTGCCTCAACCCAAATTGTATTAGTAGAATTTCCCAATAATGTTCGATTTGCAGTATTGGACCTGAACCCAAACTATATGAGTGCAATGTAAGAGCATAGACGTTCCAAAGGACCAATGTTTCCACCCCACAAGATGGGGTTGCTCCCTCATCCTTGGGCCCCCCAAAAAAAAGGTCCAAATGGACCGAAACAAATTTTAAAAAGGAGAAAATGTGTTTTTATCCTCTGAATTATAGGATATATGTATTTTATTCTTGGACTTTTATAAAAATGTGCAAATAGAACCTTCTAACATTTTAAAAATATGTAAATAGACCCTTAAATAACTAAACTACCCTCAACTTGAAGAAGTAAAGGAGAGAGTGTGGAAGGAGATGATAGTAGTTTGGTCATTCAAGTGATTTGTACTATTTTAAAATATTAGAAGATCGATTTACATATTTTTAAAAGTTTGAGGGTAAAATGCACATAACCTATAATTAAATTGGGTAAAGCGCATTTGTTCCTTTTAAAAATAAGACAAGGGGGATGCTTGACCCAAATAAAGAGAGAAAAAAAAAAAAAAAGGATGCTATTTCAAATCAAAACTACTTTAGCATAAAAGTTACAATGATGCGACATTATGGTAAATAGACCGAAGGCAAAAGAATGATCGAAAAATCTTTATAAAATTATGGTAAATAGTTCACCTAGATATGTTCGTGCCTAAATACTATTACTCACTTTGATTCTTTGGCTAACTTGAACATTAGAATGCTTTTACATACACCTCATCCTAATTTTCCCGAACCACGGTGGAAAGCTCTTCCAACGACTTGAGCAACTGGAAGGCAAACATAAACAAACATAATTGTTAAATTTTGATTTATTTGAATGTCAAATTTCGTGGAGCATTTGTCCGTTTAACCCGTTTGAGATTATTTTTGTTATTGCGACTATAATAAATACTTAGAACTGTGTGGATTGTATTGATATGCGGACCTTGGGATGGTTTTTTTATGATTAATAGGTTATCCTATTATTATTATTATTATTATTATTATTATTATTATATCAAAAAAAAAAGAAGAAAAAAATACGTTATCCTATTATTAGTAAATTACAATCATATGTATCTATTAAATTATTTTTGTATTTAATTTGTTATTTTGTTAATATAAAAAATAAATTAATGTAAAGAGTACTTAAAACAAATTATAAGTTACAGTGTATAATGAAAAGTCAAGTGTTTGAAAATAATTGAAATTAATGAGTAAGAACTATTTAAATAATTATATTTATCTTTAAATATTTAATTAAATGATTATAAGAAAATATTATTTTATAATATTTATCATGCTTGAAAAAATTTATTTACTAATTCACTATTTTATTTTTTTAATATCTAAATAAGTAATTAATAATAATGACATATAACCTTTATTGCAAAGGTATTTTAAGAAATATAAATTGTGAATCAAAAGACTATTATCCTTTGTTAATTAGTAGTACGTAACTAAGTATATATAACAGGGTGCACCTATTCTTATATGTATTATTATTGCACGATCAAAGCCACGTTCTCTTTTATGCGTATAGAGGATGTGGATAAATTCACTCGCTCAACCCCTGTCCTTAATTGAATCATAACCCTAAAATTTTTGTTCTTCGGCTTTGTCTTTAAATTGCTCAACAATATTAGGTTAGTCTGTCCATCCTATAGTACTATACTAATTCTCATATTGCTGTCAAAACACGTTGTGGATTAATTAAGACAATGTTTTAAGCGATCAGAAGTAGAAATTCTAGATGAAGATACATAGTTTGAACAGAGTATAGTAGCAAAAAACCAAACAAAATGGATACATTTACGCATGAGCGATCCCTAACGTCATAAAAGATTACTCAAACGAGTAAAAACAAAAGTAGTTGTGAGGTGTGACAGACCAAAATGAAAGAAGATGGACCAAAATGAACCAACGTAAAAAAACAAAGAAGCAGTCAAAGAAAGAAAACAGATACTTCTATATTGGGAGGCAGTCAGTCAAAGCCCTTATTACTATAGCCGTTGTAGTCAATCTCTCTTATCCATGTCGCCATATCCTCTTGGCTCCTTCTTTCTTACCTTTTTTTTAGGGGTTCTTTCTTTCATTCTTATTTATACATTCATCCTTTGTCTATTTTCACTAGTCTACTCGTTGTTGAAAGAAAACGGAGATAGAAAAGGAAAGGCTACAATTTTATCCTCAAATAATTTGGTCTTGTATGTATGATGATATCATGGGTTTTATGAATTATAAATTAAAATTTGATCCAACAATTATAATATGTTAAATACTTCTAAAGAACCTTATTAAAATCACAAAGTGAGTCTCTTATACCATTATATAAAGAGTTTTTTTTTTATAATTTTCATGTCTATTTTTTAATTATTATTGTTAATTATTAATTACAAAATTTTAACACACACACACACACACACACACATATATATATATATGATTAATTGTTATTTATAGATATACACAAATTTTTTTCCAATAATTTATATTATTACTTTTTCAGCACTGCTACCTAGTATGAAAGGATTTCGTATGATTTGTTACTAATGGTTATAAACCATTCCGGAGACGGCCCAAAAGGCAAGGGCGGGAGAGAATCAATGGGTAGTCGTTAAAATGCATAGCAATATAGTATTTTATTTAATTTAAATATATTAATAGTGTAAAGTAGTTATATATTATCAGCTAATAGAAATAATAAAAAATGTCAACTTATACAAATAATTATCCTTTATAATAAGAGATCCACTATAATTTTTTACTTTTCACTATTTTTATTGATTGACATTATAAAATTATTTTACACTACTAGTATATACTAATTAAATTTTTTTACAATTGGTGATTATTTCGGTACACTCAATAAATAGATGATACTGAAATATACTATGACGTGGAAACTTGTTACTGGTCTCTTTATCTATGTCAGTATCTACTCAGCATATTGCGTTTACTATTTTTTATCTTAATTTACAATATGACCCAGGATTTAGCAAATCCTCTAATTTATCAAATTCTCAAATTATGTCAGCTTCTAATTTATTTAAATTCCCAATTTATACAACCTAACTTTCCATCAATAAGATTGCAAATGGTGGCCGCTCAATTGGGCAAGATTACAATTCACCAATTCTCGATGGAACAAAAACTAGAATTAATGATGATTTGATTAAACTATGAACGGATGAGAAACGATTTTGGCCCAGATTAGTATTATGTTATGCTTATCATCAAAGTGGGAAATATTGAAGATATGTGTAATATTCGCAAAGCAAGTTATGAAAAAGTAATAATGGGATATTAGGAAGAAAAGAGTATGAATGATTGGTTCTAATTGTACTTCATACAATATTCTCCACATCTAATATAAAATACAGCGCAAGATTCTTAAAGAAAAATAAAACATACAAAAGATGTGACACATTGTTCTCAATTGGATTCATATAGGGGCACTCAAAAATCATTGCCGGAGGAGGAGGGCAGCCGTGCGCTAATTCATGACAGCAAGCAGTGCGGGTTGGTAGTGGAGGCTTGCATCAATGGAGTCGAAATTTTGCAAGATGAAAACGAAGATCAATCCACTTACACGTTGACTGATAAAAAATTAGGATTAGGGTTTATAATTTATGAATTTGAATAAATTAAAAGTTGTGATAATTTGATTGAGTTAGAGTATTTGTTAAAAGAATTTTGGGGTTATATTGTTGTTGGGCAAAAAAGTCATGAAGACACAAAAGATGGTGTAAGTCAAAACTAAAGTAAACAAAAATAGAAGAGTGGACAGAAAAGGGCTGATAGCTTTTCCACAAAAGGAAAGGTTGAAACACGAAAATACAGTTAAGGTGTCGATCGACGTGAATCACTATTTAAGAGTCGAAAAAGGGGTGGAAAACAATCAAAAAAATTGAGTGATTGGTTTCAAACGAAGATTGAGAAAGCCAAGTTAATATTTCAACTAAGGTCAAAATATTATCTATAAATCTAAAGGAGTAGCTAATAATGAGCACAAAATGACGTATCAAGATAGGCTAGAAAGAGGGACTTACACAAGGCCCAGGGACGTGACATGAAAACATGGGACAGTGAAATGCAAGAATAAACGTGAGCTTCAAGGAAACAAATTGCAAAATATGGAACATAATGAGCCTAGATTTTGGGGAGTCATTTGTCTATAAATAGTGAAATTAAGTAGCATTTGAGGGGATTTTTGAGGGGTCATACTTGAAATCACCTCTAAATATCAAAATCTAGCTCTGACATTAAAGAGTACTGAGGAACTTAAGTAATGATCCTTTTCCTCTTTGCTTTATTTAGTCATTTGATCTTGTTTTCTCAACTTGATTTTAATCTTTGTATGTTTGTAAATACACTAATCTCATTCGCACTATTTCATTTCATTGAAGATTCAATTAAATTGTTGTTTTATCTCTTATTTATGATACTTTTCAATATTATGAGAATCCATTAGAGAAGCCGTTTCCGTTCCTCAAAGAGACCCATAACACAAAATTACACGATCATTTATTTGTTTATTGACTAAAAACCCAATAAACGGTTGTAAATAAAAAAATTAGCAAATAGAATATTTTAAATATACTTATTGGATGTTGATTAGAGCTAACATAGATAAAAAAAGACCAATAACAATTTGCCATATTTTAGTATGTTTTAGTATTATCTAATTATTAAATTTACCGAGGTAAACACTTTTACAATTATTCGACAGTATTGTGTTACGAAATAACTTTCGTACCATCAATCATTATGGTTACTTTTTTTTTATCTCAAAAAAAAAAAACACTTATAATGCCAATCAATATGTTTGTAGTATTTATAAAGAAATGAATTGTAAGATGTGAATTTTTTCCAAGTAAATTTAAAATGTCAATGTTTATTATTATTAAAATTAAAACAATAATAAATAATTAATTATTATAATATAAAAAATACCAACCTCAAATAAAAATTCTATTTCCATATAAAGAAACATGTTATAAAAAGACTTTTTAAGTTTGATGCTGTCTTTGACCCTCAAGCTGAACAAGGTAATTAAGCTAAGACAATGACGGTAAATCCAACAATCCACTCAAAAACTATTTTACCTACAAAAACTCAAATACTGACTCGTTTGAACTTGTTTTGATATGAAACTTAAGAAACAAAGAAAAGAAAAACATTAAATATTGTATCTTCAATTTTTTTGTTTTTCAGAGAGACTAATATCTCAATATATAGTCAGACATTTAAATGAAAATTTTTCTAATAGTATTTTTTTTCATACATATAAAATTTCAAGATTAAATCCAAGATCACATATTTAAGGGATTTGACCCTTTCTATTAGAATTAATATCTTGTTAGTTATCCACAAAAATTTTAAACAGTCAAGATTTTTATTAAAATCTAACTCTTAAAATAATATAGCATATTTATTGAACTTTAAATAGGTAATTGTTTTCTACTAATTTATTTCATTCAATAACCTTTTCTTATTTTTGTCAAAAATTTTGTAAATATTGTTTCTAATTATATATGCATGATTGCTCTTATATCTTTGACCAACATACATGGACTATGCATTAATTAAAGGACCTTTTTATATAATTGAGAAATAATATTTTAATATAACCCTCTTAATACTCCGTATTGATATGTTACCCATCTACCATTAAATAGATGTATGACCCCACTTAAATTGAATTTCACATCTATTCAATAATAGATAAATAATATATCAACTCAGAATATGAGATAGGTTATATTCAAATAATCCATTTATGTATAATTTAATCTCTCTCACTATGAAGTATAGCGTGCTTCCCAATTCACGAAACCCCGTATAAACAATATTATATTTTTAGCAACGTAAATGAATATTTATAGTAAAAGGAAAAACTAATATATATATATATATATATATATTATTTTTATTTTTATTTTATTTTTTATTAAAGAAGGGGCGATATTCACTACGAGCCACCATTGTCTCCATTGCATGGTTTTTGGGCGTTATCAACGCTCCCCCTACCACCACAGCACACAGACTTTTCTCTCTGTTAGTTTGGTTGTGCCAAAAACCAGTTTTTTGCTTATGCTCTTATTCGTTCTATTTCATTTATTCTCTCATCCCCTCCCTGGCTTACATTGACATTCCTACCTATTAGTGTCATACACCATGCATCGTAATGCCAATCCGACCCACATTCAACCCATCCAACCCGCTTCCGCCCCTCCCCCTCGAACCCGCCCCGCATCCCCATCCTCCCGCGCCGCCTTCCGCTCCCTCTCCGCCACCCACGGCTCCCCTTCCTCCTCCTCCTCCTCTTCCGGCCACCACCGCGTCCAGCGCTCCGCCTCCGCCTCCGCCAGATTCTCCCGCCAGAGCACCACACGCGAGGTCGTCCTAAACGACGTCGTTGGGAACGGAATCTCGGGCATACTGTACAAGTGGGTGAACTATGGGAGAGGGTGGCGACCCCGCTGGTTCGTGCTACACGACGGCGTGTTGTCGTATTACAAGATTCATGGCCACGACAAGCTGGTTCTGAACGGTGACGTGGAGAATGGGTCGAAGGTCATCGGAGAAGAGTCGTTCCGCCGCATCAACAGCCACCGCCATTGCCCCTCGCGCCTTCACAGACCCGTCAGCGAGATACACCTCATGGTCTATTTTCTTTCTCTCACTTGGATTATTATTATTATTATTTTCTTTTATTTCCATTTTTTAGGTTTGAGTTGCAATTGTGCAAACACATAACTGACAAAGCGAAAACTTTTTTTTTTCCAGAGTAGTATTACTAATGTTAAAAAAATTGTTTTAGAACTTTTTACAGAAAGTGAAAGTTATTGTTACATAAAATAAAATAAAATAAAATGGTATAACTCATTTTAGGTAAGTGTTGTATAATATATTATTCCAACAAATATAACATGCAGAAATTTTACCTCTTTCCAGATGAAAAAATACCTATTTAAAATTTTTCTTATTTTTATTATCATTTCTTTTACATACATTTAAAACAAAATATTAATGTTTTCTAATTATTAAATATAAGAGTTTAATTGGTATGCACTAATAGTGTAAAACAGTTTTACACTGTCAACCAATAGAAATAGGGGAAAGTGAGAAATCATGGTGGGTCCCTCAATATAATGGGTAGTTATTTGTATTAGTTGGCACTTTTCACTATTTCTATTGGTTGACAGTGTAAAACTATTTTATACTATCAGTGCATTTAAATTAAATTCTAAATATAATATATAAATTAAAAAATTAAAGAATATCAAATAAACCAAGCGTCCTTCTTAAATTTTAACATACCTTCCATTTTTACATATATTCTTCAAAAATACTATATATGATTACATATTAATATAAAAGATTTTTAAATTAATAGTATATAACAATTAAAATTTATATAAATAGTACATTTGAAAATTTTTAATTAGCTCATATTTAAACAATAGTTTTGAATATGAAAGCATGATTTAAGTGAAAATGACAAAAAAATGCTATATTTCATTACCTCGGCAAAATAATAATATGTAAACTATAGACATATTTAGTTTTAATTAGTTAAAAAGAATAATCGTTTTTTTTCAAATTCATCCACAAAAATTTCAATTACAAACGATTTTCAATTCAAAATAAACTAACACACACCTTCGCGCATTCATGAGGCGCTTATGGATGATGCATCCCTGGAGTAGGATGGCTCCTTAGTTTATTTTTGTTGTTTGGTTTTGTTTCTTTGTTTTTAGGCTTTTAGCCCCGTAATACTAACACAAAATAATAATAATAATAATAATAATAATAATAATAATGAAGTAACGCACATCCGCACTACAATCCAAACATGCTAAACGATAGACATCATCTTTAAGTCTTACTCTTATGCATAGGTGGCTTCTTTTTTTGTGTTAATTTGATATTATAATCAAGGTTAAAACTAGACTAAAAAAATTTGGTTTGAATCTCTACATTAAAATTTTTTTGATTTAGGTTCCTATATATTAAATTTTTTTTTATTTAGGTGCCTATAGTGATAGTGATTTAATCTTTGCTATTAGAAAATTATTAGAAAATATTAATTTTTCCTAATGTGGTTAATAGCAGCTAACACGAAATATGCTGAAGTTCAGTTGAGATTGTTTCGAACCTGAAAAAATTTACTCCAATATCATTTTAGTCACTTTTTTATTTTTTTTAAAAAGCCATTTACAACCTTAAAAAAAGGTTTAAAAACTATTGTTTCGAGATTATTAACAACATACTACGTCTATATAGGCCTCCTTAGCCACATCAGTAAAGATTAATATTGTATAATAATTTTCTAACCATAGGGAACTAAAACAAACATTTTCTAGTGTAAATACTAAAACCAAAATTAGGACGTGTAAGGCCAAAAAGTGGTGTTAACCTATAATCAATGACGAATATTAATTATGGGTTGCATGGAATGAATATTGGTGGCGTGCAGGTGTGTTCAGTTCGAGAGAACAAGTCAGACGAGAGGAGGTTCTCGATATGCACAGGGACGAAGAAGAGGCTGCACCTGAGGGCGGAGAGCAGCGAGGACAGGGCAACCTGGGTGCAGGCCATGATGGCTGTTAAGGATATGTATCCTCGCCTGTCCAACGCCCAAATCATGGCCCCCGTCGCCTCTGTCACTGTCTCCACCGACAGGCTCAGGCAGCGGCTGCTCCAAGAGGGTGTCAGCGAGGCTGCCATTCAGGACAGTGAGGACATCATGAGAACCGAACTCTCCCACTTGCAGAAGCAAATTATGGCTCTCAAGCACAAGAATTTGATGTTGATAGACACACTCCGCCATTTAGAGGTACTTCCTTATTGACAAGAGATAGCCTTATGTGAGCACAAGTTTAACAACTTGGATTTACACACATTCACATGGAAAGGAGTATATGTCGGTTACAATCCTTGTTAGTGGGTCCCAATTCTAAAACTCTTGCATTATTTATTTATTTATTTATTTTTAATAATCTATAACACTCAACCGAAATCTTGTTTAAAAAAAGTGTCAAATCATTTGACCAAAAGTTGGTTATTGTAATTGTTTTTTTAAAAAAAAAATTTACATTAATCAAATTTAAATATGCTCTAAGGCAATGTCATTTTGAATACTGAAAATAACATACAGTTAGCATTTGTTATCGAAATCTTTGATAGAATGATGTGATATTAGTTCTAACCTTTATATAGATAAGCAGTTTTCACTACTTTAACTTATCCCACCAAAATTCTAGTATCAATTCTGACAAATAATATCAGGTATATAGTATTATACTCTTTGAGTATTGATGGTTTGTAATTTCTAAATGTAATGCTTATATTCAATTTGCTTCTATCTTGTAGACAGAGAAGGTTGACTTGGAGAACACACTTGTTGAAGACCAAAAATCAAAGGATGAAGGGGATCCCTATCTATCTTCTCATGAAAAATATAGTGGTACGTAATTATACTACAGGGGCCGCAGTCAAAGAAATTATGTTATGTTCTTGTGCTGCCCAATCTAGCTAGCTAGTTCTACTTTTTCTACATTCATTGTTCCACATCTTAAATCATTTTTCACTATTTTAATATATGACAGATGGAAGTGCCAGTGATTCTTCTGATGAGCATGATAGGCATGATCACTCTGACGATGAAGATGATGCATTCTTTGATACGCATTCCGTTATAAGTAATGGATCCGACCATATGAGATCCGGCCATGAATCTGAAACTGAGGAGGAGGCTACTCCAAATGGAAATTGTGATGCAAAGTCTCCAATTGGGTCTGTTGGATTCAACTATCCTCATTTGGAGCGACGAAAGAAGTTGCCGGAACCTGTTGAGAAGGACAATGGGGTCAGTCTCTGGTCGATAATAAAAGATAATATAGGGAAGGATCTTACAAAGGTTTGTCTTCCGGTTTACTTCAATGAGCCACTCTCCTCATTGCAGAAGTGTTGTGAGGATCTGGAGTACTCTTACCTTCTAGACCAAGCATATGAGTGGGGTAAAATGGTTAGTTTCTATTTGCAAAATATTTGTAGTTAGTGGCATGATTCACTAATGGGAGAGGATCCTCTCGTATACAGAATTTCCACACATGACCAGGTTGAGAATCATGTGCACATCCTCATCATCCCCAAAATTTTTTGTTAGTGTCATGATTCACTAGTTAGTTGACTCACCATGTGCATTTCTTCATCATTGATCAAATTATGTTAAAAAGGTTGAGAATATGCATATAATTAGGTTATGTGCAATTTGCATGTAATAAGAGTGAGAGATTTTTACACGGGCACAAATTTAACAATTGATATTTAGGCACGCTCACAATAAAAGTAAGTCCCACAATTTTTTTTTTTTATGATACACTCATTTGTTTTTGGATCTGATTAACTTTATTGTGAGTGTGGCTAAATATGAGCTGTTAAATTTGAATTTATACAAGAATTTTTCTAAGAGGAACCATACCTTTCACTAATTGTTGTAGCCCAGTGTGTCAAGAACTGTTTTGTAACTCTTGGAAACATATCTCACATCCATGCTTCTTATGCACAGGGTGACAGTTTAATGAGGATGCTACATGTGGCCGCATTTGCAATTTCAGGGTATGCTAGCACTAGTGGTAGAAGTTGCAAACCATTTAATCCACTGTTGGGCGAGACATTTGAAGCAGAGTATCCAGACAAAGGCATTCGCTTTGTCTCCGAGAAGGTATACAATTGTATTTCATGCTGCTGATGAAAAATGCCACAGGTTCATGTCCATTTATAAGGACAACAAAGTACTCCTTGTAAAACAACTTTTGATGTTATAGTTGAAGTGTCATACACTGAATCATATATAGTAAGAACTTTTCATTTACTCTAAAAGCATCTTAAAATTTTTCAAAAAAAGAAAAACAAAAATATCTATCGATATTTCTATTTTATAAGCTATGAGTACTTAGTTAAAATTCCAATTCGTTGATTTATTTATTAAAAGAGAACTTTGCATTGTTGCCATTCTCCTCCTTTTCTCTTTTGTCCATTTCTAAAAGCCAGTTATGTTATTTAAAAAGTTGCCTGCAAATCTCACAACATCTCATCACAATTATCACTTCTTCCTCTTTTTCTCACTTTTTTCCCTCACATTAATGGCACGTATCTTCTTTGTGAGATTTGTGAAATTGCTTTTTCATTTTTTTTTAAATGCAATAATCATTTCCCTTCTAAATATCTTGGGAGGGGATGCTATTTGCACTTATTTGATTTCAATTCATTCATGACTTTGAAAAATCTTTGATGCTAATGAGCTATAGACAATTTGGCAAATTTTTCCATGTGTCAAGTATTGGTGATTGGGAATAAAGTACTTACGATGTTCCTCTTGAGATAGGTCAGTCATCACCCCATGATTGTTGCATGCCATTGTGACGGC
Organism: Pterocarpus santalinus; assembly: GCA_031439595.1. NCBI lineage: Eukaryota > Viridiplantae > Streptophyta > Magnoliopsida > Fabales > Fabaceae > Pterocarpus > Pterocarpus santalinus. The sequence goes on from CM062529.1 coordinate 20,018,732, forward strand.
AATGGCTGGAAATTTTGGGGTGACAGCACCTTAAAAAGTAAGTTCTGGGGTCGTTCAATTCAGCTCGATCCTGTTGGTACATTGACTTTGCAATTTGATGACGGAGAAGTCTTTCATTGGAGTAAGGTATGATTTTGCTTGACATAAATAGTGCTTACCAGTCTCTTCCAATGTGCACGGATTAGCTAATTAGTATTATGTCATCAGGTAACCACATCCATTTACAACCTCATTTTAGGAAAGCTCTACTGTGATCATTATGGTACAATGCGGGTAGAGGGGAACCGTGAGTATTCATGTAAGATCAAATTCAAGGAGCAGTCAATCATTGATAGAAACCCTCACCAGGTGCCCTTTCATATATCGCTTTTTTTTTTTTAAAAAAAGTTTTTTTAGTTCATGAATAGGGGGTGAGCCTTGGCACAAAAATAAGTTTGCTATCTTGTGAACTAGAGGTTACGAGTACATCTACCCTTCCCATACTCCACCAAGTGAAAGTCTCTGCATTGAGATGTCTGTTTTTGATCATGAATGGGTCAAAATGTGTTGGATTTTTACATATTCCATTTTGACAAGAATTGCAGCTTAAATCAGAGCATGCTTTCTTCGTATTGAAACAACGTAATTCATTTATTAATTTAGCTGATAGTCAACACATGCTTTCATTCCATGCTTTCATTCAATATTTAAAGTTGACGTAGTGGAGACTATCATAATTGAAGAGACTATATAGCTCAGCCGCTCCAAGAAATTTTCACTTGGAATGAAATCGAGAAGAAAAGCACAAGAGTTGAGAGAAAAATGCTTATAGCATGTTTGGAAAAACTTTCAGTAGCACTAGAATCGATTTTGAATGGCTAAATTCGATTTTAATCAATTTTTGGGTTGTTTGATTATATATTTCTAGAATCAATTCTTATCTTTAGAGTTGATTCTGGGAGAAGTGAAAATTTTTTACTTTCTATCAAAATCACTTTTAGAAGAACTACTAAATATAAATCACTTTATCTCAAAATCAATTCTATTCAAACCAATTTTTTAAAATTAATTCTCTCTATAATCAATTCTACAAAAGCAGAACCAAACATACTATTAGTAGAAGTGGGCTTTAATTTGTCTTTGGAATGCTAAACTATAAAAGTACAAAATAATAGGTGCACATGATTGTTGATCTCATTCTTGGATTTTTTTTTTTTTTTAACATGTAATGCAAAAATGATGTATGTACATTCCATGCGTTATTTGTTGTCAACGATACCACTGCATCAGACAGTCAACTTTGCCAATTGATTTTAATTTCAATTGACTTGTATCAATGTCACTGTTTGTTTTAATTCCCTTCCATCTAGCCTAGTTGTAGTTTTTTCAACATTTATTGTATAGTTTTGCGTATGCAGACTTTTATTTTTATTTTCATTTTTTTATATATACTACAGAGATATAAGGTTGCGATATGAATTCCATAATCTTTTATGCTCCATACATAGACGTATTATGTAACTAATGCTCTGTAATTTAAGTTCTGCTGCAGATTCATGGCATAGTGGAAGACAGGAAAGGTAGAACAGTGGCAACTCTATTTGGGAAATGGGATGAGAGCTTGCACTACGTAATTGGAGGGAATTCTGGGAAAGGAAAAGGGTCCAATTCGTCATCAAAACCCAATCCATTATGGAAGCGGAATCCGCCACCTGAGCACCAAACAAGATATAGCCTTACACAGTTTGCAATTACACTAAATGAAATCACGCCTGGACTCAAGGTAATTGTGTTAACATTATTTTTTAACTAGTTCTTGCATTTTTCATTCTACCTTTCTTCCCTTCCCTTATGCTCTATTCACAAAATCCTATGCAGAATGAGCATTAAAGGTTGTGTTTGGTTTATAATTTACAAATCATGGTTTGGTTCAAGGAAAAAGCAGCTTTCTTTTGATCATTCCAAACACTAACTAATGTATTCTGAATATAAAAATTGATTTCTAAACCAATTAAAATTGTATTTTATATAATCATTCCAAAATAAGATTTAATTCATAAATTAAATCAATTCATAATTTTAATCATTCCAAACTCTTCCTTACTTCTGCTAAATCATGATTTGAGACTCAATCATATCTCAATGTGATTTTGTCAAACATATTGAAATAAATTAAAGCTCAGTTTGCATCCTTTAAACCATAGTTTGAGGTATATAAACTGAAATTCAGGCACGGTAAAAAGTCCTCTATGATTAGTATTGACTTTTTATTTGGGTATATCGATAGCAATAAGATTTAAATCTAGGATCTCATGCAAACTATTAAACCCTTCACCACTAGACTACTCCTAGTGGCTTAGTTAGTACTAATGTTCGAGTTAATAACAAACAGGAGAAGTTGCCACCGACAGATTCCAGGCTAAGACCTGATCAAAGGTATTTAGAGAATGGAGAGAATGAAATGGCCAATTCTGAGAAGTTGAGGCTGGAACAAAGACAGCGGCAGGTACAATTGGTTCATCTCAAATTTCGCTAGAAATTCATTATGCTGTTTAATACTATGTTCTTGCTCATTAGCAAAAGCCTCACCATAATTTACAGGCACGGAAGTTGCAAGAGAAGGGTTGGAAACCAAGGTGGTTTGCTAAGGAAAAAGGCGGTAAAAGTTACCGTTATGCTGGTGGATATTGGGAAGCTAGGGAAGAGGGGAAGTGGGAATCTTGTCCTGACATATTTGGCCAACTCACAACTGATGCTGAGTCTAACCCATCTCAATAAATTCTCAACTTTTTTTTTGCCTAATATCCCTACCTACTACCCCCACCACCAATTTGTACATGTTTGGATTCCCATTTGCAGCTCTTAAACCATGATTTGGACCTGTGCAAATGAAGAACCAAACATGCTAAAATTCCCCTTGATCATATTCATAGCCATATTCATCATCATTACTTCTCTAAGAGACATAGTTGGTTAATGCCTGTCAAGTGTAGGTATGCATAATTACAGTGGTTGTTCTCAACGAAGTGGCTTCCCAATTCCAACTGGCAACAGCAACATTTCTTGCTGGCACATGCTCAATTTCAAAGTTGGGTTTTGGAATTTGGATGTAGAGTTGAGCTTGATATTAAAAGTCATAGTTGATCATTTAAATTTTGGATTCTACTAATGCAAAAGGAAAAACTCATTAATTGAACATTCATCCATCCTTTTTTAAGTTTATTCTGATGATCCATTTGAATCTATCTGTTTGACTTTGTGTACGCAAAATTGAATTTAATGAATGAGTCCAGCTTAAAAACCAGGAAAATGGTGCTTATGAGAAAACTCGATTGACCGGAATTTTGTTTGCATAGTAAGAAACCAGAGAGAAGACTAGGCCTTATATAACAGCGGCCTAAAGATTAAGCGGCCATGCCCGTGACCCTCGAGTTTGATGCAATTCACAAATCACATATAAGAAACAAAACAGAGTTTTACATGAGAATGGAGTGTGAATGGGGACAAATAAAGGGCAACGAAGACTACCATTAATCTAGTCTATAAATCTAATTTTTTGACGGCAAAATATAAATAGTTTTAAAGTAAAATGTTTCTTCCAAATATATATTTTTGTAATTAACATATTTAGCAAAAATAATTTGCAACATCAATGATGGCGAGTGGAAGACTGATTTATGCTACCGGTGTATAGAAATTAACTCCAAAACCATATATACAAAATAAACACAAACTTTCTAAAAGTTCTTCAAACGTTATTCTATTGTTATTGTTTGAAATATTATAAGCACCGCTACATGGTAGGAAAAGCTCAAATACAAAAGTGATGATAACCATTTCTATACAATATAAGGAGTGAAGAACCACGAAGGAGAGAGAGTGACTAAAAATCAGTGACGAATATTATGAGGACACGTCACTTCATAACATGTCCGTACCACAATATTTCGTAACTTTGAGCATTTCTCAAATAATATTTAGTGGCTCATTTCGACCATTTGACTTATTGTAGTATAAAGGACAAAAGCAACCTATCCGAGCATACACAACACAGATGAAGCCATGCCCTCCTCCCTCAAATATTTGGACCTCCAAGCTTGTTGGGCAAGGACTCACCCTACCTTTGGGGATGGAGTCCCTCCTAAATGCCCTATCATGTGGCATCAATTTCCTTTTCTATAATTTATGCATTCGACATAGATTTTTGCTTAAACCGAATACAAATATCTCTTATTCACTACCCTTTCGCCGTAATATCCGTTTGACTTAATAGACCCATGTCCCATAAATGCTTCAATAATGAAGGTAGAGTAGAGAAGTTTATTCACCAACCTGGACACTAATTACACAATCAAAATGATGGATTAAATATTGAAATTAAATTAATGAAAGAGAGTATGAGATCTTTTTTATCTTGATTTGTACGAGGACTGTGACCAAGAAAAGAAAATTATTTCTTCTCATAACATTTTTTTATATTAACTAAAACCATGAGGAAATATTTGATTTAGCCTAGATTTAAGGGAGGTTCTCATATTTTTCTCTTGATTTTCTATAAAAATCCTCTCATAAAAAGTGATTTTTTTTAAGTACTGTAAAATACTTAAATATTAATGACTCTTTTATCTAAGATTCGAACCGTATTTTATCATAATATGATAGATTAACCCCTTACTATTATATCAAATACCAGTTGTAGAGGCTCCCGTAGTTAATGAATAGTTATCTAAGACTGATAAATAATTTCATAATAAAAAAATTTTTAATTCAAACTCAAATAATATATTTGTCATTAATGGAAAGCAAGCCGCTGGTACTTTAAAAAGTCTGGCAGCACAAATGTGATACTTCTCATACATTATAAAGAATCACTTTATGCATTTATTACATGTAAACTTTGAGGACAATACTAATTATATCACGAGAGAAAAATGATAAATATTATTGAAAAAATTTATCGTTCGCTGAAAAATAACATTTCAATTTTATATTGCAAATTTACTTTTATCTAAAGAATAAATATACTATAAAATATTATTCAATAAGCATAGCATGTCAGCCGATAAAATGTAAAGTATTTGTGGATAGATAAATTAAATTATATACATGTTATGTCAACTGTCCCTTCTTCCGATAAAAGTGATTGGTTATAAAACCTCAGGAAAACAAAAAAAAAAAAATGTACAGTTAACTATAATTTTACGGATTTAATTTATATATAATGATAATATAAAATTTCTATATTATCATTTAATTATATATTATCACATAAATAAATATATATTATCTTTATTTTTATTATTTCAAAAATTATATAAAAAATTGATTAAATAATAATATAAAATTTTTTTATATTATTAATATATACAAATTAAATCATAATTTTATTTTATTTTATTTCTTCTGGAAAGTTGCAAAATAAAATGGTGATGCATCGGCCTTGCTAGGTTGATAATTCTGTTTCTTGTGCCTGAGGCCACCTTATGGCCCAGAAATCATTGCCCCAGAATATGAAACGCATGACATGTGCTTTATTTTATGTATTTTCGGCCGACAATCATATACGGATCAAAAGTGACCAATGAAACCAATCTCATGGACACATCTGGCTCTTCTTAATTAAAAATTTTATATATAATAAAATTATGTATTAATTTTTATTATTAATTAAGAATATAGAGTTAAGTATGAGATTTAGAAGAATATTTAATCAATGATAAAAATTAATAATAAAAATCAACACTTAATTTTATCATATAAAATTTTCAATTAAAAAGAACTATTCCTTATCATTTTTCCCTTTTTTTCAGTAATATTAGTATGTATGATTGTTATGGAAAACAATACAACTCTCTAAAACTAAACACATGTATATGTTGCTCCTAAGAAAATATAATTATTGATTACAACAAAATTAGAGAAAATATTATTGGCAACATTATTGTTTAAGTGGGTATGTCAACAACAGAGGCTATCTGTCTCTTGCCTATTGAATAAAGGTATTTACGATGCGATTTGGATCGATTTTAAATAAAAAATTCATTCAATCCAAATAATAATATATATAACGGTTTGGATTGAATCGGTTTAATTTAGATTTTAAATTCGATCCAATCCGAACTAATCTTTTGCAGTTCGGATTGGATCGATTTAATCGATTTTTTATAAAAGAAAATCTTAAGTATAGAATATTATAAATATAAGGTAATTTAAATTAATAAAATAAATCAATAAAAATAAAAATAACTAATATAATATATATAATATAATATTTAAATAAAAATAATATACAAATATAGAAAATTAATGTGATAAATTAAAACTATTATAAATAAAAATAAAAAATTATATTAGATAGTATTATACAATTTGAATTGGATTTGATCAATTTTAAAAATTAAATCTGAAATCCTATATAATCCAATCAGTTTATGAAAAATAAGAACAAATCTAATCCAAATTTTTGCGGTTTTAATTGATTTTTGATTTGGATTAAATTGGTTTAAACGATTTTGATTGGATTGGATTGGATTTAAATACCCCTACTATTGAATGTAGATAAGTGGCAGCTCAACTGAAGTCTGATTTAGTGCTCTAATAGAAATATTAAAATTTTTAGTTAAACTCTTTCAATAAGCATTTATCTGTCGCATGAATTCCAGAACAAAAATGCTTATTCATAAGAAAGCATTTTTATTTAGTGCTTTATGAACGTGTTGATTTGAAATTCCAACTTCAGATTTAACGTGGAGGTTGTCAAACGTGCATGGTTTCGTGTGAAAAAATGCTGCTCAAACAAGCTCTTCATTTTTTTTCAGAGGATGAATGAATTTTTTGTGTGGAGTAGCAGTAATGTGTAGGATAGAATCATATTGATTGTATTTATTTTGGGATTTATTTTAAATTCATAATAAAAGAGAAAGACACAAAATAGCAGATTTATTATTTTTTATTTTTTTAATACTAATAATTTTGTGTTTCTTTTTCTTACTATGAATTTAAAATAAGCCCCTAAAATAAGTACAAATAAAATTTTTTTCGTACGACATGGAAATGTTGCCCACTGCCATCGTTACAGAGCCATTTTTTGTCCGGATTTCGCTAAACTTAATACATTTGGAGTAATGATACTGACATAAAATAGTTTACATACAGATTTTGTACAAAGTTCATCGTCTTCCTTTTTCTTTCGTTTCATCACCATCTTCCTTTATTATGGTCTTTCTAACATTTTTTATTTTTTATTTTTTGCCCAAATCAAGGGCTATTTTTTTGTGTGTTATATATGTATTTCAATATCTCTGTAATTATTTTTTTTTTCAAACATCAACGCTTAATTTTTATAATTTTTGAGGGAAAAATTGAAATTTGATTTGAAAACCATCCCATCAAGCCATCACCATTTCTAAACACAACGTAGAATTGGTGGGTGAGATTATACGTGATGCCCACCTTCTCCCAAATTTACTTAATTCTAATTGATATCAACAATAATATTTGTACTAAAGAAGATACCAATAATAATGTTACATTAAGAGCTATTTTGACAATTCACACAAAATTGATTTAGGGTGCATTTGTTTTAATTTTTAAAAAAAGTAATTTTGATGTTTAAATTTTATATATAGTTAATAAATTAAAAATTAATATTTTTCAAAAGTTACTCTTTTCAACTTCTACAAAAAAGTTAAAAATAAATTTTTTTGAAATTTTGATTATTTTTTAAAAAAATGTTAAATATAGAAAAATTAATTTTTAATAAAAAAAAGTGATTTTTTAACCAAAAAAATCAAAAAAATAATTTTGTCAAAAAAATTCCAAACAAGCACACCCTTATATTATGTTTGGATCCATATTTTAGGGATTAGAATTGATTTTAACTCTCCCAAATTGATTTTGCCAAATTTTTGTGTTATTTGATTTGTAGGAATCAAAATAATTTTTGTATTTAAAATTGATTCTGAGAGAAGTAAATTTTTTTTATTTTTTTATTAGAATTATTTTTAAAAAAATTATTAAATATAGATTACTTTATTTCAAAATCAATTCTAACAAAATTAATTTTAATAAAATTAATTTTATCTAAAATTAATTCTACCAAAATAAAATTAAACACGCTATTAGTGCTTGTTTGGAAGCTTTTTTCATCGAGAGATGAATAATTGCGCTTTCTAATTTACTTTTGTAGAAAGTAAAATTTTCCATACTTTGGTCAAAATTACATTTGAGGCCCTTCACCATAGAAACAAAAACTCTCTTAGTCGAGCTTCGACATATTGAGTTGCATGGCAATAAAAGAAAAAACCTGTCATATCTAGAAAAAGCGGAAAAAAAATTATTTATTCATTTCTATCAAAAAATTGGATTACATATTAGACCTTTGAAGTTGGAGCTGAGTGAGGACAAGACTCTCAAGTCCTGAAACAAATTAGCACTCATATCGGTAACGTATCACCGTAAAAAGTAAAACCATACAAAGTAGGTGGGTAGGACTCTCCTTTGACTCCATCCAACCAGTCTCTAGTAGGAGAAATTCTTTGATCCTCCATTCTTTCTTCACATATATCTTATATTATTAAATGATTTTGGAAAATAAAAAATATGATAAAATTGATAAAGATTGATGAAGAATTTCTCATCTGGCAGAGGTTGAAAGTTCTTCCTCTAAATATTAGATGTCTAATAATCGAGCGGTATTTATGATCACATTCAATTCCTTCATAGTCGGACGTTTTGCTCACTACAGCGATCGAATATGCCACCATGAATTAAACATATTTGATGACGATTCGTCCTAAATTTCTCACCTTTTGATCATTGGAACATGTTCAGCTTTGTTTACTCCGTATACAACTTTCGATCAAAAAATTTTGACCCTTCCAATTCGCCCGACTCTGCATAGTACTTTCAACTAGAGAATTTTGACATTCTACTCACCCCATCAGTCAATTATGCCACTGTGAATTAAGCATATCTGACCGATCAATCCATTATAAATCTCCCATATTATGTTTGATTCTACTTTTGTAGAATTAATTCTAGATAAAATTAATTTCATAGAATTGATTTGAATATAATTGATTTTGAGGTAAAGTGATTTATGTTTGATAATTCTTCTAAAAATGATTCTGACAGAAAATAAAAAATTCTCACTTCTTCTAAAATTAATTCTAGAGATCAAAATTGATTCTAAGAATAAATAACTAAACTTAATCAAAAACTCCCAAAATTAATTATGAGGGTCTTGATTTTGGGGAGCCGCAAATAGACTCTCCCACACATGCTATTAATCATTGAACATGTTTGCCTTGCTTACTCTCTACACAACTTTCAATCTAAAAGTTCTAACCCTTCCAAGTTCCAATTCTCGCATCGGACTTTTGACCAGAGAATTTTGACCCTTTCGCTCCGCCTAGAATATTGGCAGGAACAAGTAAAGAGTTTAATTTATATATACTTATAATATAAAAAAATTTTATACTATCATCTAATTATATATATATATATATATATTTATAAGATTTTTAAAATAATAAATAATTAAATAAAATATTTTTACTGATATATTAGTATATAATTGAATATAAAACTTTGTTATACTGATTGTATATACAATAAAGATCACCACATTACATTTACAATACATGACATTCACATTGACATTCATTCCCATAGATCCCAATGAAGAGAGCAAACCGAATTTTAGGTAGCAAAAACAAGGCGGCCATAGGAGAACGAGAGAATCACTAGCTAGAACCAAAATTCACGTGGAATTTGGTATATGTTGGAAAGAAAATACAAACAAGGAACCCAAACCAAAACGGAAAGCAAGCGTGGCATTAACGGCATGTTTGGTCGTGAAATCAAATCAAATCCAAGGACAACACCAACAACGTAGTGCTCTGCTTTCCCTCCTCTTCCAATGAAGCCAGCAATGTTCCCTAGGCATCAGCACAGCACACACTTTCTCTCTCTCTCAAATTATTTCTCTTTGCCCCAAACACTGTTCTTTTCTCTCCCTTCTGTCTCTCTCTGTTTCTCTCACACATTTTTCAAAGCAGCAACAACAGTGGCAACGTGGAAACGCTAACAACACCAACAACATCATTGCATCATACGCTACACTGAAACGAACCTCCACCGCTCTCTCCGCCGGAAAATGTCGCCGCCGATTCACTCTCGGGCGCTCCACCGCCGCCGGTAAACACTTCAGAAAACCAAAAAATATAAAAAAAACTCGCACACCAAAAACGAAAAAAAAAAATGCAAGAGACACTGCTCACTCTATCCGAACAACACCACACTATAAAGAAGAAGAAATCCGAAGAAGAACACCACGAAGAGGAAGATGACATCGAAATCGTGGTGGTTCCGCCGCCGTGCCGGCCGCCGCGGTCTCGGCGCGTGACTCCGTCCATCTCCATCTCCGCCTCCGCCGCCGGCTCCGGCGTCGTCAGATCGCTCCCGAACGGCGACCTCTACGCCGGAACCCTAACCGGAAACGTTCCTGACGGCGCCGGAAAGTACATCTGGTCGGACGGCTGCATGTACGAGGGTGAGTGGAGCGACGGAAAAGCCGCCGGCAAGGGGCGGTTCACGTGGCCGTCGGGAGCCACCTACGAAGGCGAGTTCGCCGCCGGGAAGATGCACGGCGCCGGAACCTTCGTCGGCGCCGATGGCGACACCTACAGAGGCCAATGGCTCGCCGACAAGAAGCACGGCCTCGGCGAGAAACGCTACGCTAACGGTGACGTCTATGAAGGATGGTGGAGGCGCAACTTGCAAGAAGGTGAAGGAAGGTACGTGTGGAAGAACGGGAACGAGTATATCGGAGAGTGGAAGAACGGTTCCATTTGCGGGAAGGGTGTTTTGGTGTGGAAGAATGGGAACCGTTACGAAGGGGAATGGGAGAACGGTGTTCCGAAGGGTAAAGGCGTGTTCACGTGGCGAGATGGGAGCACGTGCTCGGGGAACTGGGGGAAGGAGTTTGTGAGCGATGAAGAGAGGTGTAGGAGTAGGAGGAGAAGCGTTGAGATGGTGGTGAAGAAGAGGGTCTCTTTGGATGGTGGTGGTAAGAGTGTGAGTTTTCCGAGGATTTGCATTTGGGAGCTTGACGGTGAAGCTGGGGATATAATTTGTGATATTGTGGATAATGTGGAGGCTTCTATGTTCTATAGGGATGGGAGTGAGTTTGATGGTGGTGACGGTTTTGGTTGTGGGAACTTGCAGAAGGGTCCTTGTGGTGGGTTGGTTGATGGGGATGTGAAGAAACCTGGTCATACTGTGTCTAAAGGGCATAAGAACTATGATTTGATGCTTAATCTTCAACTGGGTATCAGGTGTCTTAATCTGCATTGCAATGCAGGTTTCAATAAGTGTTGATTAGTTGTGGTTTTCTATGTTTTTAAGTTTCACTAACTGTCTTTTGTTGATTTGGTTTTTTGTTTTAGGTACTCTGTTGGGAAGCATGCTTCGGTGCTGCGAGACCTTAGGCAGGGGGATTTTGATCCGAAGGAGAAGTTCTGGACGAGATTCCCGCTGGAAGGGTCCAAGTTCACGCCGCCACATCAGTCCGTGGATTTCAGGTGGAAAGACTACTGCCCCATGGTGTTCAGGTGTTAAAATGTTTTTTCTATGTCAATTTTCTTGTGTTGACTGATTATTTTGTTTTGGTTTTTTTTTTTTTTTTTTCACATGTTTTGATTTCTAAGCAAAACAAAACCTTGGAAATGTGTACTAATTATGTCTGTGTCTTGGTGGGTGCTTGTTTGTTTGTTGGGTATTTAGACATCTAAGGGAATTATTTGCCATAGATCCTGCGGATTACATGCTTGCTATTTGCGGCAATGACACTCTTAGAGAGATGTCTTCCCCCGGCAAAAGCGGAAGCTTCTTTTACCTCACTCAAGATGACCGGTTTATCATCAAGACCTTGAAGAAGGCTGAAGTCAAGGTTAGTTGCTACTTGCTACACTTCCAATGCATTAAATGTGATATAATGCATTGGTGGCCATTTTATTTTGGTCACCATGCCTTTTTCTGGTAATAATTACTTGGTGGCTGTTTCAGGTGCTCATCAGGATGCTTCCAAGTTACTATCAACATGTTTGTCAGCACAAGAACTCCCTGGTAACGAAATTCCTGGGCGTTCATTGCGTTAAACCTGTTGGAGGTCAGAAGGTATGATTTCAAATTTAATTTTGCAGTCAACTGAGATATACTACCCAAATGCTTGTCACAATGTAATGAACATGTGTAATGCTATGAAAAATCAGACTCGCTTTATAGTAATGGGCAATGTATTTTGTTCGGAGTATCGGATACATAAGCGGTTTGACCTCAAAGGATCTTCTCATGGTCGTACAACGGATAAACCCCAGGATGAGATTGATGAGACTACCACTCTCAAGGACCTTGACCTTAATTTTGTCTTTCGCCTGGAACAATCTTGGTTTCAAGAGCTTAGATGGTACAGAATCTGCTGCCAAGTTGCATGTTGCTTTTACTTTCAACAATTATTTGAATTGTTCTTAGAGTTGTTGTTTTGATGAATTCTGCTCAGGCAACTTGATAGAGACTGTGAATTCCTGGAAGCAGAGGGGATAATGGATTACAGTCTTCTAATTGGCCTTCATTTTCGTGATGATTGCTTAGTTGATGAAACAAAAGGTTCAAAGAATGAGTTGTGTTCAGGTATTTGTTGTCTTATTTCCTAGTTTTGTTTTCCCTTTCATATGTGGGATTATGGTTTTGGCAGGCAAGAGAGACATGCAAAACAATGAGATGCAGGATACGAAGTGGATACCCATAGGCCGGTATGCCATTTTCTCTTAGTCTCTGTATCTGATTGTCCTTGTTTCAAAGTGTAGGATAAATTGCGATTAAGTTATGAAAATGAACTGTTTTAAGATTGTTCTCCTTGCGTTTTTCATTTATATTCCAGAAAAAAGACAATGCTTGGGGACTTAGAAATCTGGATTAAGTTATGTTAATATCAGGCTTAGGCTGTTATGTAAATTCCAACCTGGCATTTCGGTTAGAAATGAATTCCATTAAGGGAATTTGGATTTGTGTAGATACACACAATTCTTAGTTGCTTACATTTTATGACTAGATGATTTGTAGGGGATATATCATTTTTGTCTCTATTGCGTGCACCCATTGGTGGCCACTGCTTTCAGCTCTTTGCATGTGCCCTGTCCTTGAACTTTAGTTTGTCTGGACCAGGGCATAAAACAAACAGAAGCCAATTGCATGCGTCTTCGAATATCAATATCGCACATGCGCATCCAAATAGGCAAGAGGAAACAAAGCAAGGGCAGATGACTGAGCATTATATTTGTGTCCTACAGTCCTTTTCATCTGTGATTTAGTACTGGGCAACTTAGGGATCTCCTTTTATGAATATGATTCTGTTGGCCGAGATGGACCGAAAATGACTTGACCTGTGATTGCAGAACTGGAGGCTGTTTTATTGACAACAAATACTGGCGGAGTCATTTTTATCGTTCTAATTAGGGTAAAACCTTCCTTGTAAAGCCAGTTGTTAGTTGGCAGTGATATTGATGGAGCAGTGGTGGTTGCTAGGACTTAAAAGCTTAGTAGATATACCAGTAACATAAATATTGCCATTTTGTTAACATACATATATATATATGCATCTTTTTTCCTTATTTTTTCTAAAATATAGTTCCATCTTTACAAGTTTTACACTTTGGATATCTGGTGTAGTCAACAGAGGAAATCAGTAATTACCTATAGCAAAATTAACATGTTAATTTTAGTAATCTTGTTTCTCTTGGGCTCTCTTCCTGATAGGTTAGTTTACATCCTTCCTATGCAAATATTTGATTTGAATTCTGATTTTCCCATAATTTGTGGTGATTCTTGATATTCCAGGGGACCTCTAATCCGGCTGGGATCAAACATGCCTGCCAGAGCTCAGAGAGTATGTAAAGCTAGATTGGATCAGCTCACAGGTAGTGGAGGTAGCAATTCTACCCCTCCAGAGAGCAGTGGTGAGATCTCTGATGTAATCCTCTACTTTGGTATCATTGACATTCTCCAAGATTACGATATTAGCAAAAAGCTAGAGCATGCATACAAGTCACTGCAAGTGGATCCCACCTCCATCTCAGCCGTTGATCCAAAGCTATACTCCAAAAGGTTTAGGGATTTCATACACAGAATCTTTGTAGAGGACAAATGCCATGCTTGAAGAGAAAGACGATGGGAATCGAACGGGACCAAATTTGGCATGGTGACACCTTAGCTCCAGGATATGTATCAGTGAATGCTGCAAACATCGGTGATTTAAAGTTTAATCAGAGATGTTGGTGTTAAAATTAAATCCAAGATTGGAAAGGAGGCCTTGCTTCTTGATGGCTAAATTTTTCTCAAAGCCATTGCAAATTGGATGGTGGAATGATGCACAATGTGAGGATGCTTTTTCGTTTTATTATTGAGAGGTAGAGGTTGTCACAATAGATTGTACATGTAATGCATCACAAGGCATGTGATGAGATATTCTTTTAGATCACTTTGGTTGCGGAAGATGTGGGTTTTGTAGGATGGTGTATAGGGAATAGGCAAATGCATGTGCATATATGCATATGAAGGGATTCAAATTTGACCGGGGTGGTGGGGGTGAATAACTGTACATACAGTCAAAGATGGATAATATTGGAATTGAATGAACATACATTTTTGGTTGGCGAGATCAAAAAGAGATGTTTTGCCTGTTGAGCAAGAAAGAAAAGTTCGCAGAGAGGACCCATCTCTTTCTCTTTCTCTCTGTGGTATGCACTCAAATGGGGTGTTTTCACTTTTGCAGAGAGTAAAGCATAAAAAGAAGATAAAAGCGCAAGAAAGAAAAGAGTTGTGTGTTTCCTTGATTCATGTTCTTTCTTTGTCGTTCTGTAAACGAAGTTTTCAAAAAAGCAGAATAACAATAATACAACGGTGTGTCCTTTTTGCTTCTTTTGAACAATACCACGTAGGAAATAACGGGCCAAAGCAATAAATTTGGGCACGTAATATGAACCGTTTTGGCATGCGAGACTGATACCTATCCATTCATGTTGTGCTGCGGCCATTTAATAAAGATAAAGAGAAATAATGGAACCTGACAGAGGAGAGAATCATCTTATTCACTCTTCAATAGACATATGCTACACACTCAATTTAAATGAAAAACCAGGAAAATAGGACAAAAGTAGTGATACTGATATCTCATATCAGAAGGAGAAAAAGAATAGTGGGCTGTTTTAAGTGTTGGGCGATCCAGCAGTGCTGTGAACCTGAATGTGGCAGGTTTTGTTGGTGCGAATGTGATGGTGTCTCTCGTCTTTTATTTCCTCAGTAAAACTTTGGATTTGTTTTACATTGATTTATTACAATATTTGGTCAGGGAAAAATCAGGAAAATCAATTTGTTGTCGTTTGATCCGTCTCATTGCTGTGGAACAGTAATTCTAATTCCAATATTGGACTTTTTTTTTTTAAAAAAAAATTGGACAATTTAAACGATCACACGTATTTACCAAAAAAAAAAAAAACTATCATACGTACTGTGATAATCATTTTTCATTTCATGTGCTATTAGTGGATTTTAGTTTCTCTTTCTATTCATTCGGTTAAATATTAGAGGCTATTGTTTCTAATTTATTGGATAAAAGTTTAAGCAAGTTTTCCTTCTAGATTAATTTATATATATTGATAACATAAAGTAATTTTACATTCTCATTCAATAGAAATATAAAAAAATATCAAATTATATTAGGTAATTATTTATTATGATGAGAAATCTACTATAATTTGATATTTTTTTACTTTTTTATTGATTGATAATATAAAATTATTTTATACTGTCAGTACATATAAATTAAATTTTTTTCTTTATTCAACTTCTTATGTTTTGTTAAAGAATATTGATTTTAAGCGGTTAATGACTAATGTTGTCAACTTAATGTAAAATTTCAAAAATAAGAATAACTTTCTAACTATTTTCATCATTAAATTTTATTTATAAATTGCTTTTTCAAAACAAAAAAGAAAAAAAAAATTGCACAATAATCATGAGCACACGCACCATATCGAGTAGTGGACTCAACTACAATCACTGCCAGAGGATGCTGTTCATTTTGAAAGACGTGAAATAATCAAGAGCAACAAAACAAAGCATCACACGCCATTCAAGTATGGAGTTGGCAAAGGAGCAAATTCCTACCTCCCTTGTAAAATAAAGGAACAAAGAACAAGTAGTGGAAGAAGATGGTGGGCGCGGGTTGGGAACAGGAAACAAGTGAGGGGTACAATGCAGAGGAAGAGGCAGAAGGAGCAGCAAGCAATTGACAAGACGAAGGAATAGGTTGGCAGTATGCACAGTGGCACTACCACTCTACCAGCCAGGCACACATTCACTCAGACATGCACGCTCATATGCTGAACACAACACATGCGTGAAGGCGCAGTAACATGAAATATGGTTGTATCTTGCTTACGTTGAAAAAAAAAAAAAAAACTTCTAAAATATGTAACAACATCCCAGAGAAGATGCATTTTTAGAGTTGCATATAACACATTAAATGATGCGACATCTAAAGTGGTTGTCAAAGTGAATAGTTTTTCTTTTCATGTAAAGCAAATAAGTTTAAAGAGTTGAATGGCGCACACTGATCAAATACCCGAACTCTCCATTATTCATTCCTCTCATTTTTTTTCCCTCCTTGATTTACTATATTTCACAAGTTCTCATAAATAAAAATAAAAAAGAAATTAGCTTTTACGCTTTAAAACTTGTCATAAGCAATAGTGTGTTCCAATCAGCTTACTTTATTTATCTAAAAGAAGCTTAAAAAAAACGTTTTTTTTTCCCTTTGTTTTTGAGTCCAAAATTAAATAGCCCACTCTAAACATATGCTATACTTGTCTTCAGCTGAGTGGTCACATCACATGTATAGTGTGTTTAGATTACCGTTTGAAATCACAAAATCATAGTTTGAGTAAAAATATAAGGGGGAAACTTTTATTTATTCCAATTATAGTTTAGAAAATTTCAAACGATAAGCCACATACAAACTAGACCCGCATTGAGAAATAAGCTACCATGCTAACGGGCTTACCTGCTTCGTCTGGCCCAAACTGCAGGCCGTATTAGGTAACTTCCATGTATGTAACGGAGCCCAAATTGATAACTGGTTCAAAACTAGCCCAGCCCAATAGGCCCAATTCTAGTCCACATCAACAAGCAGTGGGTCCACCCGGGCGCACGTTCACAAAATGAACCCAAGCCTATTAACTTCCCGTCCACAGCACTGTAGAGAGAGAGAGAGAGAGAGAGAGAGAGAGCACCCGAGTTCAATGGCCGCGGAAATTTGTTGCGGGTCTCTCCTCTTATCCGTTAAAACTCAACTTCTCCACGCGCCACCAACAACCACTACTACCAGATTCCACTCATCATCGCATTCTCTCTATTCTAAACCTTCCTTCTCCTTTCGCTCTCTACATGCCTCTTCCTCCGACGTTCGTCGCGGCGGCTCCGCCGTCTCCTGTCAGGCAGATTCGGGCACTGGCACTCTCTCCGACGTCGAGTCCGTCGCCAAAGCCGGCCAGGACCGTCTCTCGAAGGTTCCTTCCTACTCTTTCATCTCGCACTGTTAAATTTACACTTCAAAGGAACTTAGCGAGAAGCTTTTTTTTTTTTTTTTTTTCGGTTGGTGGTTTTTTGAAGGTGCCGGTGTCGAATATAAGGAACTTCTGCATCATTGCTCATATTGACCACGGGAAATCTACCTTAGCTGATAAATTGCTTCAGGTCACTGGCACCGTGCATCAGCGCGAGATGAAGGACCAGTTTCTCGATAACATGGACCTCGAGAGAGAAAGAGGCATCACTATTAAGCTCCAGGTGAATATTAATATCGCAGTTGTTAGGTTTCAGTAACTAGAGAGAAAGTATGAGAAAATCTGAGAGAGTGCAAGGAAAGCAGCAGGGAGAATTTGAGTTTATGAGAAACTGAAAAAATCTTTCTTTGTGTCAAATTGAATCTCAATCAAGTCTGAGAGATTGCAGATGAATATGTATATCTGTGTCTAATACAATGAGCAGTTACTAATCTCTAACAGCTACTAACAGAAAATAACCAACTGTAACGGATTACGGCTGTCACTGACTAACGCCACATGACAGTTGCTGAAGCTGTGCTAGCTTATACAGCTCCAGATACTCTAACAGCTATTATCATATTTGAATTCCTCATGATTTTAGAATTACAATTATGTATGGTTATGCTGATTCTCTCTCACTCACTCTCTCTCTTCCATAAATAAAAAGATAAATGATGCCTTTGTGGTACATAACGACACGCCTCCTTGATTCTCGCAATCTTTCACGTGAAAATGTGATAAATTGGTATTGAAAATTTTATTATGACGTTCTTAAGTAGTATATCTTATGTTAGAGATGGATGCCCTTCTCTATTGTATTTTGGAAAATATAATTTTCAAGTACGTTTTGGAAATTAATATCTGTGTAATGTGCGAGAAACCATAGAACTAATTTTGATCATGGCAGGCAGCTCGCATGCGTTATGTGTTTGGCAATGAACCGTATTGCTTAAATCTGATTGATACTCCGGGGCATGTTGACTTCTCGTATGAGGTATGTGAATGTTGTAAAGGATACTGTATTATATCTTTATCTTGTTGCAGCAGTCTTCTCTCAGTTTATTTCTCCCGGCTTCAAACTTAGTAGCTGCAATTAGATGTAACACCTATATATGTACTTGGAATGAAGAAACTACAGCCTCTTGTCTATGTTGTCAAGTAGTAATTCAAAAAAGTTTGTGGGCACAAATAGCATGCTATTGAAAATAAATTGTTTGCACTAAATTGCTTTTTGTATACTGGAAACCAAAAAAAAAAAAAAAAAGAAGAGAAAAATCAACAAATATGGTTGGTATTCTATTTCACCTCTCACCCACTCTTCTTTCATCTTCCGTTACCACTTAGAAGCCATTCTGTAAAAGTCATTAGTCTTTGGTTCTTTTTAATTTTAGCTAATCTTGAGGACAAAAGCTGCTAGAAAAGTCCATTAAATCAATTGCATTTTCAAACATATTATTTGGCCTTTCTGAATTATATTTCACTGTGTCAGTTTACACAATTGAGTTCATGTATTACAGGTTGTTACCTATATTAAATTCCACCTCCCCTGGAACATTATTTATTTGTTTATTTATTGTTTTGAGGGTTTTTTTTTTTTTTTTGGTTTTTGGTGGGTGGGGGGTTGAAGTAAAATCTCCTCACTAGTCAAAACACTATTAGTATAATAATATGATTATAACTACTCATCTATGGCTAGGTTTCTCGGTCACTTGCTGCATGCGAGGGTGCTCTTCTCGTAGTAGATGCTTCTCAGGTGAATCTCTTTGTCTTTTATTCTCTTCTCTGCTTTGTGGTTGCTTGGCCTTTATCATGTAAGGGTGGTCTGCTTAGCCAGTTTCTGCTTTGTCACTGAAATTAGTTTCCAAATCACAGGGAGTTGAAGCACAAACACTAGCTAATGTTTATTTGGCTTTGGAAAACAACCTAGAAATTATCCCTGTAAGTATGCCATTCTAATTTTGACTTTTCTTATATTTAGGTTTTATATTAATTTATTGACAAACTCTATCGATGTTCTTTTTGAAGTTATTTGACATTAACAAACTCAAGTGTATTTTCCCCTGAAAAAAGGCCAGTGCCACATCTTCACATCCACAAAAAGTTCTAGTTCTTTGCAATTGATCTGTAAGACTATCTGTGAAATCGATGGGACAAAACAGTTGTGTTCTTTTGTGGCATGGAATTTTGCCTTTTCAAATTGTGGATATTTGTTCTCCTATCTGTCTGCTTTTTTTCCCCCTGTACTTTTCTTGAGGTACAAATTTATGAAATAATATGTCATGTTTAATAATGCTAGATATTCTGTAACAGGTTTTGAACAAAATAGATCTTCCAGGTGCAGAACCAGATCGAGTTATCAAGGAGATTGAAGAGGTTTGTTTGTCAACTTATTTTCCTTGATGTCGTCATACTCTAAATTTTTCTGCTTGAAGGGAAGAGAGACATGATGCTTCTCAATTTAAGTTTGTTTCCATTCAACATTATAAAATCTGATATGTCCTAATTTAATTACTCACAATTGGAGTGGTTAAAATTTATGCATCAGGAATTTTGAAATTTAAGAATATCTTTACTGGGGCTTCCTTGCATGACCATTGCATGTTACGCTATTCTGTATTTATGAATTTCTTGAATCATCCTTACGATATTTATAAGGAGATTTCTAAGTTGAACTGATTTCTTGTAGGTTGTAGGTCTCGATTGTAGCCGCGCGATTTTATGCTCTGCAAAGGTTAGTTATTGTTCTTTTGTGTCTTGTGCTTTTATATGGTTTATGACTTTAGATTTTTTATTATCATGATACTTCATGTATATACTATTATTATTATTAGAACATAATTAATTTACATTCTTGTGTAGGAAGGAGTAGGTATAATTGATATCCTCAATGCAATAGTTGCAAGAATTCCCCCACCTGCTGATACATCTAAAATGCCATTGAGAGCTTTAACATTTGATAGGTACTCTTTGCTTTTTGCAAATGTTATTAAACGACTCCATTTGATGATGACAAAAATGACTTTATGGTGCCAATATACCATGGGATTACATGATTTATCATTTAAGATTTGGATGACATTGACAATATGAATTAAATTTGGTAAAGTCCATATATCTAAAAATGATGACATTGACACTTCAACTGAGACATGGTTGGCTTATTTAAGTTCGAGGATTAAGTTTCCATACCCAAGTTCCTATTCTATTTTAGCCAATTCCTTTGCCATTTTTTTTTGTTGCGTACCTAGCTTGCTGTATGTTCAAGGGTCTTCACTTTATGCATCAAGCTGGCATGCAATGTGTGTCTAGGGTTTAGCTGGCATATAGTATAATGCAATGACTTCCTTACAGAAGTGGAGTATTCTCAAGCATAAAATTCCTTTAGTGAGTATGGCAGATTAAATTGCCTTTGCATTTTGTGTGAGCTATTATTGTACATGTATTATTGATCACTCAGGTACTCAAATATATTGTTTCATCAAATCTTCGTGCAGTTACTACGATCCATATAGAGGTGTTATTGTATACTTTCGGGTTGTGGATGGGACTATAAAGAAAGGTGACAGGGTTTATTTTATGGCTAGCAAGAAGGTAAAGTACTTTACTTCTTAATGATCCCCTGCCTTTGCTACCATAGTTTAGTTTGGTAGGATGAACTGTCATTATAGTTGCCTGTTCATATTTTCGTTCATTAAATCTTCAATGTGACTGCTTGGTTGTTGTGGTGGCTTCTATTTTCCTCCAAACTAATGTGATTATTAAACTATAGGATTATTTTGCTGATGAAATTGGAGTTTTGTCTCCCAATCAACAACAAGTTGAAGAATTATATGCTGGTGAGGTAAAGTAATAGTTCTGATCGATTTAATTAGCAGGTTAATGTATTTCATTATTTCTGATAGTATATTGGTTCTTTTATCCTTTCTTGCCATCTCATCATATGTGCACACGCTATGAAGCATGCAAACTGATAACAGATAAATCACTTAAAATAGTGACATAACAAATATGAATAGATAACATTGATGTATTGTTTCTCCTGTGCATGTCTGTGTCTGTCTGTGCTGTCTGCACATTACTTTTGCTAGCATGACAAATCTGTTCAATAGAATTCATTTTTTAGTCATAAACATTTTTTATTCATTCTGAACTTTGATATCTTGTGCTGTGCTTTAATAGGTGGGCTACCTATCTGCATCAATAAGAGCAGTAGCTGATGCCAGAGTGGGTGACACAATTACTCACTATGGTAGAAAGGCGGATAATTCACTCCCTGGCTATGAGGAAGCCACTCCTATGGTGTTCTGTGGCCTGTTTCCTGTTGACGCTGACCAGTATTGATCTAGTGTTTGCTCTTTTTTATTTATTTATTTATCTTTTTCGGTTTCCTTCCTTTCTTTCTTTCTTTCTTGAGACTTCTACAGTTACCCTTGAATATCTCTGGAATTAATCATTTTCTTATTTTCGTTCTGTTTGCAGATTTCCTGAGCTACGTGATGCTCTTGAGAAGCTACAACTTAATGATGCTGCACTGAAGGTGGCCTTGTACTGATATGATAGAAAATAGTGCATCTTTTGTTTCTAAACTTTTGGCAAGGAACATAATTTGTTGTTCCTGTATATGCTAACATTTGTTAGTTGTGGCTTATTTGAAGACACAATCTTCTTTTCTGGTTTCCAGTTTGAACCCGAGACCTCAAGTGCCATGGGATTTGGCTTTAGATGTGGGTTTCTGGGTCTTCTCCACATGGAAATTGTTCAGGTTGGATTTTTGTCAAAGCATATGCTCTTTGACTTTCATAGGATATGCTTGAATGTTCGTATATGACACTGTTCCTTGAAATATAGTTTGAAATATGGAGTAACTTTGGAAACCTAGTCTTCTCTTTACAAGTTCTTTACTTTACAGGAAAGACTTGAGAGAGAATACAATTTGAGCCTGATAACTACTGCTCCAAGTGTTGTTTACAGAGTGAACTGTGTAAATGGTGATACTGTAATTTCTTCTCATTCCTAAGCTCCATTCCTATGTAATACTTTCTGTTGGTGAACTATTCATTAAAACCTAATTTTCTTCGTATTTTTAAATATTTGTTATATTAACACCATCATTTTGTCAAAATCACAAACTGTTTGAAGGTAGAATGCTCGAATCCATCTTTACTTCCTGAACCAGGTAAAAGGAAATCAATTGAGGAGCCGTTTGTAAAGGTTATTTCTTGTGCTTTGTGGTGTCTATTGTTCACTTTGTTCAAGAATCAAAGCAGTTCTGGCTAAATATATTAATTTATGAGTACTGTGAATTCTTTTATCAAATTTTTAACTTGGAAGTAATGTGTACAGATTGAGATGCTTACACCGAAGGATTACATTGGGTCACTTATGGAACTGGGACAAGACAGAAGAGGGCAGTTCAAAGAGATGAAATTTATCACTGAAAATAGAGCATCAATCATTTATGAAATACCACTAGCGGAGGTATTCTCTTGCATTAGTTCTTGTCAGTTAACCCTATAAACATGTGCTTCCATTTGACAAGTTTTTGCTTTCAAGTGTCTGAATCTCCTTCAATATCAACTTTGTAGATGGTTGGTGATTTCTTTGACCAGTTAAAGTCAAGAAGTAAGGGTTATGCTAGTATGGAGTATAACTTTATCGGGTAAATGTCTCTGAAAGCATAGTTTATGGATAATAGTCATGAGGGATTCTGTTAATAATATTTCTTCTTTTGTCAAAAAAAAAAAATTCATGAGGGATTCTGTTGGATTACAACTTGCTGTTGACTATTGTAAAAATCTCTGATCATATGGTGTAAAAATCCTCTACTCCTATTATCTTCTATTTGATCCACTTTTCTCATTGGAGCCTCAATTGGTTTTCTTTTCACTTGACCAAATCACCTTAGGCAATTGTCTTTTGTCTTGTCCTCAAAATGTTCTATTCCAACTTTCTCCTTAATACCTCGGTTCCTTGTCTTCTGGTTCTTGTATATCCACTTATCGACCTCGTTATTGTCATCTATGCTACACTTAGTTTTTTGCTCTTATTGGCACTTCATTGTCCGACATTCACTACCCATAGAGGTTCCTATAGCTGTTTAGTAGAATTTTCCCTATTGTTTGACAAGCACTTTGTGATCACAAATTTGATATGAAGCATTTCTCCATTTAATCCATCCAATTTCAATCTTGAACTGTGCAACTATGCTGTGATCGCCAATTTTTACCTACAAAACATTACTGTCTGACTAGACTTGCATACTATATTCTTCATCTTCCTTTAACAGAAAACCCTTTTATTCCACAGCTTCCCTCCACATTCTCAAATTTAAAAGAGTTTAATTAATATGCATTGACAGTGTATCAACCAATAAAAATAGGGAAAAATGAGAAATCATGGTGGGTCTCTCATTATAATGGGTAGTTATTTGTGTGAGTTGGCACTTTTCATTATTTTTATTGGTTGACAGTATAAAATAATTTTACACTGTGAGTGTATTTAAATTAAATTCAATTTAAAATATTCTCCTCCCAACTCGTTATTTAAGACTATATCATCTTTTATGTCACTTAGTTGTAAAATATAATTTTTCCTATACCTTGTACTCTGTACTAGAAGAGTATGACTTTTTCAATTTGAAGCACATAATACTTGTATTTATAATTTTAAACTTTAAAGCTATCCTTTTCTTCTGTTAAATGAAATCATATAATCAGTGTGAGAAGGCTGTCATTCCAAGGAACTCTGTATGTTCTAATGCTTTCTGTTCTTTAATTCTCAGGTACAAAGAAAGTGATTTAATTAAACTTGACATACTGATAAATGGTGATTGTGTGGAGCCATTGGCTACGATTGTGCACAAAGATAAGGTGATCTTGTAGTCTATATATGATTTGGAAATAAATATAGGGTCCTCTAGAAGCTGTTTATTAATATAAATTGCTTGTGGATTTGTGGATGTATTAAGGAGTCATACAGGGCTGGGAAAACCAGGATTCAGTGTGTTTATTTCATCACCTTTATTTATTTGTTTATTTTTTTAATAAAATCTGGTAAAGCATTCATTAGCTGAACTGCAGTTGTTTAAATGCATGTCTTCAAGCATTGAAAAAGAATACAAGTAGTCCTATAAAGTAAATTTGGAATGTCTAAATCTGCTGAATGAGACTGTTGTCTGGTCATTTGGATAGAAGAGAAATGTAAGATAAATTTCTACATCAATTCTTATTTTGTTATTAGAGATATAAAAAAATTATGAGCCTCCATCGAATAACTTAAGCTTGAGTTAGTTTTTGACATGTTATTAGGGACTTTATGACAAAATAGTGAGAAGTTCAATCCTTGCTCCTCCCATGCTTCATTGTTAAGCTGAATTTCAGTGTGAAAACGTGGGCCTGTGATTGTCCACGCACTAAGCCAAAGTGCTGATATCTGTGAGAGGGAAAGAGGTGGGGGACTCAACCTAATAGCTTGCTTAAGTGTTTGGCATAGTTGGTCCTTGACATATAGAACCCTGGAGCCAAAAGTAGTTAATCGGCTAATGCTCATGCAATTATTGGCGACCCTTTTGCAGTTTGCAAAGTTACATATTTTATGCTTATAATTTGATGTCAATAAATTATCGGAAAATTAACAGGGTTTGTATTTCAGGCATATTCGGTGGGAAGGGCTTTGACTCAAAAGCTGAAGGAGCTCATACCACGGCAAATGTTTAAAATACCAATTCAAGTAAGAATTGGGTACCCTTTTCATGTTAATTTATTATAAAATTTAATATATTTTTTATCTTTTCTAATTTTCTGCTTTATATGCTTTGACTTTCATTTAATTGTTTACTTTCTCTTTCTCCCCCTCTGATACAATTATGAAGAGTTGCTTTATTTATTATTAGTATTATTATTTGGTAAAAAAATTGATTTAATTTTGTCTTGTCTAACCACAATAACATAATGTATACCTCTGTTCTAGGCATGCATAGGATCAAAAGTGATTGCTAGTGAAGCTTTATCTGCAATAAGGAAGGATGTGTTAGCCAAATGCTATGGTAAGAAAATTGGCAAACCTGGTTGGTTTTGCATAAACTTGCTCAACTATAATTGAAAACTATTATTTTAAGAAGGAGGCTTAAATACTATTGTCTTTTGTCTTTAACATTTTCAGTTTTTCCCCATGTGTTGGAAAGATTCCCCGTCCCTGTGGTTCTCCATTTTAAAAACGAACATCCCTTCTCCCATGTAGATATTTAGAAACTGTGAACAATATTTTGTATAACCACCGAGTTCCTTTTCACTCTAATTCCTTTGCCCTATGTTCTGGTTCCCGGGGTTGCTTCATGACAAATTTCCTCTTTTGATGTCATTCTTCTAGGTGGGGACATTTCGAGGAAAAAGAAGTTGCTTAAGAAGCAGGTATGGCCCAGTATAATTTGATATTTTGTATTATATATTAAGATGGCTGTCAAGTTATGTAAATCCGTATTTTACAGTGAAATAGGTTTTTGTTGGTAATTGTGTGAGCATCAATTGTATTCTTTGCTTTAACAAAGAAAATGGTTTTATTATTAACAGTGGAAATGTGAAATTGATTACATGCGAGTTGATATTTTCGTTCCGTATTTTACCATAGATTGTCCATAGTGTTATTGTTATCTTTCTCCAACCAGGCTGAAGGAAAGAAAAGGATGAAGTCTATTGGTAAAGTTGATGTGCCTCAAGAAGCTTTCATGGCGGTTTTGAAACTTGAAAAGGAGGTAATATGATCGTGTATGCACGTAATGTAGGTTGCAACATTATCTGAAATTTTTAAATATACGGGGAATATGTCAGAACCTTGATCTATTACTGTTTTGGTATAATGGTCCCAAATGTTGTCATTCAATGATTCTTAGCTGCATACAAGATTTTGGATTATTGAGAGGATCCCTTTTACCGAAAAAATTGGAGTATTGAGTGTCAAGATTCTAGTCATGACCAAGAAAGACTATGACAATTTTTTTTGCCAGAATTTGAGAGCAGAAAATATCACTTACTAGTTACTAGTTGTTGTATCATAGACTTTACCATCCACAAATTATCGGGACATGTAAGACGTTTCAGTTTTTCATTAATGTGGTAGAAAGAAAAATGAAAAAAAAAAGTGATAAATTTCAAGTATTTTAAATAATTTAAATAAAAATCAATATATTTGGCACCTTGAATAGCATTTGCCACATAATACAACTAAAATAAGCATTAAGCAAATGCGGCAGAACATCTGACGATACTGTATTATTTATTAAATATGTATTATACCAGTTATAGAATTAAAATTATAGTTAAAATTGCATATATTAATGACTCATATTGCTAAAAATGCGATGCATTTATATTTAATGCTAGAGTAAAAATTTAAGGACTAAAATCCTGTAAATTAAGATTTCTTCTGGTGAGAAAGTGAGAATTGCCATCACTTAAACTCGATAGTTGTTTTTTTTTTTTTTTTTTGTTATCAACAAAAGTTTAGGTTGAGGGGAGGTTTATTCCGTTAGAAAAATTTAGGAATTGAATCCAAATCATAATGATATACATGAGAAGAAGGGTGAGTGGGTGAGGTAACTCTCATTGGCTTTGTTAATTCTAAAGCTGTATAAGTTGAATTACTAAGGTGGCTTCATAAAATAAATAATATGACTAATATATAATTAATGATTACAAATGAAATAAAAAATTTGATGCTAATAAATGAGATAAATTTTGATATACTATTAGTGTAAGATAGTTTTAAACTATCATTCGATTATATATCACTGTATGTGAGATTTTTGAGATGGTGGAGTTAAAGTCACATATTTTTATTGATATAGTAATACATGATTAGATGTTTGTATGAAATATTTTTACACTAATAATGTATCAAAATTAAATTTTAAATAAATATACAATACATCAATTAAAACTTTATATTTATTAATAACATAAGTCTATACACATCCATTTTTGTTCTTAATCATTACAATCAAAATGAAAAATTATTGTTTGTATCTCAATAAGTATCCATTGAGTTTGGAGGATGTCCAGAATCTTAATTGGACCAAATTTTTTGCGTATCTCAATAAGTATCCATTGAGTTTGGAGGATGTCCAGAATCTTAATTGGACCAAATTTTTTGCGTATCTCAATAAGTATCCATTGAGTTTGGAGGATGTCCAGAATCTTAATTGGACCAAATTTTTTGCTCAACAAAATTTTATATAATAAAAAATTAATTTTAATATATTATTAATATAAAAAAATTTTATACAGTTATTTAATTATATATTATTATATTAAAAATAGATTATTATATTATTATTATAAAAAATTAATGTCTGAATAGTATCACGTAAATGCCTTCACAAAACTTCATCAAACATGAGCACAAATGGCTTAATGGGTGCTGTAACAAGTTAATACCCTTGGTTTAAATCCCACCTCCAAAGTCCCTGGCTAGAAAATCAAATTTCCGAGTAGGAGTGTCAATGGGGCGGGTATCCCCCACCCATACCCATATAGGTAGCCATATTTGGAGGCACATGCAGATAAGTGAGTATCTGTAGATATTTATGGATACCTATATATTATTAAAAGTTTTAAAAAATTAAAAAAATAAATAAAAATAATTTTAATACCATAATTTACCGCTTAAAATATTTAAAATAAAAATACAAAATATAATAGTAAAACAACTTTCACAAAAATTAAAAAAAGGATTACTAATAATACGTGATAAGGTATTTTTTAACTTTATATTTTGTGTCTAGTCATCTTCTTATGGATGACACCATAGAGTTTAACTTTAACAAACTATTTTTTCAACATGGCAATAAAATACAAAGAAGCCAAATCATTAAAACAACTTGACAAGAATTCCATTTCTACCAGCTCCAAGGAATGTAGTTGATTTTTCTCTGATAAATATTTGGCCTTTTGTACATATCTTTTTGGAAAAGCTTAAAATACACATCTAGAATCTAGATCATATATATATATATATAAATAATTTGGTAATATTAAAGTGGGTATCTATGGATATGGAGATCATGATCCCCGCACCCACCCTATTTAATAAATGAGTATTTGAATTCTCCATTTCCATTACTCGTGAGGAAAACTTCTCCCTCCATATCCGCTTCGTCACAGGTATTATCCACAAGTATCCACAGATATGGTTAAAATTGACATCCCTATTTCCAGCGATACATGCCAAAAGAAAAAGAGCAATGATAGAGAGACGTACAAAATTGTGATGTATACAGAAATAGTGAAAAAAAATAATAAAAATATTGTATTTTATATAGTGACTTGAGTAAAGATAGTAAAAATAAAAAAAAAAATTGAAAAAGAAACAGAAAACTAAAATCCCATGTCTTCCACTTTCTCCCAAAACCAACCCTCTCAATGTCTAAAGGTTTGATTCTTTGTCTCCTTCACTAAATTATCTAAGCATTTGTCAATGTCTTATATTCTTGGATGAGCTAAAGGGTACTGCAAGTATATTAGGAAAACTTTAATGTTTTGAAAATCATTGATTATGTTCTTTATTGACATTTCAAACTCCCTTTGATTTGGTAGAGAATGAGCATCAAACTTTTTATTAATGGTATAGCTACTTTCTTTGCACTAGTTATTCATGTTCTTGTAAATTTTTTCGCCATGCTTGTGTTTACAATCGTATTGTATAGAGTTACCAGCATTTTCAAAAAGTTACTAGTATTTTAAAATTATTAGTGTATTATATAGAGTTATCAGTATTTTTAATAAAGTTACCAGTATTTCATGAAAAGTTACTAGCAGATTATGAGTTCTTTAAAATCAAATTTTATGAAGAATAAAATACATTTAGACACCTTTGGTCAATAGTTGTTAGCAAAATTAGAAAAGAAAAAAATTATATAAATATCAAACTTTCTAAAAAGTTACTAGCAGATTATATAGAGTTATCAACATTTTTGGCAAAGTTACTAGTATATTTCATAGAGTTTCCAACATTTCATAAAAAATTACTAGTGACTATAAGTTCTTTAAAATCAAATTTTATGAAGTATAAGATATAGGAAAATATTAAATTTATTTATTTAGGTACCCTTAGTCAATACTTATTTGCCAAATTAGAGATAAAACAAAAATACAATAGTAAGTCTTCCAAAAAGTTAATATCGTATTGTAAGGCGTTACTAGCATTTTCATGTTGGTAACTCTTTCCAATACGCTGGTAACTTTGCTGAAAATGCTAGTAACTCTATACAATATATTGGTAATTTTGCTCAAAATGCTAGTAATTTTGCTGAAAATGTTGGTAAC
This sequence comes from Pterocarpus santalinus, assembly GCA_031439595.1. Classification (NCBI taxonomy): domain Eukaryota; kingdom Viridiplantae; phylum Streptophyta; class Magnoliopsida; order Fabales; family Fabaceae; genus Pterocarpus; species Pterocarpus santalinus. Next base: position 20,048,694 of record CM062529.1, read on the forward strand.
TCTATATAATATATTGCATTTTGGAAAGCTTGATATTTGTATAATTTTTTTACTTCTCTAATTTTGCTAATAAATATTGACCAATGGCACCTAAATAAATCAATTTAATATTTTTATATATCATATATTTCATAAAATTTGATTTTAAAGAATTTATAAATCGCCAGTAACTTTTACTGAAATATTGGCTGAAAATGTTAGTAACTCTATATAATACGTTGGCAACTTTGTCCAAAATATTAGTAAATTTGCTGAAAATACTGATAACTATATACAATATGCTAGTAAACACAAGCATGATGAAAAAATATACAAGAACATGAATAACTGGTGCAAGGGAAGTAGCTACACCATTAATAAAAAGTTTGGTACTCATTATCTGCTAAATCAAAGGCATTTGGAATGTCAATAGAGACCAATGGTTTTCAAAGCGTCAAAACTTTTCTAATACGCCTGTAATATCCTTTCGCCCATCCAAAAATATAAGATATTGACAAATGTTTAAATAATTTGGTGAAAGAAATGGAGAATTTAGATAAAAAGAATAATGATAAGCAAATCTTCGGCCATTGAGAGGGTTGATTTTGAGAAGAGGCGGGAGATGCGAGGTTTTGATTTTCTATTTCATTTTCAAATTTTTTTACTTTTATTACCTTCACTCGAGTTATCATATGAAATATAATATTTTTATCTTTTTTTCATTTTCTATATGTGTCATGTATGCGTTACGATTTTATTAGTCCCTCTCGTCGCTCAAAGGAAAATTTAAATGCACAAGGCGCTGACAAACGAGCCAATTTATTTTGACAAGGAATGAATTCTGCCACCATGACCATGCATGTGATCATGAGTCGCAGAAGTAGCAGCCCTCAAGCTTTGACTTTATCTAGAAACTAGGAAAACATAAATAAAAAAATGGCGTACCAACCCCTACAAGAGGCCGGGGATTTATTAAAGGCCCGTGCTGCCAATACTCTAATCTATATTTTATAACTATATATATTATTCTTCATCATATGATCATAATTTTCAGATTACTCAACTATTTATTTTTTATGTTAAATTACTCAACTAGTTGTAAAACAACATAAGTAATAAAACAATTAAAACATAGGACAATCCCATTCCCATCGCTGGCATAAACAAAAAAAGTTAAAACTATTTTTTGGTTCATACATGTATTCTAAATTTTGATTTTAGCTTCTACACTAAAAAATATTTGGTTTATATCCTTACATATTAAAAAAAAAATTAGTTAAGATCCTCATAGTAATGTTAAATTAGTCTTTACTATTGCAAAATTATAAGATACTATTAATTTTTACTATTATAACTATTAGAAAATTATCATAGAATATGATGAAACTCATTTTGAGTCTAAAAAATCTAAAATATGTCATTTCAATATTATTTTAATAATTTTTTTATTTTTTAAAAAAGGATTGTTTGAAACCTAAAAATGGTTGCTTTATGACATTAACAACATATCATATCTATATCAAATCACGTTAGCCATATCAATAAAAATTAATATCATTTAGTAATTTTTTTTATCATATGAACTATCGCTAGTCTATAAGTAGCCAACCACCATACTATAAAAATTGGATAGATCCCATATATGTTCATTAGAGCCTTTTTAAAAAATTTACTAAATTCATCGAATTACTCTAAAGGATCAAAATGACTAGTTATTAATAGAATTTTTTGTTGGCTTTCCGTAAAATGCTCTGGGCGGGGTCAAAAAAGTGATTTTAACCAATAAAATATAAAATATTATAATTTTGATCGAATCCCCAGATATTCTTGTATAAAAGCAATTCTACTTGAATTAAGTAAGATTGCTTGAATAATAAACTTTTCCTTTCGAATTTTAAGAAGCTACGTATTGGCAGTTTGAACCCGAGACCTGTGATTGTGATTAAGTTAAGAGAGCCCTTGCCAACTTCGCTAGCACTCGTGCTAAGAAAAACATCAAGAGTTTGAAACTTGGAAACCTGACTTATTTGACCAGCGTTCTAAATTCTAACACAATCACGTTCTGGAAAGCACACATTATTGATAAATTATAATAATAATAATAATATTATTATTATTATTATGAACCTTCTTCACTGTAGAGTAGACCGCTTCTTCTAGTTCGACTCTTTTCTCGTTAAGACCGCAGCATTCCTTTGCTTCGTTCCAGAAAACTTTGCTCTCTCCATTGAATTTTCTCGTAAACTTTTGGAGAAAGAGAAATAAGGAAAAAAAAAAAAAACACTTTCTTTCCTCCTTTTTCGGTTGTTCAGTTCTGGCTATACCCAGAACTTGATTTGGTGATGAACGAGTGAAAAACAAACAAAGAAAAAGGGAACATAACATGGCTTCATTGAAGGGCATGGATTCAATGGAAGCGTTGGAAGGTGCTGTGAGGTCCATTGGGTTGGGTTACGACCTCTGCAACTCTCTGAGGCTTAGATACTGCAAGAGGCAGAGGTTGATTGCCATTGACGGTGATGATGAGCTTCGAAATGTTGAGCTGGCAGGTCGTGTTTCAATCCCAAATGTTCCAAAATCCATAAAGTGTGATAAAGGGGACCGCATCAGAGTGTGCTCCGATGTTCTCTCTTTTCAGCAGGTATATGGTGTGCACCCCCCGATTGATTGGAGCAACTTCAATTTTGGAAACTGAATATTTTTAGTTAATTTTTTTGTGACCAAGTTGGTTAAATTTTGTTCCTTTTTAAGTTTTAGCTCGAGAAGATTATGTGGGTCTGGAAAAGTTTCTTTTTATTTTCTTTTTTTTTTGAAGAAAAAAAAAAGAGTTTCTTTTTCTATGTTGTTGTGCTGGTGGAGGATTTTGGTGTGTGTGTTGATATGGATGAGTTAGAATAGTTGAACAAACAATTGCGCGTCACGTAACCATTGAACTCATCTCATTTATAATTTGACATTTCATCCTTAATTAATGATGAGATGTAAAATAACTTACATTTATTTTGTAAATTCGTTTTTATGGTGGGATTTATCCCTATTTTTTGGTTAGATAACTTAGTTTAAGTTAAAACAAAATAGCCTTTTGTTGAAGTTTTTGACAAAACCCACTGTTGAATTGAAAATTTACATGCTATAATTATGCCTATAAAATTTCACAATAATTCAAATATCATCAAAATCAGTGTAATAAATACTTCTTAAAAGTGTACATTTTATCACACTTCTTAAATGTATTTGATCACATTTTTATTGATACCTAATTTATTTTTCAAAGTTTGCCACAAATGATCAATATGATAGAGAGTTCATAGTTATAATTCAATGGTTCAATGAATTATAGAGTGGTATAAGTGGAACAAGTCTTACAGCTGTGTTAATTGAGCCCTCCCCAAATGATAAATATGAAAATTAATAATAAGTTCCATCATTGATTCTAGCTGAAATGTGAAGCTATGAATGGGGTGAGCATAATTCCAAGTGCCAGTCCAAGAGAAAGAAATGAAAGAGATTAATGGTTGTGATTAAATGTTTGTGAGATATCTTTTTTCTGTGTAAGTATTGTTATTGTATACGGAGTGTTGTTTTTCTGATGGATAAAGGATTGATTTTATGCGTAGATGTCAGAGCACTTCAACCAAGAGCTGTCACTTTCTGGTAAGATTCCGACGGGCTATTTCAATGATGCATTTGAGTTTTCAGGAGTTTGGCAGAAAGATGCAGCAAGTACAAAAACTCTTGCTTTTGATGGTGTCTCCATCACACTGTATGATGTAGCACTTGAGAAAAAGGTTGTTCTTCGTGATTATGTCAAACAAGCTGTTCCCTCGTCCTGGGATCCAGCTGCATTGGCAAGGTACTTCTTTGATTCAGCAAAATAATCTCTTATTGGATATTCTTGCCCCCCTTGCCTTATATCTTATGCAATTGATTCAAGACGATGTGTATCTCAAAATATATCTAAGGCGTGCAAAATATGATAGGCTTAACTTAGTACCATGCACTCGCTGTTGATGTGTTCAACAAACAAGTATCCTGAAAGCTAAATACAGCAAGAACCAGAGTCCATTATGCTGATGCATACCAAGCTAGCACGCCCTACGCTGTTAGCAGCTGCAGACCCCTTCTAAATGGTGTTTCTTGTAGCTTAGATAATTTTTTTTGATATTGTGATTTCAGGTTCATTGAGAAGTATGGAACTCATGTTATAGTTGGGGTGAAAATAGGGGGGACTGATATAATCTATGCAAAGCAGCAGTACTTGTCTTCTCTCCAACCTACTGACGTACAGAAAAAATTGAAGGAGATGGCAGACAAGTTCTTCATTGATGGAGTCGGACAGTATGACACAAATAATAGGAAGGAAAAGGTTTGAAGCTTTCCAATTCACATTTATCGTTCTTCTCTCTCTCTCTCTCTCTCTCTCTCTGTTGTTGTTGTTGTTGTTGTTGTTGTCAAGGCAAGTGTAACAGCTATCAAAATATTGAAGTCTATGTTTAGATGATATTGGTAAATTCAAGGTTGATTTGAAGATTATAGGGTATGTCAAATATAGATGACAAGATAATGTCTGATTTTTAATAAAAAGGATGTCATAATCCTTTCCTAATGGAAATGTATATGGCCAGTAATATATTAGAATAGTTTGATAATTAAGTACTTTCTAACATTCTATATTATGTCAAAAAATTATAGGATCATAGGTTTCTAGTGCTTACATCGTAAATGGTGGTACAGAAGTAATTTGGACTTTCATTTCATATCTTTCACTAAAATTTTGGAAAATCAGGAGCAAAAATTTCTAGTGAAACATGTATTTCCTTAACAATTATGTGAAAAAAAGAAAAACAGCTAAAATAAAGAGTTTAGGAAAGTACTGCAAAATGGACCATCATGTGAGATATACAGGTAGAACTCATTTCTATGTCAATTGGTAAAGCTATCCCACTACATTTTTATAAAGAAAGTATCAATTTACCAATATGAAGCCATCTTAACTTGTCCTTTTTCTCTTCCCCGACCCTCTTTTTTCAGTCTACGAAGGAGAATGAGTTCATGGACATTCCGTCTCGTTCCTACTCCGAATTACTGGTAAATTTGTTTTAAAATTGAACTTTTGCTGGATTCAGATTCTTCTTGTTGCTAGTATTGGCTTTGCCTCTAAGCACCACTACATAATTCCTCTTTCAGCTTTTTAAACTATTTAATTTGCTTTGTGGCATGCTCGCAGCTGATACATTGTCTTTCAAGCTTTGATTTTGAAAAGTTTTTATGTTTTCTGTATTACAAATTGTAGCATCATTAGTTCATTACTATAGATACTTTTCTTCCTTAATCAGCCATTGATAGAACTTTTATGATCACTACATATAAAAGAAAATCAATTAATTAATTAATTGGAACAAAAAAAAAAAAAAACTAAATTCTATTACACTCTTACTTACTTTGATTTTTGTTTATTTTTTGACGTTAAACATTTTAGGTGCAGGATATAAAGTTCATGTGCAAGAGGAAAGGTGGAAGTGGGAAAAAATACTTGTCCCATAACGAGTGGTGCCAAACTGTTTTATCTCAACCTGATGTGATCTCAATGTCATTCATACCCATTACATCTCTACTTAATGGAATAAATGGGAATGGATTTTTAACTCATGCCATAAATCTATATCTTCGGTGTAAGCATGACACATTTAGTCATTTACTTATTTACATTTTGGCTTAAAAGCTGAGAAAACCATTCCAGTGATGACAATTGGCAATATAGATTTCTCAAATGTAAGATATATATGTAGGTTTGTTAAAAGCCCATGGCGTCTTGGTTAGTAACATTATATAAGTTGTCAAAAAAAAAAAAAAAAACTTAAGTTAAATTTGAGGACAGGCACTGACTAATATTTACATTGGATGGTCTTACAGTAGGGGGTTCTAAGTACTTTTTATGGAATGTATAACTTTGATCCTATTATTGCAAGTTCTCTTGCTCGCTATGTTTGTTTGTTCTCCATATCTAAAAAGATGATGTCCATCATATTTATGTGAATAATTATTTAAAATAGATGAGTGTGTAGTTTTAGTTGCTATTGCAGGCGACCTGTCTATAAATTAAATTAATATATGCAATTCTTAATCCATGCATATAGAAGGTCATCAAAAACATGTCTTGTAGAAAATATAACCACCATTCTCTCTTACTTCTGACTGCAGATAAACCACCAGTTGAAGAACTGCATCAATTTTTGGAGTTCCAACTTCCAAGGCAGTGGGCCCCTGTATTTGGTGAGCTTGCCCTTGGTCCTGAAAGGAAGCCAAAAAGTACTGCATCTTTGCAATTCAGTTTCATGGGTCCTAAGCTTCATGTAAACACAACACTGGTAATGCTTCTTGTATAATGTGGAACTTTTTCATCCAAATAAATTCTTGTCATCTTTGGTTCTCTGACTTGTTTATTATTGTATTTAATACCTGTGAACAGCCAAATTAACACCTGTTCCATATGTTGTTTAGTTTCCTTCATTTTGCCCCATTCAAAAGTAGGAAGTAGGAACATGGAAATGCTGGTCTAAAAAGAAGCACTGTTGTTCTTTTCTGTTTTTTATAATTTCAACTAGAGACTTTTGAAATTAAAGAAAATATAAACTAAAGTTGGTGAGCATAGTTTGCTTGTTTGGTATGCACATGTGCTTCATAATTTATTTTGAATAGATTAGACATTCATCACGGGTAAATTTGTCCAGTGCTAGGCAATGAATGAGGAATAGGATATGTCCCCTGGTGTATCGAGCTTGGCCTTTGTGGGTATAAACACCATATTAGCAGATACTTTATCTATTTCAAATTTTTGTTAGTGCCGACCTAGAACTAGGTTAGACCTTCTCTTTAAGCACAAGTTATTATTCTTGATTTCCCCCTTAGGTTTCATGAGATGATTTCTGTCTTTCAGGGATGATAAAGGAAGGAGGACTGTTGGAGTGACAACTGTTGCCACCTACACATGAATTAACTATTTAGAACAGGAACCATTAGGTCATTGATTTAATTTACATACGAAACATTTTAGGGAAACAATAGTTAAAAATATTGGCTTCATATACTCTTTTTTTTTAAAAAAAAAAGAAAAAGAAAAATTCCTGTCTCATTATCACTTGTTTACATGCTGACAAATGACTGGATGGACAAATTTCAGGAATAAAGCCCCTACTTTCATATAAAATTTATTTTAAATTTTAGTGAGGTGGTGGTAAATCCCTCTTGCATCCGATTTACTACCCTCCCAATATCCCTGATTTTCGATCCAAGTTTAGTTTTATCTTTCTCAATAACTTTGGCAGGAAATGTAACCCTGTATGTGACATTGAATTCTCTTTAGTTGTACTGAAGAAGAGTTTGCTGTTTTTTATTCAGTCACTGAGTAGTAGTCAATCTGATGTTCTCATTCTCGGCTTTTTGTGCATTGTGTGACAAATGTGGTGAGTTTGACAGACTTTGAATTTGCATGTAGGTTGATGTGGACAAGAAGCCTGTAACAGGCCTTAGATTGTATTTAGAAGGAAAGAGAAGCAACCACTTGGCTATCCATTTGCAGCACCTTTCCTCCATCCCCAAGATCTTCCAACTTCAGGATGAGCTGAATGAGAATGTATCTGATGCCTCTGCGGAACGCAAATACTATGAGAAAGTCCAGTGGAAGAGTTTCTCTCACGTTTGCACAGCCCCTATCGAATCTGATGAAGATAACTCGGTTGTAACCGGTGCTCATTTTGAAGTTGGAGAGACTGGTCTGAAGAAAGTTCTATTCCTAAAGCTTCATTTCTCAAAAGTTGTTGGCGGGACCCGTGTGAAAGCTCCTGAGTGGGAAGGCTCTCCTGGTTTGAGCCAGAAATCCGGATTAGTCTCAACTTTGATCAGCACTCACTTCTCAACCGCACAAAAGCCGCCGCCGCGTCCATCTGATGTAATTGTCAACTCTGCTTTGTACCCTGGTGGACCTCCTGTGCCTACGCAGACACCTAAACTTCTGAAGTTTGTTGACACAACAGAAATGACAAGAGGGCCACAAGACCCTCCTGGCTACTGGGTTGTGTCTGGAGCAAGGCTTCTTGTGGAGAAGGGTAAAATATCACTCAAAGTCAAGTATTCTCTTTTAACTGTGATATTACCTGATGAAGAGGGGGCAAGTTATTGAAAATACCAAATGAGAAGGATGTGTATAGAGTTTATGATTCTTTTATATTGTACATCTGCTCTAAATTCATTATAGGTTTACTAGTTCATGTGGTTGCCATTATTTGTGCATACCTCTACAGTGCAGATCTTTATCGGAATTCCGTGGTGTGGTTTTGAGAAAAGCTTCTGTAATCATACCCATTACTCATGTCTTTTTGGCTGTATGTAAGAATGCATTTCTACATTTTTATTTAGTTAGTGGCTTCTTCCGTGCAATAGTGCTGTCAATATACTGCTTTCGACAGAGAAGCGCTGAATGAGTTGAGAAGTGATCTTTCATAGGGATAAGGGAATTGCCTAAATGTCTTTGGCATTCATTTGTTTGATCCTCATGCTTGTTGGAAAATAATGTCTAGGGTTATAATATTTTAACTACTGTGACAAATAAAATAGAACAACAAAATATAACAGCAGTAAACAAGAAAGAAATTGAAACGAGATTATCATGAATCGTATAAAACACTGTCCTTAAAGATTTGTTTCCATTCCATCCGGAGTTATGTTCAGTGGAATGGCGTTGATGAGTAACCCTCTTGAATTAAATATGGGTCTCGACATGAACTCGTAGGAAAAGGGGATTAGATTTTTGTAGTTACTATTTGGGTTGTGCAAAGAGCTTTATATAGAGTCAAGAAAAAAGCCGTTGGAAAACGGGCACAAACAAGATGGAATAAGATTGGTATATGTGTATTTAATTAAAATTCAAATCTATAATATTACCTCAATACTATAAAGTATTCATTTATTAAGTGTTTTCATACACAAATATTTATTGAAAATTTTTTATAAGTAATGTGAAACTTTTTTGTTAGCTAAAATATATATAGACAAACTAAACTTGAAATATATATATATACGCGCGCGCGCACACAACAATATTTGCTATGGAATGGTAGTTTACTAGTTAGGTAAAGCAAGCTATGGAACGGTAGTTTACTAGTTAGGTAAAGCTTTCTTTAAGTGATTACTGTAAGATTCAAATTTTTGATATTATAATCTCTCAGGTTGTAATAAAGCTCTCTCATATCTCAGGTTGTACTAAAAAAATATCTCAGGTTGTAATTCACTTTCTAAGTATAAATTATGTCTTTTTGTTAAAATTATTATTGGAATTCACATTTTTTTATTATATTGTATTACAGTTTAGACTTTAGTAAATATTGTTAAGTACTTATATCATTATTTTTAATTAATATGAAGCTTGAATTTTTAGTTTTAGAGCCAAATTCATAATATAATAATTTGTAAAGAGTCAAAATTACATTTAAAAAAGATTTAAAAAAAAATGAACCCCACGACGATTTCCAACATATTGTTTAAAACATGGGTTTCGTATATCTTTGCACCTCTTTCATGATTATTGCTTTGTTAGTTGTGCCACTGATACTACTAAAGGGTACTTGAGCATCATAAAATGAATTTAAAAAATAATTCATAAAACTTAAATGATTTATTTTCTTCTTCTCTCTCATTCATTCATTAATATCAATGGTAATGATACTTCTATGTAAGAGTTTGTACACCAAATTTATGTGCAAGAATATCATTTTTGGGTTATTTATTAACATAAAATCCTATAATTGTTAGATGTTGTAAAATGATCCCCGTATTTTTCAAATAATGTAATTTAATCACTATGATTTCTAAATAATGTAAAAAGTTTAATTTTAATACACTATCAATATAAAACAGTTTTACATTATCATCAAATCATATGTTATCAAATGAGAGATTTTTGTAGTAATGGATGTGAGAGTCAATCACTTTTGTTAACGTGGAAATATATAATTAAATATTTTTATAAATTTTTTTTAAATGAATAAAATATTAAAATTAAATTCTAATATAAAATGATCCTATAGTCTCACTTTAAATACAAAACATATTAATTTAGTAGAGACCATTCTAACTTTCGTATTGTCACCTGAATAAACAAGAGGTGATTGTGTTGAGAACATCAAGTAGACAAATAAATATGAGTGCTCACAATTTGGTTTAGATTGGTTTTGATTGAAAAGACCAACTTATTCAAATAATATAATTGATGTCGGTTTAAATTGGATTGGTTTAATCAAATTTTGAATTTAATCCAATTTGAATTATTTTTTATAAGATTTAATTAGTTTTTGAAAAAAGTTAATATGTTATGAATATTATAAATTAAAAATAAATTATTATATATATAATAGTATTTAAATGAAAATAATATATAAATAAAAAAATAATATGATAAATTAAAATTGTTATAAATAAAATACAAATTTAACCATAAAAAAATTATATTATATAACTATTTTACTCCAATTAGTTTTAAAAACATTGAAGTAACTAGTCAAATCTAGGGGTGCTCAAAATTAATCCTAATCAAATTAAAATTGAAAACCAATCAAAACCAAAATAAATTGGTTTGAATTGGTTCTTATTTTATGAAAATCGATCAGCTAAGTTCGATTTTCGATTTTAGTTTCTAAAGTTGAATCAAACCAAATCGAACCAATAATATGTTATAAATTAATAGTTATATATTTATGAGATATATTACATATTATATATTACTTTTCCATACCTATATTTATATAAATATGCATGAATTTTGTTCAAATCTTTTATTGGTTGCTAACTTGTTAACGTTAGATATTTGTATAACTTTTGATAATTAATTTACATTCTATAATTGTATAGTTTTATGTAAACAAAAAACTAATGATTAATTTAATTTAATGAAGTTAAAATAGAAAACTAAAAACCGAATAAATCTAAACCGATTTAAATCAATTTCAAAACAAGCTGAATTAAACCGAAATAAAATTTATTGTTTGAGTCAGTTGAGTTTTTGTTTTAAACTTGAATCGAACATAATCACAAACCTCTCTAGTCACACTTCTTTTCAAACGAGAGAGAGAGAGAGAGAGAGAGAGAGAGAGAGAGAGAGAGAGAGAGAGAGAGAGAGATTATTTTCTTTAAATAAAAGATGTAAGAAATTAACAATAAGTAATAGATTTACTTTTTATACATTGATAGTGTAAAATAAATTTTTAATGTCGGCCAATAGAATTCAATAAAAATGTCAAATCTACCATGATTTGTCATTTTTCTTAAATTTTATTAGCTAATAGTACAAAATTATTTTATACTGTTAGTATATAAAAATTAATTTCATAAGTAATTATATAGTTCTTTATAATTTAAATTATTTAAACAAATTAAAGAATAAATTCAAAGAGACCAACTCAGGATCTAGTTTAGAATTTTGTTGTATTCGAGAAAAATAAGGCTCAAATCTCTTGGTTTACGGTTCATATACTCTCCAATGCTAATGCGAAAGAGAACGGCGAAATGCTTTCTGGTTGTTTACTCAGTTCTGAGACTAAAAGGTATACGTAAAAAAAGAAGTAAGAAAGAAAATTATCTCACATTTGCAATGAGAGCGGGGTTGGTATTTGTTGGCTTTGAGTAGGTGATTGGCAAAGTCGACAATCTCAATAATAATAATCCTCCCAGTGTATCTTAATGAGACCTTCTTAATATAATTGTAGCATTGGATTAAAATTTATGTCTTCAATTCTTGGCTTTCTTTCTTTCTTTCTTTTTCCCTCCTTGTTTGTTTACTTAATTTTTTTTAAAGATATTTCTATCTCGAGCATTGTTGAGATTTTCCCAACAATCACCTTCTCCAAGATTTGAACACAGGTCCTTTTCTTAGAAATGCAATTTGCTTGCCACTATATCCAATATTTGTTGATGTTTACTTAAAATTTGATATATGAAAATATATATATATATATATATATATATATATATATATATATATATCATAGATTTAACCAATTTAAAATCTTTAAATTTTTTATAGGTGTAAAATTTAAGAGAACATTAAAAAAAAAGGGAAAGAAGATTTGAATTCCGATAACATTACATGTGATTATTGGATAAAATACAAGATATATTCTAATATATTTTACACACCACTCTTATAATCTATTAGGGTTAGGGCCGATAATGAAACGAATTGACCCGAATCTATTAAACAGGTTAAACTCTTCTATTTAAAATTTTATATATATATATATATATATATATATATATATATATATCGAGTTAATTTATAAATCAATAAACTCACCATATAAAAATTTATGTTTTGTAATTATTTAAATTATTTAAATAAATCTATCTATACTACTAATAATCAAAACCTAAAATATGGAAATCACTGCCATTTGTTATCTTCTTAACAACCAAAATCCCCTCCACTATTCCAAAGTTAACATTTAAGGAAATGTTTCAAATATCTTTTTATTAAATTTATTTATAATTTCAAATTTAAACTAACATTTATTATAGACCTTGATATCTGTGCTCCACTAACTCACCTTGAATGCTGCCTACCCAAATTCTAATTGATGGGTAAAATAAACGATTAAATTAATTAAAAAATAAAATGGAATTCTTTAGAAACCATTCAGGAGGCTTTGTTTGCATGCTGTTATACAAAAATTTCTACTTAATCTTTCAAAGTTTTAGAACTCGTTTGGCATGCCTAATAAGATAAGGTCCACTCTGCCGAGAGCCCCCTTATTGCTAATACATAATCCTTACTTTGGCAAGGCGAGAACTTCGGCCTTCACACAATAACCTACTTATCAAGCCCCAATTACTCATAAGGATTACATACTAATAATAAAGAGGACCGAAAAACTGAATCATTTATCAGATACTTTTCTGATACACAGGATCCTCTACTAGAGGCAAGTGTAGAGCATACTTCGTATCATATATGGCTTCGTTATTTCCTTTATTTGGTTCAAGATCATAAGAGCATATTAAGAGAAAGAAAGAAAGTGAGAACTTTCAAGAAGAAGAAAGAGGTTTAGAAATTCATATTTATAGAAATACACTTGTATTATTTATGATGGAGGTTTGTGATTGCTTTACAAAGAGAGAGCTCCTTCCTTTATATAGAGAAGGAAGCTTGCAAGACACTCTTAGCAATCTTACTTCGTGGCTGATTTCTTCTACAAGGTTCCTAATAAGACAGGCTTCTGCTACAAGCCTCTTAATGACTTCCTTTACAAGTCTCCTGATAAGATAGACATCATAATAACTTGTTAGATACTCGATAAGGACTAGACAACTAAAGCTTAATTATTACAACAAGACAAACTTATTTATGATTATGGCCCACCTATTTAATACAAAGGATAAGACTACGCTTCTTTTATAAGGTACTGCATTTATTACAACGCTAAAAGACAAACAACTTTTCTACTATGTGGCTTCTTCCTGACGATTCTTGGACTTTGAGCTCTGTTGGATTGTTGACACCTCTGCTACTTGAAGATAGGCTCATGGCTTGGTGATAAGTTTGCTTTCTCGTCCCTTTCTACTTTTTCCCAGTAGTCTTCTATCTCTGCTTTTAACAGTATTTCTTCAGGATCCATCTCTTTCATGTCTTCATCTGGGTCTTGAGAATCTTACATGATCAGATCCTGCATTGAATTTCTGTTAGTAGCGGTGCTTGTCTGGCCTGCTTCAAATCCTCCAGCTGGTGCTTCATCTATACAGGGAATCTTTGATAATAGACAGATGATATCTAGTAGTTGAGTACAGGTGGCATCATCATCTACACCATTAATTTCCTCAAATTGGTGTCCTCTGAGATGGAAATCAAATTTTTGGATTCTATACTTGACTGTCAGAGTTTCCTTGTAAGTGGTGTGATAGTGAAGTTCTGCTGGTTTGAACTGTCCATTGATATGTCTACAGTAGAATTTCTGGCCTTCGACTTCTTCTATGAGGACTGCTCCCCAGTATTGGTCGCTAGCATCTGTTTGTAAAATTCGTTTTCCTTCTCTAGGTATCTTGAGAGGAGATAGATTTTTTGCTGCTTGTTTTAGACGCTTTACAGCTTCAGTTTGCTCTGATCCCCATGGCGGAGCATTTTTCTTGAGGAGTTTGGACAGTTTTGTGGTGTCTTTGGAAACATGCGGAATGAAATCCCTTATGTAATTCAGGATTCCTAAAAACTGTTGGATCTGCTTTGTGGTCATATTTTTATCAAGAAACTTTGGAAGTTCTTCAGCAATGAGAGGTTGAGGCACATATTTTCCCTGCGAAAAATGCACTCCCAGAAAATCTACTTCAATGGTTCCAATATGAGATTTTCTTGATGACAGCATCACTCCATACTGATCACAAATCCCATAGAATTTTTCTAAGAGTTGTTTGTGATGATCTTTATTAGGAGAGAAAAGGAGTATGTCATCAATATAGATAAGGGCATTGTCAAGGAGTGGTTCGAATACTTGGGTCATGGCCTTTTGAAATAGTGATGGGGCGACTTTGAGCCCAAAGGGTAAAACAGTCCATTGGTAATGGGCATTAGAAATGCAAAATGCGATTTTTGGCCTGTCTTTTGGGTTAAGGCCCAATTGCCAAAATCCTGACTTTAGGTTAAACTTTAAAAAGATATGGGCATTCCGGATATAGAAATAAAGAGAGTAAATTTTTGGAAGAGGAAACTTATCGTCTTTGAGGAATTGGTTTAAAGGACGATAATTGATGACAAGCCTCTTCTTTCCTCGAACTTGCTCAGATTTTTTATTCACATAAAAAGCTTGGCATGCCCAATCAGATTTGGTTGGCTCAATCAGTCCTTGTTTCAGTAGTTGTTGGCATTCTTCAAATGCTGCTGCCCTGTCAGAGGGTGACATTCCAGGATGAACTGCCTTGGTTGGATTAATGTTTTCATTTAACTTGAATGGCAATTCTACGAAAAATCTCTCATTCTTCCAAAGTGGATGAGGATGCTTGAAAAGATCATGGCTGTTAGCACTCATCTTGAGAAGTTTGTCCCTTATGTCTTCATATCCCAATGGTGCGTCTGCAAGAGTGAACAATTTTGGGATAGTAGAATAAGGCTTGAACTCCCTTTTGAATTTAATTCCTTGAGAAAGGATTTGAAGTTTATGATTCTGAGTGTAGACATCCATGCCAATCACAAGATCTTTGTTGGGTAAATCTGTTCCAATGACTTTGGTCCAGATGAAACATCTTGGAAAGAATTTGATGCCAATCTTGTGCTTAGTGATTAGATCTGTCCGAAAGATCTTTTCGTCTGCTGCTTTGAAGAAATGAACACTGGGTTCCCAAGCGGATGCTGGGAGAATCACTGGATTCATCAAAGTCTTTTATGCTCCCGTGTCCATAAAGGTAATGGCTTTGATTGGTACATCATATTTGGAGGGAAGAATATGAATCTCGATGTTCGGCATTGGTGGGACTGGATCAAGCGAATTGATTTCTGGATTTGGAAGTATGGGGACTTCTTCTACTTGTAGGACAGGGAAGTGTTCTTCAGAGTTAGAAGATTCTGACTCACTACTTTCTTCAGAGTCTGTGTATTCTAGCCCAAAGACAGTAGAGGCATCTGACTGATCTTGCTCATCGTACCAGGACTCAATGTCTTCGTCTGCGGCTAGGTCAAGGGAATGGATTAGCTTTGAAGCTTTTTTTTTTATTTGGATAATTTTTTGAAAAATATCCTTTTTTGCCACAAATGAAATACCGTTTGCCATCTTTTCCTCGAAAAGGCTTTCTTCTGAAGAATTTGACCTTCTTCTTCTTCCCCTTCTTGTTCATGAAGATTTTGTTCTTCTTTTTAGCGGTTGGCTTGTAACGGCAGCTACAATCTTTCTCCTTGCACTTGATCTCCAGATAATTCTTTTTACAAGCTTTGGTGTACTTTTTTCTGTCTTTGAGAATGTTTTCAAAGAGGACTTATTGATTGCATAATTTGTCTAGTGCAGCAAGACACGTCTGGTGGATTTCTCCAAGAGTCATGCTTACAACGTCTCTTTGCATAGTGGTAAACATTCGGTATATTTCTGCTTGGAGTTCTTCAGGAAGAGAACTGACATAAGTGTTCTTGAGGCTAGGATCATTATAGCCATTCAGTTGATAAAATCTTTGAGCCATTCTTTTGAAATGGCGTTCGAGATCAGGCTTTTTCAGAGAACAACACTTCATATCAAAGTACTCTTTCCGAATCTCCTTTTGAACAAGACTGTGGTCACCAAGAAATTCATGGTGGAGTGCTGCAATAACAATATCAATACTCTCTAGCCTGTGTAGTTCATCTTGCCTTACAGGGCCAAGACTACAATACCATTCTTTGAGGACTTCAGTCATGTGTGCACAAAATTCTTCAATGACTTGGTACCGATCAGCATCAGGTGAAACCATCTTAGCATCCATCCAGGCTTTGAAACCTAAAAACCTTTTTCTCCATTGGGATGGTGGAATATTATCTATAGTAAACAATGGTCCTCCAGATAGCGGAGGAGTATTGATCTCTTGAGGATTTAAAGATGATGATTGAGTCCCTTTAGTTATTTCAGTCTCCATAGTTGTGGCCATGAGAATCCTGGTGATGTCAGCATGCTCGTCATCACTAGGGATTTCTTTAGATGCTCTGATGCTCTGGTCATCGCTATCTGTTTGCTCCTGATAGGCATAGGAGATTATCATGGCTTGAGACAGTGGGACGGTATCAGGATCAATCTCCGATGTCTGAGTCTTCTACGGAGATGGTTCAGGTTCAGGAGATTTTGGGTTTTGAATCGGTTGTTTTGGAAAGATTGAGGAAGATTCTATAACTTCTTTCCTCTTTGGGTTTTCTCTGGAGGGTCGAGATCTTTCTCCAAAGAATGTTGTTTTTGGCGGTAAGGTTGGTGGCAATAAAGGTGGAGGTCTATGTGGTTGTGAGGATGGCAGAAGGCTGGGATATATCTTTGGTAGTGGAGCAAAGAACGGGTCTGCCTCTGGCTGCTTTTGAATACTTTTTGTATACTCATAGAGTTCTTTTATACAATGACTGAGCCTTTGAAGTTCTCTTTCTCTTTGATCAAAAGCTTGGTCATAGATATTCCGCACAGGAGGTTGCTGGATTTCCACTTCCAACACTTCGATTCTGTCTTTTGTCTCCTTATAATATTTTTGTACTTTTTCTGACAATATCCCCAGCCGTTGCTCTATGGCCGTCATGAGACTATCAATCTTGTGATTAATTTTTGCCAGCAGTCTATTTTGGGCTAAGGAGTTTTCAGTTTGTCAGTTCAGAACTTCTTTAGCCTGAGTCAGAGGTTTCAGCTTCCCATCTGGTTGAACTTCAGTTGGTTGGATGAAGGGTTTAGTGTGTGTCTGAGTGGTAGGATTGATTTTTCTTTCTAAAGCTGGAAAATTAGCTCCATAAGTGGCTGATGTGGAGGCAAACATCATGCCTGAGATTTCTGGCACTATTGGGACAGAAAGTGTGGATTCTGGGCTTTTGCAAGAAAAAGAGTTTGTGATATTTTGTGGTGGTGGCCAAGTGATAAGGTCAGGGTCTTCATGTGGTGGTGGATACCCTTCTTGTCGAAGTATCTTAAGGGCTTCTTCGTAGATTGGCAGTGGTTCCCTTTTCTTTCTGATCCCTACCCAGGGACCATTGTCTGGATCAAATCTCCTTTGTGGCTTAGGAGGAGGCTTGCAAAGAGTAGCAGGATGCTTACAGTCTCCTGTGCATGCCCTTCTCCATTCATCATTTTCTGGCATGGGATAGAACCATGTATTGCAAGTACAATCTGGTTCGCACATTTCTGATCCAGAAATATCCCATACGAAATGACCATCAATTTTGTCAGAGTAGATGATTTGTCCATTTGTCGTAATAGCATGGATTGGCAGCTTCTTTTCGGCTGCTCCGAGAGTTATCATCATGGTATGGAAGACCGGAGGGTTTCCTTCAGAGGGTTCTTCTTGATCTGGCCTTTTGAAAATGGTTCTGATTGTTCCATCAGCAGATCTTTGAAAACTTGCTTCAGTGGAGACAGCAGGGGTGCTGTTCCTTTTGAAGTTTTCATAATTACTTATCTATTCAAGCAGCATGAGCTGCAGGAGATCCTTCTTTGGAATCTGCTTTGGAATCTAAACGATGGAAGGCGTCTCATCGTTTGAAGTGGCCAAGACTATCAAGGCATTTTCATTAAAGCCTTTTGGAGTAGGCAGATCAAAATAGTGATCTTGAAGCCTATAGATAAGTTGATGCTGCAGTGAAGCAGTTAGGGCAGCTCCATCTTGTGGAGCCCCTATGAGCTGGACTTGTACTTTGAATCTGGTGGTCAAAGTGGGGTCTTTGAGATGGACATTAAAATTCGGGAACATGGTTAAAACAACACTTCCTGCATTTAGTGTCGTTAAAACAGTTCCGATGGTGGCATGTTCAAGACTCTGGAAGGTAGTGCTTAGCAGGCTTACTCTGGCGGTAATAGGAAGTCCTTTTCTCCCATGAAAAGAAAGAACTAGCCTAATAGCCCCAAGGTGAAGGCTAACATATCCTTCTCTCTGCCAAAGCCGGATGAGAGTAGGATTGATTTCCAAGTCAACATATTGTTCAGCACTGGTGGCTTGAAGAGCACACTCATCCATCTTTGTAGTCTGGATGTACTCTTTTACACCAAGTCCAGGGGTTGAAATAAGTTTTTTGCAGAGCCATCTAAATTGTTTTTTTTCTCATCTAAAGACATTATAGGGACTAAGAAGAGGAGGAATAGAGCTTTCTATTTGGGCATCTTCAAGGATATAGGAGTATTCTATAAGGTTTTCTATTTTGGAAGAAAGGGTTTTTATACAGGACTCGGGGATAGATAGTCTTGAGGTTAAGGATAAAGGCTTTTAAAGAGCAGTGTCTGAGGAGGAGGACGCCATATGTGAGTTGGATTTTTTCTTACTCATTCTCCCTTACTAACATTTATAACATGCTCCGTGCTCTTTGGGAAATAAAATATAATAGTATAAAATTTAATTGTAGAAGATTTAGCAATATTTTAATATTATATAATATTTAATATATCATTATATAAAATATTATGTTATATAAAATATAATAAAAAAAGGGATTATAATAAAACATATTATTTATTAATTATTTAATTAAAAATATTATTATTTTAATTATAAATGTTTTTAACCATAATTTATAAAATATTATTTCATTATATAAAATATTTTATTATTTTAATTATGTAAATATAATTTATATTGAAAATTATTTATTATTTATTTTATTACTTATTTGGAGGTGGATTGTCGGAATCTGGATGTTGGGTGAGCTTCGAACGAATTTGGGACTCCAAGGCTGCTCGAGCTTGGCTGCAGAGGGCTGAAACTAGAATTCCACGGTGGAGATGGTGTACTTGCAATGACTTTGATACTCAAGTCAAAGAGTGTAAGAGGTACCAGTGTATAAGGTGTGTATGCATACTTGATTTTTGTGATTGGCTACTTATTTATAGGAGGTAGTGGATGAGTACGAGTGAGAATATTCCGTCATTCTTGGAAACATCCTTGGGACCCTCCAATGACTTCATGCACCTTGGTGGCCTTGAGATATGCAGCGGCACATTTGATCGAGGTTGTTACCCCTTGCTCGTGGGTTTGAGCAGAACTTTTCCTCTTAATTCATGGAACCTCTCTTAAATGGGTTATGAGTAGGCCTCAACCCTTCAGCTAAATGGACTATTTGCCTCATTGGCTTTACTCGACTTTGGGCTTTTGAACAATATTGGCCCATTATTATGTTTTCGATTTTGGGCTTATGGTGGGCCTTTGCAGATTTACTGGGTGTTGGGCCTCTTGGTTTTAGTCCGAAATAATGCCTCCATCTCGATTCCGAGGTTATGATCTCAAATGCCAGTTTTTCATCTCTTTGCCCTTGGTTACATCTTCGGAGGTTGGATGTATGCCCTATGCTTGAACAATATTTTTCTAGAGATGTTCCCTTTTTCTTTGAGATAGAGTCATGTCATAAGTCACGTTGTTTGCCCCTAAGGAGGCACATCTTATCTTGGCGTCTTGTTTTGTGCGCCATCATCATTTGAATTATGGATATTTTACAAATTTGCCCCCAAGTGATGGGGTTGAAATAACGTATCTTGCCCTTAGCATTGTTTAGAATTTGCAATAAGAGGTGTCTAGGTCTCTTTAAATACCCCTTCTTCATCTCCCTTTTCCCATTTCCTACTTCTAACAACTGTGCTCAAATTACACATATGAGTTGAAGTTGCTCGAAGAAGAGAGTTTCACAACGGATCCTCAGACTCACCATTACACTTGTATCCACCAAGGTATGCTCTACCTTTCCTTTGTTTCCTTTGAATTGTAGTCTTATAACCATTTTCGTTTAGGTCGTTTTTCGATTGGGACGAAATATGGTGGTGGTGGTTGCAGTTTTTCCACCACTTTTTTCATATTGCTTGCACCGTTGGGGGTGGTTACCGCCGCTAACTCTTCTTCTTCTCTACCTGCTTCTGGTGGGTTTAACTTAGAGGAAAGGGAAACCATAATAAGACCTTATGTTTATTTTGTTGTCTTTTTCTTCCGTCACTTAATTTCCATATTCCAAACTTAGAAGTGGTTTCCTTGTGTAGGTTCATCCTGGAGACAGAGATGGATAAGAAATAGGTCCAAAATGTCCTCCAATTTCTGCCTTCAATTCACTAGATCTACCATTGCATGGAACTGAGGTCTTGGGAGCTCCCTCGGACATGACTTCCAAGTACCAAACTCATTTCAGGGAAGAGAACTTACTTACGCTGGAAGGTGAGTACAAGGAAGATTACATCCTAAGGGTTCTTAGTGCGAATGAGAGGATGTGTTATATCAATCATGGGAATGACCTAAATTGGATGTGGATGTATGATGTCCTAATTTCTAAGTTTGGTGGCCATATTCCATTTACCGACTCCAGTTTACAATCTTGGAGCAAACTTTAGCTCCCTCCTCCCAACTACATCTGAATAGCTTGGTGATAATGCAAGGCTTTGAGTTCATCTGTGAGTATCTCAAAGTCCAACCCTTTCCCAACATTTTTCTTTATCTCTTTACCCTCACCCATCCTAGTGACGGAGGTTTAACCATGGGTTAGCTATTTTTCTGGGCTCATGTTAATCAAAAAGTCTATATGAAGAGTTCTTTCATAACTTCAAGCCTGTGTATGTCAAAGTGTTTAGAGCTTCGGGTGAGTTTCATTTATGGGAGATCAAAGAAAGGGAGTTCTCAATTAATTATTATTGGAATAAAAACTTCGAGGCACCTTGGATAGATTAGGATAACATCACGCTCGACGAATAAGCCATTGTTTGGTTCCTTCTGCAAAGCTTCGGGAAGAAGCATTTTAATTTAAAGGCCATAGTTGGCGTTGACGCTAAGACGGCTAGGAAATACTTAGGTTCGCTTTTCTCTTTTACATTTGTTTTGCTTTCATATTTATATTCTGTTATTGACATATGCTTTTTTGGCAGGTAAGATGGCTCCGAAAACTACAATGGTTGAGTTCCAATGCCATATCTTGAGGAGGCTCCACGAGGAGATGATAGCAACAGCCCTGGGTTCGTAGGTTCTGGGGAACTGAAGTTCACATCAACATCAGGATCTTCTGCCCTCGAGGCCTAACCTCAGAAAAAGCACAAAGGAAAAAAGGCGATCAAGGGGAAAAAGGTTATCTAGGTTGAGATGGATGTTTCTCCGACCTTGAAAGACAAGTCGAAGCTCAATATCTTGGCTAAAAGTTTTCCTTATCCACAATTCATAGATAAGGAACTGATAACCACAGCCTGCCCTGAGCAACTTAAGGGGAAATGAAGATGGCCTGGTGGAAAAGCTTCAATGGACTGATTGCATGCTCCTAAAGTCACTGCCATTTTTCGATACTCAGAGTCTATGGTTTCCTCTAGTGTCTAGGCTCACTAGGAGGTAAAAAAATTGGGAGGAGAGAGTGACTCTTCTTCAAAATGAAAAGGTGACCTGGGAGTAGACGAAGTAGAATCTGCAGTCCGAGGTTGAAGAGCTGCAAGGGCAGGCAAAGTCCAAGGACTAGTAATTGTAGGAACTAAAAGGTCAGCTAGTAGAGCTCGAGAAGGCCTAACTTGACTTAGCCAAGGAAATTCCAGACTTGAAGATAGAAGTCAAACATGTAGAGCGGCAATGGGAGAAATCAACTTTCGAGATCAAAGATAACTTTTTGAAGCAAGCTTGTGTCATACATCTCGAGGCCGATTTTAGCCCAGTCGGCCTAGACAAGCACATTGTTGATAGATGTATTGAGGATATCCTCGAGGACGAAAAGGATGAAGAAAATGGCAATCTAGACTTCAAGCTGACTCAGCGTGAAGCCAATTTTTAGGATCTTTTCCTTTTTATTTGTATATTTTTTCTTTTGTATTTTGTGAGCCCTTTTATGGCTTTTATGTAATGAACATTTTGCCAGTTTCTAAGACCAATAGTAATAAGATTATGACTTTGCCAATTGCTTATGCTTTTATTTTTCTTCTTTTGCTTAAGTTAATTAACTTGAAAGGAACTTTAAAGACTTTCCAATTGGCTTATTTATCTCACTTAACACTTAAGGATTAAAGTTGGTCCGAGGTTATATAAAAACCCAGCCTTTTCTGAGGCAATTATAAACCCAGATTAGATAATTATTCTGAGGTCTTTTAGTAACTTGGATTTTTTTTGCTCAAGTTGATTGCTTAAGGGTTATACAATGTTCGTCCAAGTCATACATTGACTCGTATTTTTATTCGTGATTATACCTAAGGCTTTGGACCTGAGTTCCATATACTTGGACTAAGAGCTTATCAGTCATTAAGGATTGAATAATAAATTGAATAACAATAAATTGGAAGAATAATTTTATTCATAATAAACTGAAGAATACATTTAAGATGAGCTTGCAAGTCGAAAAATAAAAAATCGAATGGGATGTATGGATACCACTTGATCCACGAAAGTCTTGCCTCGTTAAAATACTCTCAGGAAAACCCAGTGGAACAAAACTCGAGGTAGGAAAAAAAATATGACAACTTTGCATAGTTTACATCATATATAAAATTGCCTAAGATTTGAGATATTTCATGACCTCGGAACCTCAGACCTAGATAAGGTGGAAACCTTGTAAGCTCTTTTTCCCAAAACTTCGATCACCTTATATGGGCCTTCCCAATTTGCAATGAGTTTCCCTTGGTCAGGTGTGGTGGTCCGATGTCAGCACGTCGAAGTACCAAATCTCCCTCTTCAAATCTCTAGGGAATAATAGCAAAATTGCACTTGTCAACTATTTTTGCTTCAACGCCTTTTCCTGACTATGCATCATTTCCCTGACTTCACTAGTGAGATCTGCTTCTTCTTGAAAGGCTTGAGAACTTGTAGCTCAGAAGATTATCCTTAGGCTAGGTTCTTCAACCTCAATTGGAATCATGTTATCTACCTTATAATTCAACCTAAAAGGAGTTTCACTGGTTGTTGACTGAGGAGTTGTCCAATATCACGTCAGCCCTTGCTCCATTGGCTTTGTCAAGCTCTTCTTTTGACCTTAGAGAATGACCTTGTTAGCAACTTTTACTTGGCTGTTGGCATGTGGGTGTTTGATCAAAGTAAAGTGATGCTTTACCTCGTAACTGGTGAAGAAATCTCATAACTTTTTAATTAATTAATTATGTTCTATTATTTGTAACCATAGATTCGGGTATTCCAAAGTAAGTGAAAATATTTCTCCATACAAACTTCTGAGCTTGAGCTACAGTGATGCGGGATAGTGGCTCTGCTTTCACCCACTTGGTCAAGTAATCAATTGTCACGATTAGGTCATTTACTTGCCCCGAGGTGAAGGGTAAAGGACCTAAGAGATTAATTCCCCACTTATTGAATGGCCATGGGGATATGATCATCGAAAGCTCTTCAGCTGGGACATTGGGAAAGGGGGCATGTTAATGGCATTTCAGACATCTCTTCATGAAATTAATAAAGTCCTTGATCAAGGTGGGCCAATAGTAGCTTGCTTGTTGGACCTTTAACGCCAAGGCCTTCCTTTCGAGCTAGTGGCCACAAAATCCTTCATGAACTTCTTCTAAAATGAATAACATTCGATCTAGGCTCAAACACTTTAACAACGGCTGGGATAATCCTCTCCTATGCAACTGGCCTCCGATGATGGTGCAATAGGAGGCTTTTTTTGCCATCCTTTTTGCTTCAATAGGATTGTCAGGTTGAGTCCCGTTTTGCAAATACTGGATGATCAAGATTGCCCAGCTTGAAGATCCCTTGATGGCCAAAGTCAAAACCATATCCAAAACGAAATGGGATTTCAATGTTTCCTGGATCAAAGTCTTGTCTCGGTTTGGTACTACCAACTTGGAAAGAATATCAGCCCATACGTTTTCTTCTCTTGGAATGTGTCGGACTTCGTAGAAGTCAAACTTCTTCACTAAATCCTTTACCTGGGCTAAATACTTATGTAGCATCATGTCCGTAGCTTGATACACTCCATTTACCTTGATCTCTCGATGATGTCTGTGATCCTTCTCTCGATGTTGATCTCTACGTCAGGGACTTAACTCTTCACTATGGTGGTGTAGTCAATGATAACGAGGTTCATCATGATCCTACTCCCAATGGTCTTGGCAATGTCAATCATGATGGCATCTCTCATCCTTAACTTCCTGTATTCACTCTAGGTTCTGCTCTAGTTCTCGAGTGCCAGTGGGCTAGTCTTGCATGATGGACACCATTTCCATGAGCGGGATGGGGTTCTCTGGGCTTCACTCCACCCTAGATGCTAGGATGTTAGTCAAAGCCAAGATTGAGGAGCGATAGGCTACTGAATTCTGTGCATTGTGCTAATTTTCGGCTTCTGATGCTAACTTAAAAACCATCTGGCTATGTACTTGCTCTAGGAAGGTGGCTGTTGGTTATTTGTAGGGCCATGTGCCGCCGTGAGTTCTTGTTTATGATGAGTTGACATAGCTGTTGAAAACGTTGTAGAATGATGAAATGGCAACCTTGTTCCCATAGACGACGCCAATGATCGAAGGTGGCTCGCCGGAATTTGGAAATCGAGTGAGCTTCGAACGAAATTAGGACTCCAAGGCTACTCTAGCTTGGCTGCAAAGGGCTGAAGCTGGAGTTCCATGGTGGAGGGGGGTGTACCTACAAGGACTCTAACGCTTAAGTCAGGGAGTGCAAGAGATACAAAGTTTGTATGTGTATTTGATTTCTATAGTTGACTACTTATTTATAGGAGTCAGTGGATGAGTACCAGTGGGAATGTCCCGTAATTCTTGGAAACATCCGTGAGACCCTCCAACGGCTTCATGCACGTTGGTGGCTTCATGCACGTTGGTGGCTCTGAGATACATGGCGGCATGTTCGATCAAGGCTGTTCCTCCCTACTCGTGAGTTTGAACAAAACTTCTTGTCTCAATTCATGGAACCTCCGCTAAATGGGTTCCAAGTTGAGCCTTGACTGTTCAACTGAATGAGTTGTTTGCTTCATTGGCTTTGCTCAACCATGGGCTTTTGAACAATACTAGGTTTCCGATTTTGGGCTTATGGTGGACCTTTGCGGATTTACCCGAGTGTTGGATCTCTTGGTTTTAGTCTAGAACATTACTTTTAATAATATTTTAAATTTTTCATAATTATTTTTAATAATTATTTATGTTGTTTACTATTAATATATTTTAATAATAAGTTATTATTTATATTTTTATATTATTTTGAGTAGTTGTGGTATATTAAATATTATTTCTTAAAATATTTATTTATTACTAAATAATATATTTTTATTTTAATAAAATATATAAACATACGAAGAGTCCTTACAATTAATTTTGAATAAAAAATTAGTAATATAGATTCTATATGATTTTTTTAAAAAAAAGAATTATTTTACTACAAGAAACAGGAAGGGGAGGGAAATCAAATTCTATTTTAATTTTTCAATTCGTACTTAAAAATTGAAAAAGAGTATCTTTATAATTGGATTGTATTTTTAATAATGAGTTGTCATATAAAATATTTTTATATTTTTTAAAATGATTTTACCATATGATGGGGAATACGTAGACAAAAATTGATTTTTTTTTTTTTTTGGTTGCTCTATCCTCACTTAAATAATTAAAAATAGACATTTTTATACAGCAAATTATACTCTTAATAATAAGTTGTTAAATACAATTCTTCTTTAAAAATTTTTCTTTAATGTCACTTTACTACAAGACTCTAGAAAGAGGATGGTGAGGAAAAAGGAATTGAATTTTTTAATTGCTCAATGCTCACTTAAAAATTGAATATAGATATATTTAGAAAACAAATTATATTTATAATAGGTTAACTATATGGAATGATTATATACAATTTTTTTTAAAAAAAATTTACACAATTAAGAGACTAAAATACGGGAAGGAACATGTAATGGAATGACTTTTTTATCTCACCCAAAGAAATGGAATGATTTTTTTCCTAGGTAAATCGATCTTCACTTAAAAATTAAAAGTATATATGTTTATAAAATGAATTATACTGTCAATAATAATTTGTTGTTCAAAATGTATCTGTAGAATTATATCTTTCAAGTTAATTTACTACAAGGTGAAAGAAATGGGGAGGGAGAGGGAAAAAATTTTTAATTGTCCAATCCTTATTTAAAAATTAAAAGCACATATCGTTATAAAAACTAATACTTTCTATAATGAGTTATATGGAATGAATTTAAACAAATATTATTTAAAATAATATATTCAAAAAAAATTTTATTGTTATACTTTTATTTATATAATTATTTCATTCCATATAATTTTAATTGCATAACATTTTCAGTTAATTTATAATTCTTTGTTAACTTATATAATTTAGAACCATTTATCGGAAAGTTCTGCCAAATGTCAATCAGCCATGAAGATTTTGAAAAATTTACTATATTAGGAAATAGAGTATTGATTTCAAATTTCTCATAATTTTGTTTTTACAATGTTAATTGGTAATATCTTATTATTGTAGTATTAATGAGATAATTAATGCATAGAATTTAAATTAAACAATCAGAATCAATTACTTTTTTTTCTACTTTCTTTTCTTCAATGTGTAAGCGATACTAAAAATTTGAATTAACCAATGATGGAAGGATTTTTCACCGAACTCTTTATACTACCAATGAGAAACATATATGATGGGTTACAATTGACGGATTTTTCCAATTTTGAATTAACCAATTATAGAATATAATTAAAATTTCATATAATTAACCGACAAGTTATATATGACATTGAAGTTTTTTTATAGAATATCTACACATATAATAATTCAGAACCATTTATAAGAAAGTTTTGCCAAGTGTCAATCAATTAGGAAGATTTTCAAAAACTTATTATATTAGGAAATATCAATTTCAAATTTCTCATAAAAATTTTCTTTTACAAGTAATTAATCAACTAATTAACCAACTAATTATATTATATACGAGGTTAAAATTTTTTATAGAATATAATTAAATTTAAAAGTATGAGGATGGGGAAATTATTGTTTTAAATTTTTTTATTATTCATTTTTTTACTAAAATTTTGCATGAATATATATTAGATAAAATTGTAGATTTTATGATTAAAATTTTTTTTAGGTTGTTTGTTAATAAGTGGAAGAGAAAAATGAAATGAATTTCATAATAAGGGAGAGGAAATGGTAAATGGAATTGGTTTTCTCTTCTCCTATAAAAATTGAAGAATTTTAATAGTAAGTTATTATATAAAATAAATGTATACAAATTTTGTTTAAAACAATTAATTTGTTCAATAAAAATTTTGCCGCTACTTTTTATTTATATAAATATTTGATTTTGCATAATTTTAATTAAATAATATTTAAAATTAATTTATATAATCATATTTTATTAAAATTTTATATTTTATTATATTTATACAATAAAATAAAATATTAATAATAAATTATTATATTAAATTATATTATACATCTTTTTCACAATTTACGTCTGTGCATTGCACATATTAAATATACTAATATTTCACATAATTTATATCAATGCAACCCACGGGTTAAATATGCCATAGTGAGTAAAAACTTTCAACTCATTTAAATTATCGCCTAATCGAATCGTGAGTAGGCTTGTTACCTCAAACATACCCTTGAGGAATCAATCTCTCTTGATTAGCTCCTGCCTTTGTAATACCTGGATTTTATTTCTAGAAGGCTAATAGCGTGTGAGCACAAAATCATACCTAATGCCTTCGTAGTAATCTCTTAGAAAATCAATCATTCCAGAGTGGACGTGTCTGCCAATTGACAAGACACACTTGCCTGAAAAAAATTGTATCGCTTTGGTATGACTTTGAAGAAAGGGCACTAGTACGTTGGCGCAATTTTACTAGTGAGTGGCGACGCACACAGTTCATCGATGGTCGAAATTATTTATCATTTATATTTTCAAATTTTTTTAATTAAAATCAACAATTAAAAAATACATTACGTCTGATTTGTGCCTAATAATGCATACAATCATTTGAATATATAATTTTATCTATATTATTTAATGACTAAATTCTCAAATCGGTTGTTGATGATATTCTCAATACATATATTGGTTCTTGACAAAAATTAATTGATTCTTTAATCTTTAACAATTGTAAAAATTAGATAATTTGACTCTTAACCATTTATAATTGATAAAAAATCTATTATAAACATATATTGATGGCTAAAATTTTCCTAACTTCATCTTATCTAATACATAATTTGCATAACTTGAAAAAAATTCCCTAAACATATCATTTTAATCTATTATATCTAACTCTAATTTTTTAAAATGATATGTTTGCGGGATGTTTTAAAGTTATACAAATTATGCATTTAGGAGTAACATATGGGATGAAGTTAGGAAAGTCGTAATCATAATTTTATCTTAACATCAAATCCTTTATTGGTTCCAAGTAAGTTAGGGACCATAAATATCCAATTTATATAATTATTAGAGACTAAAATATCTTATTTTTATAATTATCAGGGATCACATGGTCAATTATTTCTTGTCAAGAACTAATGTATCCACCATGGATATTTTTAAGGACTAAATTAGAGGTTCACTCTTATTTAAATACTTTACCATTAATTATCCTATTTTTAGTGGTTTTAACAAATGATTAATATAACCAATCATGAACGGGTGTACAAAAACTGTTCAAAGCAAAAACGCAACTCTTCTTTTGGTTTTTAACACTTTCATACATATCCATTAAACTCATACCAGACCAACTGATTCAACCAATAAACTGATAAACTAGCTAGTTGACCAATCTGAGCTGCTCTTTGGATCGGATATGCATCAAAATCGGTGTAACCCAATTTAACTCGGTCTATTCTAGAAAAAATCGGTGACCCGATCTGGTTTAATAAAATCAGTCAAGTCATGTATATTTTAATTTTTAAAAAAATATTTTAACTTTTTTAACTATATTGATGACTTTTTCAAATCATGATGGAAATAATTAGATCTTTACCATACTAGTATTCTCATTTTATAGCATCAGTCTTAGCTTTCACTTATTTCCATTTTTAAAGTGGGACTAACCATTAGTGGAAGGCATTTTATAATATGTCTTAACTTTCACTTACTTCTATTTCCAATATAGGACTGAAAAAAAGTGAGAAACACTTCATTTATACTATAAACTTACTTCACAGATAAGTTTTCTTGGTTGCTGGCTCATGGTAAACATTAGATGGATAGCTGGATGCAATTCGTTTAGTATACACAACTTATGTTCGAGGCACAAGTGATGTCCTGGGTGGAATAATAACAGGAAAAATATGTCAATTTGTCAAGTGTTTCACAAATTTGATTTGTTAAATAGTAAGACTTATTAGCCAACTTTTTCCACTTCTCCGCAACTTGTGTATAATATTGAACAATGTATGAATTAGTTTTGATACAACTGAGAAATCTGAGCTCACTTATCCTCCATAGTCTAAAGTTGGATCTTAAGTGAAATTTTAAAAAAATCAAAATAAATTTTGTTTTGGATGTATATTTTTTATAATTTAAATGTATTAATTAATATATAATAATTATATATATGCTTTTTTATATATATAAATATAAGCATACAAATTTTAAAGTGTGTTAGATTATTAATTAGTTATGTTATTTTATTGTATTTATTTGACTTTTCATATATTTTTATATATCTATTTAATTATATCCGGTTCAACTAGTGGGTCACTAGTTGAACCAGTCACCCAGTGACCCAGTGTTATGATCGAGTCGGTCATCGAGTCGAGTTTTATAACTATATTTTCATACGTTGTTTTAAAAAAAATGATTAGTATGTTTTAGTATTTTTTAATATGAATCATGTATTTTTAATAGGAGAGAGAAATTGATAATATACAATACGTAAATTTAAAAAAATAAAAACAAATAAAAGATGAAATATGTCGGAATATAATACAAATATAATAGATATTAATTTCTATATATTAATAATATAGAATAATTTTATATTATTAACCAATAAAATTATAAAAAATACTAAATTATAATATATAATTATTATAATAAATAGTTATTTATCATAATTTGATATTTTCTTACAATTTTATTAGTTAATATTATTAAAATATTTTATACGAGTGCATAAAAATTAAATTTAATATAATAAATAATTTTAATATATATATATACCATAAACTTTTTATCTTAAAATGTAACTTTTAAACGGTTTACAACCTAAAAAAGGGTTATAAGGAAGGAACAACAAAATTTGATTGTAACCAATAAAACTAAGAATGAAAATACCTGTTGTAGAGATTAGATGATTCTCTCGAAAGTAGTTGGATTTTTTATTCTTAAAAAAATAATAATGTACTATGATGGAGATGAAAGAACTCCACATGTCTTCTTTCGTCTGAAATATGAAAGCAATCAGTGAACAATAGATGTTCACCGCTTCATTTGCAGCACCAAAACCCTCATCTATATCTTTTGTTTTTCCGGCATAACATATACGGCACTATTCTCTACCCTTACATGTGGTTTCGCGTTTGCCGCCATCAATATCTCAGTATTTCCAATTCCATTTCAAAATGCGTAGCTAAATTGGCTGGAAGAGTTCGTGGATTTGAGTCCTAAAAATACAGCTACATTAAAACTTGAGAAAAAGAGTTTTATTCACAAAGTTATTTTACTCAACTTAAGCAAAATTGATTGCGATAGGAGGATATCAATCCTCCACGTGTAATTTGACATTATTTGAAAGATGGGTCCGCGGACTTCGCGATTGTGGCCTCTCGCAAGGGATAATTGACGGTTGTGTCCCCTTTGTGTTTAGTTGTTGTTGTTGTTGTTGTTTTTTTTTTATTTTTTTTTATTTTTTTTATTTTAATTATTCGTGTTTAGTTGTTTTTACTTCTTAATATTACAATCTCAATGACTGAGAGTCGGGAAATTGTAAAATGTTAACCCTCAAAAAGAGAACATCGAATATTCCTCACTTTAAACACCATTGATTTAAAGCTTCGTATAAATCTAATGATGAAAAATAAAAAGGCAAGTTCAATGAAGTAATAATCGTGGTTGGAGTATCTGTAGTCATTAAATTTGATAAAATTTTAAATATTATTTAAAAAATGGAGTGGATTTCCCACAAAACCACAAACGGTGTTCATCCTTCTGCACCACTATCAAGCAGAACCGATTTTTGTGATGTTCATTAATATAGCAGACTTATGCAAATCTCGTTTGAAGAAGATTCATGATGTTCATTTTGCACTGTGCAAATTACAATACCTTACGCATTAAAAAAAATTACAATTTTAATGTAAAACCATTATATCTGAATTGGTCAATTAGTATTTGAGCGGAATTTGAAGCTTGAATATTCAAACCTAAGGTATGTTTGATATAACGTAAAAATAAAAAATAAAATTTTATAGATGAAATTTATATGTAAAATTATACAAAAGGCTTTATTCATAAAATTTTACTCCATCATTATCCCATACCAATACATCCTTGCAGTTGCTTTTCCTCCTTTGCCGATGTAAACATGAAAATTGCGGTTCTAGAGCGAGCGAGTGACAAACGAGGGGTACAACTGTGTTGCAAGGTAGTTGTTTGAGGGGTGCAGTACAATCGCGGCAAAGATGGGGACAGATATCTCCAGCTGATAACCAAGATGTACTTGCTTAATTTTTGTTGGTTGTGTTTCTTCTTTTTTAATTTTTTTCTGGATTGATAAGATGGCTGTTTTTTGTGACGCCTTATTGATCTTTAGAGTACGCGGGCAATGGTTGTGCTAGGAGCTTGCTTACATGGTGTTCGAATCACTAGATAAAATTTGTACCTCATAACACAACGATTATGTTGGGAGGGAGTGATGGCAATGAAAGGAAAATTTGATTTAAGAAAAAGGGTAAAATAATTTTTTTATAATTGTTGAATGAAAAAAAATGAAAAATAAAAACTTGCTATAACAGGAGAAATATTTGAATGATTCTAGAGTACCACATAATTATATTTATCATTAATAATATCATAATATTAGAGATAAAATCCATAAATTAGTGGTGATGGAATTCATAAATTAATAATAGATCTCATTTAAAATATTATAATATTATTAATTATAAATATAGTCATATAATATTCAAAAATTATCCAAATATTTCTCTCATAAAAAGTAAAATTAGGGATCCATTCAATATTCCCATTTTCAGGGCAACATCGTAAAACTCGCCATCTATTGATTTTTGTCCGAAACTTATGGTACCGGCCATCACGGTCCACACGTGTTATGATGTCCTCCACCTAAGAGGAATTAACAAGGATCATGTAAGTATTTAAGTGGTTGTTTTATATATATATATATAGACAAAACAGAAATTAACAAGAAAATTCATGTTTGAAGTTAAAAGTAGCTATTCTTAATAATTAAGCGAATCTAACTAAATCTCAAAGATTAGTTTATAGGAAAAAATTATTCAAATTATCCAAACTCTTATAAAGATTATCTTAATTATAGTCTTAACTAATGTAAAATTTTAACATATTTCTTTCACATCTAAAATTGATTATTTAGAACATAAAATTTGTAATATCAAAAATATTTGTAGATAATTTAATAATAATTATAAGATAAATTTTAATATTATTTTAAAAATTAAATGAATCTAACTCAACCTAAAAAATGAATTTATAAGAGAAGATATTATAAAAATTATTTTAACTATATCCTTAAATGATACAAACATTTAACAGCCATCTTGATATACTAGGAATTTCCAAAATCACATCACTTTCTATGAAGTAGTCAAATGCAAGGAAAATTGGCGTGAATGAAGAGTATCTTGGCACGATTTTGATATGCTTTCTTGGACGTGGACAATTAGATCTTTGACATGCTTTCTTGGATGTAGACAATTTTCAGACTTCTCCTCCCCCCCCCCCCCCCCTCTTCTTCTTCTTTCTCTCTCTTGGTTGTCATGTTGAGATATCTTGCGCTGCATTTCAATTTGGACAGTGATAAAAGAACACATTTTTTGTGATATAGAACGTGGTATATACAAAAAAAAATGGATAAAATAACAAAATATTTAGATAATAAGTTTTATATGATTAATATTATTTTTATTTAATTTTTTTAAAAAATTATCAGTGTATTATATACAAAATTTATCAGTATATTATTAAAAAATATTGATAAATATTTTGATAAAAAGAAAATTAAATAAAAATAATAATAATTATAATTATATGAGATTTATAATCTAAATATTTTTATTATTTTATTCATTTTCCTATGCATGTCACATATTCTATCACAAAAAATACGTTATCCAAATATTTTTTTTCCAATTTGAATCCCTTGTTTCATAGGAGGTTTGCTCTAAGCCCTGGACCGTAATTATAGCTCAAGCTGGAAAGGGACAAGTCAGTATCATATAAATTTTAAGATCAAATTGCTATTATGCTTATTTTTAAGATGTGAAAATGATGCTACATTGAAATTAATGAAAAACACATTGCAATAAAAACGGACCCCACTCTTAAATTCATGTATCAACTTTTGTGAAGAGCATAAGAAATTTTATCATAGCCAATAAAAGTAGAGAAAAATACCTGATATTCTCTCGTAGCTAGTTGGGTTTTTTCATTTTAATTTTTTTACAAGAATTACCATTTTCAAATCTGAGCTCGCGTCGGGTATTAGCTCGTAAATTATTAATTATTAGTTTATTATATTCTAAACTTTAAGTTACTTAATGCTTAAATTAATCTTTACTGGATCATAAATATTTTTTATAAATAATATATAGTTATTAACATTTTTAAAAACTAATACTATAAACACTTTTTTATGAAAAAAAGACTGAAATTTGTCCAAACATAAACTGGGTTTTGAGGCTATGAATCTTTTGAACTCAAAAATTTTGGTCGGTGGGATTCAAATTCAATTTATGGATAAAGAGAGTACATTTAACTACTATTAAGCCATGTAATTTATTGTGTCATAATATATTAATAATAATATATATTATATATTTATTTAAATTATATTATATTTTTATATATTTATTTAATTAAATTCGATTCAATCGATTCAACTAATAATAAGCTGCTGATTGAACTAATATATCAAGTAGTCCAATATCTTGACCGAGTCAATCCCCACCACAAGTTTAATAACTATGCCTTAAACTTTAAACCTTGCAATTGCATCGAACTCGTGAATCGTCGCTGACATTCCTGGCGTGTTATATATGGCAGCTCCCTTTGACCAGCTTTTCGATATGCTTGAGCCACCGGTGACCGCCATCACCGGCAACAAAGTTTATTTGCAGTTATATGTCGTCGTTGGCCACCGGAGGAATATATTGTGGCAGTGTTTTGGACAAAACACGTGCGTTTGTTTTAAAATCTTATTCTGCTTAAGACGTGTGTTTGATTAAGTGCTCTTAATAAAAAAAAAAATCTTAAGCTGCATAGCTTATTTGAAGTATAACTAAAAAATAATTAATTTTTTAATTTTTTGAAAACAGATTAAAAATAAGGTAGCATTTAAAATGCTCACTATAGAATATGAATATTAAATATTTACTTAAAATTAAACTGTTGATCTAAAGTTATTTAGAAATTTAATGGTAGAGAATGATAAAATAAGTTTAATATATTAATATATAATATTATAATATTATAATCCATCAAATTGGTATCATATAACATATTATCAATGTACAACTTGAAACTCAGAACTCAATGTCTGTATATTTTTGTCAATGTGAAATCTAACTCAGAACTCAAAATCTGATATTCTTATATTGGTATTTGTTAGTACAAGGCCTAATTTTTAACTCAAAAATTGATATTTATGGGATTCGAAACTTGAAACTCCGTATCAATTAAATAATTAAGATAAAATAACTATAATAAGTAAAAAAAATAAATATTAAATATTTATATTTAAAGGTAAATATTTTATAATTTATCTAAAAATAAATTTGGCTTCTATTTTTACTTTTTTACTAAAATATTTTTTTTTATAAGTTTATGTGAATGTACCTGCTGTCAGCTTTCTCCCATTCATATCGTATAACTTGAACTAATCGAATATAAATACATCAATAAAAAAATCTGTTTGAATAGATAAAGGGCCAGGACAAAAATTAATATAACTGTTATAACTATACTATATGAAGTTTGAGCTTTTTGGCTCTGAAAGAAGCAGCCATCATGATATGCTAGAAATTTCTTTCGCACTATCACATCACTTAGACGCTTTTTTTTTTCGGGTGCATTAGACGCGTTAATTAATTACCTCAAGCAGGAAAGGGCACAAAACAGTTTCATATAAATTCTAAGATCAAATCGCTAATATGCTTATTTTTAAGATGTGAAAAATGAACAGTTCAAAAAAAAAAGTAAAAAATGAAGTTATATTAAAATAAAAGAAAACACATCGCAATGAAAAATGGAACCCACTCTTAATTTATATGTCAACTTTTGGTTAAATGAATCAGGCCATCATGAAGACCGTATTTTCTGCATCACTCAAACGTGTTAATTGCCTCATGTAAGAAAGTGCACAAATCAGTTTCATATATATTTTAGGATCAAATTACTAATAAATTGTGGTCCTGACAAAATTTAATGTCAATCACATTAATTTCTATAATATAAAAATTATACACATATTAATCTTTAAAATATCAATTTTAAACATATTAATCCCCCAAAAAAATTAACTTTTAATATATTAATATTTAGTCTCTAAAAATATTGACTTTTTACGTATTAATCTTTTGGGAACTAATATATACAATATTTTCCTGTTAAGAAATTAATATATTTAACATAAAATTTTTTAAAGGATAAAGTATATATGCATTTAATTTTTTAAGGACCAAAATATTAAAATAAAAAATTTTCATGGACTAATATATATATATAATTTTTTAAAATTACAATATCAAATAAAAATCTTATAAGAACTAAATCGTATGTAATTAATCTTTTTAAGTGCTAATATTAAAATAAGATTCTTTTCGAGATTAAAGTGTAAATTTACTCTAAATTTTAGGTTTGACTGCGTTAAAAAGATAAAAAAATAAATTATTCGGTGAATTAGCATTTTATTAGTTCAATTTAATTATTTAAGACAGTTTCCGAGCTTATATGGATTGGTCTTTTTTTAACTTTTTATTTTAACAATTATATATAACTAGTTAATTATTATTCAAATCAAATTAAATTTAAATTTATAATTTTAACGTAAAGTCATATAAATACAAATTTTTAAAATAAATCATTTTATTTTTAAGCATTAAAATTTTAAAACAAAATTTTTAAATCTAATTTTTATCAAATTTAAACAATATGTCGGTAATAATATAAATTAATTTGAGAAAAATTTTAAATTTTTTTTTATATTTTTATATTTTTAAGTTCTAACAATTGCTATCTTACTATTAAATATTATTATTTAAAATATTATCTGAACCAATAAATTAACTTACGAATTAAATTGATTGATTTATTTAATTCATTTACTAATAAAAATATAAAAGCTTAAAGGGTTAATATTTTTTGGATTTTATTGACAAGAAGTCAAATTTTAAATTTTCAATGTATTGAAAACTCATATTTTTTTAAATCATATCCCACCTAAGTTTATAATCCGACAGTTTTATTCCATCATGGCGGACTCGATTTTCACTTTTATTTTTTCGGAACGTAAGGAGTCACATTTCATTAATAGTTTATACGAGTACTTTTTGATACAGAGTTTATACTAGTGCTTTATTTGCTGGCAAACGTATTAAAGTGACCAAGCACACAAGTCTCACATCTCATTGCGTGATACAATTTTCGACATGACAATTATGTAGAGTGCTTAGAATAGTTAAAAAATGTAAGAAGTAATTTGATTTAAATTAATTTAATATTTTATTAAAAAATTTAATTTGACTGAACAAATTTTGTAGATTTTTTTGTCGTTGTATTATATATAAATATAAAAGGTTTAATGAGAATTGATTTAATTTTAAATTAAATTATAAAAATTAATTATTCAACATTTTGTCTTTTACTAAACAGTTTATTCAATAAATAAAAAAATAATTTTATTTTTAATGTCCTTGAAACAAAAATTGATCTATATTGATTCAATTTTTATTTATATAATATATTCTAAACATAAAATTTAATTTCTAAATCAAATTAAATCAACGTATTTCTTATTTTAAACATTTTAGACACAAAATTTTGATCATCACTATATCAAAAATACTAGTTAAAGAACAAAAAATTCTTAAGTTTTTTAATACACTATAAATTTTTAAACTATTTTTTATTTTATTTCTTTAACTGATTTGAAAATTTTGATTGCATAAAATTATAAAATATTAAGGTATAGTAAATATTAAAATATTATGATATACTTATTATTCATTTTTGGTTGATTCCCGTTTTGATCAGCTAAAATGATTAACTTACGAGTCTGTTTATTTAATTTTATTTTAAAATCTTTTTAAAATTCAAATGCTCAAAAAGAGTTTTATAATCAAATAATTTTTCGGAAAAATTAAAAGATAAAAATTTATTTTAATATTTAGATATTATGTTAAAAATATTAATTTCTAAAAAAGGTAAAAAAAATAAAATAAAAACATTTTTTAAAACTAAAACAACCGCATTCTATAAATTACTCCATTTTTGAATTTTTTTATTCACATAAGTCTTTAGACCTTGCTTCAGGTCTTCCAGATCCTAAGATAATAAAGACGAAGCCGCCTTATATGCCGAAAAGTCGATCAAAGCATCATTCGTAACACCTGGGGGCAGGTCCGCCTGACCCTTGTAGGGGATATTTTCTTCAGCGCCACTGATGAAACTTCTGACTATATGAAGCATTTCTAGG
Organism: Pterocarpus santalinus; assembly: GCA_031439595.1. NCBI lineage: Eukaryota > Viridiplantae > Streptophyta > Magnoliopsida > Fabales > Fabaceae > Pterocarpus > Pterocarpus santalinus. Next base: position 20,087,189 of record CM062529.1, read on the forward strand.
TCTAACCTTAATTTTAGATGTGAAGAGGAGAAAGAGAAGACTAGAGGGTGAATACACTTAGTCAATACAGGAGAAATCTCGTTCTACGAATTTTGTTTTCTTGAAAGTTTAATTTAAATCCCAACAAATTCAATGTTTTACATTGCCCCCTTTTTTGAGCAATATTATATTATCAGAAAATTATAAGCAAAATTTTTGTTAAAAATCACGATAGTAGTTAGATATTATAAAGTGATAAGTTCTATTTATTTATTTAAAAATAAATAATAATAATATATTATTCTAACAATAAAATTCTAATTATATAATATTCCTCCCTTTTTTTTATTTAATTGTAGTTGCATTAGCCGGGCTTGAATGTTGCGGTCATAACAATTTGGCAACAAGGAGAAAATTTCATGATGCTGGTGGAGGACAAAAAAAATTTTTAAAGGAAAAGAAAGACCAAATCCCCAGTGGCCTCAATTAAAAATATTGTAGGACAAACTCATCCTTAATAAAATTAAAAATTTCAGAATAGTCCTGAGGAACTAAAAATTAGTATTTTTTTAAAGATTAATAGGTCTTATAAAATATTTTTTAAAGATTAATATGTTCTTAAAAAATATTAATTTGACCCCAATTTTTTTTTGTATGTATAACTATTATCTGAAATTCAACTTGACTCTGACTAGTCTGCTTCGAGTCAGGTCGACCCACCACGAAAGTAAAACTCTTTCAACATTTTTTTTCTTTAATTCACAAGACTCGAACTCAAAACTTTATTTAAAGGGAATAAATATCGAACCATTTAAATCAATTAAGCGTTGATTTTGACTCACATTTGTTATGCTCTGAAACTATATTGATATTTTTCATTTGTCGAAGATAAATTTGTTCTGTAATATTTGTCATAGGAACTATTTTGAGGATTTTTTACCTTCCTCGACGAGCATCAAGAATTTTCCTCCCTGCTGCCAACCAGTTATGACCGCTACATTCAAGCCTAGTACAACTAGAATTTAAAAGATGGCGGGCCAATGTAGAACATTGAGTGTGGGGGGGTTTAAACTAAACTTTCAACAAGACTAAATTTTTCGTAGGACAAGATTTCTCCGGTATTTTATTAGTCTCCCTTAAAATCCTATAATATTTCACTCTTCATTAACTCTACGGCATTTTCCTCTATAAATAAGCACTCTGCTCTTTGCCCAGAGATTTAAGGAAAGAATTTTTCAGACACCTTAATCCGCAAAATAGTGTTGGGAACCAAATCAAGTAAAGCAGGTAGCCTGAGGAAGCCATGGTCATTTCTGAGAAGAGCAAGATCCTCATCTTTGGAGGAAGTGGGTATCTTGGAAAATTCATGGTGAAGGCAAGCCTTTCCATGGGCCACCCAACCTATGTTTATGTTCGCCCCTGCAAACCAAATGATTCGTCCAAGCTCCAAGTGCACAAGGACCTTGAGTCCTTGGGCGTCACTATATTCCAAGTAAGCAAGCAAGCTGCTATTCGTTGATAAACATTACACAACTCAACATAACTTGGCACGCAATATTTTTCAGTCTTTATTTATTTATTTGAATCATATGTACGTTAACCATCATCTTGGCTGTGCTTTGTTAAGTGATTTTATATACTAATATGAAGAATAATTATAATTGCTCAAATATACAGGGTGAGCTCGATGATCACGACAAGCTCGTCTCCGCTCTCAAGCAGGTTGATATTGTGATTTCCACTTTGGCCGTTCCTCAACATTTGGAGCAGCTCAAAATAATTAGAGCCATGAAAGAAGCCAATATCAAGGTAAATCTCTAGTCAATTAAACAAGCTAGCTTCTCCTAATTGTTGAATTGAAACACATATTTAACGTATCAATATATCACAATTTTTAGTGATTGATGAGTATGCATAACGTATATATGCATGTCAGAGATTCATTCCATCAGAATTTGGAAATGAAGTTGATAGAGTAAGCGGGCTTCCACCATTTGAGGCCCTTCTCGAAAACAAGAGGAAGATCAGAAGGGCGACAGAAGAGACGGGAGTTCCGTTCACGTATGTGGCTGCGAATGCATTTGGAGCATACTTTGTGGATTACTTGTTGCACCCAAATGACAGGTCACGCCAAGAGATTACTGTTTATGGCAGCGGTGAAGCCAAGGGTACTCAAAATTTGTCATCTTCCAATTTTAAATACGCTTTCTCTGTTAATGAAAATATGGTATTTGTGTTTTAGTTCCTTAAAAATTTTAACACAATTTTAATTTTTCATTTATTAAACGTGTGCATAAAGAATGCTTGACAAATGTACAAAAATAAATAAATAAATAAATAACGCTTGACAAGATACTTAAGAGTACGGTAAAAGAGATCATGGATGTCTCCTTTTAAGATATAAAGGATTAATAAAATGATAGATATTTTTTTAGAGAGATATATAGATAAAAAAGGTACCATGTTTTCAGTGAGAAAAAATTTTAACAAGATAATACATTATATGAAGACCTATGATTAAGTAAAAACTTCTTTTAATATTAGATCGTGCATGTGTGTTCATACAATTAAAGATTACTTCAAGGTCACATAACTATTTTAATTAATTAAGTAAATTTATACATATTTATTTTTTGAATTATTTTAAAATACAACCATTTTGTCATAAAAAGGATTTTTAAAATTTTTAACCTATTCTTGATTATTCCATAACTTGGATACAAAAACACCTTTTTTATCTTCCAATAAATAATATTTTTAAATATTCAAACTTATTTTGGTCATTTGAAAAGAAAATTTTTATATAATTAAAATAAAATATATAATCTCAAATTTTTTTTAGTTAAGATATCTAAAACAGTACACCAAATTTATCATAATAATTTTAAAGAAAATTGATGGTACATATAAATAATTATTGAAAAATATTAGTGCCACATTTAATCTAAATACGTATTTTAAGTTCTAACCTTGCCCACATGATATTTATTTTTTTTTCAGAAAATTATTATTATTCATTTTTATAATACAAAAAAATATAAATGGGTATTATCAATGATCTAAATACAAATAAATATAAATGATAAAATTATAAGCACTTTTTTGCTCTCTAATTACAGTTGTATTCAAATAATTTTAAATTGTCAGTATATAATTATATTTTACTTCCAACTTTTCATCATTATTTTTTTTTATTTCAACAATATATACATATAGGCAGACATGTAATGCCGGCTAATGCTTCAGTATATAATGTTAATTCGAAAAACAGGAATTCAAGTAGCAAGTAATTTTGATTTGTGTGAAACAGGAATGGGTTTAAATATCAGAAAACTCCTGTAGAAAAGTTGTATCTCGTACTCTTACGATTTAATAGAGATTAATTTTATAAGAGATTCAAATAGGCTGAACATGAAAAATCAATGTGAAGAAAATCTTTATCGTCTCACAAGAAAAAGTATATATAATGCTAAATAGCCAGAAATATTTTTATAAATATTTTATAACATGAGATGAAAACTCGGCATATATGATTTTTTGAAGTGTGTAAGTCATTTGAATATTTGTATTATCCAAATAATGATTAACGTAGCTGTGATTAACTAATCTTTTTAATCAGCAATTATTACGTACACTGCACATTAAAGCTCATTACGCCCACTTTAAGTCTTTCTTTTAATTGATTTGTTAACTTATAGTAGTATTTAGTTATATTAATTATGACACGTCCCCGTCAAAAAAATAAAATAAAATTATCACACGTCATGATTTCGATAATCTCGCCTCTTTTTTGGTTCATACCTGCAAGATATTTTTTCTATTTTTTTATAACTGTCTATTTAATAAAATTTTTTTTGTCTATAATTATTTATAATTTTAAAATTTTAAGATGGTATTAATTATTTTTTTAATTTTATCTTTATTTTTATTCTCTCACTTATTTGTAATAATTATTTTATAATTTTTTTAAAAAAGGTAATTTTGTTAAAATAGTATAATTTTTTTTATATTTATATAATTTTAATAATTTTTTAATTTATATACCAAAATCTTAAAAATTAGTTATTAGTAGACGGACGAAGTATAGTCTTATTTTTATTTTAGAATCTCCAGTCCTGAGCAGATTTGCAAATTCTCTATTAATTAATCGTTGGGTGCATTAATAATGCATGCAGCTGTATTAAATTATGAGGTAGATGTGGCTGCTTACACCCTCAAAGTAGCAACAGATCCAAGGGTGGAGAATCGTGTGGTTATCTACAGACCTCCCGGAAATATTATATCACAGTTGGAGTTACAATCTTTGTGGGAAAAGAAGACAGGTCGAACTTTTAAACGGGTACATGTACCAGAGGAGGAAGTAATCAAGCTCACAGAGAGTAAGATACACTAACTTCATTGCAATTCCCCAGTTTTTCTAGTGCGGGATAAAGTTTAAAGTATAAAGTATATAAAATATTAATTGTTATAAAAAATTAAGAAAAATATCTTATCGTGTATAATCTATCTTGTAGGTATTTCTACGTATTAAATTTTAGACTTAATTTTTTTTATCAATAATTATGATTTTGTATTTTATTTTTTTTCAAATGTATCATACATTTTGGGTAAGTCGAATCCATTTATGTGTAGTTACAATTTTGTTGATAAAATGACAATTAATTTCCTTAATTTGTTCAATTATTTATATTATTGTTTGCAGCACTACCATTCCCAGATAATGTACCTCCAGCTATTCTGCACAACATATTCATTAAAGGAGAACAAGCGAACTTAGAATTGTCTGCTAATGACCTCGAGGCTTCTCGGTTGTATCCTGACTACAAATACACTTCCATTGATGCCTACCTCGACCTCTGCTTGGTTAACGCCCCAAAACCCAAAATGGCTTCATTTGGATAATTGTTACGCAAGTGAATTGCGGAATAAAGAAAGAACCTGGTTAAACTTAATTCCCGTATTAGTAAGTACTAGTACACACAGCCTGCGTGTGGCCAATATTTTAGGAAGCTACTAAATGCTTTGTAATGCTCTTGTTTAGATATTTAGTTATGAGTTTGACAAATTAGAAAAATTGGATAATTAAGTGTAATGGGATTTGATTTTTAATAAATGTTGTTTGATAACTATCGAAATATTTTAAAATTAGTTTTTATTTGAATCAATTTGGATCTAAAATTAGTTTTAGAAAAAATTAATTTTAAATTTATTTTATTTTATCTTAAATTTTTCTCAATCTATTTTATCTTTTCTCATTAGTTTCTTCTCAGTTCGCATCGATCCTTTTCTTCTCTATTAATCTTGTCAACCATTCATTGTTGCCGTCCACCACCACTGGCTGTCAGCCGCCATTGCTTGCTACTAGCCGCCACTACAGTCCACCACCGTCCGTCACTAAAGTCCACCACTGTCAGTTGTTGGTTGCCACCGCTCACCGCCATCCATCACCATCCACCGCCGTTGTCCACTATTGCCAGTCGCCAGCCACTACTGCCATCCTCCCTCGTTGCCCGTCGTCAACCACCACTGCCTGCCGCAGTCTACCTTCGTCCACTGTCAACTACCGTTGGCATCCCAGTTAAGATTGTGTTTGTATGTTATATCTTATTAGATGAAAAAATGAGTCAAATTAACTTTTAATGACGTGATCAAGGAAAAAAAATTACACAAGGACAACAACAATAACATATGTTAAAACTAATTTTTAAATTGTTGAACCAAACAATATTTAACAAAAAGCTAATTTATTTTTATATATGTTAACATAATTGGTTCTATTTTATACTATATTAATTTGGTTTTCTAAGTTGCTAAACCTTGATGTCCATAATTTATATACAGACACTACTTTGGAAAAATAAATTTATAACCTTTTCAGTTTTTCTCTGATATATTGTTCACCAACTGTAATGGTGTTTCTTCTGGCGCATATTTTTATCAAATTGGATAAAATATATAGTTAATTCATCCAATGGATTATTGATTTAGTGCATGTTTATCAATTTTGATAACGTTAATTTCATGTTTGTTATTGTTAAAAAAAAAAAATCAAGATTCTCGAACGAATATCTTCTCCAATGTTCAAACGGGTACACAAATGTGCCTTAGGATATGCTGAAGCTATCTAAAAGTAAGATAAATGCCCCTTGTTTTTGCTCAACTTGATTGCAAAATCAGATCTCTTAACTCTTGTCACTTGAGTCATGAGAGATTGGACACCGACTATTATTAATAATAAAAAACACTTTCATAATTAATAACAAAAACATATTAACTTAATTTTTTAAAGCAAAAAACACCCTTTAAGGGACTATACCAAAAGTGCTACAAAATTTTGGTATTCAATGCTTACAGCATCAACATGGTATACTTGCAAATAGAAGTCTCACTAGTCTATCCATATGTGTTATTACACCTCTCCTTTCCTTTCATATGCAATCAAGAAAACTTGGAAATTATCTAATCACATCCAATGCTCTCTCTTTGTCAATACCAAAATCAATCACAGGAAGCTTTGTGTTTCCTCCCGCTACCCTCCGGCGTTACTAATCAATGGCCAAGCATGGCTTCTCGGTCTGTAAGCTGATGGTAAAGCTCTAGGGAAATTTTGGGGTTTTTGTTTTTGCATATTTTTTTTTGTTTGTTTGTTTTTGGTTTTTGTTTGTCTTCCTCCTCCTTGCTTCCTATCAGTTATGTGATGCTCTTATGCCTCCTCAATGAAGTCGTCAATTGTTTTAGGGCAAGGATTCATCCTTGCAATGAAGCATGAGGGATGGCAGGTGAGGAAGAGGAAGAAAGGGCTGAGAGTCCAAAGAGCTACGATTCAAAGCTCCCATCATACAATATAACTATTTGGGTTTCTATATATCCATAATACAACAAAAATATTCTTTTACTCAAAAATCTACTCTAAAACAATCCTAAATTCTCAATTACCACATAGCAAAGCATGTTAAAATTTTCTAAATTTGAATTTCTATTAATTGATAGGCTTTTGGTTTTAATAAAATATATTAAATAGATAGCCTAATTATTTCCTGAAAATCCGTGTAATTATTAAGTAATCTGTTATGGATTTGAGATTCACCACATGATATTAATTTTGAACTCAATGGTGAGTGTGCTAGAAGATGTAAAAGCCCAATAATAACTTCGGTTTTTGATAAACAAAACTAAGTTACTATATATATATATATATATATATATATATATATATTTTCATACTAAGGTACGTATTATTATTAATCTATATTTCTATTTTGTTGGTATTCTAGATTCCTAGTTTGGATCCGATAAATCTTACAAAGCATAAATGTACGACTTGATCAAAGCATCAAGGTCTTGAACTAAATAAACAGGTGCCTAGTTCCCTATTATATTGCAATTGTATTTTAATCAAAAGATGCTAACGAGCCATACTGTATCCAAACCAAGTCCGGGGACAATAAGGGTGGGCCTGCCAGGTTTCTTAATGAAATGTCCAGTTCTTGCACACACAATGAGCCTTATCAAGAGATTAACATATAGGCCCATGCTTCGATAGTGAGAGATTTTTCACGATAATGCATCAAGTAGTTAGCCCTTTTTTACTTTTCATGATACACATAATACTTAGTTTTTGGGGAATTCGGGTTCATGACATTCTGGACCGGGCCTTGGTATACTATCAATAGAATGAACTCTTAGAACACAGAACAACTGACTCAATTCATCAAAACAAAATTTAAGGTATATTATCTGATTCAGGGTATAGTTCTCGCGGCCATATGTAAGCATTTCTAGCCATAGGGGAAGGTGCGAATGGCAAAACTAGCTACCGCATGGTGGAAAGGCATAGCGCTGCTCTTGTACCTTCCCTTTATATATTATATATTGATTGATGGATTCATCATGGTTCAGTTTCCCTATTGAGAAATTACTGATTAAATAAGTAATTTACAAATCCAATCCAATTACATGACATTTGAAAGTAATAGAAGAAAGTAACAGAGAAGTAGCACAGAAGAACTTCAACACTTAAAGGCAATTGGAAAGGCAATGCAAGAAACACAATTCATTGTATTTAAACCTGGCTCAAGGGAAGGCACAAACAAGAGCAAACCTGGAATGAAGAAACTACAACAAAAGTTAAAGAAGCAGAATACCAACTTACAAAAGTATCAATTTGGAGCACTATGTTTGCATAATGCAAAGCAAAGCCCGCAGGGGCCAATCTTTGGCGATCGTTCATGTGTCCAACTAATGGTCTATGGCCATCTACAAGTACCCATGGTTAAACACTAAACAACATGCGTGATTGGAGGCCTAGGCAAGATAGCAGAATTCCTGTTTCTTAATAATCACATCCCGACGATGACTTAGAAAAAAAAAAAAAAAGATAAAATCTCATTTACGTTCTTATATTTTACAATAATTTTAATTTCGTCTAATTTTTTTATTTTATTTTATTTACATCCTTAATATTTTCAAAGTATTTTAATATTATTATTTCGGCATTCAAATTACAAACGAAAAAAAACTTATATGAAGGTCAAGTTATAATATTAATGATGATATGTTTATTATTTATCTAAATAAAATGATATTATTTACCATTATTTTCATCTATATCTTTATAGGATATGAAAGTCCTCCTTTTTAATTTAAACCCCTTTAACGCTCAATTAATTTTTCTTCTACTAAAATCCATAGCTAAAATATTTTTTAAAAAATTGAAGGCAAACAATCTCTATTAATGGTGTTTGGATATTACTAATATTAAAATTTGATCTTAATATCAGTTTTTTTTGTTTATAATTTGGATGTCATGTATTAAAATGGCAAGATTAAAAAATTTTGAAAATGTTAAGGATGGGGTTTTTTACTGTTATAAATTAAAAAATATATTATTCATGTATATATGTTTTTTCAACATTTTTTACCAAAATGTTCTATTTTTTTGGACTATAGTGAATTCGATTAAAGTTGGATCGAATTTATTACTGTGCAAATTTATATCATATGAATTGAATTCGATATATATTAAATCAAATTCGATAATATTCATGTGAATAGTATTGAATTCAATTTACCCTGGATCGAATTTAATACTATTCACATGAATAGTATTGAATTCAATCTATCTTAGATCGAATTTAACATGCCCAAAGGGGTTTGACGCAGAGTTTAGGGTGAGCTATAGTATTTTAGATCTATGATGGACCTAATATAGTTAAATGATCAAAAAGTATGGTTAATTATCATACAAGTATGGTTAATTGCCACACAAGGTATTGCAAAGCACCGGATCCACTATGGACTGGGGTACATCCCAAAACATGGCAACAATTAGACCTTACTCTCTATTGAGGCTATAAAGAAATGGATAAGAACGACATTTGGATCAGTAGTTGGAGGGTTAATAGCTATAGTATTTAATATTTAAAAAAATTATACTTATTATTTTTATGTATGCCACTATATATATATATATATATATATATATATATATATATATATATATATATTTTCTCGCTATATCTAAAGTCAACATTTTTTTATATTTATGTTATGCTAGTGATGAATATGATTTAAATTGGATCGAATTCATCATTATTTACCAAAAAGAAAAAATAAAAACCTATGAGAATTATTATAATTATAATAAATTAACCAAACTAAGTTATTACTTAAATATATTAACTAAGTTAACATAATCTAAACTAATTTAATAGCAACCTAGAAATTAGTTTGGGGTATGTTAACTTAGTTAATTTACATAAGTAGTAACTTAGTTTGGTTTATTTATTATAATGGTCATTAATGAAGAAATATCATAGAATTTATATATATATTTTTGTGAATAATGATAAATCCGATCCAACTTAAATTAAATTTATTATTGGTGTAATATAAATATAAAACAATATTGACTTTAAATATAAGGATAGAGTATGTATATACCCACAATTGCATACATAAAAACAATAATTATAAATTTTTTAAATATTAAATATTGGGTTATTAAGCCTCCAACGATTAATCTGGATGTCGTCGTCATTCATCTCTTTACAATTTTAATAGAGAATTAGATCTAATTATTGCCATATTTAGGATGGACCCTAGTTCATGATGGATCTGGCGCTTTGCCACAGAAGAAGCCATACTTGTTTGATAATTAGCCATACTTTTTGATCATTTAATTATATTAGGTCCATCATAGACCTAAAATACTATAGCCCACCCTAAACTCCTTTGGCCCTGTTGAATTCAATCCGGAATAAATCAAATTCAATACTATTCATGTGAATAATATTGAATTTGATTTAGTATAGATCAAATTCTGTTTGCATGAGATAAATTTGTACAATGATAAATTTAATTCAGCCGTAATCGAATTTACTATGGTCCAAAAAAAAGGATATTTTGGTAAAAAAATTGAAAAAGTGTATACACGTAAATAATATATTTTTTTAATTTAAAATAGTAAAAAGCCCGTTAAGGATGTACTTAGAACAAAAATAATTTCAGAACTAAGTTGAAATCGTTTAAAATGTGGGGAATATAAATAAGGCTTTCCAAAAATAAAATGTAGCTTTCATTACAAACTGATTTTAGCGACAACTTAATATGAAAATAAAAAAGAGAGCTCTATGATCTCTCTTTCTCCCTCCCCTTTAAATTTAAAAATTGTCAAGAACTACAAAATAAGGCTAACATGGCTGAGATTTTCACGGCGGCTATCAATAATGTCAAATAACCAAACTTAAATACATTAACAAGAAATTATTCATGTTTGAATAATAAATAAATGGACAACAAAAATCAACAAGAAAATTCATATTTGAAGTTTGAACTCTGTGGCTTTGAAAGAAGCAGCCATCAGGATATACTGGAAATTTCTTTGGCACAATCGAAGTAGCCAAATGCATGAAGTATAGAAGTTGGTGTCATTGAAGAGTATTTTGATAAGATTTTGGTAGGCTTTGTGTTGGTAGGGGAGGTAAAAAAATCCAAAGAGATCTAAATCAATAGATTAAATAAAAAATTGCAATAATTGGTCGGATGACACATCTTAACCCAAAATTTTAAGGAATTAGTTTATGACTCCTTTGTATCATATACTATTTACTTAGTTTATTTTTAATCAATATATAACTTCACCACTCACACTTGAAACTCCAACACTTTGTTGGAGATAAGTATTATATTTAAGTTTTTTAGTATCTTTTTTTGTGTGTTTCTTTTTTCTCTGATCCTCTTGATTTTTATTTGTGATATTTTGCTCTGTATTTGAACTTGGCTCCTTCCTTTCATAGGAGGTTTGTTTTGAACCTGTTACAATTATTAAAAAAAAAGTTTAAATATGTTTGTAATTCCTATATGTTGCTTTGGTTTTAGTAACTTTAAAATTTTTTATTTTGATTTTAGTCCTTCAAATTTTGATCCTTATAAATATTTTAAAATATATGTTTAGTCCTTAGAAATATAAAATATTTTATTTTTTATCTTTATAAATATTTTAAGAATTTTCTTGTGATTCTTATAAATATCACATTTTTACATTATGTCTAAATGACAGGGATAAAAAACCTTAATCATAAAAAAAAAATCAAAACCAAAACCAAAACAAAAATTTTAAAGAAATTAAAATTAAAACAACTCATATTTATTATATGAGTAAAAACATACTTAAGATTTAAAAAAAAAAACTCACGTAGTAAATGGCACAAATCAGTTTCGTATAAATTTTAAGGCCAAATTGCTAATTAACATGCTCATTTTTAAGATGTGAAAAGTGATGTTACATTGAAATAAATGAAACATGTTGAAATAAAAATGGATCCCACTCTTAAATTCATGTATTAACTTTTGATTGAATGCCGGCCATCATGAAGACCATAAGGAATTTTATTGTATTGTAACCAATAAAACTAGAGAGAAAATACCTGTTATTCTCTGGTAAGTACCAAGTAATTGGATTTTTTTATTTGAGAAAAAAATACTAATGTACTATTGATGAAGATGAAAGAACTCGTTATATGTCTTCCTTCATCTGGAATATGAAAGGAATCAGTGAACACAATAGATGTTCACTAGTTCATTTGCATGCAGCACCAAAATCCTTCTCATCCATACCTTGTTTTTTTTTTTTTTTTTTTTTTTGGATACTATACCTTTTTTTTTCCTGGCACAACATATACAGCACCATTCTCTATCCTTACATGTGCCTTCGCGTTTGCCACCATCATTATCTCGGTATTTCCGATGCCATTTCAAAGAGGAAGAAATCCTCCACATGGAATTTGACATAATTTGAAAGATGTGGGTCGATGGACTTACATATGTTTATGGGAAGATTTTACAAGTGAATGTTCCCCTACTTTTCAATATTGTAACAGTTTTTTTTTTTTTTAGTTATTTATTCAACAATTATGAAAAGATTATTTTATTTCTCTTCTTAAATTAAATTTTCTTTTCATTGCCATTTAGTCTTCGAGCCATCATCTACGCAATCTTTGTTTCACTGCCATCCAGTCAACAACCGCTTATCTAGAATGCCCACGCTTGATTAACATCTCCCCTCTTCTGCAATAACTTAAGTAAAACATCAGGGTTTACAAAATGCTCATTTTCAAGCAATTCTTACACATTGAATCCATGCCAGAAATCAATCAAACTATCACCCCCCGCCCCCCCCCCCCCCAAAAAAAAAAAAAGAGCTTGCAACATTTAAAATCAATTGCAAATCACAATGGAATTATGGAAAGGTGACCCAAACATTAAAATTACAAAATGCCAAAAAAAAAAAGGGAAATAGAGAAAACAAATTGGTCCTTTTGCTAGAATAAAAAAATAATAAAAATAAACCACCAGTGTTCTAACCAAACCCATACTCGGGTCAAGTTCAAAAATGGTGTAGCCACACAGCTAAATTCAATCCAACCAAAACTTTTTTTTTTAAATAAATGAAGCAGGACATCAAAGAACCACACTCCCTCAGCGCCCCAACACCCGAGCTGCACCGCCGTTGGTCCTACCGCACCTTGCCTTTGTCATCGCTAATGCCGCCATTCATTGCCACGGAGCTTCACCGTGGCCACCTCTATTGCATCGGGTATTAGTCAGTAAATTAATTAATAATTTATTATATTCTAAACTTTAAATTACTTAACGTTTATTTGCGTAAATAGTTTATTTAGACCCTTATGTGAAAATAATTTCTTAACTTATGAATAAGTTACTTTGTGTTTGAAAATGATGTAATAGAAATGTTTGTTTAGAGTATTTTAAAAAATATTTTTTAAGAAGTTAGATATTTTAACTTTTTAAAAAATACTAAAAATAATTTTTTGAAAAGTAATAAACTATATAATTAAATAGGACAAAAAGTTAATAAAAATCATAAATGGTGTTTTTCAAATAGACCCTTAATATTTAAACTAATCTTTAACAGATCATAAATATTTTTTAATTAGTTTTTATAAATAATATACAATTGTTATTTTTTCAAAATAATTACTATAAACATTTTTTAAAAGAAAAAAGACTGAAAATTTGTCCAAATATGAACCCGTTTGATTAATATTTTGGGATAAATATCTTTTAGAAGTAGAAATATAAAAAATTATTTTACCTTTGGATATAAAACAGATTGTTATGTGGGCGCAGATGAATTTGTGACCACTTGGTCAATGCCAATGGGATACAAAAGTGGGCTAAAATTATAATAAAAATATACTTAAAATTGAAGGCTAATGGGCTAAAATTATAATAAAAATATACTCAAAATTGAAGGCTAATTCTCTGGTGCAGATTTAAGTTTGTGCATTTGGTGCAGATTTGTTGACCGCCAAATGGGATCATGACAGGTGGAGCTAGGGGCCGTATGCATTCAAGTCTTAACTCTCTCATTAATGATGTGTTTGGCAAATGAAAGAAAAAGACAGAAAAGAATTTGAGAGGAAAATAAATTGAGTGAATTTTTATTTTTTATAAGTGTATTTAGATGAAAAAAATTGAGAGTAAAGAAAATAGAAAAAGAATTTTTCTTTTTTTGTTCATATCGAAAAGTGAGAGGAAAGAAAAGGATAATGATGCCAAATAATAATTTTATCTTTATGTTATTATAAAATATTATTCCAACCATGTATGCAATCTTATAAAAAATTAGTAAAAATATTAAAATTAATACAATTTTATCATAAATTTATCTAGTAAAATAATATAAATAAATATAAAAAAATTAGCCTTCTATATTTATATAAAAGCATTCACATTTATATTTTTAAAACGTATCAAATAGAAAAGTGAATTATTTATAATTTAACAAATTTAAAATAATATAAATCTATTAGAAAAAAAGCAATATTAATAAAAATAAATTAATCAAAATTATTTAAAATAAAAATATTATTTTAAATCAATTTAATGTTTTAAAAATATTATTTAAATATAAATCCCGATGATAATCCAATGGTTCTCTGCATTTTATAATAGTCTATCATTATAGGTGGTGTATATATATATATATATATATATATATTCCTTATTCTTCCTTCCATTTTCTATTTAACCAAACAAATACTAAAAGTAATCACAAACCTAATGATAAGGCTTAACAACGGTGATTTGGGCAAAATTTATGGGTTAATTTAAATAAAAAAAAAGCAAAAAACTCCAATTTTAAAACAATCCTGGTTCCCACAAATTTTGTTTTTCATTTTTGATAAATAGTCAACAAAACTCACTGAAAAAGGTGGGATGCGCCATAATACAAAAATATCTAACCGAACCCAAAACAAAACTAGAATCGAATCATAACAAAACAATCAACAATCAACAAAACTTCCTAAAAAGGCTTTGGCACTCCCACGGTGTGCTATCAGAAATTGAAAACTGATGGTTCCCACTTTGAGATAATTAACCAGAAAACAAACATATTATTCTTCCCATTAATTTCGGTCAATAGATTTAGAGCATCATAGAATTTGCATTAGCCCACATATTAAACCATAACAGATGGCGACCAGTGTTCTTCCTTGCACATCCGAAGTTCAACCTTCACCACAACTTGATGCATCGACGAAGGACGTCTTGATGCGCGTTACTGTTGGTGAAACCACCTTGACCACCAAAATTGGGAATTCACATAATGGATTTGCGACTGATTTTGAGTAAAATGGGATTAAATTAACGCTTAAAATATCGGTCACAAAATCGGTCGCAAAACTAAATTTTTGCGACCGATGTTAAAAAAGGAAAAACAAAATTAGGAGAGTGTATTTCAGTCACAAAATCGATCGCAAATTCAAGATTTGTGACTGATTTATAAAAGTCAACTAAATGTGTTGAGAAAATTGCGACCGAAAAATTGATTGCAAATCTTGAATTTTGCGACTGAAAAATCGATCGTAAATAACAAAATCATTTATGTTAAAAAAAGTCTTGAAATTTGCGACCTAAAAATCAGTCACAAACGTCAATAAAAAAAACTTGAAATTTGAGATTGAAAAATCAATTGCAGAATTTTGCGACAAAAAAATCAATCGCAAACATCAATAAAGAAAGCTTGAAATTTGCGACTGAAAAATTGGTCGCAAATCTTGAATTTTGCAACCGATTTTTTGGTTGCAAATCAAAAACCTTTTTATTAAAAAAATCTTGAAATTTATGACCAAAAAATCGGTCGCAAATTCAAACACTTAAACTCAAAATTTTCCAGATCAGATTCATTCTGCATCACATCTTCTTCTCTCTAACTCCTCTTCTCCCTCACTCTAACCCTCCCCCACCCTCACCTTCCCCCACCCCAAGCCACCGCCGCCGCTGCCACTATTGTGTCCACCATCTTGGTTCTCTTCTTCTCTTTGTTTGGTTCTTTTTTTTTTAATTTTAGATCTGATTTTTTAAAAAAAATAGGGGTTTGGGTGTTGTTAGATTGTTGGTTTATTGGTTTCATTTATTGCTTTAAATTATATTGCTTGAGTATTTGTATTCTTAAATTAGTTGAGGCATGTTGAGGCATTTGGGATTGATTTGTGACATTACTAGTTATTTAAGAGAATTTGTTGTTGTTAATTGTTGTTGTGTTAATATTAATTAAGTTTAATTATATTGTTTGTTGAATATGAGAGTATATTGTTGTTTCTATTTTTTTTTTTAAATTTCAGATCTGGTTTTTTTTAATAATGGGGAGGGTATTGTTAGATTATTTGTTTGTTGGTTTTGTAAAGTTTTTTAAATTATATTGTTTAGGTGTTTGTGCTTTTAAATTGGTTAAGGTATTTGGGATTAATTTTTGATATTATTGATTGTTTAAAAGAGTTTGTTATTATTAAGGGTGGGTGTTTTAATTAAAATTGGATTTAAATATATTATTAGTTGAATATGAAAGTATGTTGTTGCTTCTTTTTTAAAAAAAAAATTCTAGATTTGATTTTTTTTTTTAATAATAGTGTTTGGGTGTTGTTAGATTGTTGATTTGTTGGTAGTTAGTTTTTTAAATTACATTATTTGGGTCTTTGAGTTCTTAAATTGGTTGAGGTATTTGGGATTGATTTTTGATGTTATTGGTTATTTAAAAAAATTTGTTGTGTTAAGAGTGTGTGTTTTAATTGAAATTGAGTTTAATTATATTATTAGTTGAGTATGAGAGTATATTATTGTTTTTTGTTTCTCTTAGTTTGGGTTATTAACTTCATCAAATACTTGATTTTAAGTTACATATGGTAGTAAACAAAAGAAAGAACTATGTTATACTTTGATGCCAAAGTTTAGGAGGCAACTTGTAGGTGTAAGTATGTCTATCATTTGTCTTTAGTTATCATTTTTGATCTGCCATAAATCTTCCACCATATATATATATTCAGATTTAATAAACTAAGGACATATCATAATTTACTAATCATTAATTATATGTCATTTTGATTTCTTAGCTTATGGATTATTGAATGTATTTTTCTGGATTATTGTTGAATTCAGGTGTATGAAATTTGGATTTCATAATATTCTAGGGTTTTTTTATTTAAAATTTGTGGTTGACTTTTCGATCACAAATTTGACACCCATTTTTCAATCCCAAATTTTGACTTTTGCAACCGAAAAATTGGTCACAAATTTGCTAATCAACAAGTGGCCAAAATCAAGAGCATCAAATGATTGCTTAAAATTTGCAATCGAAAAAATTGGTTACAATTGAATTTGCAACCTGCTTATATGCAACCAACAAAATCAGTCGCAAAATCGGTCACAACCCGACAATTTTCCAATAGTGATCGAAGACTAGAACTAGAGCAATTGCAACAAAGAATAATAGTAACATAGAAATACACATCAGCTACAAAATACCAGAAATCCTCAAACAGAGCATCAAATACCGGATATCCTCACCAAAACAAAAACATCCTCAAACAAATTTTAGAAGTTCATGGTAAAATCCATCGAGAATATAGATCAAATTCAGAGTTAAAAAATAAAAATAATAACATGTTCAATATTTAACCAGATACTACAATCAATTAAAAAAATCAAAACGCCGCGATCAAGGTTTTGCCCTTCGCCACTGCGAGCTACCACCCTGGGCTATAACTTCCGCGATCTTGGTTGCATTCCTTCTTCTTCAGAACCGCACCTGTGGCTTGGCACCACCAACAAAATGGGTCACCAATAGGTGGGTTGTCGGATGGAAAACGGTCATTAAAAGCATTAGATTTTGAAGCTTCAATGATGGAGATTTGGGGATGCATAAAATGCTTAACACTAGAATAACCGCCACTGCCCCCACGACGATTCCCACATAGATGTTTGTTGAAATACTCGTCACCACAAATATGATCATCAGCCATGTCCTGTTTCTGTTACCAAAGCCACTTCCTCACCACCCTATGCCAACCACTTTTCCCCACCTTCTACCACCTCTTTCCCTGACTCGCCTTCACGATCCCATATGACTTCCACTACGTCGTCACCTACTCCCATAACTTCCACCTCCCCCACATCTTTTACCATATCTTCTACTTCACCACCCCACCACAACACTCATTCAATGACAACCCATTCCAAAGTAGGCATCGCTCGACCAAATCCTCATTATTTGCTAAGCTGTGAAGCCATACCTAAAGAACCTAAATCCATCAAGACTGCACTGCATCACTCTGGGTGGAAATAAGCAATGGAAGCTGAGCTTCAAGCCCTTATTGATCAGAACACTTTTTAGCTTATTCCTAGGAGTTCGACCATGCATGTTCTAGGCACTAAATGGGTTTGAAAAACCAAACTCAAATCTAATGGGTCTTTGGATAAGCTTAAAAGCAAGGTATGTTGCTAAAGGCTTCAGTCAAGTAGCTAGCCTTGATTTTCAAGAGACTTTTTCTCTTGTTGTTAAATATAGCACGATCCATCTTGTTCTATCCTTGGCTGCTATAAACGGCTGGATTCTACGTCAACTCGACGTCAAAAATGTGTTTTTGCATGGTCCCTTAGATGAACCAGTGTATGTGTCTCAACCACCTAGATTTGTCAATCCTTTGTATCTATACCACGTATGGAAGTTGAACAAGGCATTATACGGGCTCAAGTAGGCACCTCGCACATGGTTTAATCGTCTTAGCTCATATTTAGTCTCTGATGGCTTCTTCTGTAGCACTACAGACCCTTCCTTATTTGTGTATCAAGTTTCCAATGTTACCATGCTCTTGTTACTCTATGTTGACGACATTATTCTAACAGGTAACAATCAGGCAACCTTGCACGCATTCATTCATCAACTCGGTCTTGATTTCGCAATTAAGGACATAGGGCTGCTTCACTTTTTCCTTGGTATCGAGGTTCATCACACTTCGTCTGGTTTGTTTCTAACCCAGTCCAAGTATGCTTGTGAAGTTCTTCAATGCATTAATATGGATGAATGCACTGCAATTGCCACCCCCATGCAGACATCTCGTTCTTCTGATGATGATGTTGCCTTTTCGGATCCTCACCTATACCAGAATATTGCTGGTGCATTGCAGTATTTAACCATCACCCATCTTGATCTTACGTATTGTGTCAATCATTTATGTCAGTTTATGCATGCTCTATTGTTGATATCAAAATACACACATAAATCACTCTATTAATTTTCTCTCAAACTCTCTACGCTCATGGACACAAAGAGGAAGAGAAGCTCTTTATACACAAAACACACACTTCATTGATCATTCATCATCATCATGTTTACAACAATGTACATGGGTGCCTTTATATAGGCATAAAACACAAATAAAATGATCATTCTTAATGCTAAAGAAAGTGCTTTGGAGGTGCCCATCTAGGTTGTAGTAGCAAAATTTAATTTTGCAACTTTCCATTGACTATTCAAATGCTAAACATCTTGAATCTTCTAGCAACTATAATTATCCTCCATTAAATATGTTGGCAAGATAAATTCTACAACTATCTCTTTGACTTTTCAAATCTTCATTAAGAAACAACTTGGCAATCTTATCAATTTGGGTACAATTGGTCTTCAATTTGGCTACAAACTCTTCACTTTGGACTCATGAGACTTCTAGTGGATAAGTGAGTTTATTGAATAAGCTTGGTTTAAAATTTTTTAGCATTGCCTCCCTTAAACCAAACTTGTGGAATTAATCATTCCAAGTATCTTCTTTAATTTGTAAAATATCTCAATCTTCAATGGCTTTGTAAAAATATCGGCTACTTGTTCTTCAGTAGGACAGTAATCAATCAACACTTCCTTTTCGTTCACCAATTCCCGAATTTTGTGGAATCGGATATTTATGTGCTTGGACTTCTCATGAAACATTGGATTTTTGTAAAGTGCAATAGCTGACTTATTATCACAATATATTGTTGTAGGAGTATTCTGCTTCTGGTTTAATGCTTCAAGAATTCTCGTTAACCACACTGCCTGTGTAGCACAACTTGCAGCTGCTATATATTCTGCTTCTGCTGTAGAAAGTGCAACAATTGGTTGTTTCTTTGACGACCATGATATTGCGCCTGATCCAAGATGAAAAACATACCCTAAAGTACTCTTTCTTGTTTCTACATCACCAGCCTAATCACTATCGGCGTATCCAATGCTTCACATCTTCAGTATTCTCATAGATAATTCCATCATTCAGAGTACCTTTAATATATCGAAGAATTCTTTTTGCTGCTTGTAAATGACAGGCATGTGGCTCTTCCATGAATCGGCTAAGTACTCCAAATACAATATCTGGCCTGGTTGCAGTTAAATATCTCAGACTTCCTATCAACTCTTATAATAGGTAGGATCTATAGCTCTTCCTTTATCTTCTCTTATCAGCTTCAACTTTTCTTCAACCGGAGTAGACATTAGCTTTGAATTCTCTATCTGAAATTTCTTCAAAATATCACTAGCATATTTCTTTTGAGAAATAAAAATTCTATCATTTTTCTGAGCAACTTCGATGCCGAGAAAATAAGACATCAAACCCATATCAGTCATTTTAAAATGTTTCACCATAGCCTCCCTAAATTCTGCAATCATCTTCAAATTATTGCCAGTAAAAATCAAATCATCAACATAAAGGCACATGATCAAAATATCATCAGGCTCGACGAACTTAATATATAGAGTATGCTCATATGGACATCTTTGGAAACCATTCTCAATAAAATAGGATTCAATTTTTCTATACCATGCTCTTGGTGCTTGTTTTAAGCCATATAGTGCTTTCTGCAATCTATAAATTTTATCTTCTACTCCAGGGATCACATAACCTGCAGGCTGCTCAACATATACTTCTTCTTCTAGATTACCATTCAGAAATGCTGACTTAATATCCATCTGATATATCTTCCACTTATTTTGAGCAGAGAGAGAAATAATCATACGAATTGTGTCTAATCTAGCAACAGGTGCAAATACTTCAAAATAATCAATACCTAGCTTTTGCTTGTACCCCTTTGCAACTAATCTGGCTTTGAAATGATCATTCTTACCATTAGGCTTATACTGTGTCTTATAAACCCATTTCACTCCAATCGGCTTCTTATCGGCAGGCAAATCAATTAACTCCCATGTATCATTCTTCTCAATTGCGTGAATTTCTTCATCCATGGCTTTCCTCAAATTTTCATCATTGGATGCTTCTTCAAAATTCACTGGTTCACAATCTGTAAATAAAGCAAAGTTGATAATCTCTTCATCAGAGAGATCATTATCATTGCTTACAATATAATCTTCCAATCTAGTCGGTGGTCTACGACTTCTCTGAGGTCTTCTGGATGTTTCTGCTTGAATTGTTGTGCCTGTTTGTCCATCTTTCTCTTCATAATTATCTAGTATCAATATTGGCTGCTTGTCAGCTTTGGAAGACCAGTCCCATATTCCTTCTTCATCAAACGTCACGTCTCTGCTAATGATCACTTTCTTTATTTTTGGATTATATAACTTGTATGCCTTTGAATCTGTACTGTAACCAATAAAAATGCATTTTTTGCCTTTATTATCTAATTTCTTCCTTAGCTGATCTGGAACATGGGCATAAGCAATACACCCAAAGACTCTGAAATGACGAATTGATGGCTTTCTTCCACTCCAAGTTTCTTCGGGAGTCTTATCACGAACACTTCTTGTTGGACACCTATTCAAAATATAAACTGCAGTAGCAACTGCTTCTGCCCATAATTCTTTTGGTAGTTGTTTAAACTTTAGCATGCATCTGACCATATCCATGATGGTTATGTTCTTCCTTTCAGCTACTACATTCTCCTGAGGAGTATATCTAGTTGTCAGTTGGTGTTGAATTCCATGCTGCTTGAAGAAATCTGCACAAGCAAGATATTCTTGCCCTTTGTCCATTCTCAGAATCTTTATTCTACAACCACTTTGTTTCTCCACAAGTGTCTTGAATGCTTTGAAGACATCACAGGCTTTTGATTTTTGCTTTAGAAAATACATCCACTTTTTTCTACTAAAATCATCAATAAATGTAATAAAATATCTGCTACCACCATTAGATGGCACTTCAACAGTGCACAAATCTAAGTGCACGATCTCCAATAGCTTTCTCACTCTCCATGATTTTCCAACAAGAAATGTTTCTCTATGCTTCTTTCCTAATTGACAAGTCTCACATACACAATTAGGAATATGAACAATCGGCAAACCAGAGACAAGTTGTTTTCTTGATAAATAATTCAACCCAGAAAAGTGAAAATGTCCAAAACGCATATGCCACAGCCAATTATCATCAGGTATCACAGAACTTAAGAAAGAAAACTTATCATGTTGAATTTTTAATGGGAAAAGACGGCTTGGAGTCATTTTCACCTTAGCAATGAATCTTGCATTCTTGTCATACATGGTGCAGTTTCCTTGATGAATCCGCATGTCATATCCTTTATCTGACAACTGTCCCATACTCAACAAATTGTGATAAGGCCAGGAGCATAAAATACATCAGAAATAGAGTTGTGAGAGCCATCTTTCAATCTAATTGATATCTGACCTTTTCCCAGAATTGGAATATCTGTATTGTTGCCAAATCTCACTGATGATTTTACTGATTCATCTACTGAGGAAAATAATTCCTTTTTGCCACACATATGATTGCTACAACCAGTATCTAAATACCATATATTTTCATCTCCAGAACATGAATTACTTGTTAAAAACAAACTTTGATTAGAATTCTCACCAATATTTTGATATTGGTTGTTGGCAACATCTACTTGAGAGTTGAAGTTGTTCTGGTTCATGGATTTAAATCTACAATCTGCAGCTTTGTGTCCATACTTGCCAGAGTGGAAGCAATTGAAGTTGGTTCTTTCTTGGTTGTAGTTGCCTTTTCCTCTTCCTCGACCTTGTGACCTGGAATTATTACCTTTTCCTTGATTAAAATTATTACCATGACCTCTTCCTCTGAAACTTCCTCTACCTCTGCCTTGATTATTGTAGCCACGACCTCTTCCTTCTCGATCATTGCTTGATTCAGCATCATTAGTTAAATTCACCTGGCTCTTCAAGGCTTCTTCTGTTGGTTTTTCTGTTTTCTCTAAAATTCTGCTAACGTGACTTTCCATACTTCCCTGCAACTCTGCAATTGTCATCGTATCTATATTGTGGGACTCTAAGATTGTAGTCACCACATGATCATACTTTATTGGCATGGTACGGAGAATTTTCTCCACTACCTTGCTATCTGAAATCTCTTCTCCATAGACTCTCATCTTATTGACAAGATCAGTAACACGAGAAAAATATTGCTCAACAGTTTTTGAGCTAGACATCTCTTACCTTTTATACTCTCTACGTAAAGATTGCAGTTTAGATTTCTGAGCCTTATCAACACCTTTGTAGGACAGCTTCAAAATGCTCCATGCTTCTTTAGCAGTTTTGGCATTAGCAATTTTCTCAAACACTGAATAATCTACACCTTGGTGAATTTGAGATAGCGTCAATTGATCTCGTCTTTGAGCGGCAGTATCTACTCCTTCTTGTAAACCTAGATCAACAAGACTCCAAATATTGTGAGCCTTCAAGTGGGTAGACATCAAAATCTCTCAATAGTTGTAATCTAATTTTCCATCTATTAATTTTCTCTCAAACTCTCTACGCTCATGGACACAAAGAGGAAGAGAAGCTCTTTATACACAAAACACACACTTCATTGATCATTCATCATCATCATGTTTACAACAATGTATATGGGTGCCTTTATATAGGCATAAAACACAAATAAAATAATCATTCTTAATGCTAAAGAAAATGCTTTGGAGGTGCCCATCGAGGATGTAGTAGCAAAATTTAATTTTGCAACTTTCTATTGACTATTCAAATGCTAAGCATCTTGAATCTTCTAGCAACTATAATTATTCTCCATTAAATATGTTGGCAAGATAAATTCTACAACTATCTTTTTGACTTTTCAAATCTTCATTAAGAAACATCTTGGCAATCTTATCAATTTGGGTACAATTGGTCTTCAATTTGGCCACAAACTTTTCACTTTGGACTCATGAGACTTCTAGTGGATAAGTGAGTTTGTTGGATAAGCTTGGTTTAAAATTTTTTAGCATCTATCAAATGCTAACTTTTGTGAGCTCAAATGGGTGTTACATTATGTTAAGGGGACAGTGGATTTGGATATGCACATACACTCTAATTCTAGCTCCAATTTGTATGCATTTGCAGATGCCGACTGGGCTTTTTGCCCCTTGACTCGTCGATCTACCATGGGCTACTACCCCTTCCTTGGCAGTAGCTGCATTTCCTGGCGTGCAAAGAAGCAACCTACTGTTGCTCGCTCTAGTAACGAAGCTAAAGACCGTGCCATGGCTCCGCTGCAGTTGAATTAACTTGGTTGAGCTTCATTCTTCATGATATTGGTGTTTCTCTTATTGAGCCCCCTCGTCTCTTCTGCGACAATCTAAGTGCTCTTCATCTCATTGTGAACCCAGTTTTCGATTCTAGGACTAAACATATTCAGCTTGACTTTCATTTTGTCCAGGAAAAAGTGGTTCAAGGTGCTTTGATTACGTGCTATGTTCCTTCATTGGCCCAGCTTGCAGACTTATTCACGAAGCCATTACCACGTGCTACCTTCTGTCATCTATGAAGCAAATTGGGTCTGACTGTTCCCATGCCAAGTTTGAGGGGAGCTGGAGAAGTATCTACTTAGTTACGATTCCATGGGATAAGATCTTTTAGTTTAAATTTGTATTTACGTTGAATTCTCGTTTTTATCTATAGGTTCTATTTAGAAGTTGTTTCTTTGTTCCTATCCTTATGTTTTCTGTTATTATTTTTTCATTGTAAATAACATATCCTGTCAAAAGCTCACGTTGAGCTCGTTGGTCTTTCCTCTAAAACCTTTACAAATGATGTCCTCGCTTAGCTGGAGGATCATGTACATATTATGCTCCTCCAACAGCAAAATATCAAGGATAAAATCAGTAAAATTATGTAAGTGGTATATATATATATATATATATATATATATATATATATATATATATATATATATATATATATATATATATATATATATAAGACAAAACAGAAATTAGCAAGAAAATTCATATTTGAAGTTTCGAATTTGTGGAAGCAGCCATTCTTAAGAATTAAATGAGTTTAATTAAATCTCAAAAATTAGTTTATGGAAGAAAATTACTTAAATTCTTATAAAAATTATTTTAACTATATCTTTAAGCGATGTAAGATTTTAACATATTTTTCTCACAATTAGATCTGAATATTTGGAGTGTAAAATTTTTAATACTAGATATCTGTAAATAGTTTAATAATAATCATAAGATAGACTTTGATATTATCTTAAAAATTAAATAAGTCTAACTCAACTTTAAAAATTAATTCATAAAAAAAAAATTGTCTAATCTATTGTAAAAATTATTTTGGTTTTATTCTTAAAAGATATGAACGTTTTAACAACCATCAAGATATGCTAGGAATTTCCACAATCACAGCACTTTCTGCGACGTAGTCAAATGCATGGAAAGTTGGTGTGAATTAAGAGTATTTGTGCACGATTTTGATATGCTTTCTTGGATGTCGACATTATTAGATCTTGGATGTAGACATTTTTCAGTCTTCTTCTTTTTTTCTTCTCACCCCACCCCCCCTTTCTCTCTCTCTCTCTCTCCCCGTCTTTTTCTCTTTCTCTTGGTTGTTGTTTTGTGATATCTTGCTCTGCATTCCAATTTGGATCCTTCGTTTCATAGGCGTTTGTTCTAAGCCCCTAGACCCTAATTATAGCTCAAGTTGGAAGGGGCACAAGTCAGTTTCATATAAATTTTAAGATCAAATTGCTATTATGCTTATTTTTAAGATGCGAAAAATGATGTTACATTGAAATAAATGAAAAATATATTGCAAAAAAAAAAAAAAAAAACGGACCCCACTCTTAAAATTCATGTATCAGCTTTTGGCCGAATACCGGCCATCATGAAGAGCATAAGAAATTTTATCATAACCAATAAAACTAGAGAAAAATACCTGATATTCTCTCGTAAGTAGTTTGGGTTTTTTCATTTTAAATTTTTTACAACAATTACAATTTTAAAATCTGAGGCCTCGTCGGGTATTAGCTAGTAAATTATTAATTATTAATTTATTATATTCTTAACTTTAAGTTAATTAATTAATGCTTAAACTAATCTTTAATGGATCATAAATATTTTTTTATAAATAATATACAGTTATTAACTTTTTTAAAAAATAATACTATAAACACTCTTTTATGAAAAAAAGACTGAAATTTGTCCAAACATAAAGTGGGTTTTGGGCTGTAGATCTTTTGAACTTAAAACTTATGATTGGTGGGATTCAAACCCTATTCATGGACAATGGGGATACATTCTATTACCACTAACCCATACAACCTATTGTGTTATAATATGTTAATAATAATATATTTATTTAAATTACATTATATTTTCATATATTCATTTAATTAAATTTGATTTAGCTTATTCAACTAATAACCACTAGTGACCCAATAACTCAATACCTTGACCAGGTTAATCATCTATCCGAGTTTAATAGCTATGCCTAAAACTTTAAATCTTACAATTGGATTGATCTCGTGAATAGTCGCTGACATTCCTGGCCGGTTATATATGGAAGCTCCCTTTGACCAGCTTTTCGATATGCTTGAGCCACCGGAGACCGCCATCACCGGCAACAAAGTTTATTTGCGGTTATATGTCGTCGTTGGCCACCGGAGGAATATATTGTGGCAGTGTTTTGGACAAAACACGTGCGTTTGATTAAGTTTTTTTTATTTAAAAGTCTGAATCTGTTTAAGACGTGTGTTTGATTAAGTGTTCTTATTAAAGAAAAGTTGCATAGCTTGTTTGAAGTATAACTAAAAAATAATTAAATTTTTAACTTTTTTGAAAACAGGTCAAAAATAAATTTGACTTCTATTTTTAAGCTTTTTTTTCTAAAATATATATTTTTTATAAGTTTATGTGAATGTACCTGCTGTCAGCTTTCTCTCAGTCATATTATATTTGATTAGTTCAAGTTACTTGAACTAATCGAACATAAATACATCAATAAAAAAAATTATGTTTGAATAGACAAAGGGACAGAACAAAAATTAACATAACTATTATAAGTATGGGTCTAGCTCTGGTGCTGCACGGTGAACACCTTAGCTCCAACAAATAATTAGATTACAAGTGGTGTGATTTATTGTGTAACTCATTATATGTGACATATCCTAACCTTTCCCTCTCTTCCTCCAACTATCCCAAATTCTCTTCTGCCTCTGCTTCTCAGCACACCACCGGTCGCCAACCCCACTACTCCCTCCCCCCCCCCCCCCGGCCCAAAAGAGCGAGCTTACCACCACCCGTTATATGCTTATTTTTAAGATGTGAAAAATGAACAGTTCAGAAAAAAAGTGAAAAATGAAGTTATCTTAAAATAAAAGAGAACATCGCAATGAAAAATGGAACCCACTCTTAATTCATATGTCTACTTTTTTTATTAATGAATCAGGCCATCATGAAGACCATATTTTCTGCATCACTCGGACGTGTTAATTACCTCACGTAAGAAAGTGCACAAATCAGTTTCATATATATTTTAGGATCAAATTACTAATAAATTTTGGTTCTCAAAAAATTTAATGTCAATCACATTAATTTCTATAATATAAAAATTATATACATATTAATCTTTAAAATATCAATTTTTAACATATTAATCCATGAAAAAATTGACTTTTAATATATTAATCTTTAGTCTCTAAAAATATTGAACTTTTACATATTATTTTTTTGGGAACTAATATGTATATAATTTTTTTATTAAGGAGTTAATATATTTAATGTGAAATCTTTTAAAAACTAAAGTATATGCATTTAATCTTTTAAGGACCAAAGTATTAAAATAAAAATCTTTTATGGACTAAAGTATATGTATTTAATTTTTTTAAAATTAAAATATTAAATAAAAATCTTATAAGAACTAAAATGTATGCAATTAATATTTTTAATAAGTAAGTAATAAAATAAGATTCTTTTTGAGATTAAAGTGTAGATTTACTCTAAGTTTTAAGTTTGGCTGAATTAAAAAAGATTAAAAAATTATTCAGTGAATTAGCATTTTATTAGTTCAACTTAATTATTTAAGATAGTTTGCGAGCTTATATGGATTGGTATTTTTTTTAACTTTTTATTTTAAAAATTATATATAACTAGTTAATTATTATTCAAATCAAATTGAATTTAAATTTATAATTTTAAAGTAAAGTTATATAAATACAAAATTTTAAAATAAATCATATTATTTTTAAGCATTATAATTTTAAAACAAAATTTTTAAATCTAATTTTTATCAAATTTAAACAACATGTCAGTAATAATATAAATTAATTTCAGAAAAAATTTAATAATATTTATTTTAGATTTTTAAGTTCTAACAATTGTTATCTTACTATTAAATATTATTATTTAAAATATTATCTGAACCAATAAATTAACTTACGAGTTAAATTGATTGATTTATTTAATTCATTTAATAATAAAAATATAAAAGCTTAAAGGGTTAATATTTTTTGGATTTTATTAACCACAAGTCAAATTTTAAATTTTCAATGTATTGAAAACTTTAAAATTTTTTCACTCTGAGTTGCTCTTAGAAAAGCTCATATTTTTTTTTAAATCATATCCCACCTGACTTTATAATCCGACGGGTTTATTCCATCATGACAGACTCGATTTTCACGTTTATTTTTTCAGAACATAACAGTCCCATTTCATTAATAGTTTGTACTAGGTACTTTTTGATAGAGGGTTTATGCCAGTGCTTTATTTGCTTGCAAACGTATTAAAGTGACCAAGCGCACATGGGTCTCACATGGGTCTGACATCTCATTGCGTGATACAATTTCGACATAACAATTATGTAGAGTGCTTAGAATACTTAAAAAATGTAAGAAATAATTTGATTTAAATTAATTTAATATTTTATTTAAAAATTTAATTTGACTGAACAAATTTTGTAGATTTTTTTGTTTAAATTAAATTATAAAAATTAATTATTCAACTTTTAGTCTTTTACTAAATAGTTTATTCAATAAATAAAAAGTTAATTTTATTTTTAATGCCCTTCAAACAAAGATTGATCTATATTGATTTAATTTTTATTTATATAATATGTTCTAAACATAAAATTTAATTTCTAAATCAAATTAAATCAACGTATTTCTTATTTTAAACATTTTAGACAAAAAATTTTGATCATCACTATATCAAAAGTACTAGTTAATGAACAAAAAATTCTTAAGCTTTTTAATGCACTATAAATTTTTAAAATATTTTTTATTTTTAGTTCTTTTACTGATTTAAAAAATTTTGATTGCATAAAATTATAAAATATTAAGGTATAATAAATATTAAAATATTATGATATACTTATTAT
This sequence comes from Pterocarpus santalinus, assembly GCA_031439595.1. Taxonomy (NCBI): domain Eukaryota; kingdom Viridiplantae; phylum Streptophyta; class Magnoliopsida; order Fabales; family Fabaceae; genus Pterocarpus; species Pterocarpus santalinus. Next base: position 20,116,575 of record CM062529.1, read on the forward strand.
TCATTTTTAATTGATTCCCTTTTTGATCAGCTAAATTGATTAACTTATGAGTCTGTTTATTTAATTTTATTTTAAAATCTTTTTAAAATTTAAATGCATAAAAAGAGTTTTATAATGAAATAATTTTTTGGAAAAATTAAAAGATAAAAATTTATTTTAATATTTAGATAATAAGTTAAAAATATTAATTTCTGAAGAAGGTAAAAAAATAAAATTAAAACATTTTTTATAACTAAAACAACCGCATTCTATAAATTACTCCATTTTTAATATTTTTCTATTCACATAAGTTTTTAAACCTTGCTTCAGGCCTTCCAGATCCTAAGATGACAAAGACGACGCCGCCTCATCTGTTGAAAAGTCAATCAAAGCAACATTCGTAACACTGTGGGGGTAGGTCCGCTTCACACTTATAGGAGATATCTTAACCTTAGTTTTAGACGTGAAAAGAAGAAAGAGAAGACTTAATACACTTAGTGAAGGAAGAAATAAAATACCGGAGAAATCTCGTTCTACGAATTTTGTTTTATTGAAAGTTTAGTTTAAACCCCAACACATTCAATATTTTGCATTGCTCCTTTATTTAGCAATATTATTCTGTTAAAAAAATATAACCAAAATTTTTGATAAAAATTATGATAGTGATTAGATATTATGAGATGATAAGCACTATTTATTATTTAAGGATGAATAATGATATCATATCATTCTAACAATAACATTTTAATAAAAATTTTGATTGTCTAGTATTTTTTTCATTCTTTTTTTTTTTTAAATTCTAGTTGTATTAGCCGGGCTTGAAGAGGGAGAAAATTTCACGATGCTGATGGAGGGCAGAACATTAAAAGAAAAAAAAAAGGAGACAAAATCCCCAATGGTCTCAATTAAAAATATTGTAGGACAAATTCATCCTTAATAAAATTAAAAATTAAAGAATAGTTCTGAGGAACTAAAAATTAGTAGTTTTTTTTTAAATTAATAAGTTTTATAAAATATTTTTTAAAGATTGATATGTCCTTAAAAAAAATTAATTTGATCCCAATATTTTTTGGTATCGATCATCAGTATCTAAAAATCAATTTGACCCTGACTAGTCTATTTCAGGTTGGTCCACCACAAAAGTAAAGCTCTCTCAATATTTTTTTTTTATTCACAATACTCAAATTAGAAATCTTATTTAAAAAGAGCAATTGTAAAACCACTTAAATCAATTAAGTATTGATTTTGATTCACATTTTTTATGCTCTGAAACTATATTGATAGTTTTCATTTGTTGAAGAGAAATTTGTTCAGTAATATTTGTCATAGGAACTATTTTGAGGATTTTTTTCCTTCCTCAACGAGCATCGCGAAATTTCCTCCCTGTTGCCAACCCGTCATACAACTAGAATTTAAAAGAAGGGGGACCAATGTAGAACATTTTGTGTGGTGGGGTTTAAACTAAGCTTTCAACATGACTAAATTCTTCGTAGAGCAAGATTTTTCCGGTATTCTATTAGTCTCCCCTAAAATCCTATAATATTTCACTCTTCATTAACCAGAGAGTACGGCATTTGCCTCTATAAATAAGTACTCTGCTCTTTGCCCTGAGATTAAGGAAAGAATTTTACAGACACTTTAATCAGCAAAATAGTGTTGGGAATCAAATCAAGTAAAGCAGGTAGCCTGAGGAAGCCATGGTCATATCTGAGAATAGCAAGATCCTCATCTTTGGAGGGAGTGGGTATCTTGGAAAATTCATGGTGAAGGCAAGCGTTTCCATGGGTCACCCAACCTACGTTTATGTTCGCCCCTGCAAACCAAATGATTCGTCCAAGCTCCAAGTGCACAAGGACCTTGAGTCCTTGGGCGTCACTATATTCCAAGTAAGCCAGCAAGCTGCAATTCATTGATAAACATTACACAACTCAACATAATTTGGCATGCAATATTTTTTCATTGTTTATTAATTTATTTGAATCATATGTACGTTAATCATCATCTTGGTTGTGCTTTGTTAAGTGATTTTATATGCTAATATGAACAATAATTATAATTGCTCAAATATATAGGGGGAGCTCGATGAGCACGACAAGCTCGTCTCCGCTCTTAAACAGGTTGATATTGTGATTTCCACTTTGGCCATTCCTCAACATTTGGAGCAGCTCAAAATAATTAGAGCTATGAAAGAAGCCAATATTAAGGTGAATGACCAGCAAGTTTAATTTCTAACGAACTAAACAAGCTTCTCCTAAGACACATATTTAATTAACATCAAATATATAGCGATTGATGAGTGTAAAGTGTTATTTATTAACGTATATATATGCATGCATGCCAGAGATTCATTCCATCAGAATTCGGAAATGAAGCTGATAGAGTAAGCGGGCTTCCTCCTTTTGAGGCTGATCTTGATAACAAGAGGAGGATCAGAAGGGCAACAGAGGAAGCAGGGATTCCATACACTTTTGTGTCTGCAAATTCATTGGCCGCATACTTCGTGGATTACTTGCTGCACCCAAATGAAAAGATGCGCCAAGAGATTACTGTATATGGCAGTGGTGAAGCCAAGGGTACTGAATAAACAACATCTTCCAATTCTAATTAAGATGCAAACAATTAAATAATACAATATAATATAATATAAGGTTCAAATATATTTTTTGTTTTTGAAAATATAATATGTTTTAATTTTAATCTCTCAAAAAAAAATTGTGTACTTTAGTTTCTTATTTATTAAAATTGAGCACTAATGACCACTCATAAAGGATTTGAAAGCACTGCAATAAAATACTAAAATGATATAAAGGTGTTTTTTGGGGCTAAAACTAAAATATCATATTGAGAAATATGATTAATAAAAACTATTTTCAGTATTAGATCATACATGTGGCTTTATAATTTAAGATTACTTCAAGGTCACATGACTAAAAATTAGTGACTTTCTTCATATTTATTTTTTGAATTATTTTGAAAAACAACCGTTTCCATTATAAATATTAATTCTTGATTATTTCATAACCGGGACACAGAAAATGCTTTCTATCTGCCAATAAATAATATTTTGAATATTTCATACTTATTTTGGTAATATGAAAATAATTATTTTAAATAACTAAAATGAAATATTATATTAAAATTGTTTTTAAGTTAATATATCTAGAGCAATAATACTTTTAAGGAAAGTTGATGGTACATATCAATAACTATTGAAAAATCCTTGTGTCACACTTAATGTAATAATACATATTTTAAGTTCTAGCCTTGACCACATAAGAATGATGTAATGGTTATATGGGCTTTTTACTGATTTAAAATAAAAAAATTATTATTTTTGGATATACCTCATTTCAAATTTTTTTTAGCAAAATATCCTTTTTTTGGGATAGTAGTGAATTCAATTGAGGTTGGATCAAATTCATCACTATTCAATTTTTTTTCGGATAAATAGAAATAGATTCAAGATGAGTAGAATTCAACACAATTCAAGTGAATAGTATTGAATTCGATTTAATCTTGATCAAATTTAAGGAGTTTACAAAGTTTTAGGTAAAATTTATGGTGGATTCTAACTTTGAGGTGTATAATGGACCTAATGTGGTTAAATGATAAAAAAATATGATTAATTATCATACAAATATTGTTAATTATTACACAAGATATGGCAAAATGTCAAATCCACCATGGAGTAAGATAGTCTATTCTAAAATATGACAACAATTAGACCTTACTCTCTATTAAAACTGTAAAAAAATAGATGAGGATGATGTCTGAATTAGTTGTTAGAAGCTTAAGAGCCACAATATTTAATATTTAAAAAATCTATACTTATTGTTTTTATGTATGCGATTGTGGGTGTATATATATTCTCTCGTTATGTCTAAAGGCAATATTTTTTTTAATACTTATATTATACTAATGAATCGAATTTATCACTATTTACCCGAAAAAAATATAAACCTGTGACATTTCTTAGTTAATTATCATTAAGTTTGGTTAAATTATTATAATGATAATTAACTAAAAAATGTCACAGGTTTATATTTTTTTTCCTTTCATGTAAATAGTGACGAATTCGATTCACTAGTGCAATATAAATATAAAAAAAAATATTGTCTTTAGATATAATGAGAGAATATATATACACCCACAATCGTATGCATAGGAACAATAAATATAGATTTTTTAAATATTAAATATTGTAACTCTTAAACCTATAATGACTAATCCGAATATCATCCTCATTTGTTTCTTTACAGTTTTAATAGAGAGTAAGATTTAATTATGGATCTAACATTTTGTCATATTTTATGTGGCAATTAACTATGTTTATATGATAATTAATCATATTTTTTATCATTTAACCACATTAGGTCCACCATGCACCTAAAGTATAGAATCTACCATAAATTTCATTTAAAACTTTTCAAACTCCTTTAATTTGATCAAAGTTAAATCGAATTTAACATTATTTAAGTGAATAGTATTGAATTTTACTCACTTTAGATCGATTTCTGTTCATCCGGAAAAAAATTGAATAGTGATGAATTCAATCTAATTTCAATTGAATTCACTACTATAAAAAAAAAGATATTTTCATAACAAATGTTAAAATGGGGTATATCCAAAAATAATAATTATTTTATTTTAAATTAGTAAAAAAACCCTGGTTATACGCCTATATATATATATAATCTTGAAGACCAATATTAGTTTTGAAAACTGTTATCATGAATTATTTATTCAAAAAATAAAAAAATATAAATTGTTTATCAATAATCAACAATCAATAATCTAAATACAAATAAATAAAATGATATAAATACTGTTTTGCTCCCTACTTAAAGTTGTATTCAAATAATTTGAAATTCTCAGTATATAATTATATTTTTCTTCCAACTTTTCATCATTATTATCTTATTTCGACAAAAAACAAACAGAGAGAGGCATGTAATACCACCGGCTAGTTAATGCTTAGTATATGTAATGCTAATTCAAAAAAGGTGGACAAAGTTTAGTAAGTAATTTAGATTCTTGCCAAAGATAATAATGTGAGTTTAAATCTAAAAAAAATAATAATTCTCGTAGAAAAATTACACAATCCTCATAGTACTCTTACAATTTAACAAACTAATTTTATGAGAAATTCAAATAAGTCAAATTTGTAGATATTCAATTCGAATATGAGTTGAAAACATAACTTGGCATATATGACTTTTTAAACTATATATGTCATTCTATGTCATTGTCATTTGAATAACTAATAAGCTAGTTGTGATTGCCAATGGGTCGAGGTAGGATTTAGTTGATCGACCTTTTATTTATACATAACCATAAGTTAGATTTTGTTCCTAAGTTTTTCTATTAGTAAATGATTTATAAATATTTTTATAAGTATCCAATAAATTTAAAAAATAGCATCTAATAAGTCTGAAGACATACTTTTTTTCTTTCATTTGGATAAGCCTTCCCCCTAACCTAATTTTTTGTCTAAACCTAAATAAAATTAAACCTAGTTGGGATTAACTATACTCTTAATAAAACTAAGCTTAATACTCATTGGAACTACTTTAGTCTCTTTTTTTTAATTGATTTTCTCTCGCCTCTTTCTTTGTTTATACAATATTTCCGAAGTATATAATAATGTTATACTAGAATCTCAAGTCCTGAACAGATTTTCAAATTCTAAAATTAATCGTGGGGTATGCAGCTGTATTCAATTACGAGGAAGATGTGGCTGCTTACACTCTGAAAGTAGCAACAGATCCAAGGGTGGAAAACCGTCTGGTTATCTATAGGCCTCCTGGAAATATCATCTCCCAGTTGAAGTTACTATCTTTGTGGGAAAAGAAGACAGGTCGAACTTTCAAACGGGTACATGTACCAGAAGAGGAAGTTATCAAGCTTACAGAGAGTAAGCTATAGTAATTAATTCATAGCAATTCCCTAGTTTTCTAATTAAGTTCAGGATATACTTTAAAGAATAAAGTATATAATATTAATTGTCGATTAAAAAAAAAAATTAAAGAAATATAACTTATTTCATGTGAATAATCCTGTAGGTATTTGTATCGTATAAAACTTTAGACTCTTAATTTTTTTTTATCAATTATAATGAGTGTGTATTTTATCTTTCAAAATGTATCATACATCTTAGAGAAGTCAAGTGCATTTGTATGTGTGTAGTTAGTATTTTGTTTATAAAATGACAATTAATTTCCTTAATTTATTTAATTATTTATATTATTGTCTGCAGCACTACCATTCCCAGACAATGTGCCTCCAGCGGTCCTGCACAACATATTCATAAAAGGAGACCAAACGAGCTTTGAACTCTCTGCTGATGACCTTGAGGCTTCCCAGTTGTACCCTGACTACAAATACACTTCCGTTGATGCCTACCTCGACGTCTGCTTGGTTAACGCCCCAAAGCCCAAATTGGCTTCATTTGCATGAACTGTTCTGTTACGAATGTGAAATGCGAAATAAAGAAGGAAGTATAAGTTAAAATTAAAACTCAATCCCTGTATTAATAAGTACTAGTACTAGTACACAAATGCCTGCATGAGTGTGTTATTTTATGAACATTTTCAGTTATTCTTGTTGGTCGACCTCATTCCATTGAAATATATTAAGTATTTTATTGAGCTTTGTGATGTGCAAGTATTAATATTTGAGCCAAACTTGGTCAATCTTCCGCTCATACCTCACTATACTTGCATATCTTCAAGTTTAATAACTTCTCCAACGTTAAACGGATTTATATATGTGCTTTAGCATATGCTGTAGCTCTTCGAAATTATTATTAACGTAACCCCCCGTGTTTTTGCTTAACTTGATTGCAAAATCAGATCTCTTTATAGGAGTGGGGTGCTGGGTATTGCACAGTGCAAAATTGCCTAGTAAAAATATTGATCCACCCTAAATTGATTTCCTTATTATACTACGCAACAGGACATTTTAGAAAATAATATTTAGAAAAAGGGATTATGTAAAAATACTTTTTTATTTTAAAAAGGTGAAAAAGCCTTGAACTTTCTTCCTTCATCACTTAGATGTATTAATTTTCTCTGGTAAGAAAGTGTACAAATCAGTTTCATATAAAGTTTAAGGTCAAGTTGCTAATATGCTTATTTGAGATGTGAAAATGATATTACATTTAAATAAATGAAAACTTATTGCCCCCCAAAAAACCCCACTCCTAAATTCATATACCAACTTCACTTAAATACTTTTAGTCCCTATAAATATGGATTAGTTTTATTTTGATCCTTCTAAAATTTTTTGCTTCAGTCCTAGTCTCTCTCTTCTTTTTTTCCTTTATTTGTTTTTAGTCTCCATCGTTTTAAATTTTAATCTTTATAAGTACTTTAAAATATGCATCTAGCATTACAAATTTTTAAAATTTTGTTTTTTGTCATTATAAATATTTTATAAATTTTTTTTTACTTTTTATAAATATGACCCCTTGCGTTAAATTTATATGATATGGACCAAAAACCTAATAATAGAAAAAAGAAGGACCAAAATCAAAGTGAAAATTTTAGAGAAATCAAAATAAAAATGACTCATATTTATATAGATTAAAAATATAATTACACCTATCAAAATTTTATAGATTTACGGTGCCACTCATGACATGTATGCTACTTGTCATAGACCATCTCTCCAAAAGCTTAATTGTTAGATAGAGATTCATGAATAATTTTATATCTCAACACGCCCTCTTACACAAATCTCTTTAGATTTGAAACATGGACAATATATAAACCCACCTTACTTTGTACTAAAATTTAACATTTATTTAAAATAATAGTGGTAAACGGGTGTTGAACTCTAGACCATTTAGTCATAAAAGATCTGATATTATATTAGTGTCAATGGGATGGGGCAGGGCAGGGGATGGGTGAAGGATAGGCCCCCGTCCCCCACCTCATATCCGCATAGGTACCGATGTTTGGAGACCTCGCAGAAAAGTGGATACCCACGAATATCAATGGGTACCCATATATTATTAAAAGTTAAAAAAATTTAATATCATAATTTATCACTTAAAATATTCAAAATAATAATAAACACATAATAATAGTCCAACTTTTAGTTAGAGACATAAAATAGGGTGTATTATCAACGTAAAATTTTCATTTCACAAAATCTTTTCACACAAAAAAAGAAGAAGATGCAGCCTCCTTTCGAAAAAAGAAGAAGAAGAAGCAGATTACTAAAATAGGGAATTGGTTATTTCCCCCTTAACTTGCTTCTTCCTTCATTTCCTTTATTCTCTGTTCAATGCGTCCTTGCTTCTGCCCTTGCCATTTAATTACTGGAATCGGTTTGATATTTTCATCCCCCAATAGCTACTACTAGTCCCATATCACTTTGATGCTTGCCCTGTCTTTGGAGTACTAATATGCATGTGTGGTTGTTATTTGTTAAATATTATTAGATGGTCTTTAGTTCTTGTAATTTTTTAGCAGCACTTTGTGCAATCTAGTCTGTAGCTATAAATCTTGGCATCATTGGCATGATTTATGATTCTCTAAAATTGTTTTTATCCTTACACCCCTCATTTTTAAACAAGAACAATGTTCTGAAATGAAATTGCATTAACAGATTGTAGTGGATTTTATTGCTTGTTGGTGTGGTTCGTGTCGTTTCATTGCCACAATTTTGGTATAGATTGCTAAGAATTTCTACAAACAAAACTCTACTTGGACAATTTCTATTAAGGGTAATTTGGTTATTTTACATCGGATACCTATGAGTATAGGGATCTTGATTCCTATCGTGCCCCGTTTAACAAATGGATATTTGAATTCCCTATCTCATTACTCGTGAGGATAAAATCGTCCTCCTATAACCACCCCATCATGGGTATTACTCGCGGGTACTCACGGGATAAAATTGACATCCTATAGACCATCTTTCCAAAAGCTTAAGTTATTAGATAAAGATATATGAATAATTTTATATCTTAATATACCCCCTCACACGAGTTTTTTTGGATTTGAAACATGGATAATATACAAATCCACTCTACCTTATACTGAAATTTAACATTTATTTAGAAATATAGGGGTAAACAAAGGTTAAATTCTAGACCACTTAAGCATAAAATATCTGATACTATATTATGAATCATCTCTTCTAAAAACTTAAACTGTTAGATAGAGATACATAAATAATTTTATATCTCATCACTATCAGAGTGGAGATGTGACATGATAGTGGTTAGGATATTAGTTAGTTGTGTATAAACAAACTCTAGCCATTGTAAAATCATAGTCGATCATCAAGAAGAATTAAGAAATTCTGATACCTTTCACCCCAACTCAGAGAGAGGTTTCTAACAAGGTGGCAGCATTGATCGTCCCTTATCTTTTTGTTGGATAATATTCAATATGCTTAATCCATAGTTTACTATTGTGTCAATATTTATCGTTTACTTTCTTTTCTTTGACGAGGTAAACATGTTAATCTGACGCAAGCACATGCATGGCTTCTGACTTTGTCTTCTATTTGACGGAAAGTTTTGTATAATCATATGCATCAAGATGAGTGTACTAGATTAATAAAGGATTCTCATATTATGTTGAAAAATTAGCCACACTTATTATTTAATGATGAATATTTTTATTAATAATAAATTATTATAATTCACAATATAATAATGCTTTATTATATTAACATGATAAATTATATTTATGTATTTTTTTTTTTTGGGTTACAACTTATTAGCCTGCTCATTGTTGACAGATTAAACGAATTAATCTAGTAAGTTTTAAGTTTGGCTGCGCTAAAAAAGATGAAAATTTATTGAGTGAAATAGTGTTTACGAGTTCAACTTATTTAAGATAGTTTGCGAGCTTCTATGGATTGGTCTTTTTAAACTTTTTTATTTTAAAAATTATATATAATTATTTAACTATATTCAAAACATATTAAATTTAAATTTATAATTTTAAAGTAAAATCATATAAATACAAATTTTAAAATAAATCATATTATTTCTGAGCTTTAAGATTTTAAAACAAAATTTTTAAATATAAGTTTTATTAAATTTAAATAATATTTCATTAATAATATAAATTAATTTCAGAAAAATTTTAATAAATTTTATTTTATATTTTTAAGTTCTAACAGGTGCTATCACACTATTAAATATTATTATTTAAAATGTTAAATAAACCAATAGATTAACTTTCGAGCTAAATTGATTGATTGATTTAATTTATTTACTAAATCAGTTACAATAAAAATATAAAAGTTTAAAGGGTTACTATCTTAAATTTAATTTTTATGCACGGCTAATGGAAAATTTTTTATACAGATAACTCTTAATATATTGTCATATCAGTCTAAATATTTAACTCAATCATTCATTATTATAAAAATTTTATAAATAAAAATATAAAATTAAATAATAATATAAAATTTCTTTAGATTATCCATATATTAAAACTAACCTCTAATTTTTGGTTCATTCCTGCCTAACTTTATGATCCGACATGCTTATTCCGTCATGACAGGCTCGATTTTCCCGATATCTACAATACAATTTTGTCTTTTTGTTTTTTCAGAACATAAAATAGTTTGTAGTATAGCGCCTATAATTTATCGAACAATTTGCTTGCAAACGTAGTTAAAGTGACGCAAGCACACAGGGGTCTAACATCATCTCATTTTATGATACAATTCTGGACACAACAATTATTTAGAATGCATCGAATAATTAAAAATGTAAGAAATAATTTGATTTGATTTGATTTGTAATTTTAACCTTCACTAAACACTGTTTAAAGTAAAATATAATTTTATTTAAAAAAATTGAAGGCTTTTTTTTTTGTCTTTGTTTTATATAAATTGCTAAATTTGATAAGGTTTAATGAGAATTGATTTGATTTTAAATTAAATTATAAAAATTAATTATTCAGCTTTTTCTAAACAGTTTATTCTATAAATAAAAATTAATTTTAATTTTAACGTAAAAAACTGATCAAAGTTTATTCAAATTTTATTTTTATAATATGTTCTAGACAGAAATTTGATTTGTAAATCAAATTAAATCAACGTATTTCTTGTTTGCAAATATTCTAGACACATTATTAAAATTTTGATCATCACTATGTCGAAAGCACAGTTAAAGAACAAAAAATTCTTAAGTTTTTAATACATTTAACACATTATTAAAAAGTTTTTAAAAAAATTCTCTTTAAATTTCTTAACTGATTTGAAAAATCTAATTGAGTAAAATTATAAAATATTAAGATAAAGTGAATATTAAAATACTATGATATACTTATTATTCATTTTTGGTTGATTACCGTTTTAATCAGTTAAATTGATTAACTTTTGAATCTGTTAATTTAATTTTTTAAATTTTTTTAAATTTAAATGCATACAAAATAAATTGCAATTAAACAATTTTGTGGAAAAATTAAAAATTAAAAATTATTTTAATATTTAAATAATAAATTAAAAAGAATAATATCTCAAACTTAAAAGATAAAATAAAAACATTTTTTAAAACTAAAACAACTGCATTCTATAAATTACGCCCTTTTCCAATTTTTCGATTCACATAGGTTGTTCGACCTTGCTCCAGGTCTTCCAGATCCTATATGTGACGTCAAAGATGAAGCCGCCGATATGTTGAACAAGTCAAAGTCAATCATCGGACACTATGAGGCAGGTCCACCTCACCCCTACAGCAGATATTTTTTCATATTCTATAAAAGAAGAAATTTCTTGTTCCATGAAGCATCTTAACCTTTAAATTTAGGTGTAAAAAGAAGAGGAATAAAAAAAAAACAAAAATTAAAAAGAATAAATCCTTAAAAAATCAAAACCCTAAACCACAAAAAGATTTAAAGCGGAGAATGTGCATGGTGGAATGAGCATGGAGAATTTTCCCCTCCAGGCGGTTGCCAGCGTGTTAGACCGCGACATTTCTGCCTGATGGTAGAATAAAACAAAAGGGGGCTATTGTAAAATATTGAATGGCAAAGGTTAAATAAATATTGACATAGTTTTTTAATATCCAGTTGATTTAGAATTTTTTCTTTCTTTCTATGAATCTATTAAAAAAAAAATAATATAGACTTGGGTTCACCGTGAATCCGAATTTATATTACATCTTAATTATTAATTTTTTAATATTTATATATTTATAATTTTAAAATATATTTTTAATAATTGAGATGTAATATAAAAACGAGTTCATGGTGAATCCGAATCTATATTATTATTATTCTAAAAAAAAATATTGATTATTCTTTTGAAACTGTTACTCAAATATTTTTATATATGAGAAAAAATATTAATACAATCAATAATTAAGATTTAATACTTTATTATCTAAAGTGTACCTTACAATTCCTAGCAGAAAACTATCAAGATTAAACTGTCAATAAAACGAAATTCGTAGAACAATCGAGATTTCTCCGGTATTTTATTAGTGTCCTCGAAAATCCTATAATATTTCACTTCATTAACCAGTATACGGCATTTGCCTCTATAAATAAGCACTATGCTCCTGCCCTGAGATGGAGGAAAGAAATTTTCAGACACCTTAAAGCAGGCAGCCTGAGGAAGCCATGGTCAATTCTGAGAAAAGCAAGATTCTCATCATAGGAGGGAGTGGGTATCTTGGAAAATTCATGGTGAAGGCAAGCCTTTCCATGGGTCATCCTACCTATGTTTATGTTCGCCCCTGCAAGCCAAATTATTCGTCTAAGCTCCAAGTGCACAAGGACCTTGAGTCCTTGGGCGTCACTATATTCCAAGTAAGCAAGCATCTTGATAGGAGATAGTGTAAATATTTATTTTGGTCATTAAAGTTGCATACATATTTTATTTTAATTTCAAAAATTAAGAAATTAACGAATTTATTCATAAAATTGCAAAAAATAATATAACTTTAATCACTTTTTTTACAATTTTAGGATTGAATCATTAATTTCTTAATTTTAAAAATTAAAGTGAATATGTAACTGATTTCAGGGACCAAAATGAATTTTTCCTCCATCTTGATATTCATCAATAAACATTAAACAAAGAAGCTTGTAATTTGGCATGCAATATTTTAGGTGATTTTATATACTAATGTGAAGAATAATTATAATTGTTCAAATAGGGTGAGCTCGATGAGCAGGAGAAGCTCGTCTCCGCTCTTAAACAGGTTGATATTGTGATTTCCACTTTGGCCATCCCCCAATTTATGGCGCAGCTCAAAATAATCAAAGCTATGAAAGAAGCCAATATTAAGGTGAATAACCAGCAAGTTTAATTTCTACCAAACTAAACAAGCTTCTCCTAAGACACATATTTAATTAACATCAAATATATAGCGATTGATGAGTGTAAAGTGTTATTTATTAACGTATATATATGCATGCATGCCAGAGATTCATTCCATCAGAATTCGGAAATGAAGCTGATAGAGTAAGCGCTCTTCCGCCATTTGAGGCTGTTCTTGAAAACAAGAGGAGGATCAGAAGGGCAACAGAGGAAGCAGGGATTCCATACACTTTTGTGTCTGCAAATTCATTGGCCGCATACTTCGTGGATTACTTGCTGCACCCAAATGAAAAGATGCGCCAAGAGATTACTGTATATGGCAGTGGTGAAGCCAAGGGTACTAAATAAACAACATCTTCCAATTCTAATTAAGATGCAAATAATTAAATAATACAATATAGTATAATATAAGGTTCCAATATATTTTTTGTTTTTGAAAATATAATACGTTTTAATTTTAATCTCTCAAAAAAAATTGTATGCTTTAGTTTCTTATTTATTAAAATTGAGCACTAATGACCTAATAAAGGATTTGAAAGCACTGCAATAAAATACTAAAATGATATAAAGGTGTTTTTTGGGGCTAAAACTAAAATATTATATTATATTATATTATATTATATTATTTATATATATATATATATATATATATATATATATATATATATATATATATACACACACACACACACACTCACATACACACATTATATATATATATATACACACATACACACATTAAATTGAGAAATATGATTAATAAAAACAATTTTCAGTATTAGATCATATATGTGGCTTTATAATTTAAGATTACTTCAAGATCACATGACTAAAAATTAGTGACTTTGTTCAAATTTATTTTTTGAATTATTTTGAAAAACAACCGATTCCATCATAAATATTAATTCTTGATTATTTCATAACCGGGACACAAAAAATACTTTCTATCTTCCAATAAATAATATTTTGAATATTTCATACTTATTTTGGTAATATGAAAATAATTATTTTAAATAATTAAAATGAAATATTATATTAAAATTGCTTTTAAGTTAATATATCTAGAGCAATAATGATTTTAAGGAAAGTTGATGGTACATATCAATAACTATTGAAAAATCTTTGTGTCACACTTAATGTACTAATACATATTTTAAGTTCTATTGCCCACATAAGAATGATGTAATGGTTATACGCGTGTGTGAAATATATATATATATATATATATATATATATATATATATATATATATATATATATATATATATTGAAGACCAATATTAGTTTTGAAAACTGTTATCATGAATTATTTATTTAAAAATAAAAAAATATAAATTGCTTATCAATAATCAATAATCAATAATCTAAATACAAATAAATAAAATGATATAAATACTTTTTTGTTCCCTACTTAAAGTTGTATTCAAATAATTCGAAATTCTCAGTATATAATTATATTTTTCCTCCAACTTTTCATCATTATTACTTATTTCAAAACAGAAAAAAAAACACAGAGAGGCATGTAATACCGCCGGCTAGTTAATGCTTAGTATATGTAATGCTAATTCAAAAAAGGTGGACAAAGTATAGTAAGTAATTTAGATTCTTGCCAAAGATAATAATGTGAGTTTAAATCTAAAAAAAAATAATGATTCTTGTAGACCTCATAGTACTCTTACAATTTAACAAAAACTAATTTTATGCGAAATTTAAATAAGTCAAATTTGTAGACATTCAATTCGAATATGAGTTGAAAACATAACTTGGCATATATGACTTTTTAAACTATATATGTCATTCTATGTCATTGTCATTTGAATAACTAATAAGCTAGTTGTGATTGCCAATGGGTCGAGGTAGGATTTAGTTGATCGACCTTTTATTTATACATAACCATAAGTTAGATTTTGTTCCTAAGTTTTTCTATTAGTAAATGATTTGTAAATATTTTTGTAAGTACCCAATAAATTTAAAAAATAGCATCTAATAAGTCTAAAGACATACCTTTTTTTTTTTATTTGGATAAGCTTTCTCCCCAACCTAATTTTTTGTCTAAACCTTAATAAAATTAAACCTGGTTGGGATCAACTACACTCTTAATAAAACTAACCTTAATACTCATTGGAACTACTTTAGTTTCTTTTTTTTTTTAATTATCACACGTCACTATTTCCGTAATCTCTCGCCTCTCTCTTTGTTTATACAATATTTCCGAAGTATATGATAATGTTATTCTAGAATCTCAAGTCCTGAACAGATTTTCAAATTCTAAAATTAATCGTGGGGTATGCAGCTGTATTCAATTACGAGGAAGATGTGGCTGCTTACACTCTGAAAGTAGCAACAGATCCAAGGGTGGAAAATCGTCTGGTTATCTACAGGCCTCCTGGAAATATCATCTCCCAGTTGGAGTTACTATCTTTGTGGGAAAAGAAGACAGGTCGAACTTTCAAACGGGTACATGTACCAGAAGAGGAAGTTATCAAGCTTACAGAGAGTAAGCTATAGTAATTAATTCATAGCAATTCCCTAGTTTTCCAATTAAGTTCAGGATATACTTTAAAGAATAAAGTATATAATATTAATTGTCGATTAAAAACAAATTAAAGAAATATAACTTATTTCATGTGAATAATCCTGTAGGTATTTGTATCGTATAAAATTTTAGACTCTTAATTTTTTTTTTTTTTTATCAATTATAATGAATGTGTATTTTATCTTTCAAAATGTATCATACATCTTAGAGAAGTCAAATGCATTTGTATGTGTGTAGTTAGTATTTTTTTTATAAAATGACAATTAATTTCCTTAATTTATTTAATTATTTATATTATTGTTTGCAGCACTACCATTCCCAGAAAATGTACCTCCAGCGGTCCTGCACAACATATTCATAAAAGGAGACCAAACGAGCTTTGAACTCTCTGCTGATGACCTTGAGGCTTCCCAGTTGTACCCTGACTACAAATACACTTCCGTTGATGCCTACCTCGACGTCTGCTTGGTTAACGCCCCAAAACCCAAATTGGCTTCATTTGGATGAACTTTTCTGTTACGCATGTGAATTGCGAAATAAAGAAAGAACTATAAGTTAAAAGTAAAACTCAATTCCTCTGTTAATAAGTACTAGTACTAGTACACAAAGACGTGCATGAGTGGGTTTTTTTATGAACGTTTTCAGTTATTCTTGTTGGTCGACCTCATTCCATTGAAATATATTACGTGTTTTATTGAGCTTTGTAATGTACAAGTATTAATATTTGAGCCAAACTTGGTCAATCTTCCGCTTCACTATACTTGCATATCTTCAAGTTTAATAACTTCTCCAACGTTTAAACGGATATATATATGTGCCTTAGTAGCTCTATGAAATTATGATTAACGTACCCCCCGTGTTTTTACTTAACTTGATTGCAAAATCAGATCTCTTAACCCTTGTCAGTTGAGCCATGCGAGTATTGGACGCCGAATATTATTCTAGTTGAATTTTTCTTTAGTCAACCATACCTTCCTTTTTTTTTTTTTTTGGGTTTGGTGAACATGACCCATAGATATATATATTACCTGCAAAGTCACCTTTTTTAATAGTTGTCGCAGGAAATCCAGTAGGTGGCCATGGAAAACAAGGTTTGCCTGATTGGGCAATCCAACGAAGGAGGGAAGAAACAGCATAATGAAAACCTTATGTGTGACAAATCATAATGATAAATAATGTGAAAGCATCTTAAAACTAATATTAAAAATAAATAAAAGTATGCAACACTCAAGGGTTCCTAAAAGAGTCTGTGGATAGATAGAGAAGGCATAAAGATGATCATTTGTCTGGAGTAGTTCTAGCGAGATCAGAAAGCCTCATCTCATTAGTTAGGATAATCTTTGCCTTCCTATATAAGCAAATACAATGGTTCAGTCATGTTTGGGACAATTACATGGTTTTGTTTTGTAAATTGTTAAATTTATTTGAATGAAAGCTAAGATTAAATACGTACCTAGATAGACCCTAAATAGCGCAGAGCAGTGAATATGTAAACACAACTTACGGTTTGGGGATCTGAGTAGGTGGGCTTCGACCTTACTCACCTAGAATCTCCATCTTCTTTTGCTCCATTGAGTGGTGGACTGGTGATGATTCGGCGAGCATGGCAATAGTGGAGCTTTGGCTATTGATGCATGGCTCTTGAGCGGATCTCCAACAAGGTGGAGGCAAGCATAGTGGAGGCAAGCATATTGCTAAAGCCTGAGAGTGTGCGGTGGCCAAGTGCTGTTGGCGTGGGTAGTGCTAGTGGCATGGACGCTCTAGCGGTTAGGGCTTGTGATGAACACGATGGTGTGGGTAACGGCGGCTGCGTGATTTTTGAGGAGGATGAGAGAAACTAGTTTGGCATGGAGTTTTTTGTTCAGTTTTTTCAAGTTTTTTTTCCCTTTAGCTTATGTTTTTGACATTTGATTTGGAGTTTGAAGTTTGGTTTGCATTCTTCTTGCTAGGCTTCAGATCTTGATCCCCTATATATCTTGATACCAAAAATCGTAAGAAAGAGGCATTTTAATTGGTATAGCTTGATTGGATTGTGGTTGCACAGAATGGCACTGAATCTCTAAATATTTTGGAACATTTTTTTATTTTAGATTTCTAGAATGTTTTGTAATACATTTGTCATGGCATTTATATAAAGTTATGGATTAGTAGGCCAATCATGCTTACTACACTTGTTAAACTAAATAAAAATATGAGATATATGTGATGAGCTTTTAGTGCGAACAATGAAGGTGATTAGGATAACACTCAACTTTCGGTAGGGGAGCTCTGTCAAGTGGCAGATATAATGCTCCGTGTATTTTATGATCTATTTAGGCACATATTTAATCTCAATCATTTAATCTTTATTAAATTGAATTTAACAGTTTACAAAAATAGACCATCTAATGGTCCCAAATATGACCAAACCATTGTATCCACCACCCATATTCAAAAGCTTGGCGAAGATAAACACTTCAATCTTCATGAAATTAGGACAAAATATCCTTACAGCCCCACATTCTATTTGGGCCCAAATCCTTCTCAGTGAATATGGGAGGAATGATGTTATCTTGCATAAGCCCATGGTTTCTCAAGGTGACTCCTTGTTGTGGAAATCAATAATTGAGTGTTGGCCTTCTCTACAAGATAATTTTGCCTGGAATCTTGGAAATGGCTTGTCCACTGCTTTCTAAGAGGATGTATGGATCACAGGTGCTAGCCCCCCCATTGAGGACATAAAGAATGTTGTTAGGCTTCAAATCACTTAGACTCTAGGATCTTTAGGTGTGTTTGTGAGTTGAAATTTTGGAGAAGAGGAAAAGGAAAGGAAGGGCTTAAAGAGTAAAAAATGTATGAGGCTTTATCCCCATGGTATATCAACACATAGTAAAAACTCCATGATCGTGTTCGGTTGTTACAAAAGGGTTCAATGAACCCCTTTTCCCTTCTTTAGACGCGAAAAAAAAATCCTTAAGAAAGAGCAAAATGGGGGATAAGACATTGGTTCAGTGGTTATCTGAAGAGCCTCTTAAGGAAAGGGGATGTGTTCAATCCCCAAAGGGCCCTGCACCCAACACACTCCCTCCACCCCCTTCCCCCCTCCAATAACCGAAAAAAGGAAGAGTAAAATAGTATTCTTAGAAGAGTTCTTGTTTGGATAAATAAAGATTAGGAAATCAAAGAGAACCATGTTAACAAAGAGGGCAACCATTGTGCGAACTAGCTAGATAACTTCAACTCCTTGTTCAAACACAATACTCAAATTTGGAGTACCTTTTCTCGGGGGATTAGTGGAACTCTTCATAGTGATGTCTCAGGGGTCTTTGTGTGCTGCTTACTATAGCCTAGTTTTTTGTTTTTTCTTTGGCTTTGACCCCTCAATGTACTAACAAAGAGGAGACTAACGATGAACCATAATTCTCTATGAATTAATTGATGATGATGAGAGAAGAATGTGATAATTTGCTTTACCCATTCTTTAACCGACTGCTGCTCTCCCTTTTGTGTTTAGTCCCCTTCTTCTAGATCTAGATCAATAGGGAGCCAGGCCCCCTCCATGGTGGTTCTGGTGACCTCTTCCCTTGTGGTATTTCTCTGTTCAAAAGTGCTGGTTGGCATGAAATGTTTATACACGAAAACCACACGAAATGACATGGCATTTGATTATTGGTTATTACTTTTCACCTATCTCCCCCCATGAATGGTGCTTTCATAATTGGTAAGTATTCATCTTGTACTAAAATAGAACCACTCTTCTCTATTTGCTTCTTTTTTTCTTTTGTTGTCTCATCTCCTCATTGTATGATGGTTTGCTTAATATTATGTATGATGAGTCTCTTTGGATAATAGTTGTGTTTGGATCATAAGGAACAATATGAGTTAGTTCATTTTTTGTGTATTTCTCACTGTTGCCAATGCATATGCAGCATTGAACGATTGCATTTAGGGCTGATAACTTAGTAACATCTATTAGCAGTGGCTTATCGGGACTATGTTGTTGTGTTCTACACGCATTGTTGTATAGGCGATGTGCTGCAGTTGTGCCATCTACTACATCCATAGGAACTTCCACTAGAATAATAACAACTGGCACTACTGCCATTGGTACCACCCCATATAATGCTTGGAGTATTAAGAGGATTGGCAGAGGCATGCATAACAAGCGGAGCTATGATTGTAATTTGAGGGGTGCCAAAACTAAGAACTAGAGATATACATTATTGAAGATATCATATTTAGGTAATATATATAAAAAAGTTCAAATGTTGGCTCCGCCCCCTGGAGGTATGGGTGCTTTGGGTTCTACATGAACACTGTATGAATCATGTGTCAAAGTTGTTTTGTGGTATGTGTCAATGCAAATGTGAGAATTAGTATGTATTGTCATGTTCTCGGTTGGCTTTGAATATCTGCGAAGTTGATGTGTGTGGTAAATTAGTGAATTGAGCTCTGCACCATGCACCAAGCATACTATATGGCCTGTGCTTAGGAGTTACATCAGAATCAAGATCAAAATGGTGTGCTCGTTAGTACTCTTATGTTTCTCCTTTGTGTGATACGAAATCGCTTAAGTTCTGATGTTTTATTTAAAATTGTGTAGTTTTTTCATTGACTATAATTGCAGACTTAGCTTGTTATTATCAAATTTTACTTCTTTGTAAGTACGCTATTACCTTCAATTATCAATAAATATCTTTTGACCCAAAAAAAAAAAAAAGATGTGATTCTTTTAAAGTGTGAATATATATTAGAAATTAAAGTGTCCAATATAAAAAAAAATTATCAATTTAAAATTTTTAAATAAAAGTACTTACATAATAAATTATGCATCTATAATAATTTATATCATTAATTTTTCCATCAACTTTTAACGTTGCATACTTGACTCTCTAAAATATAATTAGGAGTCCAAATCAAGAAGGAAAAAGATTATATATACAATATTCATTTATGAATAAATTATTAATAGATGTTAATTAATTGGCTAATGAATTAACAACCCAGTTTTCTAAGAAAAAAGTTAGATTGAATCACAATCAAGGCTACCTGGGAAGTTAGGAATTATATATGTTCCGTTTCGTTCTTTATAATAAAATTTACAAACAAGATCAATAAATTTTCATTTTGATTTCTTATTAATAATCTTCTAAACAAGAGAGAATGTAACGTTGTTTCATTTATTTTCTTCCCTTTCCTGTCCATTCCTGCTAGTCTTGTTTTCTTCCGTTCATGAAGGAATAGATATAAACACAGTGTAAAGAGAATGTAACGTTTATTAAGAATATGGCAAAGGCTGTGCTGCACCCTCCTTGACAGGGTGCACTATACACTGGCTCATCTAAGGGTGTCCATATGATGGATTATCGATGCACTTACTAATAGATGATGCACCTCAGCATCACCTCAATCTCATCCCTAGCCTCAAGCCTTCCTTATCTCGCGCCCCTGTTCATCCTTCCTATGCCATTGCTACTAATCGTCGTTCCATCGCACGTACTTGTGAAGCCCACGGTGCCTCAACCATGACCAACCACCGTTGTAGTCATGTCTTAACCTCCAATCGCTGGCAAGTTCCATGAGTGCCGCCATGACCAATAAACGCTAATCACTGCATCTTGCCTACCAGCCACGATCTGGCAATGACATGTAGGCCATCAAAATGGGCTAAAATCGCCGGACCAACCTATTTATTCATCAAAAATAGGTGGTTTGGATTTAAAAAATAACAATTTATTTAAATTAACTCATTTTCAATCCAATCTGTTTAACCGATGGATTAAATGGGCCGGCTCATTTATTTGTGTTTATTTTTTTATTATTTTTTAAGTAAAATTATATCAATTTAAGACATCAATATATAATTTAATAATTAGATTTAGAATATTCTCACTTTTTTTAATTAAAAAAAAGATTTTTTAGCTTTTTTTAAAATAAAAATAATTTTTAAAACATGAAAAAAAATAAAAATAAATGGAAACTCATTTAAGACCAGGAACTAATCTTAAATGAGATGGGCTAAAAAATTTTGGTCCACAAGCTAAACGGGCCAATCCATTTATTTCCCTAGCCTAAACGAGCCAGCTCAGCCCGTTTGATAGCCCTAACGACACAACAAGACTACCCCAGTGAGAAGCTCGAGCACACCAGCCAGAGGGCAGTCGAAGTCACAGTGGTGCAATACCATGGTCCTCTCCCTAACAACATCATTCAAGATGGATGGCGAGAGGTTGAAAGGGATAGAGTGGTGGTTGGGAGGGAGGAAATGAAGGTCCTTGAGCTTATGGCAGGCTCAAGCAACAACAGTAGTGTTGGGTGTGTTCGGCGAATGGAAGCGGCAACAGTAATTGTTGAAGGATGGCCCAATGATGGTACTAGGAGGGATAGAGAAGAGGAGAGAAAGAAAATTTTATAATGTATTATATGTAATTAGTTACATTAATATATCCTCATATCTTTATCGTTAAATAATAAGGTGTGTGGTGTATCTTGTCAAGTAAGGTGTATCACCTCGTCACTTAAGAATACTTTTATTAATCATAAACTCTCTAAAAGAACATTGACATTGGATATAACCAATACTAATATGTAATGACAAAGGCAGATATTATAGTGCACCTTAGGATCAAAGGTACACAATGCATCTGGCATCTAGTGGTAAAAATTTGATAATCTATTAATAAGACTAATAACCTTTGAAGCCCCATAAAATCTCAAGAAATGATAATATAGAGAATCCAAATCTATATTACATTTTAATCATTAATTTTTTAATATTTATAAATTTATAATTTTAAATATATTTTCAATAGTTGAGAGATAAATCCCAGCCTATATTATGGTTATTCTAAAATCTCACAACTCCTTTTTTCCTAACATAGAAGCCACGACTCAGCATGCCACACTTCGATAGTTCACCTTCGGGACCGACAAGACTCTCCGCCAAAACTCCTCCGGCCGTGTAAACTCATTACACCGTGGCGGTGGGTCCAAGCGCCTCTAGCGAACCTTCCTCCATGGGCGTCGTCAGTCACTCTTTTTTTCCATATCTAACATGAATTTGCCCGTTCTGAATTTCAAGCAAAGAAGAATGCGGGTTCTCGGCATATGCGGAGGAAGGAGTGGAGGAAGAGCTCAAGGCGGCGAGAGAAGGAAGCGACGGGGGTTTTTCTAAGGGGCGGAGGCAGTCCGGCAACAGGGCGCAGAGATGGGAGAGTGTGAGAATGAACAGTCTCTCGCATTACATGCATTCTCAAGACACCTCCAACAACAACAGCAACAAAGACGCTGCGGTTGCCGCTGGCGGTTATACCTCCACCGACGACCTCACTCCTCACAACTCCGACAAGCACCGAGAGCACAAGTGCAAGCGAGGTTTGATCTCAATGCACATACACACGTCTCTGATCGATTATAGATTTTTTCATTTCTTAAAATAATTGATTAATGTGATAATTGGTGGTGTTGTTGAATCAATTATATACCCATATATATATATATATATGGTAAAATTAATTGAAGGTTGCATTTATTATAATACGTAATAAAAAATTTACATTACATAATAATAAGTGTAATAAATTAAGAATAACTATTAGTCATATGTATTTATAATTGTTAAAAATTGTAATAAGTGTTTGGTTACTCAAGTTCCCAAATAATAATAATATTTAATAATAAACTCTTAAAATAAATTATTTGATGACCAATATTAAAATAAATTGTAAACACAATAATATTGCACTAAATAATTTTGTTTGATATGAATAAATCATATTGATTTTAATGAATATAATACAAATGATATATGATTTTAATGAATATAATACAAATGATAAAAAACTTATTATGTTATTATATTTAATTTTATTTTATTAAAATAATTTTATTAATACAATAATTTATTATTCTTTTAGATATTTGAATGTAATATTTTTATATATCTGGTAACATTTTTAATATTTTAAATTGAATTCCTAAAATTATTGCTTGCAACAAAAAAAAGGGAAAATCAATTATGCTTCTTGAAAACTAAATTTGGTGCTAGGAATTTACGTACCAAGAAGAGTAAATAATAGAAGCAAAAAGAATTATATAAAACAACATAAGTGCAATAGCTCTTATCTTGTGAATAGTTTTACCAAGAAAAGAGTTAAAGTGATCTTTTGTTTATAAAATAATAATAATAATAATTTCCAATGAAAGTATACTATGCAATAATAATAAATAAAAGTCAAGGCCAATTATTGAACTTTATGAAGTTATATTTGCTAAAATGAATATTTTATCATAAATAATTATATTTTGTATTGTCAAGAATGATATCAATAAAAGAGTTGAAAGTTCTTATAATTAAAGAGGATAAGAAGACAATAATTATGTAAAAAAAATATTGTCTACAATAAACAATTCAATATGAACTCTCACAATATTATTACTTTTGAAATTTTGATCTATTTCATTGTTTAGAATAATTAAAAAAAATTCCGTATTATTATGTCTAACCTTTAAATGCTATCATAATTTTTTAAAAAATTATTCTTATTAAAAAATGTATAAAAAATATAAATAAACCCGCATAGTGCACGGGAATTACCTAGAGTTACCAAATATTTTGGGTTACCCTCTCTTTTAAATGTCCACAGTCTTTTTGTGGTATATCGGAGACAATAAAATTTGAACCCCTAGTCTCCTGCACATTATCCAAATTCATCAACGCCAGGCCACTTCTGGTAGCTTTAAATGTCCATAATCTATGTATAAATGTTACACTGTAAAAAATACATTTGCAAGCTTGTCAGTTTTTCTTTTCCTCTTGTAGTTCTGATTGTTCACTCACTGAATGGTGCTTCTTTTAGTGTATATTTTTATCAAATCGGATAGAATAGAGTTAATTCATCCAATTGATTATTGATTTAGTGCATGTTTATGGATTCTGAAAATTCCCGATTTCGTTGTGGATGTTGCACCTATTTAATTATTTCAATAATTAATTGTAACTATAATTAATTTTTTTATAATTAATTATGATAAAAACTAATTTCATGTTTTTTCAAAAAATCAAGATTCTCGAACATAAACCAATATCTTCTCCAATGTTTCAAGACGGGTACAGACATGCGCCTTAAGATGCGCTGAAGCTCTATGAAAATAAGAAACGCCCAAAAAAATTAAAAAAAAAAAACCCGTTTTTATTATTAATAATAAAAACACATTAACTGATTTTTTTTTTTAAAAAAAAAAAGTAACAAAAAGTACAACCTTAAGGGACTCCGGGATAACAATAAGTGCTACAAAATTTTGGTATTCAACGCTCACAGTATGAACATGGTAATACTTACACAAAGATGTCCCACTCATCCATCCACCTGTTATTACACATTTCCTTAAATTTCATATGCATCAAATCAAGAAAACTTGCAAACTATCTAATCACATCTACTCTGTCGATCATATCCAATGCTCTCTCTTTGTCAATACCAAAATCAATCACAGGAAGCTTAGACAAAATCCTACCAAAAGATATCTCATTGCTTTTACTTCTTGATGAATGACTGTATCTCCTGGTCAGCCTGCTGTTATCCCTCAATCTAGTCTTCACACTGTCAAGGTCCAAGCTTCTACTGATCCTTCTGATTTGCATTTTGTTACTTACATTCTGCAGCATGTTTTGCTCATCAATTGTTAGCAATGGTGGTGATGGAGCAGCATTTGTGGACTGCTGAATTGTCTTCTGCTGGTTTGTCTTGATTGCAGGCCCCACTTTGCTAGAATCATTGCCAGCCTTACTTTTGATGGCCAAGTGTTGAAGCCATAGCAAAAGTTCAAGAACGTAATTTTCTACTTTGTCTTTGTCTGCATGGTGGAATGTCTCGACTCGCATTATGCCGGCCTGAAAAGTCCTCCTATTCACCTCAGAGCTTCAAGAACCAAGCATTTAAAGTTAGAAAAGTACAAAAGGAAAAACAGAAAATAAAATGTGGAAAAGCATACAAGTTTCTAGTTTCACAATAAAAGCAGCAGAGACTTGCCACTCACCCTGTGCTTGCCCACTCTCCTACCCAACCGAAGCCATGATGTGCTCTGACTCAATTTTAGAACAACCAAAAGAAAATTAGTTAGAGTTAGCATGTTGTGTATAAATTAAATAAACTGATGATTAAAGAAAGCCTCTCATAAGGGCAGTAAGGAGGTAGCAGACAAGAGCAAGGCATCTATCTTACTTGGATGTGTTTGTGGCAATCGGAACCAGCCAATGTAATGTTTTCTCCATCTCATCCTTGATATTTGCTACGGTTAGCTGCAGGAAACAGAAAGAAACCATGAGGAACGAGCACAAAATAATAGTTTTGGAGATTTTCTCCTTTGGTTGGAAGTGAAAAGCTTAATAAAGCAGAAGAAGATTGATTTTCTCAAAGTGGTAATAATAGAGAGTGGCTGAAGAATGCAGACAAGATCGCACCTCTTCTACAACATGAAAGGATGATAATTTGGAACGTAGAGCTGATTTTATATTAGGAGGCAAGCTTTGGTATAACGCATCCCTTGTATTCGCCGGCATAGAACTGGATCTGGCTACCTGACAGTGTCAACATGCGACTCAGTACAATGCTCTTCAATGCATAAGCTTAATTAATAACACATGGCAGCTAGCATAAATTTGAACAACTATGAATTAGTATAACTAGATGCACTGAATTAGTATAACTAGATGTAGACCTGGCAGGTCACAGGGAATCAGCAGCGAATAAATTGTATCCCAATTATCATATAGTCAAGCATAAATGTACAACCTGATCAAAGCATCAAGGTCTTGAGCTAAATAAACAGATGCCTAGCTCAATACTAGGTTAATTGTATTTTAATCAAAAGATTCTTATGCACCATACTGTCCGCACCAATCCAATTCATGCGAAAATAAAGGTGGGCCTGCCAAGTGCATTTCATTTTTTTAATGACATGTCCAGTTCTTGCACACACACAATGAGCATTATCAAAGAGATTAACATGTAGGCCCATGCTTCGTGGATCAGAGAATTTTCACGATAATGCATCAAGTAGGTTTTTTTTTGTTTTTCTTTTTCTTTTTCTTTTTTTTTTTTTTGGGGTCTGATGCACATATATTTTATAACCAAAACTAATTTTTAGGAATTCAGGTTCATTACTTTCTGGATTGAGCTTTGGTATGCTGTGGATAGAAAGTACTACAAGAACTCGATGCAGAACAACCTCAATCCATCAAAACAAAATTTAAGGTATATTATTTGGTTCATGGTATGGTTCCTGCGGCCATATGTAAGCATTTCTAGCTATAGGGGAAGGTGTAAATGGCAAAACTAGCTACCACACGGTGGAAGGGCATAGCTTGTACCTTCGCTTTATATATTATATTGATTGATGGTCATGGTTCAGTTTCCCTATCGAAAAATTACTGATTAAATAATTAATTTACAAGTCCAATCCAATTACATTGCATCTGAAAGTAATAGAAGGAAGTAACAAAGAAGTAGCACAGAAGAACTTCAATACTTAAAGGCAATTGGAAAAGCAATATGAGAAACACAATTAATTATATTTAAACATGGTACAAGGGAATGCACAAAAAAGAGCAGACCTGGAAGGAAGTAACTACAATAAAGAAGACTAACTTACAAGAGTATCTATTTGGAGCACTATGTTTGCATAATGCAAAGCAAGGCCTGCAGGGCCCAATCTTTGGCGATTGTTCATGCGTCCAACTAATGGTTTGTGGCCATCTGCAGGTAGCCATGGATAAACAACATCACAATTATGAAGCAAAATACAGCTTTCATTACATACTAATATCAGGAATAATTTAATGAGAATAAAAAAGAGATCTCTTGGCAACTAAATGGATATGACATCTTCCTTTAGAGCCTCATTCTTTATGGCATCAGGTTATCTGAAGCAAGTATGGCCTAGACAAGATGGCCTAGACAAGAAATAGTGGGACATTAACACTGCTGCCCAGGCTTCTCATTCTAGTCACTGGAAATTTATTTCTCAAGGTTATACTACCTTTAAGTCTTTGCTTTCCTTTAAGGTAGGTAATGGTTCTCGTTTTAACTTTTGGAAGGACCATTGGATAGGAGACTCCTCTTTTAGTCTAGCCTTTCCTTGCCTTTATCGCCTATCTTCATTACACAATTCCCCTATCCAGAATCTTAATAATGTGCAGCACTACTGCAACACCTATTCTTTGGACTTTCACTTTTTTTGAAACCTAAATGATAGAGAGTCCTCTGAATTAGTTGTCCTTTTGAGTCTCCTTGATTATGTTCTCTTGTCCTCTAGCCCAGATAAAAGGTTGTAGTCTCTTGATCCCTTTAGAATGTTTACTTGCAAATCTTATTTTCAGCTACTAACTCATTTCTTAACTACAACCTCTTTCCACCTTGATAAACCTATTTGAAAGTCCAAAACTCCTTCTAAGGTCAAATCCTTTATTTGGGCAATTGTGTTTAACAGAATTAATACTAATGACATGTTGCAAGTTTGAAGACTACATACGACTATTTCCCCCAATGAATATGTTGTATATAGGGTGAATTCAGAATCAGTATCTCATAAGTTTTGCACTATCCTGTGGCTGATTTTTATGGAATACTTTGTTTGGTATTCTCGGTGAGTGTTGGGTGTGTCTTGCAACCTTAGACCAGTTCCTATTAACAAGTTTTATTGGTTTTGGGAAAAGGAAGGAGGCCAAATCTTTGTTGCAATTGCTACATATGTTACTGTTTCAAGTATTTAGTTGGAGTGTAATTCTTGCACCTTCAATGACGGATTTTCGATAAACACGTTTTGTGGTATAGAATTAAACGTTTGACCTCTATTTGGTGTAAAGCACATGATTTTTTTAAAAGAAATTTCTCTCTCAGATATGTTGAGAAATTGGAAAGCTATGCTTTATTGATAGTATTTTCTCTTGTTTGTTTTTTTCCCCCCTTATAAACAGGATCTCTTGTCCTCCAATCTTCTTGTATACTTCTTATTTTCATCTCAATAAAAATCTCATTTTACCCCAAAAAACAGGTCTCTATCTCTCTTTCCCCCTCCCTCGCCTTCTTTGTCTCCCCTTCAATTTTAAAATTCTGCAAGAACTAAAAAAATAAGGTTAACATGGCTGAGATTTTCACAATGTCTATCACTAATGTCAACTCCGATATCACGTTGATAAGAACAGTAAGTATTACATTAGGTGACACTAGAACAGCATAACAAATCAAGTGAAGCAAGCATGATCTAATAGCCTTAGTGGGTACATACCTATACTGCCAAAGGCATTGTTTATCTCCAAATTCAAAAATTGTACAATGTCTACAAGCTCCTCCATAATCTGCAATCCATTAGATTATGAATTATATTCAACTTGTGTCAATTCTCCACTTATGCACAAACCGCATCTGTAAATGAAAATTAGTTCTCTATACTATCTTTGGCATTATATGTGGATCGGATACAATGACTGTCTGAAAGAGAATAAAACAAATAGGGAGGAGAATACATGGTGATACATAAGCACATCATGTGGAGAAGCAATCTGAAGTTACCTCCTCCAAACTTCTAGACCATAGTGACTTTTTCTTTAAATGTTTAATTTGCTTCTTTTGACTTTTAACTTCTGCCTTCAAGAATGCAAGGCTATCACCTATAAGATGAAGAGAGATACCGAAGATCATATGCATATCTATAAGAGACTACATAAAGAAATACTGCTCAAGATATTGCAAGGCAAAACTTCTGGATCAGGGTGACGTTTTCTTCAGAAGTGTGTCATGTAATATAGTAAACAAACATGTAGTCCTTCATACAATTTCTCAACAAGAATAGGCAGTTTTGGCTACAAAAAATGAATCAATAATCGGTGAAAACCAAAAGTAGGTGCTTTGGCAACTATGATGTGACCGTACACAGTTATACTTTAATAGGATGACTTTCAAATGAGACCCAAAGACAGATCAACAAGTCATATAACAAAAGAGGACACATCTGAAGCAGAATATAGATATATAGTTCATATGTCCACTTCAGAATCCTTTTAATGCTAGCCTTCATATTTTAGAGCCAATTACATGATCAATGTCGGCCTTATAATCAAGTTCCACACATATTTACCACCATCTAAAGACTAAATCATAATATCAAGATTAATCTTCTCTTTTGATTAAAACTCTTCAAGAGCTTTGGATTTTAGGTTAAAAATTGCCTGTCACAAACAAGAGTTTATGTTGCATATTATGTGAGCAATACTCCAGTTACCTTTTTGAGCTGCACCCAAATTATCCTCCTCTTCACATTTACGCAGATAATCTTGTTCAAATCTATCCAAAGCATGTAATTCATGGTATAGTTCCTGCAGCCCCAACCCAATTTCTTTTAGAATTGAATCCCAGATTAAAAATTAAAAATAAAATAAAATAAAATAAACCTATTTCAACAACAAGCAATTTTCACAAAAATGAAGATTGATTAAAACTAACCAAGAAGATAGGACACCTAACTATCACACTGGTCTCATTTCAAAACATTCATGTCCATATGAAATTTTGATACTCTCCAATGTCAGGTTTACATGATTACAAGTTTCATTCTATGGTTTCCATAAAAATTGAAATATGTAGTTAAATATATCCAACAGATTACTACAAAGCTAAAGTATTTGAATTCCCTGTTTAACTTTGGGCATAAATCATGATAAATGTAAAGGTTTCAACTAAGACAGAGAAAAAAGAGAGGGTGGGGCAGAGAGAGAAAACTCTATTTGCAATTGATGTGTAATACAAGTACATTAGGTAAGAAGTTAAAAATCTTTCAATCAAATTTTCATAATAATTCATTTTTGGGAAAATTACAAAAAAGGAATCCTCGGAAAAAAAATATTTAGGAATGATCACCCCCTGAAGTGGTTAACAATATTGAAGAGTGTTATTGAGTAATCATCTAAAAACTTGTAACCACTTGAGTATATTGTCCCTAAATTGCAAACACTTTTACCAGGAGTTCCTTCTTTTTCTTTAATTTCCTTATATTTTCAGCTTAAAAGTAACAATCAGTCCTCAGGCAACACTAAGTATTTTCTTGAGTATCATGAGGAACGCACTCACAGCTGTAAATTGAACCAAAGTCATCAATTGTTCCATTATTGATTCTGCCTCATCCCGTGACAGTCTTTGAGCATGCAATTCTCTGCTAACTCTCAAATTTACAACAAAAAGGCAGCTCAAAATAAATTTATGAAAGGCCAGATATTCATTTTGAAGATGAATGATAGGCTAGAAGAATTGAGTGAGTACAATTTATATTACTTCTCAAAGTAACGGTCTAAGTTGTGCCACTGAGGATCTTTCGAACGATTTCCAAAACGAATCACCTCATCAGAAAATACTTTCAATTCCTGCCTGAAAATATAATCCAAAATCATACACATTTAACATCATAATTCTATAAAGGCGCAGTAATCCTGAACAACAAAAAGTTAGGTTACTAATGGAACTGAAGCGACTCTCAAATAATTTGACTAAATTCAATACTTACCTCTTGTCTGCAGCAACAATCCCTAGAAGTTCATCCACATCTTTTGATACTAAATCTTGCACAGCCTCTGAAAGAAGCACCTCTTCTTTTAAATGCTTAATATTTTTTCTGGAAAGAAATTGCAGAAGATTATAACCTTTGACAATGGTGTTTGCAACCTCAAACGCCAAGATAGAAATCTCGTTCCCCTTTATCACAGCTCCAGAAACAAACCCACTGCCAGCATTTAAACTCGTCATGCTGCTCCCAAGAGTGTCCAAAACCTCCACTGCCTTCCCAAATCCAATAGTACCAGCTTTACCCAGGCGTGAACCCACCTCTGAGACCTGAAATAGGAAGACATTTTTTTGTTCCTCCTACAATAGCACATAGCACTAGTATTAGACATTACACATTACAGATTGATAAGTAAACTAAATGAGACCAGAAATAGAAGGCTATAAACCAAAACTGAAGCCAACCTCTGAGGTTTTTTTTTTCCTTTTTTTTTTTTTTGGTCTAAACCACCGGTATTGGAAATCCAACTAATTTGGCTTGAGCTAGACCGATCCACTATAAAGTAAAGCTTCTCTGGCCCTAATTTTTTTCCATTTACAAGACTCGAATCCAAAAAATTGTTTAAGAGAAACAAATACCAAACCATTTGAACCGATCAAGCATTGATATTGTTTTATGGATATTATGATATACCCAGTTCTTCATATTTACAATACAGAAATGGTTTAATCTATTCCCTCCCCCTATAAACTTGTTAGTTAGATTACCATTGTCACATAACTTAATGCAATCCCCCCCCCCTTTCTCTTTTTCCCATGTGTAATGGTATTTACTCACGAGGTTGGTTTGAGTAAATTAAATAATTGGTTGAGAGCATCATAAAATAGAAAGCAAGGCTATGTATCTATAAACCAAAGTTGAAACTTTGAAACCAACCTTTGCTACAGCAATGGTAGACCTAGACTCTTGTGGACAAGTATCACCGAACCTTGGGATTCCATCATAGAAATCCTCAACAGTGCCACTTGTCCCAGCAGCAGGTTGTTGCAACTGCAGATTCCTGTCCATTGTTTCCCCTACCACAGGTGCAGTGGTGAAACCACTAGTGCCCTTGTTGCTACCACCAGGATGCAAGTTGTTCTTGTTGTTGGCACCAACAACAACATTTTCACCTGTCTTGGCAAACACCATGTCATCCTCTGAGGCTGACCTGGAACAAAGACCCCCCATGACCTGAGACAGCCAGATCAAGAACTCAATCTTTGAACTTGAACCCCCTGCCATCCGCAAAACCAAGGGAAAAAAAAAAAAAAAAAGAAGACACTAGACACTCATTTGCTTGTTCTTTTGTTTCTGTTTGTGTGTGTCCCCTTGGCCTTGGTAGTTGTTGATGATGGCTTAAGTCAATGATACTAAGTAAGGTGGTAAGGTTAGTGATGGAAAAATTGGAAGGGAACTTCCCTTGTGGAGCTTGGAAGTGAGGGAAAGTCCAAAGGAGGAAGAGAAGAAAATGGTTGTCACTTGCAGTATGAAATCATGGATTGAGACAAAACAAAACAAAAGATTGACAATTTGAGCAAGAACTAGTCTACCTAATTCTAATTGGATGCCAATAAGATATCATAATAATAATAATATATTAATTAATTGGTTATAAGAAAAACACTATTCACGCCGTACTTTCGTATCTGTTTCCGTGACAGAATAATCTTAATATAAGTTGTTGAAAAATAATAATAAGCTCAATTATAATTAAATAATAAAAATTATATACATATAAAATATCGTGGGTATAAAATTATCTAAATCTAATAATTTTTTCATGAAATAGAGGTAGATTATGGATTTTTCTTCCTAGAAAATCATATTTTAGTTCTGACAAGTGAAAAATAAAGAATTGGAATTGGTGCAAGAGGACAACACTTAAGAATTCAAATTATTTGGCATTTAATTTTCAGTAAAATATCGGAATTAAATACTATAAATAAAAATAAATATTAACAATTTTATCTATAAAATAAGTCAACTTGATCAAATTAAATTGGTCAAAATTTAGTAGAATCTGAATATTAATAATTAAAAAAAAAAAGAATGAAGGAATGAGATTCGAGACTATTAAAGTTGGAGAAAGGGCGATGACAATGAGACTTGGTATTGAATATTGACCATGCTCCATTCTTTAATTTTTTCTCTAGTCGGTCCAACCATTTCTTAGGATGGGCCTCATACCGTAGCGTATAGGCCAGGCCGAATTTCCCTACCATTTGAATGGTAAAAAAAAAAAATCGACAGAATAAAAAAAGGGAAAAAAAAACATTCAGACCCAAAAATGGGGAAGAAAATTGTAAAATATGACAATGTTTTCTTCTCCCATGAAAGCGACACGAATTCAACGTGAGAGCAGCTACACATGAAGAGCTACCTAACTGCTGGCGAATTATTTTTTAACATTTTTTTAATGAGTTATCGATTAACTAATTACTTTTCTGACGAGTATGAGCAGTTTGAAAGTTAATCGGTTCTATATAAAATAATGATATACAATTGAAATGATTTGTTAAATATTTTGTTGATATTCAATTCAAGGACAGTTATTGAATAAGTTAAAATGATATAAATTTCATATCTATTTAAATATTAAAAATAATATTAAATCATTCCAACAACGAAAATTTAACTGTTTATATTGTTTTACATATAACTGCTGCCACGTTAAATTTGTGTGAAAAAATTTGTCATATTTAGCACTTCGCATAGATCGTTTTATCTATACATCACTCATGTATTTGCTGTAGGATTCCTCGAAAATAAAATGTAGAAAAAAGCATGCTATAAAACAATTAAAAAAAAACAGATGTGAATATAAATAATATACTTTCATAAACAGTTGCCAATTGAGTAGTTATCATTAAACAACACCATAAAATGTGTCAATGAGAGTTGGCACAGTTAGTAAAATATAAGCTTATATTCTATAAAAATGTGAGTTTAATTTCTGCTATTGATATAAAGATCTAATTAGTAGATGATTTTTTAAAATCCTTATAAATATTATTTGAATCCGAGAGTCATGTCCAGATCTTGGTGAGATAATATATGTTAAATTAACCTAAACTTTTAATCCCAAAAAAAAGGTGTAATGTAATTTAAATTACTTATGTTTTGATTAACATTCAATCTCAAAATTAAATAATTCCAAAGAAATTGATGCTGGCTTTTGACAAAAATTAGTTATATTATTTGTATTGATTTTTCAGAGTATCTCTTTACTCGTAAGTGAAAAATTAATATTTTAAGATATGGTTAAACACCTGAGTTAGGATTCCTCTCAAATTTTTTTTTTTTTCATATATGTGAATCTTTGAATAAAATTTATGATCACATATTTAAGGAAACCTAACTTAAACCAACACTTTGTTGGTGTTACGTTTTTTGTATTGACGTACTAATTTTTCATACAATAAAAATGTTTTTGTTGTCATGTTGAAGAAAACTAACAAGTGAAATAAGGAATACTCTTAAATAAATAATAATAACTATAATAATAATAATAAGGAATACCCCTCTTATGTATCGGACGAACTCTTTTCGTCTATTGTCTATTGATGTAATATATTTGAAAAATCTGGGATAAACTTTTCTCTTAATCTAAATCTTTTAAAAAAAAAGTAGAAAGACCAGCTCTTTTTATTTTTTGGTCAATGAAAAGAACCTTTTGTTTGGATAAAAAGAGAAAATAAGTAGAAAAAAATTTAAAAAAAATAAAAAGAAGAGAAAATGAAAAGAAAAGTATATTTTCTTTTTCGTTGATTAATTAAGAAGAAAAGTAGAGAGAAAGAAAATATAATTGTATGTAAAAAAATAATTTTATCAATTTATTTTATATGACTAAAAGAGATTAAAAGAGTAAAGTGGACAATTCAAACCATAAATCTCTTTTCTCTTATTTTCTCATCAATGATAAAAAGAAAAAAATTTATGTGAAATTCACAATTTTTTTCCTATCCAAATAAGAGAAAACTTTTATTTTCTTTTTCTCCTACTTCTTTTCTTCGATTTTCACACTATCCAGATAAAAGGCTAAAAAGTTCTCTCGGTCATAAGTCATAACACAGCTAAGTGGCCTAGCTCTATTGAATTTATTATTTTCAATTTCTAACCAACAGACCTACAGACCTATATGAACCGAAAATCGGGGCTTTGTGCTTAATTTGCTTAAAGCCCGGGTTGAAACTTGAAAGTCACGGCCCATTCTCTCATTTGAAAAGGTGTGTTGAGAGGTTTTTTTTAGTATAAATAATAATATATAACTTTAACTTGAATTTAACTTTGATATAATGTTAGTAAGAATCGAGGATCAAGCCCTGTCTCAAGTCTCATTAAGCGTTTATCCAAATAAGTTCTATCAAATGAGTCACCCTGTTGACATTAATCTTTTTAATTTGTACTTTATCATTAAAGCTTTTCAATGAAGTAAACTCTCACGATAATCTTAAAAATTATGAGTATCAATTAAAATAGTTATTGATATTTAAAGATTACCATTTTAGTTTTTGATATTTTATTTTAGTCAAATTAGTCCATATCATTATACTTTGTTAAATTAGTTTCTAAAGTTATATTTAAATTAGTCATATTAGGCCATTATATGATAGAATATAGGAATTGATTTAATTAATAAATCACACTATTGGGAACTAAAACGGTAATTTCCAAATGTTTGAAACTATTTTTCGTTGCTGCAAATTGCAGAAACTAATTTGAGACCTTATTTTATGGAGTGTAAGCATGTTGATTTGGTTTTAGTCCAGGAGGAAAAAAATTAGTTAGTTTCATTTGATTTGAATTTCATTTTTTTTTAACAAATTTGAACTAGATTGATTCGATTAAGATTAGATTAATTTATTTTAGGTCATTGGGTTAAAGTAAAAAATAATAATAAGAATACATTTTTTTAGTTTTTTTTTCTTTATAATAACTAACAATAGTATAAAGTTTAGCTATGAGATACTCAATAATGATGTGAAATAGATAAATTCTTTAAATAAATCCAAACAAAGAAATAAAAAGTGATTTTTATTATATTAAAGGCTTAATTGCAAAACTTTGACAGCTTGTAAAAAAAAAAAAAATTTAAAAAGTTAACCACATGATTGAGTTAGGTATTTAAGTGATCAGGTTAAAAAATCAAAAATTTAAAGATCGAATTAATAATAATTGATTTAATTTAATTTTATCTTAAAATAAATTGATTACCCAAATTAATTTGAACCAATTGCATTGATTTGATTTGAATTATCAAGTTCATTGGGTCAATTTGATCCTATGAACACCCCTAGCATTCCATTTCAATAACGAATCCCTATTTAGAAACACTTAAGTAAAGATTTAACATTTAACTTGAAGAGGTGACATCGCAAGAAAGAGAATCTTTCATAAATTTTGTCCAGTTAAATTAAATGTATCAAATTAATAAAGTATAAACATGTTATTAATTATAATAATTAATTATTTAATTTATTTCTTAATTAATAATACATTAAAGCTTTATTAGCCAAAGTCAATCGGATGAATTAAATTTTTACATGGTTTCCTTTCCAAAAAGTGATGTTATTTGGCTTCAAACTTCAGAGAGATGTTGCCATTCTCTTCAATATAGATGGTTAATTATTAATCCCACTAAGAAAAATAATAACAATAATAATATTAGACGTATTTATTGACCGTCTCACCCATTTGTATGTCTTGGTTCAAAAATCTCGTCAAAATTTTTTTTTTCTTGGTTCGAAAACTAATACACTCGTGATCTCATAGGTTTTTTTTTTTTTACTTTTGAAATTGGGAGGCTATTTTTAAAAATGATTGGGTTTCTTTTATGTTCTGTATTGCATTCTTAATTTTCTCAAGAGGAGAAACTTTAACCTCCTGTTAGGTAATGGAATTTGCATGACGGTGGTTGTTACTGGCACTTGGGGCATTTCCATTCCACAACTTCACAGTGATGAGATAATTGTAAGGGTCAAGTTTTTAGGTGAATGAAAAAAGAAAAATTGATTAGTATGTGCTGTGATATTTGGGGGGGAAAAATAGCATGAAGATTTTTCTACTTTTGATAGCCATGATTAAAGGTTTGTTGAAGCAAAAGAATTATGATTGATGACAATGAGATTTTGCAAATTGCTCTTAGAATGATTAGATAACTCCAGCCAGAGAATATCATGAAAGCACAAAATTAGGGTGTGTTTAATTTATGACAATATTTTTTATTTTTATTTTTTTGTTTCCATTTTTTAAAAATGATTTTTATTTTCATATTTTGAAATTTTAGGAAATGTATTTGATTTATAAAATTAGATTCTATTTTTAAATAGAAAAATAAAAATTTTTAAAATAATATATATATATATATATATATATATATTTGATTTGCACATTTAGTTTTTCTATAAAAAATATTTATTAAAATAATAAATTTTTCAATAAAATAATGTATATATTTCTAATAAACTTCTAATGACATAATCTGTTTGGAAAATAATTTTGAGTAAATTATAATTATAATAAAAAGAGATATAATTAAATCAAATAACCAGTATTATTTTTAATTAACTGCCATCGTTATTATACTTCAACCTATTATCCTGCTAGAAGATACAAAAAGAGATTGTCACCACCTTGCCAAAAAATACAAAAAGAGATGATCTAATCTCATATTTAATCAGCAATTATCTCTCTAACATATTATCATTATCTACAATAATTTCTATTTATTTTATTTATGAATATTTACTTTTAATTTATAAATATATATATAGATAACACATCAAATGTATATAATTATTTTTAATAATGACTAATTAATTATATTATAATAAATTAATTTATAATAATAAGTATAAATAAATAAAATTAAAAATCTCCCCCCACGATTTCTATAGCTAAACTGTGCTCTTTTCTATTTATATACTCTTTCTCTCTCTCTCTCTCTCTCTCTCTCTCTCTCCCGTTTTTTAAAAATTATATATTTATCTTGTTTACATTCTTTTTAAATTTTTACCATAATACTACAATAGTCAACATTACATGGGATTGCTATCTTTGTGGAGTTGCGTACAACAAATCATCATTTCTCGGAGTGTTATATGTTACCAAAATTAATCACAAACGGCTTAACAAGTCTCTTGGTCAAAAATTGAACACTAGCCTTATCTTTATATTTTCAGTACTTACGAAAGTATCATTGCATTTTCTTTTGAAAACATTTTCAACCATTGTAACATAAAAATATTGGAAACATGAAATGGGTGTTTTAACTTTTATACATCTTTCACGAAATGCTTCCAATGGAAATATTCTCTACAAAGTTAACCAAACACATTTTCGGATAATTTTTTCATTTTAACTAAAAATGAAAATGAAAATAGGTAAACTAAACACACTCTTTGATTTCCTATCCATTCTTGCACACATGCTTGTCTTCTTACTTCCCTTCCCTTCATCCTTCTCAATCTAGTCTTCCTTGTCTCACCTCTCCTTTTAAGCACAAAGGTGCACCCTAGGGCATAAGTGCAAGGAGATTCATCATTGTTTGTCATTATTAATTTTTTTTTCTTGAAATCATGAGTATTCTCTTGCTGAAAATAATTCTGTTCGAGTCGGGTAGAACCATTTGTACAATAAAGTTTTCTTTTTCAAATTTTAACACAACTATTATTTAAGACTCCCATCTAAAACCTTTGATGAAAATAGGAAATCCCCTATCAATTGACCTATGCGTTTATCGGTTGCCATTGATTAACTTAAATATTTTTTTAATATAAATTATTCATTATTTGTTTTGTGGCAATTTTGTTAGCACATAATAAAATTTCAATCGAAAAATTAAATTAAAAAGGTTAAAGATCAAGCTATATCTATTTAAAGTTTAAAGACTAAAATACATATAACTCTAAGAAGTTTAAAAAAAATATTATATTCTTTCTTAAAAAATTTAAGCAAAAGCCTATTGAACTCAATTTAGTTTGATTTAGAATCTTTCTTTGATAGTGGCAAGCAAATGTTTTGTTACAATATACCCAAAAAACTGATGTAACTTTTGTTAAACTTGAAATTTCCTCTTTTAGGATTCAGGGTTCGTCTCACATTATTATTTGTAAAAATAATTTAATAAAGAAAAAAAATAAAAGCAAAAACTCATAAAAATTAGAGTAAATATACAAATTGATTTCTATTGAAAATGTCAAACCTTAGCAAAGTCCTTGAAAATTATAACTATGGGCTTTTAATTAAAGTAGTCTTTTTAATGAATAAGCCAATTCCTAAGAAATACTTTCCATTAGACACATTAGTTCTAAAAAAAGGATTAATTTGGCTCATATTTTAAATTCTCAAAGATTATTACTAGTGATTTCATTTTTCATAGATGAAGTTGTTCAGTAATTTTCTTTTTTGTCAGAATCAATTTGCGAAAGTCAACCATATATGTGATGAAATTGTAAGAAAAATAGTTTTAACAAAAACATTTGTAAATTTGCTAGTAACTTTTTTTTTTGTATAGAAAAAAATTGAAAAAGACCTTTGTTTCAAGTCCCACGTTCGCAGCCATGTTACTAAAGTATAATACTTGAGTTTACAGTTTTTCTGATCT
The DNA here is from genome assembly GCA_031439595.1 of Pterocarpus santalinus. NCBI lineage: Eukaryota > Viridiplantae > Streptophyta > Magnoliopsida > Fabales > Fabaceae > Pterocarpus > Pterocarpus santalinus. Next base: position 20,156,567 of record CM062529.1, read on the forward strand.
AATAATCTAACTTTGAGTGCTCCCGTTAAGAGGCTATCGTCGTATAGAGACGGTGACCTAAAAAAGAAGCGACTTAAAAAAAAAAAAAAAAAAGAATTTCCCGAAAATGCCAAAGTGAATCCGCCGCTCTCCTTGAACTTGATTTCATAACAATCTTGTCTGACTCTTACTCTATTCAGACTCCCTCCCTTCTTCCCCGCTACCAAAAGCCAAACACGCGCCAATTCCAAAGCCGTTGACCAGACACGAACGGCAGATACACAAAAGAAGCGCCGCAGTTTAATTCGTCCCATTTTGTTTTTCCCAGACATAACCAAAAAGGAAAAAAAAAAAAAAAAATAGGGTAAAAGAACAGCATAGCGTGTACCAGTTCCAACCTTGAAGTCCAATTCTTGTCGATGTCAATTGTAATCTAGGGTTCGAATCCATCCGTATTGTTTCAGTTCTCTGTTAGATGCAAAAGATTTTCCCACATCGTTATTATTATTATTATTATTATTTTTCCCAGACAGACACATAGAACAGAAACAGAGACAACATAGATAGATAGATAGATAGATGTACTCGAGCAACTTGACTGGGTTCGTGTTGGCCGTGGTGTCCAGCGCCTTCATCGGCTCCAGCTTCATCATCAAGAAAAAGGGCCTCCAACGCGCACGCACCAATGGCCCTCGTGCCAGTTAGTTCCCTCCATTCTCCTTCTCCTTCTTCCTATTTCGCTGAATTAATGAATAATAATAATAAAATTAATAATCCATTATTTATTGCTTTGTATTCCTTCCATTTTCAGGTGTTGGAGGCTATGGTTATCTGCTACAACCTCTCTGGTGGCTCGGAATGATTACCAGTCAGTATCTCACCATTTTTTTTTTTAAATTTTTTAGTTCTTTTATTTACTTTGCTGATTTTGGAGCCTGTTTCTTAATAGTGATTGTTGGAGAGATAGCTAATTTTGTAGCATACATTTATGCCCCTGCGGTGCTCGTCACGCCCCTTGGTGCTTTGAGTATTATTGTTAGGTAAATGAGTTCCAATTTTTTAGCCCCCTCCCCCCTTTTTTTTCTCTCTCTTCCTCTTTCCCTCTTTTATCTCGTTTTTTTTATTAAGTTTTGACAAAATCTAGTGCTTTATAAATGTAATCATAATACTTTTTTTGTGGTTGTGGAAATGGGTTAGTGCTGTGTTGGCACATTTCATGTTGAAGGAGAAGCTGCAGAGAATGGGCATGCTGGGGTGTCTTCTGTGCATCGTGGGATCAACTGTGATTGTACTCCATGCGCCTCAAGAGAAGTCTCTTACTTCTGTGCAAGAAATATGGCTATTGGCTGTTCAACCAGGTATGCTGCATTGTTGCTTGTTGCTGAGGTTTCATTGTTTTTGTTCACTATGAAATGTAGACTGTGGTTGTATTGTCAATTTTATTCTTTGTTTCTTATTTGTTTCTGATATTACTGCTTTCTGTTTCGTCATTCAGCATTCCTCTTGTACACGGCCTCCGTGATGGCCGTAGCATTCTTTTTGATTCTGTATTGTGCTCCACGCTATGGCCAAACCAATATTCTCGTTTACATCGGAATATGCTCTGTAATTGGATCCTTGACTGTAAGTGACTCTTCCTACCCAATTCACCTTGAACGTTCTGACAGTCAACAGAATTCAATACCAGACATCGTGTTTTGTTCTACACTTCTGATAAAATATCTTATTTCTCTCAGGTCATGAGTGTAAAAGCGATTGGCATTGCTATAAAACTTACATTAGAGGGTGCAAACCAGTTGGTCTGCTTTCAGACATGGATATTTATGATGGTCGCTATTACCTGCATCGTTACTCAATTAAATTACCTTAACATGGTCAGTATCACTCTTACTGACACAACTTTTGGCATTTGAAATAAAAAGTTAGAGCCCTAGTTTGTATTCCTTTTGGAAGAAATGTAATGCTCTAATGTGTAGGCTTTCTATTTTGTGTCATCTGCTTGTATTTAGTATGAAGAATCATTTTGTTTGTAGGAAGTGATCATATTTATTTTCACTTTCTTTGGTCGCCACCTATTATCATACTTCCATTTCTTTTCATCCCATGTTCCTATTGAAGTTTTCATCTGAAGTGAACTGCACATCAGTTGAAGAGACTATTTGGTGGCTATGAGCTAATATAGAAGTTCGATATGTAACCCTCTAGCCCAAATAACATCCATGTCATGCTTGACCTGGACTACCAGAATTAATGATCTGGAAGTCCTGATTTCTGATTTTAATTTGCAAAAGTGTTGTTTCCTTGCCTTTCAGTACTCATCATTTGCTTGTTAATTGGCAATTTGGATTTCTTTGGTGACCAAATGTTGCACGGTTGCAGGCATTGGATACTTTTAACACTGCAGTTGTTTCTCCAATCTATTATGCCATGTTCACATCTTTTACGATCTTAGCTAGTGCAATCATGTTTAAGGTTGGTATTTTAGTGAAACAAAATGAAAAATGCGCCTAAAAGAATGAGACATCTTATAGGTCAAGTGCTCAACTGTCTGTTGTAATCCTATCTCTTCTACTTTTCTTATCTAGGACTATTCTGGTCAAAGTATCAGCAGTATTGCATCAGAGCTATGTGGCTTTATCACTGTTTTATCTGGAACAACTGTATTGCATAGTACAAGAGAGCCAGATCCTCCAGTCTCTACAGGTAAATGGCTCATGCACTTTAGTCAGGAGCACTTTGATAATAATGACTTAAAACTTGATACAAATTATAGATAATTGAGAAAATTGCTCATATTTTGTTGCAGACTACTTGCTTCATTCTGATATGTGAGTAACCATGCTACAAAATAATTGATGACATCTTTTTTGTGTACATAATAATGGGGAAGAATGATGAAAATATATTAATTATATATCATGTACCAAGATTTTTAGATAGCTATGTATTGAAGCAAAACATTGATATGGATTATCTAGATGTTGAGAATTGGTGAGGAATTGTGCTGATGTTCTGACCTGACTCATTTGAGAACAAAAAGCTTGCATATTGGTAGTAAAAAATTCCCTTTAAACTATCATGCACAGAGCACCAAACAGAAGTCAAAAACAGAGTCCTATTTTGTTATAAATAAGGCAAAAGAAACAACAACCAAGCCTTATACCACTAAATGTGGTCAATATTCCTCTCCCACCAAATTTCAACAGATAACATCATAAACTGAATACTGGCATAATGTCATAGCCTCCTTATTCCCAACAAAACCTTTAAAATCATGAGAAACTGTTCTATGGTGAAAGGACATGCCTAGTTTTTGCAAATTATTTTGTTTGTTACTTATTAGAGCAATACTAGTATATTAAAATGGTAACTTGCCCTCTATATGCTGGGTAGCAGAAATGTGGAAATATAATCTGCTACTAGAGCAACAACAATACAGAAGTAGAACCTTCAGTGGGCCAAGCAGTGAACAAAACTGTACTTAGTAAGAGGTTTGTTATGTGCTGAATGATTGACAGTGGCGAAATAGGACAGTTGGTTTGTAATCCTCGTGCCATAAGATCTTCTCTTTTCCGCACTGAGCACTTAGGTTCTGTTTTTTCTAAATTATATGCAAGCAGTGGTGCTTGAGATTCGATGAATAGTCTACATGCTAAGCATATTTATCATACAACTAAGATTAGGCATGTATTGGCCACTCTTTTACTGAATACTTGCCATTTCACCAAAGAAAGTAGATTCTTAGTTTATATTATGCATGAATAAATCTTTTCTGTCTTTACTGCTGCTCAATGTATGTTCCTTTCTTGAATAAGTGATTAAGGGCTATTCTTAAATTGTATTTAATTTTCAAAATTTGGCATCATGAACTTTTTCTGATTAGTGCATTTATGAGTCTTGTCTTAATGTTTTTGATGCACTATCATCCAATGAAATGTTTCTATTTGTAACACTTTTAAGGTTGTCGGTGGTTGAGTCAAATATTTTTGCTAATGTGACAATATATGATTAAATGTCTATATAAATTTTTTTTACATTAATAGTGCATACAAATTGAATCCTTCCTATATATATATATATATATATATATACACGGGGTTTTATTCCCCTATGCAGATTACTACTGTAATATAGCCACTGTCAAATTAAGGATGACCGTAACATGAGCTGAACCTTCTAGTTTCTGGGTTAAAAAGTCTGCTGTAGTTCCTAGATTTAAATTCTTTCTTGTTGGCCTAAATCCATTAACTTTCCAATTAAAGACTCTTTTCATTCAATGATTCCCTTTCTAAACCTAAGTACAGAAATTTTTTACCCCTGCAAAATGAACCTGGAGCTTCAAATTGTAGTTCGCGTAAATGATATGCACCTTTGTCATTGCAAATGAGTTCTGTACTTCTGTTAGAAAATTAAGGGACATTCAAAGTGGAAAATTAAAAACAAAAGATGTCTGGGCAGACACGTAGTTAACATTCAGGGCAGACAAGGATTTCTTAGCATAACTGTATTGACCGGGAGATTGGAATTTGTTTTCTATTTATGTTCAAGTTGACAAACTAATGATGTTTCTGAAAGTGCATATTCCGTCGTCCCCCCTCCCCTCTTAACAAACAGGGAGAAAATTGCCTAATTACTCTCCATGTGCAGATTTATATAGTCCATTGTCTCCAAAAGTATCATGGTATATCAATGGCGAGCCTTGGAAGCAGAAGGAAGAAGATGGGTCACCTTTTAATTTAATTACAGTTGTCCGGCAAGACCATTTCAAGTGATACTGGATTCTTAAGGTGGTAGAACTGCAATTAGAACCATCCAGTGCTATCCTGCCATTGAATTAGACAAGGCACCCATACTTTAATCATAGTCACAGCCCTTCGCCTTATTTTATGTTGAGCAACATAAAAATGTGGCAGTGTTACAGGGTTTGGTTCTGTGACACCATTTATTTGGTTTAGCAAGAGATACAAGGGACTCTATCACATTGTTCTGGCAGAGAGGAGACAGTGCTTCCTTTTCTTGGACGGTTTTTTTCAGTGGCAGCATGTGAAATGAAGCCTTGTGTGCACAGTCACCTAAAATGCCGGGGGTGATTTATCTTCTAGTTTTGCATTTTTATTGTTATTATTATTGTTGTTGTTTAGTTTGCATTATTTTTTACCCTCGTGTTCTTTTGCCCAATTGTATCTTTTTCCCTGGTTCTTAGCTTATTTCTTTGGAGATTGAAGAAAGCTCCCTGGTACCGGTGTTTGCCGGATGGTGGGAGCTGATCCATGTAAATTAATCAATGTAATTTTAATTATTTAATTAGAGCTTGGAAATTATTGGAAACATATGAATGTCTATAATATGTTACAATTATAAGTCATCTATGCTCCGATACCATTAAGGCCGGATGGTGGGAGCTGATCCATGTAAATTAATCAGTGTAATTTTAATTATTTAATTAGAGCTTGGAAATTATTGGAAACATATGAATGTCTATAATATGTTACAATTATAAGTCATCTATGCTCCGATACCATTAAGGCTTTGAACCAAAATAAAGCTATTCGTCCTATTTATATGATGCGCGTTGAGTTAGTAGTGGGTGAAAGAGGCGCTAATAAACTTGCTTGTTCATTTATATGAGAATATTGATTCGAATTCAGTCATGGACTTATGGTTCGAAATTTCATCTTAACTGCTAATAGCATATTTGGATTTTTGTTTGGAATTCTGAAATGGTGGTTTGGGACGAAAGTTAATTTTGGCACGAGAGTAGTTTTCGTCCAAATCATGGTTTAGAACTTTCTAAATAGAAAACTAAACATACTATGAGTCAAGACAAGCATATTAGTCGGTCGGGACACACCTAATTCCACACTTGAAGGAAAGTGTTGCAAATTTAAAAGGGGAATATTATTTGGTTTGAATGAATGTTCTGACAATTTTATTTTTTTTTCAGGTGGTTTTTCCAATTTTAACATTACGAATATTTGCAAATTCGTGATGTTACTATTTGTAATGAGTAGCGTTACTCATAATTTAAAATAGATGAATGAAGAATGATTCACGGGGTGATGATTGAACCTAATTAATAGAGAACCGGCTAAACAAATGTGGCTGTAGTTTAGTGGTAAGAATTCCACGTTGTGGCCGTGGAGACCTGGGCTCGAATCCCAGCAGCCACAAATATGCGGCAATGTTTTGAATTTTTCTCTCGACCGAGAGGCTTTTGGAACCTGAACAAACAAGTATGATTTCCTTGCGACTGTTTACTAGCTCTTGCTTGGTACCCTCATCTTTAAATGGATGCTACTACCCTAAATATGTGTCATCCAATAATTGGTTAATTTATACTATAATTTTAGTATGAAAATTGAAAATTAACCAGTAACTCACTCATCCAGTAAAACAAATGCATTTAATTAAAATTATAACATTGCTTCCAATTCTTCTTTAATTTTAAAAATGTGAGCACCTCAAACTCCTTTACAATTCAATCCTAAAATCCCATTTCACAATGATGCAAAACGCATTCCAAAGTTCCGAAGCTAATGTCACTCGTGTGAAATCAAAATCTTGTATCATAAAAAACGAAGAAGCAAAGCAAATCTATGGCGTGTTGGGCGAAGAGGGGTTATCGCACAAATGCGAAGATCGAACAAGATCCAAGAAAGAAATGCAATGTTTGGAGGGTTATTGCATATTGAATAAAGGAATAGAAGAATTGGGAAGAGGAGAAACAAAAAAATAAACACTACCTTATCTAAAAGTAATGTATTGTAGAAAATTCTTTTTTCAAAGATAATGGGATACAGCATAGTTGTGAAGACCATTTATGAGACTTGGGGGTTTAGGAGTCAAGACTTAGTTTCACGATAATAGAAGACGCTGACAATTTGTGTTATGACTTTAATAGGTGGGTTTGTGACAATATTGCAACTGTTATTTGAAACTTGTTTAAAATATCAAATAATTCTGACGACAATTTAAAAAATAAAATTTTTAAAAAAGAAAAAACTGGCAAAGCACTCTAATAGGTAAAAATAATAAGCATAAAAGCTTAAGGGTATTGGTATCCTAAAAAGAGGTGGGGTATCGAAGAAATTCCCGAATTTACTTTCATTTCTCTGTTTGGTCAGTGAATTTATTTTCATTCAAATTTTCAAGCTTGGTAAACATTTGGGCCGTAGAAGGACTAAACCGATCATGAGAAGAGAGTATATAACATAACTCAAATGAAACAATTCTGTTGACCAAGAGCATAATTGTTTTTTGAAGATGAAACAATTCTGTGACTAGTGCTTTCTCCATGAAGTGAGCGTGAACCTAATCCCCCGAAAAAGGGAACAAAAAAAAAATCAATCGGCCTCACATGGACCCGAACATGACACCTTGTAATAAGGATATCCCTTGAGTTAAGTTATGTTGAGTGGGTTTGACATGCTTTTTGGTTTTCAATCTGTTTATTTAAGTAGTGGGTTGAGTTAAGCTGAGTTGATCAACTCAATCTAGCCCAATCCACTCATTAGTTGATCTGCATTAGATCAAATTCATAAATCCAACACGGTCTTCTAAGAGGCAAAGGCGTTAATCATCCGAGTTGGCCTCCATAATGGCTACATATAAATATAATTGAAACTATAAAAAAAGCCAAGGAAAAGCATTTTGAAATGCCAAAATATTTTTTAAAAATCTTCACTATAAAAAATTTCTTAAACTTAAAAAGAAATGATATAACAAGTTGTCCACTAAGTTACCTCATGACTTAACAAATGATAAGTTTTGTTGGAAAAGCTAAAGAAAAAGAAAAGAGATGAACAAGTCTTTATCAATTACCAAAAAAAAAAAATGAAACTAGATGGGTTGAATCAAGTTATGTGGGTTGAAAATTTTCAAACTCACTATCTCACCCACACCATGAGGGTTGAAGGGTTTTTCAACTCAATCTATCCCACAGACTTAACCCAACAAGTATTTTGTAGATTGCATTAGGTCAAAATCCATGGTTTGCATGTTGATTTAACCCAATGGACAACTATATCTCTAACATAAAATTCAAAGATGGTGTGATAGATTAGGGTACCAATTTTCCCACTTGACAGGGATCCTTGGGGGACTACCTCTTTTGGCGCCTCCAACTCGGGGATTTTTACTTTTTTTGCGGGACGGGGGCAAAAATCCTCTTAGGCAGATTCAACAACAGGGGCTAGAGTCATACTCTCCGCGTTTTGAGATTCCCTTATATGTGAAATAGCAAATTACTCTTACTTATATATATATATATATATATATTATGACATTCCACTTCACATTTATATTAATTTTAAAAAATATCCCCAAATTTTACTCTCCCACCAACTTTGCTTCTACGCTCTAGTTTCCTTTTACATAAATATAGCCTCACAATTTGATACACGCTTTAGAGGACAAATTCGGCATTCTAGCATAAGCAGCAAGATGAAGATTTTAGCATGCTTGTGGGACCAATCACACAAGCAAAAGCAAAGAGATTGTGAGAAGGCTATGGAAACTTGGCTAAAGCAATTATGGAAGAGATATATTAAGAATGGATTAAGGAAACCAAGATGCCAATTCATGCTAATGGGTAGCCTAAGATCTTGTTATTTGCTGCGAATTGGGTTTAGAAGCCTATTCAGGCCATACTAGGTCATTCTCTTATTTTGGTTCTGTTCAGTGTAGTTAGTTTGACTATCTAGAACATCTAAACTTGTATTTATTTTATTTAGCCTAGACTTTATGTTTTATGTTTTATTCAGTCTAATCCTTGTTATTTAGCACATGAACACTTCTTATAGGGCCTGAATTTAGTTTAAGTGTTTAATTTAATGTAAGATTTTATAACTATCTCAAGGAACAATTGTGCAATAGCTTTTGATGAAATAAAATTTTTCGGTTTGTTTTCTTCCAAGTAAACAGTGCCCAAGTGTGTGTGGATGATTTGCTTTAGTTACTATATCAAGAAATTGAGAGAATTCATCCTAAGGTAATTGCTTCTGATATTTCCTTCAGTTTTTGTTATCTTTTTTCTTGTTATTTAAGTTTTGAAGAATGAGTTTTTTAGAGATTTTGTAGGGAGGGTTTTTACTGTATAGCTTTGTTTTCTATTTAAGTATGTACCTGGGATTTTGGGATCATTATATCCTTGAGGTTTTGCATTACAATCCCTTTGTGCTCCACCAACACTTGCTCAAGTTTCTAACTGAAAATAATGGATAATTTTATACTTTTATTTTATTCACATTATTTGCTACCTATTTTATCCTCTTATTCACTAATTTTCTTTCTCTTCTCTGGCCCTCCATTTCTTAGCTAAGGTTGGATTTTTTGAGGATTTTAATTGTGAGATTCTTTTTTGTGCTAAATCTGGTGTTTGTATTTGAATTGGACAAATTCCCTTAATCAAGTAGGGTAGTTTGTAGTAAAGCCTTTTCTAGTTTGAGCTCAATTCCTGGTGGGTTTTTTCTTTTATTCTATGAGGAATCTAGATGATTTTGATCTTGGATGGATATCCTAGAATGGTCCAGACTTTGTTATTTGCTTAGAAATACTTATTGGTGCTAATTGTAGCTTATGATGATTTGGGGTAATAGTTAGATACACTGAAGAAAGGGATAAAGATGACAGTAGTGTCAAAGATTGGGTTCTATAGTGGATTGGCATGCAATATCATTTCACTTTGGTGCTATGAATAGCCTATCCGAGATGGTTCCCATTGGAAATTATTTTGGGTTGAATAGTATGTTTGGAATGATATATTCGAGAATTCGACAATCATTATAGCAGCAACAACCGCCATTGGCACACGCGTGCACGCACATAATCACAGGATAGAAACAAATCTTGATCATTATATTTTATATAAATTAATATGGCTGATTATCAATTTAGATTTTAGGTACAATATATGTAACAACTTTAATTTGAATTTAAATTTAAATTTCAGGTGAATGATGATCTTGAATTTTTATTGAATTTCTGTTTTCTACAGGCAATTATTATATATTGTTATTTCGTTAGAAATTTCATTCATGTTGTTGTTTTTTGAATCACGAAGTCTAGTTTATCTATATTGTTTCGTTTACGGAGTGTTTTTTTTTTTTTTTTTTTCTTTTTGGGACGAAGGTTTACAGAGTGTTAAAGTTCAGACTTTTATGAAAAATTATGAAGTACTAAATTAGTATTAAATTATTGAATTTGTCACTATTAGTATAGAGTATTATTGTTATTTCATATTTTTCGTAATAAATTACACAAAGGATATATGTAAAAGGTAATTTCTTTTTCATGTGAATGTAAAAGGTAATTTCTTGGTGATCGATAATAACAAAAAGATATGAAAGTTATATTTTATATAATGTCTTTTTCTTATAATAATATATTATTATATAATATTTTTAGTTTTTTTTTAATTCCATGCATCTGACGTGTTAATTTCTAGCCATCCTATGATTATGGAAAAATATTTGGGTGATCCCACAATACCACGTAATTCTACTCACAATCAATAATAACACAGCATTTAAGATGTGATCCACCACTAATTTATAGGTTTCATTTAAAATATTTTGATATTATTAATTGTAAATACAACCATATATTACTATATGACCACCCAAATATTTCTGATGTTATATGACATCTAATTAATAATCATTATCTTCTACGATCATTATACTATAATTATACACAATCAAAAGGTCACTTTTTAGTTTTTATTTTATCTCCTTGTTTTCAAACCCAATGCTAAGGCAAGATTGTACTGGAGGAGAAAGATGGACGATTGCTCAATAACAACATCTTCTTAAGAGGTGCAACGTCTGTGATTTATGTGAAATTAATCAAAGTCTTAAAAAATGGAAACGGTCAGTTATATGTAGGCTTCTATGCTTGGTTTTTAGTTTTCGGTGCTTGGTTCTGTTTTCGGTGGTGTTTGTGCTCTGGGTTCTCATGTTGGTTGGGGTAGGGCGTGTCTTTGTTTTTAGTTGAATGGTGCTGGTGCCTTTTGTGTCTTGATGCGTTATTCTTGTTGCTCTGTTGTTTGTGCTTGTTTTGTGGCTCCCCCTTTTGAGAGGTTAAGCCGTTTGCTAATTATTAAAAAAAAAAAAATGTAGGCTTCTATGTATAGAAATTGCTAGATATTTGCACTTTCAGAGCAGATACACAAGTTCCTTATACAAGTGTATGTACTATATACGCATGAAAATTTTCGTTTTGGTAAGATTAGTTGCGATAAATAGTAGTCTTACACTCAAAATTGTGAAAATAGCTTATAATCTTTTCTTTCTTTGGAAAAAAAAAAATCATGGGTTACATATTCTTTGTACGAAGTTAATTGAACTTTAAGCCGTTTCACAAGATTGGATCGAACTAAGGTTTAAGACCAAAATATGTGCTTTTGATGCGTTTTGACATCGTATTCTTTCCTTTATGTGAGACTCATACCTTTTATTTTATTTTGATTTATTAAATTATAAGTGAATTCCTCACCAAGGCCATCTTGTCTCTATGTCTTATCATTGTTTTCTATTTCTGTGTGTTCTTTCGTCCTTTACATATGTCCTCTGTAAACGTTTAGTCGAATGCAGTTTCTCTGCATTAAAAAAATAAATAAATAAAACTGCATATGATGCAATTCCAATTCTGACTCGAATTTTTTACATTATATGTTTAATTACATATATCACAATCTAATTTTAACAGCTAAGATGATCCCTTGTAGTGTTTTAAACAATTGCAGTGAACCAACGAGGATTGGATTTAGTAAAAATGGTTAATCTCCCACATATAGATAACTACAATTTATGTTCCAGTTGATCCACTTCCAGGTGCCTATATTTAGCATCCAATCGTATTTCGAATATAATTGTTTCTAATAGAAGATACAAATGAAAAATTAAAAAAAAAGAAAAAATGCAGGTGATTCTTTTTCATTTTACTCTTGATTTTTAAGTGTTTGTTGGGATGAATTTCTTAATTTTTTATGTTATCTCTTTTTGACAGATTTTTTTTAAAAAAGTTTGACTAATATTTGGATATAATGTTTAAAAAAATATTAAAATAAAAGACAATAATTTCTCATAAAGTTAGGATATTAATTATTATATATAAAATAAAATGAGATTAATTTATATACATTAATAGTATAAAATTTTACACTATTAACCAATAAAAATAGAAGAAAATGTCAAATTATGATAAGTCCCTCATCATGATAGATAATTACTTACATGAGTTAATATTTTCTAGTATTTCTATTACTTGACAGTATCAATACATACAAATTAAACTCAAATAATATTTTTTCTTACTTTATGAATATTTAAAATTTCTCTTTTTGTTAGGGGCAGTAAAGATTAAAAACATTCATCACAAAAAAAAAAAATATCAAAGGCATTTCTCTATCTTTTTATTGTTATTGTTATTATTTTAAGATTTTTTTTCAATAAATAGACTGGTTTATTTATTTATTTAATTAAATTGAGTTATAACAGACTTGATCGTGCTATCCATTATAACTGATAGATCTTTCAATCGAATCAGTTAGTTGGCCAGATCACTAGGTTTTGGCTCCGACCAGCTGGACAATCCTTTTTTTTTCCCCCTTATTCTATATTTTTTTTCCTGGGCTTCTTGCTCCAAAGGGTATTACTGAAAAGAATAATGCTTTAAATCACGTTGCACGTCAGAGAAAAAAAAAAAGTCACCTTGCATGTGTGTGAAGTGGTGAGGTAACATAATGCAAAAGATACGGCAGAACAAATTGTAACTATATTTCAGGTTTTATGTTTGATTATTTTAGGTGGATTAGTATAAATTAGAATCCTATTTATTTTTTAGTATAAATTTAGATTAATTAATTGCTAAAATATTGTAGGATATTATTTAGTTCAATTTGTGATCAATATTGTTATTGAGATTAATTTCACTAAGCACCGATCATAAGTAGATATGATATATGTTTTGTGTATAGGTTTGTTATAATAGGTAGCTTGGTCCATACACATGGGTCCTTGCTCTTTTAACTATAAATAAAGTGTTTGGTTATATATGGTTATTCTGTTATGATATATGGTTGCTCTCTTAATTATAATAGTCAAAATTAGCCGAATTTTTGGTAATAGGCCTAATAAATTGGTAGACTTTAAGGAAAAAAAAAAGTGTTTTCGTTGTCCTATTAGTAATGACATACATATAATAACCTCTCTCTAAGATAAGAGGAGCACTATATGTCCTTAATCTCTCTAATTTCTCTAATCTCTCTCTCTCTCTCTCTCTCTCTCTTATATCATCACTCAGATATATTAAGATCAGGTATTTGTTGACTTGAATCTTTCATTTTCAACTTTTTTAGATAATCCGAATACCCAATTTCTTATTTATGATGGTGATTACTATGCATATCATACATCAAAGTAAATTAATTATTCAAATGTAGGAATTTTGGATGATTGATTATGTTATTTGAGAATCAAAATTCCTTCAATTATACGATAAAAGAATTTAATTATTAGAAAGTTGCTCTTATCTTGTATGAAGGAAGATAATCTAAAATAATTAAGTAAATATAATCAAATATAATTAGCTTATAATCTATTTTTTGGTAGAGCTTATAATAATTTGAAATATAAAGAAATATCACTTCCATTAATAAATTAGTAATAATAGTAAGTAAATTTATATTTTAATATAATATGTAATATTTTATGAAATTAATTTTAATATATTGTCAGTATAAAATATTTTATATTGCCAATAAATCATATTTTCTTATATGTGTGACTTTTATAGTAATTATTATAAAAGTAAAATACTTTTAATAATATGTCAATTGTATGAATATATTTTATTTTATGAATATATTATCTGATTTTTATGATCCTTTTTTATTTTCTGAAAGCATAGTTTGAGTTAATCGACTGAACCTCTTTTAGTAACCTGTTTTGTATTCCATGTAAAGGTTTGAAGGAATTGGCTACTCAGTAGGCCTCATTGGCAATCAATAAAAACCAAAAATCCGAGTACAATTAGGCTAGGTTGTGTATAAGTATTATTTGGTAACTAATACAATTTCTTGAATTATTTTTTAAAAATTAATTTTTATCCAAACTAATTTTAGGATAAGACAATTTAAAAAAAAAATCGGTTTTGAGTTAGTATTATCCAATCCCATTTTTCTCTTCAAATTTATTACTTATCCTCTCTAAACAATTTGAAAATTCAATCAAACTAATTTTTAAATTTATTTCAAATCAAACATTATTTAATTTTAAACTAGTTTATTTTTATTTAAGTTAACATAACTGATTTTGTTTTATACTATGTTAAATTGATTTTTCAAGTTATGAAACCATTCCTAGCTAGTGGCATTTAAATCTAATCCACATTGAACAAAAATCGAAAACAAATACCAAAAAAAAAAAATTGAAAATTGAATAAAACAAAAATGGAACTTGGATATTCTAACATTAGAGTAAGATTATAGAAGTATGGATAAATTAACAATACCAAAGAGTATATAAGATGGAAGGTTATGAAAAAGATCAAGTATTTATTATGGTACAAACAGGTATGTCTTCGTTCATTATTATTTATGAATTGATATTTTAACATCATGTACTAAAAATTTAAAGAGTGTAAAATTTTCTAACAATGATAATATAGATATTATTTATTGATATTTTTTAAAAAATGAATTATGTCCAGAAAGATAAATCCCTTTATTATTAGTAACTATTAGAAGTATGGATAAATTAATAACAATTTTAAATATTAGTTATAGTAAGATGACAATCTTTTCTAAGGTTTTTGGTTGTGTGGCGCTGTCAAAAAACCAACCAATCAAGATGCTATTAATCACAATAAGCTAAATATGATAATTGAAAAATAACATATGATAATATATGATTTTTAAAATTAAAATGTTTAAAAATTAGTTAGAGATGAAAGAATAAATAATAAAGAAGAGTGTTGAATGAATATGGCATGCATGAGTTAAAGGTGCCTGGTGATGGAAACTGCCAGTTCTCTGCGCTTTCAGAACAAATGCATGTGTCTGCTAAGTACAACAAGATGTTAGGCGCGGCATTGTCAAACATGAGACACAAACAATGCATGTCCCAAGCATATGTAGCCATGAAATACAAAGATTATTGCAAAAGAATGAAAAGCTGTGGAGAATTGGGGAACCATATCAGCTTGCAAGCAGCTGCAGATGGATATGAAGCCAAGATATGTGTTCTGACTTCATCATAAGACCATCGTTTCATTGAAGTTGTGCCATGGCACAAGCCTCCAAAACACTAGTTTTGGTTAAGCTTCTCTGGGGTTCACTATAATTCCGTACATGCAATTTGAGATGCACCAATCCAGCTTTTCCTAGTCAGTGGTATATATGCTGGACTACGCTTGTTTTATAATAGGTATATTTGTTCAATTCAGTGATCAACCTATGGGCCATAGCGGATCTGAGTTTTTTTCCCTATTCTTTGGGGAAGATGAAATAATAGGATGTGGTAAATCATCACAAACGGGCTTAGCTGTGCTGCATCTTGCTGGTTGGTAGCAGCTAGTTTGTTTCCACTTCCTAATTGCAATTTCCATCACATAACATGGCAAAAAGGCTCATTCCTTTATGTCTTGCGTGCTTCCAAATGTCAGTCCAATGTTCTATCGAGGGTATATATTTAGTTCCTTCCGGTCCTTTTATATGATCTTTGCTTTTTTAATATATACTCAAGTTAGAACATTGGATTGGCATTTGAAAGCATGCAAGACATAAAGGAAGGAGTCTTCGTAACAATGTTATGTGATGGAAAGTGCAATCAGGGAGCGGAGACAAGCTGGTTGTTACCAACCAGCAAGATGCAGTACAACTCAGCCTGTTTATGATGATTAACCCCATCCAACTATTTCATCTTCCTGAAAGAAACAGAAGACATCCCAATCGATACCACTTTGTCATGTATTATGCATATAATGCGGTGTGATGTTAGTTGTAATAGCACTAGTAGTAGTGTCATGCATTGCACTGAGCACAGCTCCAATTGATGGAGCTGCTTTAGGATCTAGAGGTTAAAAGCCTAATAGAAGCACTATAATTCAATTCTTGAGAAGTGCAAAGAAAAAGCATGCACTAATGCGCCTTCTTTTTTTTCTTCCACCTACTTTGGCGCCAAGATTCACATCAATGAACCTATACTAGAAGTTTTTGTCAGCTCGTGTGTAACACTTTACTAGAAGTCCCATTCAGCATGCTCAAAGAAATAGAAAAGGAGAAAACTGATCAAATCCTCCATAGATTGATCATTGAATTGAATAAATATACATAATTACAAATACAGCAAGTAAGGTCTTGAAGATAGGAATCACCGGATTTGTTGCATCTCAAATCGGGTGCAAGGAATTGTAATGAACCCCAGAGAAGCTTAACCAGAACTGGAGTTTCGGAGGTTGGTGCCGCGGCACAACTTCAATGAAATGATAGTCTGTTTGATGAAGACAGAACACATATCTTGGTTTCATATCTATCTGCAGCTGCCTGCAAGGTGATATGGTCCCCCCATTCTCCACATCTTTTCATTCTTTTACAATAATCATTGTATTTCATGGGTACATATGCTTGGTACATGGAGTGTTTGTGTCTCATGTGTTTGACAATGGCGCGCCTAACACCCTTGTGGTACTTAGCAGAACCATAAATCTGTTCTGAAAGAGCAGAGAACTGATAGTTTCCATCACCACACACCTTGACTTCACACATGCCGTATTCATTCAACCTCTGAAGAAGAAGCCGCTCATCATTCATCTTGGTGTTACAAAGGTGCCTATATCAAATGCTCCATGTGCATCCAATTTGTTATATTCTTCCGGTAACACAACAGCTATCATCATGTCATTTTCTGTATCTTGGAGGTGACTACTAAGGCAAGTTGAAGGGTGAGTTTTACTAGTGCCGTTCATCATTCTCCTGAACCTTGCTCTTGAACTAAGATGGAATATATCGAACATAATGAAGATGAAGATCCATTTCAGGTCTCAAAGGAGGGGGAAAAAAAAAACGAAAGAAAAAGAATAGAAAAAGAGATTATAGAAAATAATGACCTGTGTTGATGTGGGCTGAAAGATTGGAAATTGTATTGATTATCTGACTTCGAGTCTGACCTTTCGTTACACATAATCTATTAATCTTTACATATGACTTGGACCATGTACAAGTTGCACATAAAAGATCCTCCACCTTCACTATTCCAAAACTACCAACTTATTCATTAAGGGTACACATCTCGAATATTAGAAATGCTGTTTTGCATTAAAAAAGATTTGACGAAATTTCTTATACATAACCACATTCTGATCCTTTAATTATTTTCCTTCTTTTTTATAATTTTTTTTTAATTGAAAAGAAAGTTGAAATAGCTATGTGGCTATGCCACATGCCTCTAAATGAGTTTTTAGATCATGCTTCTTGCTGAATAACAGTTCTGGCTTGAAAAAGTTCATTTTAGCCCGGATGGAGTGTTTCGGGATGTCTTGGATAAAACATTCCTTTCACTTGATGCTGGCATTTTAAAAAAACTTTTAATCAAAATAAAATAAAGATCAATTTTGACAATTTTGGCTTTCAAAAGCATGTAGCCATTCCCTAAAACCTTTATTTGGAGTAGAAAAGAGGTGAGAGAAAGTTTACGTCTTTCCTTGTTATCAGCATTATTAAGGGCATGTTCTTTTCTTTTTTTTTTTTTTTTTATGTTTCGAAGCTAGTCATAAATTCGTTTTCTCAAACTAGACTATCTTGTCTGCACCCAAAAAAAAAAAAAAAAAAGGGACGGAAACCTAGACTATCATGCGAGAAAATTATTAGTGACATGTCTTTTTAACATTTTTATGTGTCAAAATCTCAGTATAAATGTATAAAAAGTGAAGTGGGTTCAATTATGATTTAATGTTTATTTTGGTTTTTGAAATTATACCTGTGTGCTTCACTTTAGTTCATAAAATTAAGAAATTAACGATTTAGGACATGAAATTGCAAAAAGTGATTCAAATTGGTCCTTTTAGTGGTTCAAATTTGTCCATATGAATATCATCATAGGGATTAACTTGAATCATTTTTTGTTGCTTAAATGACTAAATTGTTAATTTCTTAATTTTAGAGAATAAAGTAGAGCATGTATACAATTTTGTGGACTAAAATGAACATTCATTCCTTCAATTGTAGTTAAATAGTGAGAAAAATGACAAATATTTGGTTGGTTCAATTTATTCGATACTTATTTTTCTTAAGTAAATTATCAAATTCAAGTGTCATGAATAAAAAAACTAGTATTAAAAAATTTTACTCTTATAGTTGGGCTTGACCCAACTCTTATTTGTACACCGACTTTCTAGGCATCATTAAGACATTTCAATTGCATTATTGATAAACTTGGTTGTAATAAATATAGAGAATCATGTGTTCATAAATAGATATTTGAATTATCTTATTGGTAAATTCGATGAAAGAATTTCATATTCATTATTAGTTATTTATCATATCCATAATTTATTGTAAATGTAATTGAAATCTCCAATTGTTTATAAATCGATGAAAGGCCTTGTATGGTTTTCTATATATGTTAATGTTCACTATTATGTCTATTTTCCCTGTCAAACTAATATTACTCATTATTTAAAGAAAATTTATTAACCATTGATGTTATTATTTTCATTTAATAATTTTTAGTTTTCATTCTTTAATTTAGCCCATATCTTAAGGGTTTTACCACAAAAAAAAAAAAAAATTAAAGAACCAATACTCAATGCTAAAATAAAGATGGCCATTAAATAATTATTACAATTATGATCATTCTGAATAAGTATGCATACATTCCAGTTTATTATCTTTGCATATACCGTGACAAGCTTGTCCTTACGATTCTATCCAAGGACAAATTTCTGATTTTCCTTACTGTCTTTTCTTTTCTTTTTGGGCCTGAAGTGGATCCAAATGAATATTCATGTTTGATAAGATACAAACCTAGACTGCACGCAAGGCTCTAGATCAACTGGCCAATCTGTTGGCTTTGCAGCAGTGCATCCTGGGTTCAAGCATGCTAGAGGCAGGTAGTGGATATTGAACCCTTCCCCCTCCCCCAACCCCACCCTTACCCCTAGACCAAAAAAAAAAAGAAAACCTAGGAGAGACTAGATGCCACTTCCTTTTTTTTTTTTTTTTTTGGTGAAGGAGATTCCTTTTGTTCAAGGGAAAGATCACGGATGTCTTATGAGCTCCACTACGTCGCCCACCATTTATTAGAACACGTCCTCTTTAATTTTTATGGCTCAAGTCCTTTTCAATTGTCAGCCACCTTAATAGTAAACATCGTGCCAAGCTGTCCATAGGTACGACAACATGCCATAATGATTTTTGTATATATCATTTTTTTATATTTTTAGACATCTATTATCTATTTTTCTTTTTTCCTCACTTTTTTTTTTCTTTCACAATTTTTTTTTCTAAATTTATAATTAAATATCTAAATATCTACATTAAAAAATAATATAAATAACACTCTTCTTCTCAGCTGATACGCGCTGGCTGGTCTGAATCTTCGTCTCTGATTTATTTCCATCATTCATCTCAACGGTTAAGCGTCCTCTTTGCATCACAATCCTTGCATATACGAACCATAGGTCCTCGACTAGTCAACTCCTCTTATATTAGCGGGCTCGCATCGGTTTTAATTATACCAATTAGTGATTTATAATTTTTAGTTGATAACATATATTTTGTGATTAAAGGAATAATAATTAATTGTCATGATATAAATAATTAATGACATAATATTTAATTTTTTTACCGGAACATGATTTTTAAGTTAATCATATATATTTTATAGCTTTTTTATTGGGACATATATGTTTTATAGTTAATGTGATAATAATTTATAGCATCTTAACTATTGTATTAAAAATATATAAACCTACTTACATAGTAAGAAGTATTGTTTTGTACTATTCCATATTCAACACTTTAAATTTATGAATTATTCTTGTCTTTTTTTTTTCAATTATAATTTTAATAAAATAATTATGATGTTAAACCTTGAATGGTGAATACTAACAACTTTTTCTTACTTCTCTAGAACACCTAATTTTTCCAAAGATATAGTTAGAAGACATTGACTATAACTTAAAAAGCTAATATGTTATATATTAAATATTAGAGACTAAGAATTTTAGTCTAGAATAAGTTGTTAGAATAGTGTAGTACATAAGTTGATTTTTAAATGAGTAAATAACTCATATTATTTTATTCCATCTAATAATTTTTTTTCTCTCTCTCACTAGCATTACTCTTTAATGAAGTAACACATTTTACATTTTTCCCGGTTGAAGACGAATTTCTCATTATAGAACACCCATAAGACGACAACGACCAAGTTAACACCACTCAAATTCATCTTAGCTTTCGTTTGGGCCACACACCACACACGAACTAGAGTAACCATATAACATCATATAAACTTCCAATCTCACGCACGCAAGTGGTCACAATAACCAGGTAACAAAAACAAAGCCATATAGTACAGTACATCCATGGCTGCTCCTCCCCCTATCCCCGTAGCCTACCAAGCATGGACGACCCCAGCAGTTCCCGACTGGTTAAACAAAGGAGACAACGCATGGCAAATGGTATCCGCAACCCTAGTCGGCATCCAAAGCATGCCGGGCCTCGTGATCATCTACGGCAGCATAGTGAAGAAGAAATGGGCCGTGAACTCTGCCTTCATGGCCCTCTACGCCTTCGCGGCCGTCATCATCTGTTGGGTCACGTGGGCCTACAAGATGTCCTTCGGGAGGAAGCTCCTGCCCCTGTGGGGGAGGGCCGGTCCCTCACTGGGGCAGAAGTTCCTCATCGAGCAGGCAGCACTGCCTGCAACCACGCACTACTATCATAGTGGTGCGGTGGAGACACCGGGGATTGAGCCTTACTACCCTATGGCTAGCATGGTGTGGTTTCAGTGCGTGTTTGCTGCGATCACGGTGGTTATATTGGCGGGGTCGGTGTTGGCTAGGATGAACTTCAAGGCGTGGATGATGTTTGTGCCTCTTTGGGTCACTTTCTCGTACACCGTTGGGGCGTTCAGCTTGTGGGGTGGTGGGTTCTTGTTCCAGTGGGGTGTGATTGACTATTCCGGCGGTTATGTCATTCATCTCTCTTCTGGGATTGCTGGCTTCACTGCTGCTTATTGGGTTAGTATCTTAATTACTACTAGTTTTCTTGCTTGGGCACAGTAGATATAATTTTTTTGAGAAAAAAAAAATTACTCACGCAATTTCAAACTGTAATATCGATCAACTAAAATTTTTTTTCTGGAATAGTAACTAAAGTTTGCTTGGTTGCAGTTTATTTTTATTTTAATCAACTACCTTTAGCAGTATATAATTTACTTATGTATATATTTTTATTTTCATGAATGAAAGAAATTTCCTTTAAAATTGACCAGGACAGTAAAAGTCAGTGATGATAGAATTTTCCTTTTCCATATATAACCTGGCTAGATATGAGGGCTTAACTCCAGAGTATTTTCCAGTTTGCGGAGCTTGATTTTTGGAAGCCTTTTTTTTTTTTTAACGAGGTCATTTTTTGTAGTTAATTACGTCATAATTTGCCTAGCTTCTAGCTTCTAGTATATTTGGTTTTTTATTTGAAAATTTCAAAACTATGGATTGAAAAAAAGCTACTTTCTTTTAGTTTTTATCCGAACTATAATTTTAGAGCCGTAAATAAAAACCAAACATGCTACTGATCTCTGGGACAAATTGGGCTGTAGCACCCTCTTTTTCATTAATTGCGTACATTTATAGTTTTTCTTTAAAACTATGGCTGTTTCTCTAGGTGTGGGCAGTCATTAAGCAGGCATATACAGCAGTAGGTGAGATATACGGCGCTCATAGTAGGATTTGAATTTTCATTTCGGGAACAGAATGTTTTGAAAATGTTATTTTTGGAAATAGTTTTTTTAAATATGTATTTTTTTAAAGTATTTAGTAGGAGAATTAAATTCTCAAAAATATTTTTTATATTTTTAAAAATTCCTTTGGCAAAGGGCGGCAATGGAGGGTAACTTACGGTGGGTTGTAGTGGGTGTAATAGGGTAGTTTGATCTTTTTATAAGAAAAAATATTTTTATCTCATAAAAATGTTATAATCTTACACGTAAGATAAGAATATTTTAGTAAAAAATTTAACTTAAAATCAATCCTAAAAATATAACATTCCTA
The DNA here is from genome assembly GCA_031439595.1 of Pterocarpus santalinus. Lineage (NCBI taxonomy): Eukaryota > Viridiplantae > Streptophyta > Magnoliopsida > Fabales > Fabaceae > Pterocarpus > Pterocarpus santalinus. The sequence goes on from CM062529.1 coordinate 20,178,818, forward strand.
AAAATATTTTTACAAATTCTCTATCAAATAAGAAATATTTTCACATCGAATATTTTCACATTCTTGGATGAATGGCAATGTGAAAACATTCCCCCTATTAAATACCCTAACACTCCGATCTTTGGTTGCAATACCGCAATTCCTCTGTCTAACAGCATTGATTTAATTTGTTCTTACCACAAAAACAAAAGCAAAAAATAAAAATTAAACATAAAAAACCTTTCATTAATTTTCATAATATTGAGAGAAATAGTCTGCAGTGTTTGTTTATTACCTTTGTTTTTGTCAAAAGTAAGATAAGCGAGGGGAGGGAAGTGGAGCAGAATGCAGTAAGGGACTAGTAATAGTATATGTCATCATCATATAAAATAATTTTAACGTTGTCTATGAATGTCTCTTTCAAATTGTAATACCTTCTACTCGGAAATGTTATCGCAATAGGAAATAATTAATTCATTATTCGCATATTAATGAAAAATGTCAATATTTGAGAGATGGTGATATATTGCCATGATTGGCCGTTGAATAGATTAATCAAACTATTGATTTGAAGATGAGTAGGATCATTATTATTATAGAAGATGAGTAGAATTATTTAGTCATCAAAATAGCATGTCAAATAGAATATCACACTATATATATATATCTTTTTGATATATTAATGATACTGAAATTTAAACTTATACTTTGATATTCACATATTCTTATTTTTTTTCTTTTTATTTTTTTTATCGGCTATTCACGTGTTCTTATATTAATGTGGATATCTATATATCTATATAATGTCTGTAATTCATGTGTTTAATTAAAATCATTTTCATTTCAAACTTTGCGCTAGGTGGGGCCAAGACTAAAGAAAGACAGAGAGAGATTTCCACCAAACAATGTGTTACTAACGTTGGCAGGAGCAGGACTACTATGGCTAGGGTGGGCAGGTTTCAACGGAGGAGATCCTTACTCAGCCAACATAGACTCTTCAATGGCAGTGATCAACACCAACATCAGCGCTGCCACCAGCCTCCTTGTATGGACATGGCTCGATGTCATTTTCTTCAAGAAGCCTTCGGTAATTGGAGCTGTTCAGGGAATGATCACTGGCCTTGTTTGCATCACTCCTGGCGCTGGTAAATCGTAGTGATACATGTATTTTTTTTAGTTATTATTATTATAATTATAAGTAGATTTTAACTAAATTAAACTAACTAATACAATAATACAAATATGATTGCATTTGTTTCAATTTTAAAAAAAATAATTATAAAACTTAAATTTTGTATATAATTAAAAAATTAAAAATTAAATTTTCTCCATAAACTATTCTTTTTAATTTTTAAAAAATTAAAAATAAAACATTTTAGAATTCTAATTATTTTTAAAAATTATCTAAATATTTAAAATTAAATTTTTTAATAAAAATAATTTTTTTCTGAAAAATCGCAATCAAACATACATATTGATTTTCTCCAATGAAATATTACCTCACCGACGACCCTTCTTTCACGGCGCCTGAGTCTCCTTTTATTTAAAATAATAATAATAATAATAACAATCATCTTTTAGTCGTATGTTCTCTCACGTACGAACCTCGAGAGGTGCCTTGACTTTTATAACTTTTTAAGGGTTTTTGTTTTTTTTTTCGTTTTCCCAATGTCGAGTACACTTAAAACGTATACATAATTGAGTACTAGGTTATTTATTTTGCTTCAATCGCTCTCTATGCAGCTAAGAAGATTAAAATTTGGACACTAGATTAGACACCTTTTTTTAAAGGACAGAATGATTGGCTCACTAAGTAAGAATATGAGCTTGAATCTCGTCATTGGTGTATAATTTTTTCTATGCTGAAAATGATTGATTACAGCTGCAACTCAAGTTTCACAAATCTAATTGTAGTTTAAGTTCTTTACAAGTAACCAACTATGTTCATATACCCACTTTTATATAGTGTTAGTGTCCTGTTGTACCCCACATATAATACCTCATGATTTAAAGACATCTCAAGCTGATATAATTCATTTTTTTTTTTTTTCGGGTATGCTATCTGATGTAATTCTGAACGTCGATGAGATGCGTATCTGATTTCAATGTAATTAATAGCTTAGGTCATATTCAGTGGGCTGGCTACAGCCCCAGCTGGCTAGCCAGTCATGCGAACTTTTTCTGATAACAATCAGTCATACGAACTAATTTAATGAAAAATGGTTACGCCTTTGATTATTTATACATAAATTCTAAATACTTCTTTAAATATTTGACGATTAATCTACAAAAAATTAAAAATTTTAATTATATTTCTAGTAAATATAGTAATTACGGAAACATAATTAATAATATATAAAAAATCTTTTTACTAGATTCATTATTTATATAATTAAAATACATAATTCTTTGCTCATATTTTTATATATGAATTTATCATTTATATAATTAAAATACATAACTTCTCGCATTCTTTTATAAATAATTTTATCACTTAGATAATTAAATTTTTTACTTATTTTTACATGATTGATAAACATCAAGAGGGATATGCATTATTACTATGTACAAGTATAATAACAGTCATTGATTATATTTCTCAACATAGGTCTTGTTCAAGGATGGGCTGCCATAGCGATGGGAGTTCTATCAGGCAGTGTGCCATGGTTCACTATGATGATAGTAGGGAAGAAGTTCAAACTTTTTCAAGATGTTGATGACACCCTAGCTGTGTTCCACACTCATGCAGTGGCTGGCTATCTAGGTGGCATACTCACTGGCCTCTTTGCAGAACCCCGTCTATGCACACTCTTCCTTGCCGTCACCAACTCCAAAGGAGGGGTCTATGGAGGCTCCGGTGGAGTCCAAATCCTCAAACAAATCGTGGGCGGTTTGTTCATCATTGGATGGAACCTTGTGGTCACTTCAATCATTTGTGTGGTTGTAAGTTTCATTGTTCCACTCAGAATGTCTGAGGAGGAGTTGCTGATTGGGGATGATGCGGTTCATGGGGAAGAGGCTTATGCTTTGTGGGGTGATGGAGAGAAACTTAGCATCTATGCGGACGAGACTACACACCTTGGTCTGGCATCAAGTGGTGCCACTCAAGTGGTCTAGATGCAAAACACGGCGTGGGTGAAAAAACGATGGAGGATTCTAGTTGAATTGATTCATTATTGTTTGTGTATTAACTGGGGCTGTTCGTATATTTGTCATGATCATACTTTTCCTTTTTAATTTACGAAGGATAGCTAACATGCATGGGTCTGAACTTGAAGATGTGATCAAGGTTGTGGTAAGTATGAGCATATCTTAGTTTTTTCGGAGAGTAATTTTTTTTTTTTTATTTGTGTTTGATAGAGAGTAAAAATTGGGGATAAAATTTCATAAATATAATTTATGAGCAAAAATGCATTTAAGAAATTTTAATTTCCATTTTTATCTCTTACTAACCACACCTAAAATGGACTAAGAAAGAAAATATAATAATCTTAGCATTACTTATCACTATCAAAGGCATGGTAAACGATTTTTTTATAGGTTAAAAATGGAGACCTTTGCTAGATATTATACAGAGAGAAAATCTTTGATATAGAATAAAAATAGAGAGCAAAATTTTATCAATACAATTTATGTGTACAATTGCATTGATAAAATTTTAACCCCCTATTTTTATTTTCTTACCAAACACGTACACCTAAAGTGGATGATTTTGGTAGATATTGTAGAAAGAAAATGTAACAAGGTCTTAACATCACTTATCATTATGAAATATTTGTAATTTTGTCTTTATATGATATCTGGCAAAGATGTCCACTTTTGACCCGTTTAAAAAGAAAAACGCCACTTTTGATGGACAAGAGCCTTGATGGGTCTAACAATTTAATCGAGACTTGATGGGTCTAACAATTTAATCTTATTTACTTGGGTATACCCCAGCTTGTGTATTTTATGTGTGTCAATGTCATTGTTTCTTCTCTGTTTTCTTGGTGGGAATGCAATCATCACTTAAACATGAAGTTGCACTGTTCCATGGCATTTATTTCTTTGATGCAATGGATTGAAGTGGACCCTCGTAAAAGGTGGTCATTTAATTTCCACAAAATGGAATAATTTTCCGTCACGTTTTTCTTAGTAAAGTCAAAAAGTTCTGCTTAAATCTCCATATTTTCAAGATTATCGATTCAGATGAACTTGTTCTAACACCATCTCTAGCAAAGAATCAGGGTTCAATTGCATTCATGTGCGGTAGAAGTGGAAATTCCGGACCAAGATGTCGCAGAACATTACTGTAATCTTATGGAATCATGCCAACACTACACTACTTGTAACTTCGGCATTCGTCAGAGTTAGAAATCGAATATAATTAAGGCCATTTTGAAATTAAAGTGGCCGGCTAACCACCACGATAAAACCAAATAATTACTCCATCTATTTCAATATAACTGTCAATTTGATCAAAATAATATATTCTTAAATCAATATATTTGGCCACAATTATATTCAGATACATTGTTTTAAGAATATACCACTTTTATTCAAACTGACAAATCTATTAACACGGAGAGAGTATCAACATCGTTGTGTATAATACAAACACAATGAAACAAACTTGTTTATACCCCATATTATCATAGCAAATATGCTTCACCAGAATTAAACAAATCTCGGTGAAATCAAAAGCAATGATCCCTCCCTACGATTGTGGGAGCACAGCCAAACATGATGGATCTCTCCATGGCATGAACGCCTCTTCATTTGATAAATTCTGACAGCACACAACGTTTAAATCAAAAAATGGCATTACAATAGATAGAGCCTCTAATTTCCTAACTCTTAACTCTAAAATAATACCTCAATGTAAGTGTTAGGGAAGCTAACTTTTGTTGATTCTATGATATAATAATCTACAAAATATTCAATATTTTTAGATGATGGCCACTTGGTTGGGCTAGTAAAATATAAACAAAGATCAAGATCTAGAGTGTTGTAATGCAAAGAAAAAAGGTTTTACGTTGGTACGATATATACATAGTAGTATAGTACTGATAAACCAGAAGAACGGCATATGCTGGGGCAAATTTAGTAATTTTATGGATGTTTTTCAGCTATTCAATTTAACTCCATAGATTTATCATAATTTTATCAGCTCTATGACACATCATTTTCAGCAACAAAGTTCATACATGTATGATACCCACCACAAAAAAAAGGTAGTTTCTGAAGTGTTGCAAACTAGGATAAATGTGGACCAAGATGTAAAAGCAAATAGTTTCTAATAAGATAACTATTATACAGAATTAAAGTATGCACAAAGGTACTATGCACAAATTCGGAAAGACATTGTTGACAAAAAAAAAACTTCGATTGCATGGTGAGCTTCAACGTATAAACTGTAACAAAGTTCTCTGAAGCTCTGATTGTTCCATTATATTTCAGTTTTATCTTGAAAGTTAATTGAAAACCATACTGAAGGCAGGGCATGGCAATGAGGATATTTATAGAGGCTTAGTGACCGGAAGCAAATCAAAATCCGACCACAAAAGACATGTCAAGCATCTTGAAACATGTTAGAGTTATATGTTATCAGGCCAATATGAAGACAGACATTATCAGTTGTGCAGTGCATGAAGATCTAAAACTAGAAAATTAAAAGGTGTATTAGGATGCTGAAAAATATCCAAAGATACTTAATTACCGTCAACCAATAGAAAAATCCGCGTAGGAGATTCAGAACTCTAGAATGATCATCACGAACTGAATCTATTTTCCTTTTCAGATCTGCAAGATGAGCACATAACTCATAGTTGCTAGTCTTCCAAATAGCAATTAACATTTAATGGAGCTAGACAAAAGCAAGTTTCCATCTAATGTATTGGAGGACCAATCGGGTAAATAATGTATGACATTTTTGAATGACTCCATGTTCTATTAGTATGATTAACTATAGTGAATTGATTCTAATTGAAAGTTAAAAATTAACTTTACAGCACAGACAGGTAATGGCATGCACACTGATTCCATAAGTATCAGTGTACCATACAGTTAAATAGCAAGTCGAATATCAAAGAGGAGGCTTAAAAATCCTACTTACCAACATGATGATCAAGAAGAGACTTTCCAAGATAACCTTCCTCATACATTTTAGTACCACCACGAAGCTCTTTATGGTGTTGGACTGGCTTTCTAAGAGTTATGTTTTTTAAAAGCCTCTCATACTCTTCCTGACAGTAAGGCATCTTAAGCTCTTGCATGAGTTTTTTTCTGTACTCTGTGTCTGTGAGTCTCCTTGCATTGGCTTCTTTGTGAAGTTCACGGCAATATTCCTGATTCAACTATGAAGCAACACATATTGCAAACAATCAAAAACAAACTAGAGGAGAATAGCATATAATCGAAAAGATCAAATTCATATGTAAAGTGTTAGATATACATAAAACCTGATCTTGAACGGGCCTTATTATATGGGGTGCCTCATCATGATCGTCATAATCTTCAATCTCCACTTTTATTTTTTTTGCTATGCCGGATGGGGTATGAGTGTGATCATCCTTTGTTACATGATCAATGGTTTGACCCTCAGCTGGGTCAAAGCATGAAGTTTTCACAGCTTTCTTTTTTGGCCTCCCACCCCTACGCTTACCCTTGTTATTATCAGCATGCTTCTGTGCCCCTGAAGCCACACGGTTGCCACTACCATTAGAATTCTTAACAGCACCTTTTCTTGAACCTTTTGGTTTCCTACCCCTGCGCTTACCCCTATAGTTACCAGCTTGTGCCTCTGAAGAGACACTATTGCCACTACCACTAGAATTCCTAACATCATGTTTTCTTGAACCTTTTGGTTTCCTACCCCTACACTTACCCTTATACGTTGCATTTGCATGGTTCTGTGTGTCTAAGCCCACATTGGCCTCATTTGAACCATGATTTGCATTGTCGGTTGCACAAACAGTTAGAGCCTCAGTAGTTGATGCATGATGGTATCTTACAAGGACATTTTCCTGAGTGATCTCAAGTGCATAGAATTTTCCATCAAGCCTCAAATTTTCCAGGAAAAACTTGTACTTGGGATCCTCAATCACACTATCATCATCATCCTCTTCCTCCTCCATCCAGTTTTCTTCAGCAGTGTCATCTTTCTTTGGTTCCGAAAGACGTTGCATCTGACTTTTCACAATGACGTATACACCATCCATGAGCTGCACCATTTCCTCTTCTTTAGTGCCACTCCTTGTATATGGAGCATCGAATTCCTGCAAAAGGGTGTTGAAGTAATTGGACTTTTCCTCGGTTGAACTTGCAAGGACCTTATTCTTCCTCAGCAAGTGACTATATACGTCATGTTCGTAGTCCCAGGCTTTGTTTGTAGGTACTTCCTTCAATGCCTTTGCCATATTCTTCCCCGAGGTGGCTGCTATTCCCACTGAATGGAATGGTGGTAAGTGGGAACCCACCCTTATAAGAGCCATCGTATCAATGGAAAAATTATCAGAATTTTTTTATACAAAATAAGAAAGTTAAAAATGGTCATTACATAGAAATAGAATAGTATAGTATGACTCACTTGTTCATGTATCAACAAAACATGTCACCTTATTTTGGGAAACAAATTATGAGAAATGGTCTAGCTGCAGCATTTTTTTTATTTATAATATATTAATATGTTTCATGGTCACTTAAATTAACTTATGCACAAAGTAGTGTTTTACTTTTGTTATAAGAAATAGCTCATATTATCTGGGGTTATTCTATGATTATATATACGAGAAACAGGACGATAAACTTGGAAGCAGAAAAGGAATGGAATGGGAGACTGTGTTGGCAAGCATGTGTAGTGCTGCAAGGAAACAAAAGTTACTAGGAAGGCATGGAAGTTATTTGTACTAGAGAAAATTCATTTGCTTTGTTATTCTGGGATTTTAAATATGGAGAAGGCGTTTTGCAGGAGAAATATCTTTAGAAGAAGAAAAAAGGAGGATGGAGGACCGATATTGTTTCCATTTCCACATCACACATAAAACAGAAAAGCGCTTTCAAACTGGATATGGCTAACCTCTGCTGTATGCGCGTGTTGTTGTAGAATGGCAACAATGCAGATTGCAGAAACGCCAGTTACTGACTTTTTGATTTTTTGAAGCAACTTGGATGGAGAAGAGTGACAAGTGACAAGTGAGAAGCTGGCAGAGAATAACGTGTACTTTATTGAGCAAAGGACACTCAGCAATAGGATACCACCTTCTAGTTCAAAATCTTTTGGAAAGGTAACTACGCGGGCTACAGTCGTCAAACAACGTCAAATAGTTTTCAGAGAGTTCAGTCTAATCATTATGAATCATTTTGCATTGTTTGGTAATTTTAGAAAGTTATTTAAATAATCTTAAACTCTTAAGAATTTTATATTACATTTTGAATAAAAGTGCTAAAATCAAGTCCGTAAATTTCCCTTAATTTTAACCGTGAATAAATTATAACAAACCATAATGTGGAATTCACTAATCTCCTTATAAGCAAATTTTGATTTTTGATAAGGTTGCAATTATTAGGTCCCAATTAGACTCCTATCAATATCAAATTATCCGAAGTGAGTTTTCCTCTTAAATTTTTATATACAAAATATCTCTTGTAAACATATGAATTTTTAATGAGTCACTAGGAGTTGGCATAATAATAAAAGTATACTATGGTCATAGTAAAAACCTCAATTTGATTTATAAAGAATTCTAATAGAGAGAATAAATTTGACTATATTCGAAAATGATTAGTCTCCTTTCATAATAATAAGGGATACCTTTAAGAAACAAAAAAAAAAAAAAAAAGTCACCAACTTCTAAGAAATATGTTATTTCTTCATTAAATAATTGATACAATTGTTAACTCATTTAAAATTTTTAACGCATACAATTTTGGTAAAAAGAGTATATGTAATTTCCTTAAACTTTTGTTCTTTTGTAAATTATTATCATAAAATCTAAAATCTTATTAATTAATTTCTAAACATTCACTAATGACCTAGTATATCCTTCTGTCTTAATTTTGTTTATTCTCTAACGCTAACAATATGTGAAAATATCTTACTCATCTATTTTATATTAAATTTGATGGTTGATTAATTTATTTATTATATGAAAATATTAATCATATCTAAATAAATAAATCAATATATAAAAATCTATAAAATAAAAAATAAAATTACATTATAGTGAAAAAAAGGTTTATTAAGCAACGGATAAGATGTTACTAAAAATAAAAAAGTATAAAATTACATTATAGAAAAAAAAGTTTATTAAGAGACGGATAAGATGTTACTACGTACATATCATTACCGTTAGTAAGTTAATAAATCCTTATTAAAAGGTTCTACTTAATTATTACTGAATATTTATAAATTGATTAAAAAAGTTTTAAACCTTAGAGTAATAATTTATTCAAAGTAAAACTTCAACAAGTCTCTCTGTTATTCACCCCCTCCCCCAAAAAAGAGAATTCAACAAGTCTGAAAATGTATTTTCCAAAACTTCTGTTGTGTAAGAATTTTTCTCAACTTAAGATCCTCTGCAATTATGTTTAGACTACATATAGGATCTCAATTTTTTAAAACATTTTTTATGTCAAAATATGAAAAAATTTAAACATTAACAAACCGTTGAACTTTGTCTGAATTAGTAGTCATTTTTTTTTTTGGAACTGATGTTAAAGTAGTAAATGACGAAATAGAATAAAATGAGATAAAATGACCTATTGTTCAATAGTTAGATATTTAAAATAATAATGGAATAAAATAATATTATATAAAATTCATTCATTTTAATTTTATTTCATATCTATTTTTTCAAAATTAAAATATAAGATAAAATAAAAATTAACTAGTAATTTTTTCTATTTTAGTTTAGAGTTACTAGTATTGCAAATGAAAACAAAAACCTTTTCGTTTTATGTTTTAACAATAAAATAATATTATTAACTTTTACTTTATTTATCTTATTTTTATATTTTTATTCTATTTTATTCATTTCACTTAACATTATTATTTTTATATCTAAACTAAACCTACAACTGCAACACTTTTAGGTGTGTTTAGATGAAGGAAAGGAAATGAAAGGAAGGAAGTTGGGAGAAAAGAAGTTGAGTGGAAGGAAATAGAGTAGATTTATATTTTCTACAGATATGTTTAGATAAAAAAAATGAAAGGAGAGAAAGATAAAAGGAAAATGACTTTCCCTTGTTTGTTTGTGTGGAAAAGTGAAAGGAAAAAAAGAGGTAATGTTGTCAAATGACAATTTTACTTTTATATTATTAGAAAAAGGTATTTTAACTATATTAATTAATATCAAATAAAAAATTTTATTATTTTTAATTTCATAATTTAAAATAATATCAATCTATTAAATCAAATAAATATTAATAAAAATAAATTATTTTAAATAATAATATTTTTAATTAATCTAATATTTCAAAAATATTACTTAAAATATATTTTATCAATTAAATAATATCAAAAATATTTCAAAAATATTACTTAAAAATATATTTTATCAATTAAATAATATCAAAAATATTATTTAGCTATTATTTAATACCTTGTTTAAAATAAAATATCTATTTAAAATAAAATGCTAACAACAACAAAAAAATTAAAATTTTACATAAATTGTACTTTGAAATTTTTTGTATTTATTTTTAATAATATAATAATAAAAGAAACTAAGTTATTTAGGTAAAATTTTTAAAAATACACAACACCTTTAATAGTGTTGTGCACTCTATCCCTATCCCTATCATCATCATTTTCGCAACATTTCTTTTATGCAAACGTAACGTGTCTCTTTTGCAAGATTAGAGAGCAAAAATAGAAAGATGAAAAATACATATCTTCCCCCTAGTCTTTCTACCCAATGGAGTGGGGAAAAATTATACTATTTATGCACACCCCACTAAAAAAGTAATACTATTTAAACTCTCTTTCCCATATTTTCACTTCAACCAAATAATAAAAGTTAGCCTTCTTTTTTTCCATTTCCTTCCTCTCCCTTTTTTCCCATCTCGAATCCCTCTAACCAATCAAAGCCCTAGTTCAAAAGACAAGGGCAAGAAATCAGGTTCCTCTTGTTTTCCAAGTAAATGATTCCCTCCTTTTGATGTCGCCAAAATATGTTTCATTTTTTTTCTAATTTACGTTAGATTGTCTCATTTGATTACCAAGAAAAAAAAAGGTATCTATATATTTTTACCATTAATCAAATTCATTTTTAATTTTTAACCTTTATAAGATTGATCAATGAATGACAAGAATATACGATAATTAATAATGAGGATTTACATATGATCAGATTATATTAAATTTATGCATAACAAATATTAAACTTGTCAATGCAACGATGCAAAAGGTAGTGTTTTAGTATCAGAAATATTTTTTTGTCGATATCATGAGAAATTTGTAGATGACCTTAAAATAAGAAAAAAATATTATTTTATTTGATTTACATTTCAACATTTTAACTCCATGAATTATTAATGATTCTTATTGTCAATATATTCTCAACATAATAACTAAAATATCAAATTATAAATAAAATAGAATATATTTTTTTCTCTAGAAGTATTCAATAATTTTTTGTTTCAATACTGCAAAATTCTTAAATGCTCTTAGATATTGTTGTGTACTATTTATTATTTAGTATTTAATTATTATATTATATAATAAATATATAAAATAATAATAACTCATTAAATTAATAAAATATTAAGTTATAAACAATACTTTCTCTCATTCTCTATTTGTCTTAGAGAAAATGGAAGAAGAGAAAAGTAAATGAGAGAAAATAAAAAAAAATTAAATTTTTCGCTGTTTGATTAACAATGAAAAATAGAGAGAAAACAGAAAAGGTGGACAAAGCCCGCCTGAAATTTTTTTTTCTCACCACAGCATGGAAAATGTGAGAAGGTCAAAGAAAAAGCTGTTAATTACATTTATACACCTAAAATTTATGGTTAGTAATAAAATATAATAATTTATATTATAGCATTTTATTTGAATGGAAGTTTTTAAAATAAATTATATAATTTAAATTTTATTAATTAAATTTTTTATTAAAATTATTATAAAATTATTTATTTATTCAATTTATAAAACGTAATTAAAATAAAATTAAATTAATATAATAATTCTTTATTATAATAAGAATATATATACTATTTTAATATAATTTTTATTTTCTTTCTTCTTATTTTTTCTTTATCCAAATTATAAAAAAAATACATATTTTTCTTTATTTTCTTTCTTTTCATTTTCTTTTTTCTCTATTTCTCTTCACATCCAAACAACCCGTCAAGCTACTCCACGGGTCTACACCTCCGTCGTAATGTTATTCACTACTTACCCATAGTAGTTCCTTATCCCGTATACTTTACTTCTTAAAGTCGGCGAGTCTTCACCAAAGTGCAACAATTATTTGTTTATAAAATGTTAGACATTTTTAATGAGAGATAAACATAAAGTTATAAGTGATGGTAAATGTTGAAAGAAAAAAACTAAAGCCTTATATTTATCTCTTTAGGATATCCACGTACAATATATCTAATTTTTTTATACAACAATTAGCATTTTTCATTATCTTTCACAGTGGTTAATCGACCCTTTGCCAGTCTAAAGTATGTGTTGACTGTCTTCTTTTGAAAAGTGCCTTTTCATAAATCAAGGAATGATATATTGTATTTTAAAATAATATTATAATTTTTTATATTTCAGATGTTAAAAGTTTTAATTTAATATTTTGAATTTATTATCTTCTATTTTTATTTTTATTTTTGAAATCTTGTATTAAATAGTTATATCATCAATTTTAAACTTCTCTATCCATTTATTAATAGCCATTTTTCATTCCCAAAATCAAAATTTTTCAATTTTCATTAATTCATGCATTTCCAAAACATATTTTTTGGTACAAAATCAAATATATTTTCAATCAAATAATTTCTGTATATTTATAGAGATTTTTTATCCTATATTATTAATTTATTGATTAAAAAAACAAAAGATAGAAATTTAAATAAAATATTTAATATATTAATGACCCAAGCATCTTTATAAATTCCTATTTTAAATATTTTACATTTTCCAAGGCAATACTAACACATGACCAGATACTTTTTGTCGCATGCATCAATTCTAACATATATTACTTTTAATAATATATTAATAAATATAATTTTGTTATATTATTCATATAATTTTTTTTTTACTTTTATGTGTTTTATATCTTTATTTTGTAGTTATGATTGTAAAATTTTAATTTAGTCTAATTTAATCATATTACAGAAATAATGATCTATATCTATTTTCTTTAAAATATTTATATTGCTTATCTCTTATTATATAAAAAGGTGGAAATATCTTAATTTATTTAATGAAGGTAATATCTAAATTTTAATTTTATTAATTTTAAATTCTTTATATCTTTATAAGTCATATTATTATCAACTAATTCATTATTTTATTGGATATTCAAAACTTTTATTTTTTACAAAAAAAATTTGTGGTTAATCAAATTAATTGTCAAATAAATTACCTTCATTATTTTAATTTAACGTCATAGCAAAATTAATTTTATAACAACATTTGGGAGTGTCTTATTTTGTAAAAGTAATATTTTGCCATTATTTAGTTTAATTTATAAAAAATATAGTTATATATGTTAATGTAAACTTGACAAAATCAAAACTTTAGGACAATTTAAATGATTTCAACTATTTATTTTAAGGATACACTATATAACATTTTGTAATATTTTAATATACTTAGACTATATATTGGTTTAATCTATATTAAATTAAACTTGACAAATCCAATATCTATAATTTGGTTTGATTAATTTTGAAATTTTTGAGACTAATAATTGTACACAATCATTAGATAATTTAATTAATTAGTTTCAAAATCTTTATATTTTTATATGTTATATCATTTCAACTAATTTATTGTTTTATCGAGTATTCAATTATTTTTAAAAAATTATATAGTTAATCAAATTACCAAATAAATTACCTTTAATTTTTTAAAATTTAAACTTATTAACAAAATTCATCTTATAAACATGTTTAGGGTGTATGTTGTGAACAATAGAAAGAAAGTTATGTAATAAAAATATTTCTTAATGAAGAGATGTCTAATTTACTTATTTTTTATTTTACATTAATTAATTAAAATATGTGTATATATATATATATTCAAAAATAAAATTATAAAATTAATTTTTACCCAAAAAATTATAAAAATTGTTTCCTGTGCAATGCATACTGCCTAGTATATAAAAATAACCCAATCATTTTCATTTGGAACCAACCTTCATTCGTTCAACAGTAGACCACACATATATGCCTTTGATTCGGATTCTCATCAGCAGATAAAGGAGTATGAAGACGACAATTATTATCAAAATAATATCACCTAGTTTAGTGGGATTCTCATTCTCTTCTCACCATTAATGTCCACTCACACTTACCACCATGTATCCTGTAACTCAAATTCTTTGCCTCTTGGCCCTAAGCATGTCCCATTTTCGTTCCACTTTTTCAAAGGAAAAACAAGGAACAAGTTATCGTGTTTCACTTTTTTAGGTATATAAATTTAATATCTTATATTTAGATATATTTAAAATAAAATAAAATTTCATTAGCTTAATTGAGATATATTCACATACTTTTTGATCTCATTAATTTTATTGTGAATAGACTAACTATATGTTTGATTTCCTATTTGAAAACTTCAAAATTATAGTTTTGTAAAAAGCTTCTTTCTAATTGCTTTTACCAACATTATTGTTTTAAAGTTCCAAATAGGAAACCAAATATATTATAAATATAAAGTGATAAATTTCTATATATGTAATAATTATTTATATTTCAATTAATGGAGGTTGAGTTTAGTAAAAAGAGTTATTATTTTATAAAAAAATTTGGATTAAGTTCATTAATTTTATTCAATTTTTAAATCACATCAAATAATAATAAATAGATTCTTTTTTGAGAACAATATATAATTTTAATTTTCAAGTCATTTATTTTAAAAAAATTATATTTATATCATCATTTAATTTACGAATTAATTAAAATAAATATAAGAAATTTAATATAAATTTTATTCTCTTTCATAATATAACAAATCACGATCCAAATTAGGTATCCATATTTAGTACTAAATCGTATTGTAAACAGAATTGCCTCTGCAGGTACATCTGACAAATTTGAAATATATATATATATATTCTTGTTCCTTATTGGCGTGTGGGTCCCTTCCACTCCACCGTCACTCAACAATCGATTGATCACTTGCTCTCGCTTGCATCATAATGGCAACATAAAGCTCTCCTACTCGACTTGCTTCTATCCTCTGTCCTATCAGTGTTCATGGTGCTCTGCAAAGCCTGCATGCCTCAAACTAGTAAGTTTTGTCATTTTCATGTCTCTGCTGACGGCGTTTCTCAATGAAATACTCAGGTGTTGCTTCTTCCAGAGTTGATAGATGCTTCAATCAAGACATGACAACCATGTATATGAAAATATATTCATTATATATCCATGTTGGATTCTTTTTTAATCCGAGTGCACGGTTTGTTGTGTTTTGTAATTTATATATCTCTCTTGTTTTTATTTGTTTTGGTTTTTAAATGGATAAGTTACTTTTTACTTGTCGCTCTAATAAAATACATGACAAATTATAGATAGCCATGATTTTTGCTAAAATTTGTTTGCTAAAAATATTGCGGCATGCTTATTGATAATTAAAGAAGCGAGTTTTCTTATTTTATTTTATTCAATGATCATCTTTGTTTTCTGTCAAAAATTCAACTAATTTTTTTTTATTTGATTATGTAATTTTGCACAAATTACATTGCAGAGTTCTTGCAACTACGTTAACTGTCACAGTTGGGAACACCTTGTCTTTGGTTTGAATGAATGCTCTGTTTCGGATTCTTTAACTGCTTCCGTATGCTTTTCTTATACGCTTGGATTCATTTTTGTTAACAATTTAAGGAAGAGATGCTGAACTTTTTTCTTCCACTCCAAGATTATTATTTGAAACAAAACTATGTATTTTTATGAGCATAAATATTTGTATATGGCGAATTAAGTCACATGCACTTTAGCCGTCCAAGCTAAGGTTCTTTTCTTGTCAAAATGTTATTTACCTGTTTCTTTTGGTGAATTTTTCTTCCCCTTGAAAATTCTGAAAAGAGACTCGTTCAGGTGAATTTTCCTTGGAGATCAAAGGGGCTTATATGTTTCACCCAAAGTTTAGCTGGGCTGCTCTCAAAATATGGGCAAGTTGGCTAACATTCCTTAGTGTCTTGAGACTCAGTTATGCAATCACAGATCCTGATGTTGAAGGTATAGTAAAATTAGCTGTCATTCCTTTCTTAGAAGAAGAATATATTGTTTAATCTTGAGTCCATGACAGTGTAATGAATTTAAACTGTAAATTAATGACATAATACTATGTGTTTTGAAAAAATATTGCAAGCTTTAACTGAGAAAGTGAAAAACCTTGGTTAGTACAATGATGTGGCACTTTCTTGTTTGTTCTCGTTGACAATGAATCCAATTTTAAGTCATGTTGTCTTACACTTGAGTGCTACTACCCAACTTTTATAAATTTGAAATTCAAACACTCGATATGGGATTTCCACATGGTAGAAATTAGATTATTACTTTTATTATTATTATTATTATTATTATTATTATTTAGATTTAATTTTAATAAACTGTCATAGTTATACAATCATATATAATCACATTATAAAATGTGCTTGACTCCTATCATAACTACCTCAATCATATAAAAATTATAATCGATTACCAATCTATCAAAATTAATCTCTTACTTTTTTTTTTTTTCATTAACCTTTTTGACTATGGAATACTCTACTCTAGTTAATAACTTCAACTTTTATTTGACAATGATTCGTAATCTCTTGAGTATTGACAGTTAATACTCTTAAGAAAATCATTCACATCTACGTTGACAGCATTATCTATTTTGGCTGATATCCAGGTGAAGCATTGGTTGAATTTTTGAGGGGCCTCAATGACTCCAATAATCAAATTAGAGACTGGAATAGTTATTTTGTGAGCCCGTGCTATAGTTGGTCTAATGTCACTTGTAGTAACACACATGTTATATCTCTGTAAGTTCATCCAGTAGAAAGGCTTCTGACTAGTATTTTCATAATCTCGTGTTTTCTTTTCCATATCAATTTTAATTCACACAAGAGAATTTTATTAAGGTTTCCAGTAATTTAGCTTGACAGTGCACTAATTCATCTGCAGGAACCTGGCATCAAATGGATTTTCTGGAACACTTTCTCCCTCAATTGCCAAATTGAAATACTTGGTTAGCTTGTAAGTTGTTACTGCAATAGGTTCACATTTATGAGATTTGATAATTCTGCTACTGTTCTAATCCAGCAATCAGATTAGCATCATTTATCTCAAGTAAATTTTCCTAGATCTAGGAAATGAAGCCATAAATGTTAGTGTAGTGCTTCGATTTTATTTATAGGAATCAGCAATGAATTATGGCAAATGCATGTTTTCCTTTTTCTTCCTAATATAAAAAGCAATTTCAAAAGTGCAGTCTTTAAGATCTACTCCTAGAACCCACAACTAACTACTTTTCTGCATTTTGAGGTTCTCATTTACTGCTATAAACTCTAAGTCATTTTCTGGATATTCATTTATTCCAGATTCTTTCCAAATCGTCATTTTACAAAGAAAACCATATGTCTTATAGAATGTATCATCAAATTGTAAGGCAATCCAACTCTTATTTAGCATATCATGAGAAATCATATAAAATATATACCAAATGTTTGGTTAAGTGGAGAAATTGGCTAATGGCATGGTTTTTGGTCGATGATAGTGATCTGGTGGACTCTTTTCATGCAGGGAATTGCAGAACAACAATCTTGCAGGCCCGTTACCTGACTACATTGCAAACTTGACACACCTAGAATATCTAAATCTTGCTGACAATAAATTTAATGGTTCTATACCAGCTACATGGGGTCAACTTTCCAGTCTAAAGCATCTGTACGGCTGCACTATCCATTTCTAGATGGACCTTCCCTCTTTAATGTATAAAAAAATTATCTAAAAAAGTTTATTAGGTTATCACAAAGTATATTATTGACAGTGATGATCTCATGTATGATCTAGGTTCTTGAGAGGGAATGACTTATCTGGACATATTCCTGATAGAGTTGCAAACCTTAGTGGGTTGGCAGAACTGTAAGAATTCTATTCTGAATACTATTGCTGCTTTTATGACTTGTTCCTGCCATTCTTGATTGCTAGAAATTTATCCTGATCTTGTATGCAATATGGTGCTTCTATATTTTTTATTAGTGCTTTTATTTGACAGGGATCTTTCATCTAATGGTCTTACTGGAAGTATCCCAATGCCACTATTTTCAATTCCAATATTTAAGTAAATTTCTTTACAACTTTTTGGTTTCTTGAGTATTTTCAGCGAGTTGCAAATATTTCTATATTCTGTTAATTTATGCCTTTGTTTTATTGCATTACAATTTTCAGTTTTTCAGATACGCTTCTTCATTGTGGCTCTAGCTTGGAGCAGCCTTGTGTTTCTAAAACTGCACTTCCTGGTTTGTTTGTGTACTGTTATGTTCTGTCCACATAGCTTTAATGTTTAAGATTATGATTAATCCCCCACCCCAACCCACTTAACGGAAAAAAGATAGCTAGAAGGTACTTATTTTTACCTCTTCCTGCAGCTTCAACCAACAAATCAAAACTTGCAGTGGTTGTTAGTTTTGCAAGTTGTGGTTTATTTGCACTTGTGTCTCTTGGGGCTATCTTTGCATATAAATACCATCACATGCACAGACAAAAAAGTGATGTCTTTTTCGATGTTTCAGGTAATTTTTTCCTTCCATGTAAAGTTGGCCAGCAACATACTTCCATTTAATGAGAATATAAAAAACATATCTATATAGGCTAATGATTTATATACCTTCAGAGTAGTAATACATAATGTGCACCCGGAAAACTCCTTACAAAGGTTAAATATCTGATGAATTTTGCAGGTGAAGATGAAAGCCAAATTTCCTTTTGGCAATTAAGAAGATTTTCTTTGCGTGAACTCCAGCTTGCCACTAAAAATTTCAGTCAAGTCAATGTAATTGGCAAGGGAGGCTTTGGAAAGGTTTATAAAGCAATACTCTCAGATGGTACAAAAGTGGCTGTGAAACGCCTTTCTGATTATCAGGCTCCTGGTGGAGAGGCTGCATTCCAAAGAGAAGTTCAACTTATAAGTGTTGCAGTTCATAAGAATCTCCTAAGGTTAATTGGGTACTGTACAACCTCAACTGAAAGAATCCTTGTATATCCCTTCATGGAAAATCGAAGTGTAGCCTATCGATTGAGAGGTAAGCATTATAACTTCTTCCATCCTTTGTTCTCTCTTTAATGTCTAGGCTAAATTGCAGTTTTTTTTACATTATCATCAAGGTTCAAAGCTCAGGTTCAGTCATAAACAAGTCAAATTCCTTGTGAACATAATTTATAGTTACATAGACATAGACTGGACATCAAATCAGGTGATCAGTATGCTGTTTAATGTTTTATAAAATTTTAAAGCGCATACAAAAGATGAAGAGGTGCAAGTAGTTCGTAGTGAAACAGAGAAATAAAGGAATTGGTCATAGGATCTAGCCCTTATAAGGTTTGTGCTATTTGCTTGTAACATTATTTCTACATATTGCCTCAGATTTGAAACCTGATGAGAAAGGTTTAGACTGGTCAATGAGGAAACGTGTGGCTTTTGGTACTGCTCATGGCTTGGAGTATCTACATAATCAATGCAATCCTAAGATAATACATCGTGATTTGAAGGCAGCAAATATCCTACTAGATGAAAACTTTGAAGCTGTTCTAGGAGATTTTGGGCTAGCAAAGCCGGTTGATACAAGGGTGACTCATGTTACTACTCAAGTGAGAGGCACAATGGGTCATATAGCCCCAGAATATTTATCAACTGGAAAATCATCAGAAAAGACAGATATCTTTGGATATGGTATTACACTTCTTGAGCTAGTCACTGGTCAACGTGCCATAGACTTCTTTCGGCAACAAGAGGAGGACGATGTGCTTCTACTTGATCATGTAAAGTTTGCTTCACCCACTACATGATCATTTAACTTTAGTACCTGCTTAATAATGATACGTGGATGTTTTTACGTTGATGTAGGTCTTAATTCTACTCTTTATTCTAATCCTTCAAATATATTTTTTGTAGAAATGATATTTGGGTATAAAAAGTCATTTAGTATGTCTATCGACGTGGGGAAGACATGCATAAATAGTAGAGAATTTACATATATGGTTGGGGAATCAGGGAATCGTAGTGATAATTAATAATGTCATTCGATTCCCCAATCATATACGTAGAAAGCCTCACCTGATTGGGAATTTATGCACGAATGTGATTGGGGAATCGAGTAGCAACATTGGTTGCCTTCATAAGTGAAAATGCAATCTGCTGCCTTTATCTTCTTGAGCTTGTATCATTTCACATGTGATGTTTATGTTGATGAATGTTCTATAAACAGATAAAAAAGTTGCTGAGGGAAAACAGGCTTGAGGACATTGTGGATAGAAACTTGGAGACTTATGATCCCAAGGAAGTTGAGACCATTATTCATGCTGCATTGCTTTGCACCAGAAGCTTGCCTGAGGAGCGTCCAACCACGTCAGAGATAGTAAAAATGCTACAGGGAGTGGGTTTATCAGAGAGATGGGCTGAATGGGAGCAAAATGAAGAGGTTAGTAATCAACTCATGTCTCACCAGTTTGTTTGGACTGGTGAATCCACCCATGATCAAGAAGCTATAAGGCTTTCCACAGCAAGATAAGGGCATAGCTGTAGTCAATTTTTGAAATGTGATTTGCTTGTAATATTCAACATCTGTCTCATTAGTCCATTATGAGAACGGGGCTCATGTCATCATGGCCCCGGCCAGCCTGGCCTTGTACCTATGTTGAAGCTTTTTGTATTTATATATATCCGTAAAAAGATTGTCCGTGTAACTAACTATATTTTTTGATTTCTAATACTATGGTACATAAATGTTTCAGAGAGAATGCCTTGTGATTTACGCAGAGGGAGAAGCATCGAATGATGAAACTTTAGATGAGGAAAACGAAAATCCAACAAAAATTTAACTATGCTACATGCATACAAGGTTGATGTTGCCAACGAAGTGTGGAATTTGACTTTCTTATTATTTACTCCCAGTGGAAGCAAAATCTCTTCTTTATAGAATAACTTTATTCAATCAGGAAAAATTCTCAGAAGTTTAACAGAAAATATGTGATTGTGAAAGGAACAAAGTGGCATGCTGTACTTACCCATTTAAGAGTATAATAGCATTTGAACAAATATTATGTCAAAAACTTGGACTCTCTTAACATTTTTTGTTAATATATTATGTGTGGGACTCTCCACCATCATCTTTTATTGAGACTAGGGTTCACGTAGTTCTCCCCCACTAGTCCTGGAGGCGGTGCCACAACTTGGTCTCCCATGGACTTCTCCTTCTACACATCACTCCCCTAACATCCGCACTTAAAGCAAATAATATAGAAACATTCATACTCAATATTATGCCGATTACCATTGATCCGAACGCAGCCAACCGCTAGTTGAGAAAGATCAGTTTCAACATGAGTGCGTGCAAACTTTCCCGGGAGACATGGGAATCTTATTTATTCACACTATAGTTTTGTTGATCTTAGTTAAGGAAGAAACAAAGTTCGGAGACTAAGAGCAAATTGAAAGATAACGGTCAAAGATCATCCATGGCCCTCTCCCAATGAGTTGATTCCTGCCCTCCTCCAAGTCAAATTTTTTCATGAAAAGGCCATTGCCAATATCCATGAGATCCAAACCCACCAACTAGCTTCGAAACCTTTTTTAGTATGTCTTTCATAGTCAAGCAACCCATTTCTTTCCTCATAAATTTGATGAGAAATGACTTTTGATCGAAGTATATCTATACATAGTATGAAACACCCTATATTAATATGAATGTGAATATATATATATATATATATACGATAATATATTATATATTTGGATGAGAAAATGTTATGTTTTAATATCTCAAAATTATATAAATTATATACAAATTACGTTTCTCAAACTTGATAACCACAGCTCCTTGCTATAGGTTGCTAAGATCCTCTAACACATGTAAGAAAAATTTTGCCGAAGTCGATCAACCTTTCAAGCTTTACTCTCATCAACTTTCGCTCAGGAAGATCTCTCCAACCTCTCTAAGGAGGGGGCATCTTTTACCCAACTAGTTTTTCCTAAAAGATATCCCCACTCTACTCGAGCATCGCTATTCGAATGTTTTCTCGAATAGAACACACTTGTACTCTCACTTATCTACAAATAATCAAGGTTAAATATTATCTGTCCATTTTTTTTAAAAAGAAATGATATTTTAACATAATCGATTCCAACTGATATACCAATTATCTACCATTGAATGGATGTGTGGCTTCCACTTAGACTGAGTCTCACATTCATCTAATGGCATCCATCCAATGATGAATACGTGGTATATCAGCATGAAATACGAGATAAATTATGTATAAATAACACATTTTTTTTTTTTATCTTTGTTATTTTTTTTGCTTTATCTATCATTGTGATCTTCTTTTCAAATCCTATTTTTTAATTAAAAATTTTCTCATTTATTATCCATTGGCCTTTTTTTTTTTTTTTTTTTTTTACAGAAGAAAACAAGTATCAAAATAATTGAACTAACTAAGTGTTATTGATTTTTTTTTTCCACTAATAACAACAATAACACAACAGAATTTAGAAAACCTACATACATGCTAAGATATAAACAATTATTTAATCCTAGTCCGAAAAAAAAAATTAAATAACAATAATTATTTAAATAAATTACATTCACCACCTTTGAAATTTGTTGAAATTCACTCCAACTCCCCTCTATTTCTAAAATCTACTATACAGGTTCCTAAGTTTTCAAATTTCTACATTGGTCTCCCTTACTAATGTTACTCCATTAGTGAAATTAATAGAAATATTGTCATATGCAATGCATATAATTTTTAATAGCATTATTGTAATATTTTAAGCATTATTAACTTATTCTTAAAAATTCATAATGTAATATATATTTAATATTGACACTATATAAAAAATAATTTTTTTAATTTATATGCACTATTAATATAAAATAATTTTTTATTATTTATCAATAGAAATTTAAGGTTTTGCCAAAAGAATGATTGATTATTTTAATGGATAATTATCCATTATTATTTGACAAATCTTGAATTTTTATTAGCAGATAGTATAAAGTTATTTTATATTATTAGTACATATAATTTAAATTTTTATAATAAAATAATAGTCTTAATTTTTATAAGTTTAAATTTTATTTTTTATAATTTTTGGTTATAGAAAATGTTAATCTCCATTTTTGTTAAACATTAATTCTTACAATTTTGAATTATTAAAATATTATTCTGTATGAGATTGAAATATTTCTGTTAATTTCACTACCGGAGCAACACTAATAAGGGAGATCAGTGTAGAAATTTGAAAACTCGGAATTGCACAGGCAATGGGGAAGAATAGGGAAGTTGGGGTAAATTTTGACAAATTTTAGGGGAAGTGAGTGTAATTTATCTCAATTATTTAATGGAAAAAGGCCTGGGATTCGTGATTCATGAAGGAGCTGCATCATCAGCATCAGTAGTGAGTTAAGGTCTTCGAGTTGGCGCTGAGTTGTCGGGGAATCCCAGCACCGAGTTAGGCTGTGAAACGCGCTCAGCCATGGCTCGGAGCTTGTCGCGGTCACCTTCGCACAGAAGAAGATACTCTCCGTCCCCTGTTTCTCACCGTCACACCCACTCTCGAAGGGACCGAACCACCTCAAGGTCCTCTCTCTTCTCTACTTCTTCTTCCTCTTCAATTTTTTCTTTTTCCTTTCACGTTTCGTTTTGATTCATGCGGTTGGTTCCGATTCTTCAGGCGCAGAAGCCGATCCCCGAGCCACAGGCGCCGCAGAAGCAGAACGCGCTCACCGTCCTCTCCAAGGCGCCGCAGAAGGCACAGAAGCAGAAGCAGTTCCTCTCTCTCTCCTCCACCTAAATCGCGCAGTCCTAGTCTCGTCTCGAACCATCTTAAACTCAAGAAAGATGAGGAAGAAAAGAAAAGGTAAACCTTTTTTTTTAAGTTTTTTTGGTCATGAATTGGTTGGAATTGAGATGTGCGATGTTGATGAAAAAAAATGCTAAATGAAGAGGAAATTCCAATTATTAGGATTGATATCAAATAGCAATTTCTACTATGTGGTTGCTATGCTTAATTTGTGATGGGCTCACTAGTACTCTGCGTTTTTATTTAAGTATATGAGAAATAATGTATAGCATTTAATCAATGCTGATATACTCCAAAAGAAAAAAAGAGAAATTTTTGTGGACATGTAAGACATATTTTCAAGAATGTGAGCCTTTTGGTATTGCTACAATTAACGTGATATGAAGAAAAATCTAGCTAGATGTTTCAGAATGAATTCCCATCTTTTCTGAGGAATGAGGATGAGTGATTCACTTTGAAAATGCAACAGGTTAATTTCATTCTTCGCTACTGGCTTTTCTGAAGGAAGCTACTACTGCGTTGTTGTTCCACTTGTTTAATAGGATGAACCAATTGCTGCCTCTTTTGTCTACTGTTCCACTTGAAACTTCGTTTGTTATGGATCAGAAACTTGTTAGAGAGGTATGCCTTGTGAGCATAATAAGCTCATATTTTCCATGTCAATGGATGTACGGGCTAGAAACTTATTGGACAAATGCGAAAGTGAAGCGTTTATTTTATCTAATTCTTCTGTTTTATGGGTGTAGAAATTATTATGACTTGCTTGTGGAATAAGATTAGGCATTTGGCTTCAATTTGGTGCAAAGTTCATGATCTTTTTGGAGGGATCTTTCTCTCAGATATATTGAGAGATTGGAAAGCTTTGTTTTGTTATGGTTTTTTTATTTTCTTTCTTTTGTTAAATCTTGATTTTGTAAGGAGGATCTCTTGTTCTTCATTTTCTTTGCGATTATTTCTCTCTTCTTATTAATAATATTCTTCCTTTTGACTTGCTCGTGTTCCTCTTCATCAATGAACATTTATTTATTTTCTCCAATATTTGCATTTGGTAGCAGGCGTCAACATGAGGAAGAATTGAAACTATTGGAAGAAGAGACTGCAAGAAGAATCGAAGAGGCAATTCGAAAAAATGTTGAGGAGAAGCTTAATTCAGAGGAAGTTAGGTTGGAAATCGAGAGGCGCATAGCAGAGGGTGTGAAGAAATTGTTTGATGATGTTGAAGCTCAACTTGAAAAGGAAAAGGAAGATGCTCTTACTGAGGCTCGAAGGAAAGAAGTAAGTAGGCTGCCTGGGAGTCTTTGATCATTCTCTAAATAAATGATATTATAATAATGGAGAGGGCTTCAAGCATTAAAATTGTCATATTTTCAACAACTGATAATTTTAGTGTGGATAAACTGTGTAGCAGTCCGAGATACCTTTGAGCATCTTTTATATGGTATGACAGTGCCGCTATGCTGCAACTGTGGATCCTCAAATGAGTTAGCCCTTTCGGTGTCAAATATTAATCAGATTATAATATGAGTCTTAGATATTTTCCGGGTTTAATTCAAGATTTATACTGGACCTTTTGCCTAAACAGCCATCCATATCTTTCACTGTCTTCACTTCTTAACACTATCCATCATCAAGAAACTGTGTTGAATGTGTCTCTATCTGTGAAGCGTTACAAATGTATTAATTTGCAATTTTTATCTGAAAAATGGGCCAATTCCTCCCAGTGGAACAAGGCTTTGTTGTTGTTGCATCTGAAAATGTGCATACTACTTTTAACCTATGGCTTCTAGAAAGGCAGGATAAGGTCATAATTAGTTCCCTCCCCCCCAAAAACACGCGCCCTGCAGTCTCATCTCATCTCATCTCTACCATACATGTAATTCACTGCTAAAAAAATTGACCCTGTCCTCATTTGGTTGAGGACTGTAATGCGTTCTTGATATGCTGCAGGAACAAGCTAGAAAAGAGAGAGAAGAGCTGGATAAGATGCTTGAAGAGAATAGGAGGAGGGTGGAAGAGGCTCAGAGAAGAGAAGCTCTAGAGCTGCAACGAAAAGAGGAGGAACGGCAGAGAGAACTGGAGATGATTCGAAGACAGAAAGAAGAGGCTGCTCGGAGAAAGAAGCTGGAGGAGGAAGAAGAGCATGCTAACCGGATGAATTCGTTGGGTAAGAACAAATCTAGGCCTAAGTCTTACGTTTTGTAGTTATCAATTTTTCATTATGTGGTGTTATTATGTATCTCACTCGGGATCCCTCCCCAACTTGTTGTAACCTTATCAGAAACCATGATCTTGAATGAAAATTTTCATACTGCCATAGTTGAGCTTGCAACCACTTTATCACAAGATCAAATAAAATTCGAAATATTATTTTCTATCCAAGGTCCTATGGTCAATTTTATTTGTGTTGCATGACAACACTGCTGGCGCTGGTTTGGCCGTGTGCTACTCCTGCTGGTTTTGAATTTTAGTTCGGAGCCAATAGTCAGTGATCAACAAAATATATCATGGGTCTTGTGTTTAGGGTTTAAGCTTGTATCCTGCTTCATTTTGTTTTTGGCCATTGAAACCACCTGTCTACGGGGACGTTTACAATGCTTCAGTTAAAAATTTGGACATTAATGATCCAAAGAATCAATGTTGTCCAGATACTAATAAAAGAAAGGTGATGGTTTAGATGCAGTAAGGTAAGTTTAAAGTGATAAAACATACACTACCCTCATGGATACACTACCGGTAACTGGATAAATTGTTTGGTGAGTGAAATTTGTTCAATTTTTGAAATGACATAAATGGACACCAAACGAGTATATATTTAGCCGAAACTGTGAAAATATTGTGTAGCAAAGCAATGTCATGTTTTATATTATTTATATATATTATTGGGGCAAGAACGAGTCAAAACATTTCATTTGTTGTGTTATATATATATATATATATATATATATATATATATTGATTGCTTTTTGTATTTTATTATTTTTTTTCCCTTTAGTTGTATTGTATTAAATAAAAAAAGTTGGTACAGTATCATTAGTTGAGTTTATTATTTTTAGGTGTCCTAAAAGTATATATATATATATATTCTGAAGATAGTTAATATATAAACAATGAAGGGAAAATTTTTATAAATGTATGGAGTCGCGGCTATATGGCACTTCTTTTTTAAATAATTTGTAAAATAAAGAAAACATTGAAAAGTTTAATTATTTGATGAAAGGGGGAAAAATCCTTAAAACTAAAATGGATGATAAAATTGTGTTAATTATAAAATACAGAAAAAGAGGATAAATAGTATGTTGTTATTGTCTTGTTTATTCAATGCTATTTACTTACAAAATTGTATTATTTCGATTTTATATTTAATACATTTTGTATAATCTTGTTAGAAAGAGATATTTTTGTAAAAATGATCTTTAGTAAAGGTTTTTTTTTAACAAAAAAAGTAATTTTGCATTTATATAATCTATTTATTAAAACTACTTATGAGTCCATTTGGGTTAAAAGAATCAAAGTGGTTTGTTTATAGATAAATTGGGAAAAAAAATGCAAATAGAGAAAAATTGTGGTTTGGTAAGAGAGAAAAAAATGTGAATATAAATTGTATTGATTAAAAGCACTTTTTTAAATAATAAGTTTTTTTTTCCAAAAAAATACCATTTTGAGCGAACTCATAATATTATAGATAGAAAATGTTCAGCGGAAGGAAATTGTAGTGTGTACAAGATGTAATCCAAGATGGGCATATTACTCATTTTAATTTCTTTCAATTTTGGTGAGTTTGATATAGACCTTTGAAGGGATATTCTTGCTTAATTATGAAAAATATAGGCAAATTTTTTTTTTGTTTGGTAAATAAAAAAATTGGATTACTTTCGCTCTTGACTTTTAAAAGTCAGGGGATACTTTTGAGAATTAATTTATGTTATTTATAATTTAAATGATCAATATGATTTTATTCTCTTTAATGACAATGAAAGTAGAAATTATTATTTTTAATATTTGTATCTGTTATAATCATTTTAGATTTTAAAAGTAACTTTATTAAATACTAATCTTATAATTTCTACTTATTAAGAGTAATTTTTATATTAATTTATCAGTAGTACTACCATAATCTTTTAAGAGCAGCTTTTAAAAAGCTTAAAGAATTCAACAGCTCTAAAAGAATTACAATAATATCAAACCAAATCTTAAATGAAAATTGAAAATGCTACAAATTTATTTTGTTAAGCAAAATAAAACCTAAATTTCGATATTATTGTGGCATAGCGTTGGTTTAGGGAGGGCTGGAAATAAATATGGTACGTGGATCATGTCAAGGCACGGGTTTAAACAAAAAAAAATTATTATTGTAGGAAAAGATTAAATAAAAATTAGATATATGCATTAAATGAAAATTAAGGAATTGTAACTACTCAAAGTTAACTAATAATAAAAGTATATATACGTTAAATAAAAATTTTAAAAAATAATTTGACATTTATATTTAAAAGGAATCTAACCGAGGGGTGAGAAAAAAAGAATTGAAGCTGGGGGAACTAACTCATAAATACATACGGAAGTACTGATAGGATTCTCCAATAATATTTTAAAAATTGTTTTAAATGTGCTAATTAAACATAAAGATAAAAATTGGTAATATTAAAGCTAAGAATAAATTATTTTTCATTAAAATTAACTCTTACAATTAAAATAAAATAAATCAATTTACAGTAACAAAGTAAAGATATGTAATTGAAACACTGCAAATAAATTTTGTTAAACAAAATAATATTATAATTTTAATATTATTATGGGAAATGTTTGTTTTAGTTTGAAGAATGAGGACTGAGAATAAAAAGTACAAATATACTATGTCAAGTTTGTATTATAAGCTTTTACAGTGGTTTAGTTGGCCTCTACACATAGGACAAAAATTGTCTAACCTTGTAATATTTCGTTCCAGAGCGATTCATTTTATCTTTTCA
This sequence comes from Pterocarpus santalinus, assembly GCA_031439595.1. NCBI lineage: Eukaryota > Viridiplantae > Streptophyta > Magnoliopsida > Fabales > Fabaceae > Pterocarpus > Pterocarpus santalinus. The sequence goes on from CM062529.1 coordinate 20,207,987, forward strand.
AGACAAAATTCTATTTTTGGTGACTGGACAAAAATTGGATCATTAATATCCATCGTTTAGAATGGAGCATTGTAATCATCACCCCATACTACACCAACCAAAACTAGGAAGAAGCAGAGGAAAACAGAAAAGCCAATAGTACTATTTAGTAAGGAAAGGCCGACAAATATAATTTAAGTAACAGAAAATCGGAACTTAATGGTGCCCTAGAGAAGCCTTCTGGCTCTCTTGAACTTCTTTGGAGTACAGTTATATTTAGTACAACCCATGCATTGTTGACTGTTGTATTTGAATTATCCACCATCCATCCTACAGGCGCTAAAAAAAGTCAGACATACTAACATTTCTCAATTTGTTAACAATCGTGAATGCTTCTGTTTATAAAATCCCCAGTAACTTGTCAAAAGAGTGCTTGAAAATGTGCAAAGACGTGCAAAGTAACCTTGATTAACTTCACAATCTCCAGATACCAACTCTTACAAGTTAGAACGGACCTGGGGGTTCATGTTTAAGCTTAAACTTGGGCACTTGGCAATACTATTTCAAGATTAAAGTTTATAAGGTTTTCATATTTCTAGTATTCATTTTCTAAAATAAATAGACATGCATGTTGGTTTAGGAATATTTTCGTTTTATTTTATTTTTCAATGGAAGGCTTAGCTTATCTCTTTCGTCTCACTTGATTCTCATGTTGTGCTCAGGTCACTTTACTCATTTTCAATTAATTTCAATTAATTCACTTCTCTGACGTGATGAAGGGCAGGCTCTCTACATTAGAATTAGGGAATTTATAAGGATATTCTATTGTGACTTGGACTGCAATACTTGGCATAGTTAAAATTAAATCCGGCAATCATGTGTCTATACACACATCAGATGCTTTCTTCTACAAAACTAATGGGCTTGATTTGAATAGAATTTTAAATAGAAACATTCAAGATGGTGTATTCAATATTCAACTGGTAGCTTGAGGACTTCCTTGTTTCTCCAATTCTCACCGAACTAATGCCTCTATTCAAGGTTGTTTCCTTTTTTTCAGTTTTTAGAGGGAAATTTATTTTGAGACTGATTTTCAAGAGCCAAAAATTATCAAACCCTTTTTTTTCTTTACTAAATTTAAATTTCTTCTTATATTTAACAGAAAACCTTAAAAAAAAATAAAGAAAAAAAGAAGACCTTGTTAAATGAAATATATATATATATATATATATATATATATATATATATATATATATATATATATATATATATATATATATATATATATATCCCAGTCCTACGGATCAGTCTACATACAGCTGCAACGGTAAAGGAAATGTAGTAGTACAATGAGTAATATAAAAGCATGGCACTTCTAGCCTAGGAGAAATGAGAAGCAAATGCATCATTGCTATGATTCTTAAAGTAAGGTATAACACAGTAAGAACATCTCATTTTTTATTTTTTATTTTTTGGTATCTCATTGACTCATTCTCTGGCAGACTTGATTTCCAAATCATGGAAGTATAATAATTTTCATTCATATAACAAAAGTAGGGAAGAAAAAACATTATAGAGAAGCCAACTAAGAGGGTGTTTGGTTATATTTCTTTTTTACTAAAAAATCATTTTTTATCCAAAAAAAATTATTTTTCATATATTTGAATAATTTTTTAAAAATAATCAAAATTTAAAAATATATATATTTTCAGCTTTTTTACAAAAATTAAAAAGATTAACTTCTAAAAAAATTAATTTTTAACTTTTTTAACTAGATATAAAATTTAAATTTTATAATAAACTTTTTTCAAAAGTTAAAACAAATGCACCATAATTTGCTCATGCCCATATAGGCTGTTAATGGGTTGACCTGTAGTGCAGTGGCAAGTGATGTGATGAAGTGAGTTGCACCGTCGTTGTCTTATGAGTTTACAAGCACAAATTGAAGCATATTGTTGCAGAACTATGCTGTGATATGTTGCAGACATGTAAAGATCCTGGCTGAATTGTGATAAAGGAGTGATGGATCAAGAATGGCACGCAACACCAATAATTATATTCATATCATGCTAGAATCGACTAAGAGGTAGCTTTACTCAATGGGAACAGGTCAAACATGCCTCTGGAGCCGCCTGGACTCTTCCCCTTTCTTTTTTATTTTTATATAGTTTTGTGCTAATGTAGGTGTTCTTCCTAAATCTATCACCGCATGGATTATGTCATTTCATATCAAATGGACACTTGCCAACTAGAAATGGAAAAACAAAATTCTAACATGGTTGCTGTTTTTAATTATCTTGTACCACAACTTGTTGGTTTAAGTAGTCAGGTATTTGTTTAATATTTTTTTTTAAGTAAAATTTTGAGTTGGAATATTTTGAATGAAAAGATTACTATTAAGAGAGTTTTACAGTTAGACAAGAAATTCGACTTCTCTCATGTGTTTTCGCCTTCTAAACTCGCATTAGGAGGGTCGTGGAGCAATCAGCCAGTGGGTCGTTCCTTGGGCCCAATCGTCCTCGGTCTAGGATCCTTTCCCTCTGTCCATTAGAATTCAAGCCTAATAATCCCAATCAATTCCGCCGATGGAGCCATAACTTTCTCCTAGCATTAATGCCTCCGTCCTATAAGTACTATAAAAATAGTAACACAATTCACTTTGTTGACCATAAGAAAGAGAGAGAGAGAGAGAGAGAGAGACAGAGAGAGAGAGTCCTTGCCACGATGCTCTACCCCCTTTAGACAATCCTTTGCCATCGTGCTCTATCCCCTTGAGTTAAGACCGGAACATTTACCTTTTAATGGTTGGTTCAATTCGAACTAAATTAATTGAGATTTGATAGACTTTAAATTAAGCCAAAAATTACCCTTTAAAAGAAGAAAAGTCATATTTGATAAAGGAATATAAGTTGCTTAATCTTTTAACTTTATGAAGCAAATAGTCATGTACCAAGGATTAGCTTTTTATGTATAGTCCATATAACATGAATCAATTAGTCATTTGTGACAATTTTTTTTTTGGTCTAAACTGTTAATATTTAAAGTTTCCTAAATCTTAATTAATTTAATTTGAGTTATATTAATCTATTATGAGATAAAATTTTTCTAAAGCTAATATTTTTTATTATGGGTGTAAGTAGATTAAGTCGACTTGATGAACCCGAGCAATCCGAACTAAACCAACTAAATTGGTTCGATTTGGCCATTGGGTCAATTAGGCACAATTCAATTGAAATTAATCAATATTTGGTTTAGACATCAAATTAGGGGATATGAGACCTAACACTCCACTCGACCACCACCAATAGTGTTTTTCTTTCTTTTTGGTTTAAAACACCCCCTCACCCACCCATCTTTCCCTAACCCCATAAGTGAATAACGGTCACCTTGATTCTAAAATGAGTTTGAACAACTCACCCATCCACTCACTACAACCCATAGCCACCACCAACTTATAGTTCACACTTCGCATAGCACTACCACTCTGCAGCTGACCACCACTGCCATCAAGTCTTGGGCGTAAACTTCCTCCCTTGTGTCGTCGATCACTACCGCACGACTCACAGCAGCCGCGTGATCTCCTTCATGGTATGCTTTGCTACATGAGCTCCCCCGGCGCCAAGTGTGCATTGCTGCACAAGATTCGCCGCTCGTCGTGGTCCCTTTTGGGTCTTTTTTGTGTGTTTGATTTTCATGGGTGACGAATGAAGGGTCAAAGAAGATCAGATTTTTTGAGATGGGGTTTTGGTTAATATTTATGTTGGGGGTCTCCGTGACTGATATCATTGAAATAGCAAGTAGTATAGTTTTATTTAGCCTGTTTTTAATTAATTATTAGTCTTTCAACTTAGTGTGATTTGAAAGTCTAGACCTTGTTTCATGGATTAATGGATTCAGAGTGCGATTGCTCTTTGGAAATGTTTCGCTCTATTCTTCATTCTTTTTTTAATGACTATTATTCATATTGTTTTAGCTATTTATATTTAACACTCATTAGAATTTGAAAATATTAGAATGATTCAAAATCTAAAAATTTGCTTATATGAAAATTTTGATGTTTTATAGTTTTTTTTTTAAGAAATTAAAAAAATAAATCGAGTAATTCAATTATCTAAACTGAACCAACCCAAATTTAATTAGTTCGGATTTGGTTAAAAAATTTCATAAATCCGAATCAAACCAAACCAATTAAAATTAACCGGTTCAGATTTATTTTTTCCTCAAATTCAATCCAAATCAACTCGATTGCTGCCTTCCTTTTTATTCACTAAATTTGAACATGAGACTATAGTTAAATGAAATTACAAGTAATGAATTACTTGAACTAATTAAGTATTAGTGATCACATGTGACAAATAATACTTTAACTCTCTTTACGAAAATTTAGGTATGATTTTGGTAATGTTCTATCAAGAGGTACTCTGATTAATGTAAAGTATAAGCTAATTTTTTTTATTTGGTAAATTAAAAAGTTATGTTGCTTTTTTCTCTTAGGTTTTAAAAATTAGGATGTGCCCTTGGGAGCCTTCATGAGATATTTTTTAGAGTTAGTTTATGCTCTTTAAAATTTAAAAGACTAATATAACCTTACTCTCTTTAATGATATTAAAAACAGAAATTATTCTATGTAGTATTTATGTCTATCATAGTTATTTTAGATTTTAAGAGTAACTTTATTAAATACTATTTTTGTGACTTCTACATATTGAGAACAACTTTTATATTATTTTATAAAACAATATTACTAAAACTTTTTGAAAACAATTTTTAGAAAGCCGAAAAGAGCTCAATATCTCTTAAAAAATCATAATAATACCAATTCAAATCTTAACAACATTATAAGCAGAGCTTTTAGGTAAAGACTAAATTTTATTTTCTTTTTCAAAAAATAAATAATTGAAAGAATTTCTCGATCGTAATAATATCTGGTGAGTTAATATTATAAATGACGATATTTCCTTTTTGTACGTAAATGACGAATTGACAATACTTGTTTAAAGACAAAAAAAAAAAAATACAATAATTTATATAATGAATAATGTAAATAACATTAAAAAAACAACTATAAAAAAATTACTGATACAGTGAAGAGAAATCAACGTATTACTAACTATACCTAACCACTATAAGTGGGATTTCTGTCTTCCAAATCCAATCAATTTACACGAGGAATAACTGCAGAATATGGTGCCAAGAGTTTAGAATTTCAATAGTATGAGGAGAGGAAAACCGAAATTACAGAGAATAACACAGAATTATTTTTTTCCAAAATTAATGATATTTAACGCATGACATGATTATCATTCTGTTCAAAACTTGAACGAAATAGCTATAATACATAATTATTCAATTATAATTTTCAAATATAAATGAAGATAGATGATGGGCCGCTTGTGATAGCCTTCCCTAAATACATAATCGCATTAAATAGGTATTGAGGTCTTTACGGGTAATTTAATTGTTATATTATCATTGACCATGGTTATGATATTGCTTCATTAATTGGGCACAAATAAGTCATGCTTTCATACCAATTATGGGGGATCATTGGGTCCAGTGATCATTTGGTTTCCAATTTCCCCCACATTTTTTTTTTCAGTTTCTCAACTTCATGTCGTTTAAATATTAGAATACATGATCAATGAAAATCGTAGAAAACATAAATTAGTCACATACTCGTATATGTGCACATGTAATGGTGAATCTTATATAAAATCAAGCATCATAATTAATATGGAGCAGACTCAAAAGTATTGACCAATGCTATATAAAGTTGTAAATTTGAAGGGATAAATAAATTGGCATAATATCTTTGTCTTTAAGGGCCTTCTTACCTAACTGAAAAAAGGATCATCAACCTACCTCTTTTGCTCCATAGATGCGTGGAATTGAAACAAAGCTCAATTTTCTACTCCTTTCAGCAATTAGTAAACATGTTTGTCCACCCAACCTATCCAATCCAATCTAATCCCTTCACAACTCTTATGCAAAATTCCAATCATGGACAAAACTGAGGAAAGAAAAAGGAGAACAAAAAGGTATAGATCTACACTGAAAAATATAATATTTGATACAAGCTTGTTTTATATACTATAGTAACTCTATCACTTTATCTATGGTTCTAATGATTTATATGAAGTGTGCTGTTCACCCAATTCATGATCAACATCGATCATAATAATCGCTGTCCATTATTGCTCTTAGATTAGTCGGCCATATTTGATGCCTCTTTCTGAAATATTTGCTCAACAAGAAAAGAGAACCTTAAAAAAATTCCCCAAATAGACTAATATTCCCAAAGCCAAGCCACCCTCTATCACTCCTTGGCACCAAGACAAAGCCAAATGTTGCTACCGTACGTGTTAGAGACTCTTGGCTTATGGCACAACAATGCTGCCTTAGATTAGAAAAATGTTATATGTATGGGTGTAAGTTGGCATAATCCCACGTATGTTCACATAACATAACTTCTTAAATTAATGTCACTACGGAAATAAAATCTTTATACCAACCACAACGCAAGACCCGGTACTTGCTGCAACACCACGCTCGCTGATATCTCAACTTCCGCTCTCATCAAACTCTTGACGTCTCTCTGTTTACCCTGAAAAACAAACTCCTTTTACCCTCTCTCATTTTCCTCATTTTTTTTTTTATGACAAGCCAAAACTCACCCTATTCAACCCCACTTGGTCTTCTTCAAAAGAAAAAATCCCTTTATCTGCTCCTCCGCATTCGAGGGAAACGTTACAATTTCACCATTTTCTCATGTGATTAAGACCATTTCTCTAGCAACAACAACCATATATATATATATATATATATATATACACACACATATATCATATATATTCCCACAATACTCATAACCCTTGTCCTTCACTCAATCCACTTCATTATATTTCCTTCACCATTCCACACCCTCATCATCATATTTTGTCATGGCTACACTGCAACGTTCATCATCATATTTCATATTGGTGACACTGCTTATAGCTTTTCTCTTTGTTGATCCAACATCCTCAACATCCAGAAGAACCATCGAGCATCACCAAACAGCTTCTCACCCTCATGGAATCCGAGTCAAGCTTCATCATGTTGACTCAGGAAAGAACTTAACCAAACTAGAGCGTGTCCAACACGGGATCAAGCGCAGCAAGAGCCGGCTTCAGAGGCTGAATGCAATGGTGTTGGCAGCATCATCATCATCAACACAAGAAGAAGATTCCCAAGTGGAATCCCCCATCCATGCAGGGAATGGCGAGTACTTGATGGAGTTGGCCATTGGGACACCACCTGTGTCCTACCCTGCGGTGTTGGACACTGGCAGTGACCTCATGTGGACACAGTGCAAGCCTTGCTCCAAATGTTACAAGCAACCAACAGCCATTTTTGATCCCAAGAAGTCCTCCACTTTTTCCAAGCTCTCATGTAATAGCAACCTTTGCAGTGCCTTACCCTCCTCAACTTGTAGTGGTGGTTGCCAATATATGTATTCATATGGTGACTATTCCATGACACAAGGCATTTTGGCCACCGAGACCTTCACTTTTGGTGACTCTAAGGTTGAGGACATTGGCTTTGGTTGTGGTGAAGACAATGAAGGAGATGGCTTTGAGCAAGCTTCTGGGTTGGTGGGGCTAGGGCGTGGCCCTTTGTCATTGGTTTCTCAGCTGAAAGAGCCTAAATTCTCTTATTGTTTGACCTCAATTGATGACTCAAAATCAAGTGTTCTTTTGTTGGGGTCTCTAGCTAAGGTTAATGGCACAAAAGAAGCAGTTACCACCCCTTTGCTCACAAACCCATCACAGCCTTCTTTTTACTACCTTTCCCTTGAAGGTATCTCAGTTGGTGGCACTCAATTGTCCATCGAGAAGTCCACTTTTGCAGTAGGGGATGATGGAAGTGGTGGTGTGATCATTGACTCAGGCACAACAATTACCTACATTGAGGAGAGTGCTTTTGATGCACTCAAGAAGGAGTTTGTGTCTCAAACAAATTTGCCAGTGGACAATTCAGGCTCAACTGGCCTAGATGTTTGCTTCACCTTGCCATCAGGGACTAACCAGGTGGAAATTCCCAAGTTGGTTTTCCACTTCAAAGGTGGGGATTTGGAGCTTCCAGCTGAGAACTACATGATTGCTGATTCAAATTTGGGAGTGGCTTGCTTGGCCATGGGTGCTTCCAATGGGATGTCCATCTTTGGCAACACTCAGCAGCAGAACTTGTTGGTGAACCATGATCTTGAGAAGGAGACCATTACTTTCATCCCTACTCAGTGCGATCAGCTGTGAGAATATGTGCCATCATGGAGTGTCTGAAATATGTTTTAATTGCTTTGTTTGTTTTTTGTTATTGCCTCACAAATATTGTCGCTGTTATGATTGAATTTCTTAGTTGTTTTAATATTATTAGAATTTTCATTCCATATGCAATTCAATTGAAACTGCAGAACAGACAAATAATCTTGATCATGATCATTTGCATAGATGGGTTCGATGTAGTGTTACTAAAGCTTTTGCCACTGTGCAAGATAGAATGGTTGCTCAACATCCCCACCCACCAATAACTACTTTACCTATTCTGAGTTCTTCTATCTCTATATTACGTAACCATTAAGGGCAACAATAAACTGTTATTGCATCCAAAACGCGCTGCTCAAAAATCAGCTTAGAAACAGTACAACTAGTTACAAATTTTTTCTTGCTGCCAGATAATCTAAGAATTTCTCTGACACGTATATACTCAAGTTCAAGAATCTTACAACTTTATCTTGAATATTACAAAAGATACTCGATATGTTTCTTAACCAAGTTATAATAATATTTTACATCAACTTTCGTTTATAATTCTGCTCAAGTGTACATGCAACTCTTTCCCAAGCCAATATACTTTTGAGGACAATTCTTTAACCTTGAAGCCAAGCAATAGTCGAATCAGTTGCTCATCCGTTCCTTTTTTTGGGTCAACTATCGCTTCCTTCAAATACAACAAATTAACTTTCCTTCTAGATTGGTCATTTTTTTTATTTATTTTTTTAAAGGAAAACGCTGAAACCCATAAACCTGAAAAATGATATTTATACTAATGATTTTAGACATTATTTAGACATCTAAGGATTGATATATAAAAAATTAAGAATTTTAGTTGAATGTGAGTATTTGATAGATATGATAAGATAATTATTAATAAATTTAAAATCTTTTCACCGATTCAGTAGTAACATAACTGAAATGTCCATAATGTAATTAATAATACTAATTATTTTTAATAATATTTATTAATAAAATTAACTTTTATAATAATAAGTAATAATTAACTTTTTTATTTTTATTAATTAATAATTATTATTAACTATTTATTATTATTATTATTATTATTATTATTATTGATTTAAGACATATATTGTTCATTAATCTTTTTAATATATCAAATAGCGTAATATAAATTGCGACTTAGATTATTTATGCATACCAAATACTATATTTAACATTATCAGTAATTTAAAAGATGTAAATTTTTTTAGTAGTAATCTATATTATTGGTAATTTTAGTAGGTAATGTGTCAAATACTACCTAAATAACTAAGTCACTAGGAGTAATTTAATGATGAGGGATTTGAATAATTTGTACGAAGTCCTAGATTCAAATCTCATTGCCACATATGTATCAAAAAAAAAATCACTAAATAACCACAGTATCCATGCGAGAATAATGCTGAAATTATACTACTTATTACTAATTCTCGCCTGATTGGTTACAAAAGATTCCTAACATTACTGAGCCAATTCGTCGGAAGTAGCACTGCTAGAAGATGACCGATTCGTTGCTCCACTCTAGTATTGGACTAACGTTACTTCCGTAAAAAATAATCCAAAATCAACCCCCGAGCATTGGGTAAATAGATTGCAAAATAGGGCCTCGTTAATTATTTTTGCGAAGAAGGGCTTCTCCGTTTGTTCTTTTTGTCTCAGTTTAAGTTTTGTGATCTTGTAAATTGTAAAGAAGGCAAGAGAGGGCTCAGAGCAACGATTCCCCCGACATATTTCATATAGAAGCCACATTTGAATACTCTTGCTTCGTTTAATGCTATTTGTTATGAATTATGATCTAGAAATGTAGCATCGTGTGCTCCTAACGGTAGAGGATTCCTTTGCAGGACAATGAAAGTGTTTGTGGTATTGATGAGGACTTTGACAAGGGACTTTGGAGGAGAATTCTATAAAACTTGCTAAAGATTGGGACTGTGACGTTTAGTATTATAGAAAATAAACTGGTATGAATCTTCACGAGAAATGTTCCTTGTTTCTCTTTAAGCTGTTTCAATATTGTGTTGGGTTAAGTGGGAAGTTAAAGATGTTTTATATGTCATAAGTACTAACATATGTTGGAGATGATAGTTAATTTTAATATTATTGATGAATGAATGAATGCTTAACCTTTTATTTTTGCCATAATGTTGCTCCTTAGTGTTTATCCAGGAAAACCAAGAAGGATGGAAGTTTGATGTGTCATCAATGCCAGCGGAATAAGAGTGGAGTTGCTTTTGCTCAAGTTGTAATAGAAAACACTATTGTTATGAATGCCTTGACAAGTGGTAAGCTTCGCTATTTCTATTTTTAATATTTTGAGAATGAGTTGAAAATTGTTTTATACAGTCGTGTCTTGAAGAAATTAATTAGTTTCCTACAATGATACATGCCGAGCAGCTTTTTGCCTCTATTGTTTTAGAGCTTCCAGTAGCTCACTATAATTGAGATGAATCAAGTGCCCAGGAAAAACCAAAGAGAAAGTTAAGAATGCATCTCCATGCTGTTGGGGTAATTGCAACTGCAAAGCTTGCTTGCAGGAGGTTCTGATGCTTAGGGTGGATGCTATATAATGAGAAATTGAGAATTTTTGAAACTTGTTTACCTTATTTTTGTTTAACTTATTTTCCTTGTTTTCACATGACCGAGAAGTAAATGCCAGTGTCGAATTACATCGACTGATGTACTTGCTTTATAAAGTTAGAGATTGAAGCCGCCCTGCCAGCACTGAAATCCCCCTTCGTTAGGAAATGCCAAAGGTCCTCGTGTAAATATTATTGTTTGACACATTTTTAATTAATTTTTTCCCCTCAAAGACATGAGACAAGAGACAGCCGTCAGATTTAAAAAGAGACACATCCAACGGATGTAATCATGTTCTGCGTGATGGGAGTAACGTTAGTCCAAAACATTCTCGGACCAAGGAATTGGTCACCATGCTAGAGTAGGGGCTTAACTTTTCTGCTTCTGGCGGACACATCTTGCAAGTATTTGCTACTAAAAAGTAATATATTACGTAGTGAAAAAATTATTAGAATTTTTTATAGAAAATGGTGATAGTTATTAAATAAATAAAATAAAATAAAATCATAGTTTTCCTATTTAAAAATCAATAAGTATGGTAAATCATCCTAACAAACAAATTCCATAATAAAAAAATAAAAACGACACCAACATTTTTCCTGCAACTAAATTGTTTGAGACTATGAGCTAAAGGTTAATCATACACGAAGAAAAGTCATTCCAATCGCCCATACATACCTTGTTTTCTAGAGGCCCATGGGTCGACCCATAAGAATTGTCTACGGCCCATTAAATGACTAAATAACTATATACGATGACCGTGAAAGTCTTTGACCCATGTGCCCCTTTTTGTCCAAAAGAAAATCTTCCTCTCAGGACCCAAAAATAAAAAAAGAAAGGGGAAAATCTTCCTCTTGCATTTTTCATTCGTGTATTTTGGTGTTATGCCCACATCTTTATCTTCTAGAAGACTGAAAACTTCTAAATACAATAATATTATTACAATGAGATGTTGAATGAGAAGGTATTGCCTCAACTAGCAGAATCATACGGCATATGTATCAAAAACAGAATCATACAGCATCAACTCATGGTATAAGCCCGACGTGAACTCATAACATCCACAAAATATCTCCAAGCATCATTCTTTAAATATTCATTGTTAATATGATTGTTGCAAGAATTTAATTTGACAGATTATTAATCCATTAAAGTTGTTTGATTTTTATTATAATTACTTTAAAAATTATATAAAAGACAAGAACATTTAATTAATTAATAATATAAAATATTTTATATAATATATCAAAATTAATCATTTATTATTAACGTGTTTGGTTGTACTTTTGTAAAATTTATTTTGGATAGAATTGATTTTATTAGAATTAATTTTAAGGTAAAGTGATTTATATTTGGTAGTACCTCTAAAAGTAATTCTAATATAAAGTAAAAATTTTTTACTTTTCCCATAATCAATTCTAGAGACAAGAATTGATATAAGAAGTATGTAACCAAATATTACAAAAATTGGTCAGAATTGCGATTCAAACTTCGTACAAACAGGTTTCCAAACACACGCTATGATGTCCACTAAATAATTTAATTGTTCTAATTAGTGATTAAATTTGTTAAAATCCTTTGCTATTATTTGTGCATAAAATATTGGCAAGAGTTGAATTTAATGATAAGTAAATTATATCTAAACTCCTAAAAATATTCCAAAGGTTATAAAAATAATTATTTAAAAATTACAATACATGTAAGAATACTCTATTTAAAGGCAAAAAAAAAAAATCATTTATGAATAAGTCATTTTAAAGAAGTTTTTATGAACTTTAAATAATGATTTTTTTCTTTATTATTTTATGCACAACTCAACGCAAAAATTTGGACCACTAATTTCTCATTCAGTAAGTCGTCTGTGCACTATAGGTCCATGCATCTATCATTTTCGGTTTAAGTTTTTGTTAACTAAGTTTTCATAAAATAGTCATACTTCAGAGTTCAAAAATATAATAACCATACTTTACATTTCGGGTATGTTATTAAAAACTGCTGTCATAAAATACAACATTAAACTAAAATTCTAGTGCTTGCAAAAAGAAAAAAAATTCTTGTAATTTGATGCTCATCAACATTTTTTTTTCTTAACTCATCAAATCATACCTATTGACTACTTGCAAGGGAACTACTGTACATGTATAATTGAGACAAATTATATCAATATATTGTTAGTTTGGTTATCAATGTTAAGTTAATTCAAGTAATTTGATACTTGTTTTTCTTAAGTAAAGTTTTGGGTTCAAGTTTTATAAATAAAAAAATAACATTTAGAGAATTTTACTTTCATAATAAACTAATCTAATTTGAGTCAAATTAATTAGAGTATAATGAGTTTCAAATAATAGTAGTTAATATAAAAAATATATTATTTGATTGGTTTAAAGTTTAATAGTTGTGAAAAATTTTTTTTATGAAAGTATTTTTATGAATGTGTCTTATTCTACTTTTTCGTTTATTAAAATGAAAACCAAAAGTACCCGCTCCAATTCGGCAACTTATATGAGTCACGTTACTAATATTTTAAAGTTTATATGGGTTTCTTGCATTTGGAGAACAAAAAAAATCAAAACGCATGTGAGAAAGTAAATTGAAAAGTATACAGTGGTACAAAAGTAACAATAGGACTTTCCCGTTTATGTATCATTATGATATGGGTCATGGATTGATCCGTCGGCTTAGCAAGATCATTGTCTGCTTTTTCCTACCTCCCTTCTCCCAAGCTTGACACGGTAGTTTGGCTGCTTGGTCAGTCAAGTCTTTATCCTTCCATTATACCCGCCAAAGGATCCTTTTTTCACCAATTAAATGTATTCACTTTTTAGAGCTCGAGGTTAAGAGCTTCTGATCTATTTAAAATTTTTATTTGCTTAACCCAAGTCCCAAATACATGAGAAAAGTCTAGTTTATTCCTGTCTTGACGTATATCTCGCATAAATGCCAAGTACCTCCAATCCCGTACAAATACTATAATATGGGTAAGGGTTAAGTAGATTCAACTTTGCCAAATTTTTCTACTCTCTCCACCTTCAATAGAGACAACATGATCAATTTTTGGATTTCTCTTATTAATGGGTTATTTATAAATACATGTGTAACTATTTGATAAATCCAAAGGCATGTCCAAATACTAAATTGAGATGAATTTTTTTTTTCTTAGCCTAAATTTTTGTTTATAATAAAAATACTAATTTGTACAGAACTGCTAGGTGGTGGAGTGGCGGGTCCGATGGTCGGTCACATCCAATGGTTCCAATGCTTTTGGATATTGCATCACAAATATTCCCTTTGAAAAAGATAGAGAAGGCACGATCGCATTCATTCATTGTAGCATCATATATTTCACACTGTACGGCCGTCTCTCTTTAGTTGTGCCAACTTGATTTGAATTGCAGGCTTGCCCGGAAGACTATGGGGACACCACTAATATGGATGCTATAATTATTTTCACACAAAAGTTGATCTTAACCAACCATTTGGTAAGACTATGACCGAACAAAACTTTGATCATATCATTTATTTTATAAGTTTATAACTCATACATATCAAGTGTATTGGCTCATTATGATTTGAATTTAACTTTTGACACTTTTGTTGTTTTGTGGGGTTCAAGATGCTCAACTTTAACATGTTTTTATCTTAAATTGAAGCAAGTAATTTTCGCAATTAACTTTTTATTGGACATAAAAAGAGTTTACCTAGAGAGAAGAGAGAGAGCCTCATTATTTTTTTAATCTTTAGGATACCTCTACTTTGAGGTATTATTATGGTTAAAAACCTCTTCAAACAATTCATCTTATCTAATATTTGATTCTCAATTTTTTTTTTTTTTTTGGGTTGAGAGTATAACTCTATAACAAGTCCCACATCGGGAATATTACCTTTAAGGAAAAGTCTTAGAAGAATTTGAGCTCTCCAACTCAAATAATTAGTTTTTGAAGTGTAATTCTTCAAAAGAGTTATACTTGTTACAAATTTATTGACCATTACACCTAACTCTTATTGGTTTGAGAGCCTCATTATGTAAGAAAATATTTCATCATTAACAACTAATAAGTTTTAATTTGTGAAATATATATATATATATATATGAATAAATAAGTAAATAATTTTGCTAGAGGATTCATTATTCATTAATACCAATTTTAATTCAATAATTTATTTTCTGTCTTCGGACGCCAATATCTTTTTAAGGAGGTTTAATTACTGAATTTAGATCCCTCTAACTTCAATAAAATAACTTAGGTTTGCACCTTAATTTCACCTTTGGTTTAGGAGAAAGGAAGGCTTTCCACTCCAAGAGCAGACATATCACAAGTTTTAATCAGAGCTTACGATAAATATTTTTTTTTGGTGGGGAGCTTACAATAATATTTACAGTTAATTTAGAAATAAAAGTGCCTTGACAAAAATCAAACTTAATATCTTTTTACCCATGTTATGCCAATCCTCATTCTTATTCAATTAGAATGGTTCTGTTTCGAATGTTTTTCAATAAGGATAAAAAATTGTCTTTATATACATACATTTATTTCATGTTATCATTATATTATTAGTATATAGCAACAATTTTTGCATATTTGTGAAACCTATGAGACTAGTCAAATTTAAATGAAAAAAAAACTACTAATAAAGATTGGGTGCATTAATAAACAAGCAATATCTTTGAAGTGAAAATCAAGGTTCAAGATTAAACCTTATAGAAAATAATTGTTGGAAAAATTTCTTAGTTGCAATAATATCGGAGAAATTAATCGCACAGCAATATCTATAGAGAAATCCAAAAGACAAAAAATGAAAATGGCTACATACAGCAGGTTCATTACAATTGGTGCAGTACAAAACCGGGGTCGGCATTTTTATTTGCAGGTGCAGATCCCAAATTCAAAGTAAGAGATGCCTTTCACAGGAAAATGTGGCCAGAGTCTAACAATTCTGATATTTCATGCTCGAATGCTCTGACAACGGTTGGCATAATTGGAAAGCCTAGGACTAGAACAAAGCATCCAAGAGGCGAAAAGTATAAACTTTTGATTATACTTCAATTACAGGAAATTTCTTTTATTCAAAACTTAGTAACTTAATCATTTGAATTTATAAATCATGTATATTAACCTTTTACTAAAAGGTTTTGTTCACGCGAAAAAGAGACTAAAATTGAACTCGGTTATACATACAGTTTAGTTAAGGCTTTAAGCTTTAAATCTCGGCTTTTCAATTTTAATATAGTGTTTCAATCACAAAATTATCATAGTATGGGTTATTCTAAATTACTAACAAAATACGGGAATTTTTGTAGGGTTTTTTGAAATTCTACTTGGACCATGGCGGAACGTGGCACAAGTATATAATTCATCCTGTGGTGTGGCGGAACATGAGAATTTCTCTCAAAAGCTGCATCGTCCAAAACTCAACGTGCAACTTGGGTGGATTATAATATTAAGGTGTGAACTTTTTTTTTATTCCTCTGCTTCATGTTTTGCAGTTAGACAAAATAATATATTATTTATTTTAATGTATTATAATAATATATATTATATATTATTATTATTATTATTATTATTATTTTGATATTATTATTTAGATTATTATGATATTTATATTATTATTCTGATATATATATAACGGAAAAGATATTTGAATTACTAAATAAATGTGTAATTCAGTATTGATAGAAGGATTATTTATAATATAGCCATTAGATTAGTTAATGATGTTCCAATATTTGAATTTAATAAAAAAGATATTTCCGATTTCATTTTTTAAGTTTTTTTAGTAAATGATTCAATATTAATTAGAATGATTATTTATCATTATGGTTTTTCTTCCACAATTCTACCCACTTTGTGGTTGATTGCTCTTCAAAACTTATATTACCGTAAATTCTTGTAAAATACCATATCAATAAAAAAAAAAGAGCTAGAAATTGATACGGCATTTGTGAGATAATAACACCATGATATGGTGCTTTACAAGAATTTATGGGAATATGGTTTTTGAAGAGCAATCCGCCACATTATCAACAGAATTGTGGAAGAAAAAAAGTTTGTATGAAATCCTACATGCAACAAGTATGATTTTGAGATAAAGAAATTAGGTTCCACAACTCTACCTCTCATGTGGGGTGGATTGTGGAACAATAATATTATCCCAAAATTCTTCTTATAGTGGGGTGGATTCTGAAACAAATTATTGTCTTAGAAGTCTACTATTAGGGTGGCGGATTCTGAGATACCCACTAGGGGTGCTTGTGGATTGATTTATATCGGTTTTGAGTGAAAAATCAATCCGATCCAAATAACATAAAATCTTATTTAAGTAAGACTAGTACATAAATAAAAAAAATGTAATAAATTTAAATTATTATAATTAAAAGTATAAATTTAATAATAAAAAAATATATTATATAATATTATGTGGTTGGGATTAAATTGAATCAATTTTGAAAATTAAATCTAAAATTAGATCCAATCCATGTAGTATGCAAAAAACAAAATTCAATCCAATCCAAACTTTTGCAGTTTTGATCGATTTTTTATATGACTTGGATTGGTTGAGCGATTTTGATTGGGTTTGATTAGATTTGAACACCTCTGATACCCACCAACGGTCAAATGCGCCAACAATATTGAAAGTTCCAACGGTTGAAAGCTCCATCTTATATATTATGCATGTTCTTCCCATATGAATCACTATTCATCATCGATAAAGAAACGAATGATTCCTAAAAATAATATTTCAATGACCATCAAACATTGCACAAAGAAAAAAAATAGAGTTGTATACATTAAATCGAGAAAATTAGCAATTTTTTCATAAAAAAATAAACTATATCAAAAAATTAATAGAAATACTCAAATTTACCGTATTGACTGATAAATAAAATGAAACAAAGGCAGAGTAATTGTCAGACTTTGATTCAACTTTTAACTTTAAGTACAAATTATACCTTTTCCAAACCATAGCTTTGTTGTGCTCCAAAGTGATAAAATTGAGAGCACCTACTAATGACATCAAATAATTAGTTTAAGAAATATATTGTACACGGATATAAATTATGTGAAATATATACAATATAATTTAATGTAATAATTTATTGTTGGGATTTTATTTTATTGTATAGGTTTAGCAAAAAATTATAAAATTTAAATTACAGAAATATTATATAAATGAATATAAAATATTATAAAATAAAAATTATGCAAAATGAAATAATTATATAAACAAGAAAGTATAATTATGAAATTTGTATTCAATAAATTATTTTAAATAATATTTGTAAAAATTTATTTCATATAATAACTCATTATTAAATGTATTATTTTTTATAAAGATATGTACTTCTAATTTTTAAATAAGGATTGAACAATAAAAATATTTTCCTCTACCTCTCATTTCTTTAGTTACTTATTTTTAAAAATATAATTTATTTTATGAGAGTATCAACTTCAATTTTTAAGTGAGTATTAAGCAATTAAAAAAAGTAATTATTTTTTCTTCATTGGTCTCATTCTTCAACTTTATAGTAAAGTGACTTTAAAGAACAAAAATTCAAATAAGCATTCGATTTCACTTGATAATGAGTGTAATTATTTAAGTAAGGATAAAAACAACTCATAAAAATAATAATAATAATGTTGACCGATACATTATATGAATTGCTATAGTATTTTAACTTGATTATGCAAATCGACATGATCTAAACCCCTTTATACTGCCAATGGTGTTGCAATCAAATTTCTGTGGGTATTTGACACTGGCCCATTTGTGTAATGTTATATTAATTATATATAAATTGATAATAATAAATTAAAAAATTGTTTTATAGTGAATTTTTACCTTGTTGCTAGAAAAAATTGATAAGATTTGTCTTGCATAGGATACAAAAACGGGAGTTGGTGCCATGCCTTTGATTGTAGCAGAATCAAGCAACCACTGACCCCTCGTGTACTGCTACATGAAGTATGGCATAAACCTCGGTATAAACCCCGGTATAGCATAGTGAAGCAAAACTATATCTTTCCATGGATTGAGGCCGATGTTTGCCTGGCATTATTCTATTCCCTGATAGGCGTAGCATGTAAGCTCGAGCATGACACTCTATTGTTTGTTCGTTGGTAATGTTCTCTAAGATCTTGGAAATTTGTCTTCGACCAATTCAACTTGATCACACAATTATCAAAATCGGTAACTTCAAGCCGTTTACCAAGCAACACTTAACACATATCTTGTAGCATTGGCACATTGAAATCAATAGATCCAATAACAACAAAGCCATTGATAAGAGGCCCAAGTTGAAGGGGGACATTTTCTAGTGTCACCGTACACTGCCCATAAAGAAAATAAAACGTGTGATACTTCGATTTCTACCATTCGATCAATGCACTAATAAGATCTGGCAGAATATGAAATGGGTTTCGAGTGATTTTATATAAGTGATTTAAAACTCAAGTAATGTTATTATTTGTCAGGTAAATATATATATTTTTTTGTGGGTTTCGGGTAAATATGTTTAATATTAATTCAAAATTTTTTTATAGAGTTTGTAAATTATCAAACGTGTATGTAGAATATAGATTTAGATTTTGTCATATATTGACAAAGTTATTGAAGCTTGTATTTACTCAAATTGAAATTTAAGCTACGCACAACTTGTATTTTTTTTCTCCTGAAATTGAAATTAAACAAAATGATAAAAATACGATATATAATTTTTTACCATCATACTTGTATATAATTGAATCAATGTACAACTTATATATTAATTGTATTTTTAACCATCGTATTAGTATACAATTATTACGGTGAAGATAAAAAGAAAAAAGTTCAAAAAAAAATTATTAAATACTAAACTATAGGTGTCTCAGAAAATAATCAATTGTATAAAAGTTAATGTTTTATTTTTAATTAGTTTTTATTATGTGAGAAGCATAGGTGTAGAGAAAGATAATGAAGACAGAACATTAATTAGGAGACAGAAAAATTTAAAGGAGTTATTAATATAGATAATATACAATTATAAATTTATCCAAAATTTTAAATGAATTAAGAAAAGAGATGAATGAGCTTAATATCCAAAATAAAATGTGAATGTTGCTAATTGCCACATGAGAATATGGAGGTATATATATAAGAATAATAATAACAATAATATATTATTATTTTATCTAACCGAAAAAGATGAAGCAGGAAAAAAAAAAGTTCACTCCTTAATATTATAATCCACCCAAGTTGCATGTTGAGTTTTGGACTATGCAGCTTTTGAAAGAGGATTCCACATTCCGCCACTTTGTTGGTGGAATTTTGTATTTGTGTCACGTTTTGCCGTGGTCCAAGTAGAGTTTCAGAAAACACAGCAAAAATTTTCATATTCTGATAATAATTCAAAATAACACATATCATGATAATTTTGTGATTAAAACACCATATTAAAATTGAAAAGCTCTTTAAATCTTAGATGATTTTTTTTAACATTTTAAAATATAAAATAAGGTGAGTTCTTTGATATCTTGGTTTCTATATGCATTTGGTATATTTTTTATTTTTTATTAATAAAAACATGACATGTGTTTTTATAAGGTGCACTTTAAAAGATTCTGATATACATTAAAAAACTCTCATCGACACTGACAAGGTTGGCAGCCACTCACACAACCCCACCTTCGCTCAATACTCAACCGTGAAGCTACCACGATCGCCCACCATTGCCAGAGCTCATCGCGTCTAAGACGACGGCTAAGACAGTGGCGGAGGAGGCTGTGTCATCCCTCAAACCTCACCTACTTACCGCCACCTCTTCTTGGCCACTGTCCCTCCATTTCGTCGCACCACTGCCCTCACCACCCGTGCCACAGCCCCTGCCCCCCTCCACCTCTGCCCGGCCCTTTCTTCCCCTGTAGAGACCCATCTCACCCTCATCCCCTTCTCCATCACAATGAACCATACATACCCCACTAATGCTAGAATCACCCAAAGTTCCTCCATTTTTTATTTCTTTCTTAAAGGCTTGAAAACTCGTTTCATAAACAACAAAACCGCCCTGTCCCTCAACTGGAGACTAGTCGCATTAACAGCCGAGACCGGAACTATCGTGGCCGAGACTGACACCAAGCAAGATTTGTCATAGCATTCGTGAAAGTGAAGCCGAAACAGATCCGCCGCCCCAACTCAATATCAACTCGGTTTGGTGGAACGAGTCGGTGGAAAAATCGGTGGAAAAATCGAACTTGTTCGTCGGAATGGAAGAGTACGTGGCACCCGATGTTGTTTCGGGAAAGGGTCACGATTTCGGTGTTGATTGGTGGTCACTCGACTTTGTTTTATACAAGATGTTGAATGGAACAACGTCGTTTAGGGGCCAGAATCGAAAGGAAATGTTTCACCGAATTTTTAACGAAGGAGCCGGAGTTGGCGGGGAAGAAGACGGCGTTTGTGGGATCTGATTGGTAGATTGCTGGAAATGGATTTTGACTGTTGGATCAAAATGGGTGTTATCAAGGGCCATGATTTCTTTAGGGGGGTTAAGTGGGATGCGGTGTTGCAAGTCCCGTAATGTCGTATTTTAAGATGCACCCTACAAAGACACAAGTCATGTTTTCATTAACAAGAAACAAAAAATGTTAATAATACACATAGAAGCCAAGGCGCCAAAGAACTCACCGCAGCGTAAAATTATACTAGTATAGTTAAAGTGGTACACAATAATGAGAGAACAAAAACATGTACACTTGTGAATTTATGATGAGGTGGAGTTGGTTCTTGATGCTAGCTCCGGCACCGACCCGTCTACGCCGACACCCAAGAAAGAGTGACAGATCAGTACCCTATCATTAGATGCTATGCTCCTTTCCTTATATGACACAAAATATTCTCTTGATCTCTTCTTTTTGAACACAGTCTCTCTCTTTATTTCTTTCATTTTCATTTTTTTTTTCTTGAATTCGTATTGCATTACGTTTGAATAAGCAAGAAAATTTAAAAATTAAAACTAAGAAACCTTCAGAGAAGTAAATTTCAAAAATTTTAGAGTAGAAATTTGTCTTCTTTTATATTACCTAATTAATATTTATTCTCTATTATTTAATTATCTCTCCGTAGATATTTCATAAACAATTATAAATTTATATAATACATTATATGTTCGATAAATATATATTAATATTAATTCAATAAAATAATTTTTATAAACTTTATAAACAATTATCATTATAATTTTAAAAAACTAAATAATTCAAGAATTCATTAGAAAGATCGAACTGGAATAAATTACTTTTTCATTTAATCAATAACTCCGTCTTGGCTAATTCTTACATATGTGGTCCTCAATAGTTAAGGACCTTCATGGTCCTGACTGAAATTATTAATAAAAAATAATAAAATTATCATTTTGTCCCTATGAACTCTCTAATTATAATTTTACCCTCACCAACAACTCTTCTCCCTCCCTCTTTCCCCTCTTCACCGACCAACCTCGTCCTTTCCCAACACAGCACACACTTGTCTTCGCTTCTTCATTACTCTCTCTCTCTCTCTCTCTCTCTCTGACAAGCACAGAGACAAACACATATACACACATTCATATCTCAAATTCTTTTGATTGTTCAAATGTATAACATCTCCTCAATTGCTTTCGTGCAAATCAAGATTACACTATTTTTATGTTTATTTTGGTGATTGCTGGCGAATCCGAAGACCAAAAACGAAATTCCCAACGTGTTTGAGCTTCCGCTTGCAGTTGAGCGTCTCCAGGTTGAGATCCTCCTCCCCCAAGAAGCTACCAAGCCCCTCTGCCATCCTGTTGTTGACTACCTCTCCTCGTCGCCCACCACCTCCGCCATTGACGAGCCTTCCATAACCATTTTAGCCTGCAAACTCTAACTCTAAAATCGAATTCCCACGACGAGAGGCCATCGCAGAATCTTCACCCCATTCCTTGTCTTCACCTCATTCTTTGTCTTCTCTTAGAGGGCGGGAACCAGCAGAAGGTGGGGACGTGTGGAGTGGCGCCTAGGAAGGAATAGCAAGGGGTCAGCGGCGGTGCTGGGTGATGGGTGCTGCGCAGCGGGGGCAACATCGTGTCCCCGGAGTAGGGGGGGTGGTTAAGCGGTGCAGTTACAAAAGTAAAAGGGTAAAATGGGTAATTCATTTGTTAAATATAAAAATAAAAATAAATTATTATAAAATTATTTTTTATAATAAAATATTTTAATCTCAACTATTGATTATAATTTTAGTGGTTAAGATAAAGGATTATTATGGTCATCAACTTAACAAGAAACGTAGTAGAATCAACCTTATATCTTAATATAAGGGTTAATTGTATTTTACTTCCCATGTTATAGGTTATATG
Organism: Pterocarpus santalinus; assembly: GCA_031439595.1. Taxonomy (NCBI): domain Eukaryota; kingdom Viridiplantae; phylum Streptophyta; class Magnoliopsida; order Fabales; family Fabaceae; genus Pterocarpus; species Pterocarpus santalinus. The sequence goes on from CM062529.1 coordinate 20,231,207, forward strand.
CATTTTAATCATATATTTTAAAAATATACAAATCAACATTCTATATTTTTCTGAATGTGTATTTTATCCAAATTAGTGTACTATACCTCTCTAAATTATGGGTCATATGCAAATTGACCCCTTGAATTTTTCTGAATATGCAATCTAATACCTTATACTTTCTTGAAATGATGGAAAAATTGATGAAAAAATTAATAGTTTGGGTAAAATGGATATTCAGGAAAATATAAGGTGTTGATTTGCATATTTTTAAAATATAGAGGTCAAAGTGCATATGACTTATAATACAGAAGGTAAAATACAATTAACCCTTAATACAAAGTTACACATTGGAACTAATCATGCAAATCTTTATATGATCCCCAAATAACCTCAAAACTCAATTGCATGGTAATTATATTTGGCTCGATCAGTCTATCTTAACTTGCTCTCCAAATCTCTTCGCTCTCTCATGCTCGAGGCTAGGGGCTTATGACCCCATCAATCTTTCTTGAACTGCTCTCCAAACCTCTTCACTTTCTCAAACTCGAGACTAAGGGGCTTGCGGCCTGGTCGGTCTATCCTAACCTACCTTGACTCAACCAACCTACCCTGACCTCTACTGGAACCGCCCTTACCTAACTATTCTACGTAAGACCCCCTACCCCAATCCCTAACCTCTAGGCTGGCTCACCAACACAAATTAGGCTTGATTTTAGCAATCTTGAATTATGCGCCTCCAAGAGGATCCTTTTCTCGATTCACGCCTTAAACAAAATCTCTCATCACAATAACACATCCTATGTATACCCCTCCTTTCTTTGAGGAGGGTTAAGATATTGTTAACTTAAACACTAACTTACCTTATCTCAGAGTCAAGACATCCACAAAAATATAAAGACATATGAATTTTCAACATAATCATGTAATTTTTAAGAAACATTTAATCTCAATTATTTATATATAATTTAATAGTGAAAATTTACTTCTCATCTCTTGATTTTAGCAATCTCAAATTATGCGCCTCCAAGAGGTTCCTTTCCTCGATCCACGCCTTAAACAAAATCTCTTGTCACAATAACACATCCTATATATACCCCTCCTTTCTTTGAGGAGGGTTAAGATATTGTTAACTTAAACATTAACTTACCTTATCTCAGAGTCTAGACATCCACAAAAATATAAAGACATGTAAATTTTCAACATAATTATGTAATTTTTAAGAAACATTTAATCTCAATTATTCATATATAATTTAATAGTGAAAATTTACTTCTCATCTCTTATAATTAATAATCACTCATCTCACATAATATGCCAACATTGAAATATATTTCACATTCTTAGAGCACCTCATGCTATGAAATGCTTGCTAAATTATTGACTGAGACATGACCTAGCATGTCGATGCCGCGCAATTACATTTTTATTAAAGGTAATTGCATATCGTTTCTAGAGAATACTCTAATACTAATGTTTAGTTTTAAACTTGACATTCGTTCTTCTTTAAATAAAGGTCTCAAGCTCGAGTGTTTTGATTAGGTAAAGTCAATATTAGACTTATAGTGGACCAATTATACTGAAATCAGGTTAATTGTAGTTGTTGACTTAACATACTACTGGTTTAAAAAGGGGGGGAAAAACTTCCGTCGCTATTACTTAACAATATGGCAGGATCTAAAGCCCTGTTGCTAGTGGCAGTTCTATGTTTGAAGTCAGAGTAACTCGTTGTCGACGATTGTGTGTGTGTGTTTCATTTTTCTTGGTCTAGTGTCAACGATATGTTTAAAAGTTCTAATTGACATAAGATAGTTGATCTCAAATTCTCACTTAGAAAAAGGTCGTCATTAAATAACTGTACATATATTCAACAAGCGAATTGTCAACCTTGACTTCATCAAAGCATAACATACCACAATTATGTGAACTGTTAAGAACTCAAGGATTTCTTCTTCTTCTTTTTTTCACAAATAGAGAACTTAAGGAATTCTGTATACTGTTTATATTACCGTTATATAATCTGTATCTTCATGCAAATTAAAAATTCTGCAAGAATACATAAAAAGGAGGGGAAAAAAAATCTCTTAGCAACAAAAGAATAGAATAGATTATTCAAAGAATTGTTGACTTAATGGGTGAGTTAATTCTACATTAGATACTCTATCTTGTTTGAACAAAAAAAAAGAAGAGCAAAGAAAAAAAAATATTAAAAAAATCAAGAAAATGAAGAGAAGAGAAAATAAATAGAAAAATAAATTTTTCTATTGTTATTTAGTTGAGTAAACAAAATTAGAGAAAAGAAAATATGTATACAAAAATGACTTTTATGATAATTATAAATTACAAGGATAAAGTTGAAAATTTACAACTTAAGAAACCAAGAAAATTTCGTATGTGGGCTCCATACCCAACTTTTCCCCGCTTTTCATCCCTCATTTAAATAAGAGAAAATATCATTTTTTTTCTTCATTTTCTTCTCTTTATTTGCCTTTCTCATATTTTCTATTGATCCAAAATGACCAGATACCACTAGATATTAGATGTGGGTCGGGGGTAATGTGAGAGGAACGATAATACTAAGTAATAGGATACACAAATATTATTGTTGGCAAGAGTGCGCCACCACCTGCCGGCCAATGATAGATGATCACTCATTCCTCTTCAATCCATTCATTGGCATTACCACAAACAAGGACGAACATCATTGCAGGATAACAGGAAAAGCAATTAGAAGGGGCTATAATATATGGTCCCATGCCCTGTGCCTTGCTCCTTTTCATATACTCCTATATATGCTTTTGAAATCTTCACAATCTAAATGCTTAATTTGTTGACAAAGACACCTGTGCGGGTGTGCCTTTCCTCAAGATAAGAATCACTTTAATTATCGACTTCCAATCCACCACGTAGTCTCACTGTCGCTGCAGTTCGTTGCATACAATTCACTAATAGAGAATGCTATATATCTTTAAAAGGAAAAAATCTAGAAAGCAAAACAAATTTGTCACAATTTAGTTACCAAAATGATGTAATATTTTATTAATTTTTGAATTAATGAGTAAATCCTACAAATTCATATTATTCACTACACCAAGATTTTGGCAAGGATTCTGTCAAAAATTTTCCTTTTTTTCTTTCATTTGAGGGGAGGGGAATTCCCACATGTATCTACTCCACCGAAAATAATAATATTTGAGACATAATTAGCCATTAAATATGAGTATTTCTTTCAGGTGGGATTTGGTCCAATTATGTTCCATTTGGCATCTAAAATTGGGCATAGAATTAGAATTTGGAATTGAAATTGGGCTTCTCAATTCCAATTTTCATATTTGGAGTAATATATAGAATTGGAATTATAATTTTACTTTCTAGTTCCATGAAATTAAAAAATAACTAAAATGAGTTCTTCTTAATTCCTAATTCATACTATATGAATTATCAATTCTAAAATTTATTAAATATCTCTCTCCTCATTAAAATTTGTATAATTCTATCTCTTTTTCCATTTATATGCTATATATCATATTTATTAAAATATAATATTTTTATAAAATATAATAATATAAAAGATTTCCTAAATTTAACTTATTATTTTATATATCCAAATAAAAGAATTATCATTTTATACATAAATGATTTTCATAAAAAATTACGATAGTACAAAATTGTTGTTTATTAATATTTTTATTAATTTTAAATTTTGAATCATACATTTAAATAATAAAACTAAAATTAAATTTAGAATTATAATTCATATTATAATTCCTTAGCGAACCTAAATATAAAATTTAAATTTCTAAGTTAATTTCAATTCTTTTGAAATTGAAATTCTATATTACAATTCTAATTCTAGTATCCAAATGGATCATTAGTGTAAAAAATTTTGTGGTTGAATGGTATTGCTCCCTTAAAAGAGATTACATTTTTTTTTGGTTATTTAAAATAGGTAATACAAAATAAAAAAATATTTAATAGTTTTTTTCTAAGTGATTAATAATTATTAAGAAACCACTAGGACTGGACTAATGATAAATGACTTCAGTAATTTGTATAAGGTTATAAGTTTAAATTTAGTGCCATTGATTAAAAAAAATAGATTATTAAGACTGGCGGGTCCAAAAATATAAAATTATTCTTCGCCAATATCAACCTATTAAACTTTCAATACGTAACACTACTATTTTATTACCCGATTCATTTTGCAAACTAGAAAGCTAATGTGTACTTTGGCTACCATATATTTTGTTAGTAAAGTTTATTTGAGTTGATAAAAGAAAGAAAGAATATGATAAATAAAATTTTATGTTTATTTTAGTGCTATTATGGGGCACATATTTATTTATTTATCTATTTATTTATTTTTAAAATATTTTCTCATCCAACATATGAGAAACTAATCTCCCAGAATATGTTTAGGCTTTTAAACAAGAATTCATCTCAACAGAATTTTTTCTATACATATGAATCTCAAAATCAAATCCAATATTACAAGGAATTTGATCCTTTCCACTTGGACCAATATTTTGTTGATTATTTATTACTTATTTAGTAGTGTGTATAAACTACTTTCAATTCATATAAGTATCAGTCTTTTTTCTCATATATATTATTGTATTGAATAAGTATAAAATACTTCTTATTCTAAATTTTCTGTTTATTCAACATAGTCTTAACCAGTCTAGGGAGGAATCGAATTGATGTATTCCAGTAATAATTTTTCACATCTCCAAACAATTATGTTTTTCAAGTGTAAACTTTGGTAAATTAAACTACATAATAAAAACTAGAAATGCATGACCTCGGAGAAAAATTAAGCTTGCATAAACATTATCTCTAAGAGACAACAGCTGGTGTCTTTCCTTTTACTTTTTGAAACCTTTTTGTAATGTACATTTCATTTTATGTCACTGAAGGCATGTCATAATTTGGAATGTTGTTTGCGTCTCTAAAACAAATCCTACTTGTATCTAATTATCTATGACTCATATGTAAAACGACCTAAGCCATGCCTTGATTTGATCACTTGCGATGGAAGGAATTAATAAAAGCATTTCTAATGTTGAATGGCTTGATGGGTTTAGCAAGCATGTTTAGAAAGAATTTTTGAAAAAAAAAAAAAAAATATCTGCAGGGTTTGATGTGGTGTTGAGGCTAGAATTTTCGGCATATCATATCTTGCTTTTTGACTAGCATGTATATGTAACTGAAAGACGCTGAATAAGCCCTTCCAGAAGTCCTGCCACATACTATGGTTTAAATTAAAGCCTACATAGGGGCGTTATATCTGAACATTCATTCTCTTTAGTCTCGACCTTTATGATGCGACTAATCACTAACCAGTAATTACTTTCTGTTGCTATCGACTTTTGCCTTTATCATCTTCTATGGGGTTGAGAGAGATTTGGAATTGGAGAGGAGCATAAAAGGTGCTTAGTCAGTGCTTGATTAATTAGAACTAGGGGAATTCAAATTAGACTTGAATTTTTGTCTGATTGGGATGTACCCACATCGACTTTCAACGTCACTACGTACAATAGACTAGTTCCTTTTGTTCAGTTCATTTCAAGTGAATGAATACAACTAACCGAATCCGATAACACAACACGTGTAACTAGTTTTTGAAATTGGACTTCTTTGAAAGCAGCATGTACAGTTAAGGGATCTCTACAATATATATACATATATATATATATATATATATATATATATATATATAGAGAGAGAGAGAGAGAGAGAGAGAAGGGGGGGATGAAATATTTACTATTGCTCCTTTTTCATATAAGCGTGTTTTCAGAGATTTAAATTCGTATCCTTATTCGTATAAAACATTAAGTTATTTATCACTTTTTCAACAACTTGTTAATAGGAATCTTTACAATATTAAGAGAACAAATATGCAAAAAAAAAAGAAAAAAAGAAAAAAGATGAAAGAAAATTACAGGAAAGTACAAGTATATTAAGTGGAAGTATTACATGTCAGTACAATAACAACATGCACGAAGAGATCGTAATGAAAGATTGTTGATAAAATCATAAACGATAAAGATGACCGGCTAAGTTTAATGAAACAAATTATTTCAAGGAGTTAACATTGAATTATCCTCCTTCATTGCGGTTAAGTAAGGACTTGTTTGGTGTGAAAATTATAGCTTATTAGAAACAAATCTAAGTTGAGATAGGACAATAAATTCTAGCTGATTATGTACCTTTCTACTTCTTCTGTCTGTGCGTGGAAAGTTCTTGAACTATAACAACAAAAGATAGGACAATAAATTAAAATTATTGATTCCGATGATGCCAGAGCAAAACATATGTATCACACAATCATTGTTTTATTTTAATTTTTTATAATGCAATTCTTTTTATTGTTTTGAGGGCACAATTCCTCTATGCTTTACATATTTCAAATATGACAATATGGAAGTGCGCAGAGATAGATGCGCATATGTGAAATAAAAAATTGTAATGAATCAAAGCATCAAAGAGTACGAATGGTACAAAGGATATCTCCACCGACTTCGCCATGTCCACCTGCACTGCACGACTGCACACGGCACACTCATCATTTAGTGCCTGCGTAAAATGACTCGTCACACTTCTATATTCTTCCAATATTCCAGAAGATCATCCAAGATTTGAATACTAGAACATTCTTATATTATACTTTGCCATTAAAGTCTCGAGTTAAATACTTTTATAGGAAAATTTTATCAATCTTGATTCTTGTAGTTAATTAACTGCATAAAACTCTTCAATTTTGTTTTGAATAACTATGCTAATCTATACTTGACGAAGTAGCACTCTAAAGTATTGTTATCAATAGATATTCGATCTAGAGTTACACTACTCTAAACTATTGTTATCAATAGATATTCGATCTAGAGTTACACTATGACATAATTATTTGAATATCCTTTATATATACAAGATATAAGACTTTCACTTCAATTTTCTTTCCTAAGTTTATATTAGAAATAGTTAGCATGCTTAAATTATCTTTTTGAAAAGCTCCAAACTATAATTTGAATACAAACTTGTCTCTTGTAATTTTTTCCCTGAACTATAATTTTATTTTAAGATATTTCAGAAATTAAATTAAATTATTATTTGCACTTAACACTTAAATTGTAGAAGCTAAGAGACAGTCCGAGAACTTCGCACCTGACATCATTTAAACTCTATATTTTAATTGCCATTATACGAACTCCTCCCTATAATTAAAACTACAATTAGGCAAACGTTGAAGTTTGCTGCTAGTAGTTGTTTTAGCATTGATTAAAAAAAAAACTAATAATTGGTAATACATATTTTGTCTAGATCTTGCACACACATATATAACAAAAATCAATCAATAAAAAATCTTGAATTATATAAAATATTACATGTAAATAGAACATAAGTAATATAAACTTGATATATGTAAATGTTATGATTAAGGAGAATATCTCGTACGTGTTTAATTTTTATATTTATTAATGAATAAAATAAACTATTTTGAGAAAAATAGTCATAAAAAAATAAAAAAATTATTTTATGCAGATATATATTATTGTAATGAATAAAATTTTTCAAATATACTGTATAGATAACGTATTTATCATTTTTTTTGGTAGTGAACGTACTTATTTATCAAATTGGTCTAATATAAGTATTTCTCATATGAAGTTATTTAACATTTTAATCATTTAATGTCTCCGTGCATCGCCCAAGTAAATAACTAGTGCTTAATTAAAAAGAGAGGAAAGAAATGGCCGGACATCCGCGCATATACATTATGACTCAGAAGACAATCTTCGACCAACTCATTCTCTTTCCATAACCGCGAAGTGTTATGTTATTGCTACGACTCTCTTTTACTACAAGTGGCCGTGATTTGCATGTTATTAGAAGAGTCGAATTTCATTTATAAAATAAGAAAGAGGGCTTTACTCATTATCCTTTGACTTCGAAGGACATGCAATACTAAAAACAAATTATATTTATCTTATCACTCCGTTTCAGGATAGTTCTCCGTTTAAGTTTGTTGTTTCATATTTTAAATTATTCATCTATTTCAAGTATTAAGAAATTATTAATAATCCTCTATTAATTATATTTATTAATAAAATGAGTAAAAGTATAAATAATATTAAAATTTTAATATAAGAATAATCTTACAAAATTAATTTATTTTTATTATTATTAAGATAACTTGTTAACTTCTTAATCTGTGTATAATTTTTTTAAAAAAATACAGCTACTCTGAAATAAATAGAGTATACGATATGTTTGTAATTGTCCAACTCTTTGTAATAAATATATAAAGAAATAAAAAGCAAGCCCAAAATCCCAGAGGATCGTGAGGGGTAATAATAAAGAAATATGACTTTTGACACTGCGAATTAATTATGTGCGGTATGACCATTATCCGCTTGTCTTGTTATGAATAACTTTTGCTTTGATCCCATTAAACACGTCAGAGTACCACAACTAGAATTTCTATAAACCTATTATTAGAGAAAGAAGAGATAATGTAGCTATGTTCATATAAAGTATTTTATATGGAAAAAGAGAAAGTGAAAGTGAAAGCTGGAGCTGAAAAGCATGGCCATGAACCATGACCAACTCACCATAGGTTGTGATGATATAAATAAGGCATAAATAAGGCAATCTTAGTAATTAAAATGTGCAAAAGATGAAAAGGCATTAATAATACTATAATACGATTGTACTTACGCAGGGTTCTACCCCTTCACCGAACCACAGCCCCTCAGTTTCTTGTCAGTGATTTTACTCGTAGTAATATATATATATATATATATAGAGAGAGAGAGAGAGAGAGAGAGAAGAGAGAGAGAGAGAGAGAGAGAGAGATTGCTTAAGATTGTATATCTTTTTGGGGGATTTTATTTGTTTTTATCAAACTATTAATTCTTTTTTTTTTTAATTCTAACAAACTCTTATTTGATAGGATTTATTATAAGCTTAAATGACGTGGTTGAAGACAGCTTCCTGAACGAGATTAATATCAGACCCAAAAGAGGTAGAGGAGATAAACAAAAGTAGTACTAAATTAGAGTTTTATTGATAATTTTGTGTTGGTTCTTATTAAAATCCAAATAATTTTTGTTAATTAATTTGGGAGTAAATTTTAAGTATATATGTGAACTATGATATAGACTGAAATCAGAAGTTAAATAAAGAATTTATTTTTCGCTCTTGTTAGGGATGACAAAAAAATCCCATTTAGACAAGTATCTACGGTGATTACCTGCGATGGGGTGGATACAGGGATGGTTTAAGTTCTCATGGGGATGAGGATGGAGACGAGATCTTTGTTTACTAAACAAGACTAGGGCGGGGGATGAGGTCTCCTAGGGACGGGGATATTTATGATTTGAATTTTTATAATTATCTTTTTTAGTATAATTGTTGCTAAAATTATTGGATTTTCATAATGTGTTTTTATTATTAATTTGGATTCTGTTGTATTGTAATGGATTATGAATATTATGCATATTTTATTTAGATTTAAGAATATTGTTAATGAATTGTTCTCTCTCTCTCTCTCTCTCTCTCTCTCTCTCTCTTTTCAATTTTTTGTATCAACCGGCAAATATCCACTAGCATTCAAATTCCCATGGACAACGATGGAGACACGTGACAGGGATGGGGGTGGAGACGGGAGGCAAATTTCTAAACAGAGACACGTGCAGTTGATATGTCGCCCCTTCAGTTTGCAAATAACACATTCATCTTCTATCAAACTAAAAAGCAAGTGATCACTAATTATAGGAGACTCCTAGATTGTTTCAGTATAATGTCAAGGTTGAAGATTAATTATTTTATTCTACAATTATTCCTACATGTTGTTTGAGTTAATGGGTGAAAGATGTTGATTGTAAATTACAGGGCTCGATGTTATCTTTGTCTATTAAATATGTGCGGATCACTACTTGGAGACCAATAGTGGATAAAGTTGAAAAGAAGTCATCCTTGTGAAAAAGCTAGATTTTTATTAAGGGCAGGAAGACTTATATTGATAAAGTTTGTTTCTGAAATTTGCAGATTGTTTAAAGCCCTAAAAAAGGTTGTTAGTAGGATCATTATCATTCAACGGAATTTTTTTTAGGTGATGAGAGCAAAAGAGGCATGGTCTCAGTAAATTGGAAGGCTATTTAGAAGCCAAGAAGTTGGGAGTAGGGATAACAACTCAACTCAATCCGCTGGATTTGGGTTCAAGGCAAACCTACCCTTATCCACCCCACATCCCACATATATAAGGGTGTGTTTGATATGAAAATAAAGATAGAGATATAAATTTCATGAATTAGCTTAATGTGTAATTTTTTATATGAAGTTAATATATGAAAATTTTCACCTTATTTTTACAATCATACCAAATACACCCTAAGTACGAGTTAAAATTTTAAATAATTTTCATCTCAAAAAAATTTAAAACAACTTTTTTAGGTATTTAAAAGAAGCAACAGGTAAGGGCAAGTAGGGTATAGGTTGGGATGAGTTATCTATTGGTACGGTTTAGGCTTGAGTGTCAAAATCCAGGGGCAAGGTAAGGATAGATAGAGGGTTGTTCAATAAGATACAGAGTGGATTTGGGTTGAGCTAAAGCTAGCCCAACCCTACCCCCATTGCCACCCCTATTTGCAGGGTATCGATGTACGGGATTTAATCATTAAGAATACTACAATACTCTTAAATGGTGATGGCACTTTTTAGATGAAGGGAGCTTTTTATGGAAAAGGATGATTTGTTCCATTCATGATTTGGACTCAAACTAATTCAATGGTAAAGAATTAATAAGTATAATAGCCCAAGGTCATAGATTTGTTGTATTCCAGAGGTGAGGAATGAAATATCTTGATTATTAAAAATGGTTTTTTAAGGTTGGTAATGGAATGTCTACCTTATTTTGGTGGGATGTTTGGATCTTTGATGATGAATTTTGAATGGGGATGACTTCTCTTTGTTTGCTAATTACCATAGCTCCATGATCTTAATATCCAGTTGTATGATACAATTTTTTGCACAGGATATGCATGGAAGACCAGGTGTTTTGGAAATTTGAATCAAATGAGATTTTTCTGGGATTAAAATATTATTTAATGTAGGCGATTTCAGCTTCATTTCCTTAATCATATCTATGCTTTGCACAAAGGGAGTGTGACAAGGGCTTGCACTTCCAAGAGTAAAATTGTTGAATTGATATGTCCTTTTGGGAAGACTAAATACAGAAGATTGGTTGAGGAGATTAAATGTTATCTATGAAGAGGAAGCCTATTGCTTGTGACAAATTCAGAAAATTTAGTTTATGGAGACGAAAATTATATATATGTATAATAAGAACTTTCACATAATTTTTATCTTAATATAAGGTCAAATTTAATAAGATTATATATATATATATATATATATACTTCTAGTATCTACATACTTCTAGTGGGGACAATGCCACTAACCCAAAATGAATGGCTCCGTCCCTGCATGTTATCCATTTTGTACTCTAGAAGAAGAGTGCATTAATTGTCTTTTCTTCATTGACTCTTTTATTTTGGAAGGTACGATTTACTTATTTGTTTTTCGGCGAATTCTGTGAGCATCACACATCTTGTTCGATTAATGGTTGGATGCGAAGAGTATGGGTAGTTGCATAAAATACACCCTCACATCCAACAGTTAATTGAACAAGAGTGAGGTGCATCACAGAATTCACCTTATTTTGATGGGACTTTGTATGCTGTTGTTTGAATAGTTGAATTACCCGAGTGTGTTATTTTGATGGTGGATGAGAGTAGGGTTGTCTGACATTCAAAAGGGGATACGAGTTTTATATTCTTTGTTGATATTTGGTTTATTTGGAATGTGAAGAACCAGATGCTTTTTTATAAGGTAGCCAGATCCCGGTGGGGAGCAACTGAATTTCAAGAATTGGCTATTAGATTAGGGCGCCATGTACAGTGATTTTCGTTGGTCAAGGAGCATGGTGCACCTTGCAATTTGATGGTGAGATTGTAAGGTGTATCGATGCACTAATCACCTATGATGTACTGTAATAATATTTAATTTTAAGAAAATTTAAAAATATGATTAAATATACTTTAAAAAGTTAATTATCATATACTTACAGTGTAAAATTATACTGGCAGTATAAAATAATTTTACACTGTCAATGTAATAAAAAAAATTTTATCAGTACAATTTTACTCCGTCAGTGTAATTTTAACAAAGTAAAATTATATTGATAAAATTTTTTTGATTACACTGACAGTATAAAATTATTTTATACTATCAATATAATTTTGCACTATTAGTATATAAAAATTAATTTTTAAAAATCATAAGAATTTTATTAGTGTAATTTTATTCTGTCAATATAATTTTATACTATCTATCAATGTAATATTATACCGATAGTATAAAATTATTTTATATTATTAATATAATTTTATATTATCAGTGTATAAAAATTAATTTTTAAAATATATTTAATCATATTTTTAATTTTTTTAAAATTAATATATTACTATAATATATTATAAGTAATTAATATATCAATATGCCTCATAAATCTCTACCATCTAATACGCTACAATCACAAAGTATACCAAATACCTTCAACTGTGAGGCGCATTGGCGACGGAGCCTTAGATTAGAGGTTGGGGTCCATATTTGCCTTGCTCCCCAAATTTAGTGGTTTACAAATTGAATGAGGTCAAATCTCAGAAGAAGCGTACTTGGAGACGATGCTTTTGTTGCTTATGGGTGATTTTGTGGCAGTCTTTTTGAAGAGAAGAAAATGTCCTTTATTGGCTTTGGTCTCTGTTAGCCACCTGAATTTTTTTTTTTTTCTGCTTCCTCGGTTATTTTATATTTTATAATGGTGTGTTGTGGTTTTGTTTTTGAAGTGGTCTTTATCCTTTCCTTAGACTTCTATCATGCTTGAGTGTTTCTTTGAGCCATCCTTGTATTTTCAGCTGTCGAAAAAAAAAATTATTAGAACTAGTGGAGTTCTTAATTCTTTGTTGATTAATTCTATATAGTTCACAACCTCAACACGAAGTAAGATTGAATTGATGTCTAATCATAGCTCATGAGTGAAATAATATAAACACAAAGTAGAAAAAAAAAAACTTCGTGGCAAAAACAAACCATGATTAAAACATCACATAAAAAATAAAAAAATAAATCATGATTAAAACTAGATGATCAATAAATAATCAACCAATAATTAATTGAAGTGGACCGTTTCTCTATTTTGAGTTTAATTAAGATCTCTAGTTTATATTAGCTTGACATTCACCATGATAATCGCGATTCGCGAAGCATATAAAATCGCTCCAAATTCTAATAAACCCTTTTTTACTGAACAATAGTTGAAGTAAATCAAAGGAGGATTTCTGATATAAAAATAGTAATCAGACTTTTATTGTTCAGAGTAAAATGAAATTATTTATATTTTTAGATGGACGAATAGTTTTTACATTTTAATGTACCTATCATTTTCTTTTAGTCTCGAAAATCGTAACAATAATTATGATAAGTAATTCTGTCTTTTTTTTATGAGATAAATAATTCTGTCTATATAATATATTATCATTTTCATGTATTAATTAACTATTTTTTTTAAAATAAAAATTTAGATGAATTCAACACCAACCATTCTGTCAATGCGCCAAATTAAAAATATATTTATAAGAAACTTATAAAATCACTTATTAATAGAATCTTCATATTAATAGTAGTAATCAAACTTGCATCTTTATAAAATACAAACATGTTTCTTGTCATCTATACCAACTCTCATTGCCCGATTTTCTGTCTATATCATTCCTTTTTTTTTTTTTCGTTTTTGATTTTTTTTTGCGTATTAATCAACTGTTAATCCCTCATAAGTCGTAATTGGCATGAATTATGTCCAGTCCCGAATCCAGAATCAAAGTCCAAAAATCCACATGTTATCATCATAGCCAAGGCAGGTTAACAGAACAAAAAGGAATTGGCGCGTCCAAGTACCGGGGACCTTGCCGTCGCAATTCCCTCAACTCAACTCTTGAATACGGAAAAGCAGCGAGGGCTCACACCATTTTTCCTTTCCTTTCCTATTTTCCCATCTCACACTGACCGATCATGACTCATCATGTGTGTGTCTGTCCCCATCTCACTCCAAGAGTTGTTACGTATCTTTTGTTATTGACCTTGGCTGCATATTATACCCTCCCCACTCTCAAAAGGGTCGCCATACAGCCACACGTAATTGTCCACTCCCCACTTCCCCACCACTGCCCACCCCCCCCCCCCTCTTTCGCTTTTCTTCTTTCTCTCTCTCTCTGATTCCGTATTTCGTACAAACTACACGTACGCACACACGGATTGTTATTTCTTTATACGCAAAAATAAAAGTCACGTGCTTGAAATTTTGTTGCACAGAGTAAATTTGTCATCTTATATTTAGATATATACATAATAAAATTAGTAAAGTTAAAAAAAAAAATATAGCTTGAATAATGTCAATAACACCAATTCTATTATTTTTTTATCTAAATTATTAATATTTAAAATTTATTATATTCTAACTAATTTATTTTAAATCAAATCAACTCATTATAAAGTAAAATTCTTTTAATAGTAATTTTTTTTAATTATAAAATTTGAATTCAAGATCTTAGTTAAAAAAAATATATGTCAAATTATTTGAACCAATCAAAAATTAATAACCCAAATTTTATTATGAATATTGTCTAAATACAAAATATTAAATCTCTCGCAATATGTGTCCCTCCTTTACCTACCTCTTCCTTTGAATCCTAATTGCTATATATATTAAGGCTAGTTGTCTCTGCTTCCTCAGTTTGAGTCTAAGTCTCACCTGGCCAACATACCCATCTTCTTATTGGGAAGGTAGAGAACTCTAGTAGCTAGCTAGCAAGAATAGCATCATGCAGGAGGACAAGAAGATGAAAGTGAAGAAGGGGTGGCTTGCGGTTCAAGTGGGTTTAGAAGATGACCAATTCCAAGAAGAAGGTGGTAGCTCCTCTACCCCTCAGAGATTTGTGATCCCTATCTCCTACCTTTACCATCCACTATTCAAGCGCCTTCTAGACAAAGCATACGAGGTTTATGGCTACCACACCGATGGTCCTCTCAAGCTGCCATGTTCTGTGGATGACTTCCTTCATCTACGTTGGCGAATTGAGAAGGAGTCCAATAACCATCACCAAAACCACCATAGCCACCATCATCACCGCCTTCCTCATGCTTTGTACTTCCACTCTTGTTAATTCCAATTTTACATGGCCCTGCCTCTTTTCCTCTCTCTCTTTCTTTCTTTGTAGACATATATAGACATGGTATGTGGTACTTATTAGGGAATTTGACGCCGCTCTGTCTTTTATTGTCCAGAGGGAAACCCGAAAAGGAGAAATTAATACTGTGCTTGGAAACAAATCTTGTTTTTATTTTTTTTGCCGGAAAACTTGTCTTCGTGTTTCTTCCGAACTGCTTAATTTGATCGGACAGTGGGGGAGAATTGTGTTTTTTTGGTTTGGTCTAAATCATTACTATGTGAAGTTTGTTGAATCTGATAAATCTAATTTTGAACTAGCTTGATCTATTATAAAGGATAAAATTCCTTTTCATTTAATTATTTACAAGACTTTAAGAAAGCTTATTTCAAATAATTAAACAGCGAATGATTAGCAACGGAGAATATTGCCATCAATGATTTTCTCCTTAAAATTTTCAATCTTTCAACCTATCTTCGGGTAAGCTAATCATTATCCGGCTTGAAAATTGAAGAGATAAGAAGCGAGATGGTTCATGTTGTTCTACTGTACATAAAATTAAAACTACTCTGTCCGTCCTTTATGTTTAACAAAAAGGAGAAAAAAAAAAAAGAATCTCTCTTATGCAAGCCCATCAAGCTGCAATTGGTATTTGCTAATAAAAAAGTCTAAGAGAGGTGTTATTTGGCTCGAAAATTTTAGTACGAAGATTTGACGAATAAGCTGTTATATTTTTATTGGTAATAAGATAAAAATCAAATGCAACAGTATACAAGAGAGAAAGCGGGACGACGGGAATAGTGGATTAACAACACTGTTCATGCCAGAAAGTACAAATTCTGATTCCTACTATTCATGATTTTTCAAGGTTCAAAGGGTAATTACAATTACTCTAGAGGTGTATACAAATATTTATATCACAAAGTATATAGGTGAAAAGAGCGATAGGAAAAGGTTTAATTATACTTAAATAATAAAAATATGAATGATAGATCTGATTCGACTCGTGTCAATTACTAGAAGGTTAATTAAAATGTGCAGCTTTAAAAACAAAAAAAATAACGATTATTAGATAAATGGTTAATTAAATGTGCAGCGCCTCGGTTGTGTGTTGCGAGCAGCTGGCAATTGATAGTGGCGTTGTTTGTGGAAGGGTGAGAACAATATATAGAAGCAAGAGCCAGCGCATGCTGATAAAAATGTTCATGTATCTGCAGCCAGCTCCAGTTGAATGCGCTTTTTGGAACATTCGCAAACTCCTAACCGCTGCAACGGATTCCCCTATGTGATCGGATCTGCCTCCTTTGCCACTTGCAATCAATTCTGTCTGTGTCTAGCTGTGCGACACTACCCAAAGAAGATTTTGATTTCGTTACCGTCCAGGAAAAATAGTTTTAAGGGATCATTTGGGTAAGATTTTAAGAGATTTTTTTTTAAATAGAATGTAAAAATAATAAGAGTTTAATTGGTATACACTGACAGTGTAAAATAGTTTTACACTGTCAACCAATAGAAATAGGGGAAAGTGAGAATTCATGGTGGGTCTCTCATTATAATGGGTGGTTATTTTGATGAGTTGGCACTTTCCACCATTTTTATTGGTTGACAGTGTAAAACTATTTTACACTGTCAGTGTATCTAAATTAAATTCAAATAAAAATAGAAGTATAAGGTTATTTTATATTTGAATATAATTGTAGAATTATATTTTATTAGAATCAAAAGTTATTAAATTGTTTATATGTGATAAATATAAACGTAATTTTTCTTATAAAATTATAATTAAAGAGTGAAAAAATAAGAACAAGAATGAGAGTGGAAGAATAAAATTGTACAAAACTAAAATCATATAAGAAGCATGAGATAGTGGTTTTGAGATTTGTAAAATATAATTCTCTCTCTTTTACTATTTTTATTTTTAAAAGAAATAGTTTTCTATCCGTTTCTCAAAGAAATAGAAAAATTTATTATTTTTCTACTTTTATTTTTTTTGAAAATTACAAACAAATAATATTAAAACCATTAGAAGTACCCTTTTTTTTTTGGTAAAAAAAAAAGAACAGATACCTTTGTTGTGCTAAAAGCACAAGCAAACACTAAGATAGTATGTTGGTTTTTTTTCTTTTTTTTTTACATGAAAAAAATTAGTGTAGATTGGTTCAAATAAGTTGACATTTATTTTGTTTAAGTAAGCTTTTGAGTTTAATAGAGCTTTACTTCATAAGAAGTAGATCTGATTCAAGCTAAATTATTTGAGATTTAATAAATTTTAAATGATTTAATTTATATGTATTGTTAGTATAAAAAAAATTTACATCGATATTTAATCATATATTGTTATATCAGTAAAAATATTTGACTCAACTATCCACAACTTAAATGATAATACAAATGGAAAAATATGACTGATTAATTGTGTAAAAATCTTTTATATTATCAATGCATCATAATTAACCTTAGTTTTAAATACTAATAATTTAGGGGGAAAATAGTATATTTGATTTTAAGGTCTAGGATTTATAATTTAGGCAAAAAAAAAATCTTATAATTTTTTGTTAGTATAGTTTGAAATTTTCAAATAAAAAATCAAACATGTTACTATTCAATTCAATTTAAAATGAACAATCTTGATTCATATTTTATTATAGGTATACATTTAAAATACTTTTAGTTCATTTAAATTCAGCTGGTGAGCCATTGAAGATGTCTTGAATGTAAGCTAATTAAACTCATGGAGAGTCAAGTTAGATCATTGTTAAATAAATAAAGATACCATATGATTCAATGATAAGGAGATATTGTACGTGATATTTTGATTTATGCATCGTGGTTCGAAAAGATATGACTATTTTTGGGTTCCAAGAGTTTGCAATAGAGCTGCAGATTCCTAGCACATTTTGCTAGAAAGTCCGAGCGCGCAGCTTGGGTGGATCATCCACCTGATTTTGCATGTAATTTGAACTTTGTCGAGTAATAAAATTTATTTCCACATTAGCAAAATAAGATACTGATAAAAATATATTTAAAATATAAGTCTCAGAATCATGAAATTACGAAGTTCCAAAATGATTAAACCAAATTGATTTTATCCTTATCACCCTCCTTTAAACTTATGTTGCTGCACAAAGAACAAATTTGGATCATGACACTAAAAGAGATGAGTGCATGGCACGCCAAAGTCATCGAGAAAGTGAAAGACTTAGGGGGTGTTTGGTTTGCCCATTTTCTATTTTCATTTTTATTAAAAACAGAAAATAGAACTAAAAACATGTTTGGTGTTATGTTTTTGAAAATATTTTCAAAAAATGTTTTCTAAAATGGCTCAAAATTTGGAAATGATAAATCCACGTTTTCAATCTTTTCAATTTTGTTGTTGAAAATATTTTCGATCAAAATGCGGTGGCATTGTGGTAATACTTTTCAATGCTTGCCCTTTCTTTCCTTGTGCACCGGGTTCGAACCCAAGGAGAAGAGAGCTGCAATTTTTTTTGTTGCGTCCCAATGCTATTTGACAAAAACCATAACAGCCCCTCCCTCAATCATTCAAGCCTTCACGACTTCACCCCCTCCCTCAACCAGTCTTGCGCTACTCAGGGACACCTCGCTAGTCATCGCTCACCGCCGTTCAGAGCACCATCGCCACCACGACGCTTCCCTTCCCCCACCCCTAGCAAGCTGCCCCTTTTGCCCTGTGCTGTGCGCTCTTCCTTTCGGCCTTGTGCGGTCCTCCCTGCCTTTTGCTGCCATTGCCGCCGCTTTTGTTGCTGTCGCTTCCATCGCTATCCTTCCATCTCCGCCGCTGTCTCTGTTTTCAAGTAAGTGTTTTTTTTCTGCTCTTGATTTTGTTACTTGAAATTTTGTTGTCAAGTGAATTTTTTTTTTCTTGATCTGGTCAAGACTCAAAATAATGTGAGTTGCATGTATTTTCTCTCTGTGTGTTTTGCTGCTTTGGTTGCTACGTTATGTTAGTATTTTTCATTTCATTGTTGTGCTAAAGGCTATAGGTTTCCTTTCTCACTCACTCACTTTGTCTTTCTTTAATCCCAACTCAAAGCTCTGTTTTTCGACTTGCAATTGGGTGTCTATAGTCTTTGATTCAAGATGATTCTATGCTTGACTTCCACCTAGGTGCCGCGACCAGCAACCAAATTCTGGTTCAGCTTCCCTTTTATTTTCGGTTCCCTTATGTGTTGATTTTATTTTAGATGTATTGGTAATGCTGTTAGCTTTTCAATTGTTGGCAAGTTTTAGTTAATCAAGAATTTTGGGTGTTAGCTAATCATGATTGTTATATGCCAACTGATAGAAGCTAAGGTGGTATAATGCAATATTTAAGGTATGGTCTTATCAAAAGTGCTGCAGATTATCATGGGAAGGTGTTTGCTCATGCAGTGTCGTTAATGTGGAAGTCTTATTTTGATTTGCAATAGTTTGGAGTCATTGTTAGCTCAGGTGGGGGGGTATGGCTCTTGATCATTTTCATTACAGATTGGGTGTTCATGTTTTGCTCTCTTTCGCTTTTTGGTTGAACTGTGTATTGTTCTGTTTTTGCTTCTCGCCTTGATTTGTGTGAGTACTCTTCAATAAATTATCAAAAAAAAGCTAATCATGATTGTTTCCAAAGTGAATGAGATTAGAAAAAAAGAGCATGATAATTAGCAACAAATATGGAAGGTGTTAAGTAAATAGAAAGAATAGGTTAGGGTCCCTTTAGTTTTCATGGGGGACTTTATGGAAATTTTAATGCTAATCTATGGTTCAATTGCAGGAATAAGTTATTTATTGATTTATAGAGTTGTTCGAGCATAGAAGGCATATTTATACTATTTAGGATTGCCATCGTTTGGTCAATTTGGCATTGCTGCATCTGCTTGTATACAGAACATCTAGAGTTATTGTATTCTTAGGCCTTTTTTTGCTGAGGTAACAAACAAGAATCTAGAAGATAAAGTTCTTAAACTATTTCTATGTCACATTATCCTTAGTAGAGGTATGCTTTTGCGAGTATAGAGTTATTGAATGTAGATGAGTTAACATGCTTCTAGATGCATAGATACTCGTGGATCTTGCTCTGATCTATAACTTCTGATTGGTGTCAAAGCCCTTTCATTCAATGGAAGTTACATGAGTTATTTTTTTTTTTTACAAGTGTTTGTTACACGTTGTCATAACACTGGCTGAGTTGGTATACTTTGTAAAACTATATGGAATTTACTATCCAAAAAAAGAATTTAGCTTTATTTTTTTAGTTTAAAATAGACCCAATACTAATTGTTAGAGCAATTTGCTTGACTGTAGTGTTGAAAGTTATTACCCAATGTTCCTTGTTGGCTGTTGCATATCTATTAGCTTTTAGAGTTAAAATTATTGAAGAGAAGAGGGGAAACAATTTCAAGAGAGAAGAAAAGATGTCCTCGAAATAGGGAAATCAATGAAAGAGACAAGAAACTCTTTGAACTACATTTCTACAATTTTGAGTGTGTTCTTTCTATAAGGGGAAGGGGGTCCTCTTAATTTCAATTATTTTTTGTTGACTACTTTATGAGGATTTGGGACTAAGTATAGCTACATTCTATGCCTTTTTTGATTTGTTCAGTGCTTGTGTTTTTAATGACATTATGCTACGATCTAATCTACTATGGGATAGGATTGTCTTTGTGGCCTATGTTTCCACTTGTGGCTTCCCTAAGGGCTTTCCTTGTTAGATATGCAAAAGAAACAGAGAGTTCTGTGTTCATAAGCAAAAGTTGTTGCAGGTTCATAGACAAAAGAAAATCTCTATTTGTTAATGTGAGTTTTGTGTTCTTCTCACTCAGCCTTGTGGGCGGATATTCCTACCATGTCCTGCTACTTATTTTAGTAGAGGCTAATTGGTATCTATAGAGAATATGTCCTGCTACTTATTGCAGTGCAGTGGCTCGCACATTGGCCTAGATGCGTGATGGTTCGAATCCCTCTTGGCTCAATTTTCACAATTTTGTCTATCATTTAATTTTTTAAAGGGAGGAAAGAAACAAAAAGGGCAAAATGCACAAAGAAAAATTGGTAGCTCAGTTGGCTCCATGTTGAGCTTAGAAACCTTGTGGTGTGTGTTCGAAACCTATTACCCATTTTTTTATTTTTACCAATCATTTAATTTTTCTTCAAAAGGAAAAAAAGAAAAAAAAAGACAAAACAAGAAAGGAAAAAGGCACTATATACTTATATTTGTATTATTCTTAAGAGTTTAATTGGTATGCATTGACAGTGTAAAATAGTTTTACACTGTCAACCAATAAAAATAAGGGAAAGTGAGAATTCATGGTGGGTCCCTCATTATAATGGGTGGTTATTTTGATGAGTTGGCACTTTTCACCATTTTTATTGCTTGACAGTATAAAACTATTTTACATTGTTAGTGTATTTAAATTAAATTCTATTCTTAAAATAATGAATCAAATATTTTTATTGATATAGTAATATATAATTAAATGCCTATATAAAATATTTTTATATTGACAATGTAAATAATAAAACAATATTAACTATAATATTCAAATATTATCTATGTACAAATCAAAATATAATAATTGATAATAATAAAAAAATAACTTAAAAAGTAAGTAACTTATTTTATTCTTAATATTTTATAGAGTTATTTATTATTTTAATAAATATTTTTAATGGATGAACAGAATACTAATATCAAATAGATATATATCCATTTCATTATTTAATAATAAATATAATTTTATTATCTCAAATTTGATTTTGAAAATATATTTTGAAAACAGACAAAACAAACATATTTTCATTATTTTTCCTTTTTGAAAACAGACAAACTAAACGCATTTCCTAAATTCATAAAATCTGAAAATGAAAATTCTTTTCAGAAAATGAAAATAGAAAATGAAAACAAAAAATATTTTCACAAACCAAACGTACCCTTACTGATTTGGTAGCATCATGCAGCAAGTACATAATCATTAGATGATCGATATAGTATAGAGGTATCAGATAGAATTACAAAATGCATCTTCTAATCAACCAACTTTAACATTAGATATCAATGTCCATGAAAAGATTAAAAGGATCTTAGCATTACATATAGACTTGGTATGGAGGTATATCAGATAGAATTACAAAATGCATCTTCTAAGTGTCAACCAAATTAATTTAACATGAGATTTCAATGTCCATGACTAGATTAAAAGAGTCTCTAATAATACAACCTTTGAGCCATGTTCAATTAAGATGATTCGATATGTGCTAGTGACAATTAAGAATGAGATGATTGAATCTCTTGTCAATCGACTTATGAGAGTGAATCATACACGGAGAGGTGTTGAACACAAGCTAATGGGCATTGCAGTTTTTCACAAGTCACCAAGGACTTTAGTATTGGATTTGTCTTCGATTATTGACAAGTTTTATAGCATGATAATGTTTTGAACATAAGCCGATTGAACCCTTCTGGACTCAGGTTAAATTATTCATTACATAAATAAATTACATAACATCTTGATAAGATAAGGATAATAATATATCTAATTATAAAATAAAGCTACTTAATGCTAAGTGCTAAAATCATAAAGAGTCTTGCTGCATGGCACAAAATGATTAGTACATAATGGTAAGCATGTAGACCAGTCACAATTCGGAAATCACCATGGGATGAATGGTGAGAATCAACTCTAAGTCATTCCATGTATTTGTGCGGTTTTTATTCGTACTAATAACTATCAATGCTATTGCCAGAATTTTGACACAATATAAGGGCTCTCAAGCATTTTCCATAATCAGTTTCCAATCATAAAATTAGCAAGTACTATAGTTATGAAGCCAAATTATTATTATTATTGGCAACAAGCCAAATTAATTTATGCTTATCAATGCAAAATTGATTGGACCATGTTACTTAGTTATTTTTTTATTTTTAACGTTTTTGGTCTTTGTAACTTAGTAATGAAGTTATGACTCAAACCTACTTTCACTGGTCATTTTGGGTTGGTCTGGCGGGCGAACCTATGCGGCCCACAATTTTTGCGGATTAGGCCTAAAGTAGATCTTATTATCTTCCTACTTGAAGGTTATGATTCTAACCTGCCTGTTTGACCAATGTAGACCCACCTGACTTTAGAGCAAAACCTAAGATTCTTATAGCTTGTTGGAATTTCATTTTACGCACCTCAAATCGTAGTTTAGAGAATGCAAACTGAGTTTTAGCTTCTTCATAGTATTTGACAAAATCACATAAAATTACATTTTAACATAATTTTGAGTCAGAAATCATTATTTAGACAGAAGTGGGAAAAAAAAGAGAAGGGGGTGGGGGGGGGGTTTTTCCTTTAAATCAAAACATGATTTGCAAGCTGATAACCAAACACACACTTAGTCCAACTCCACTGTTTTTCTTTTCTTTCCTTTTAATTATTGACACCCTAAATACAATTGGAAGACGTCTAAAGTAACAAATCCATTGTCTAAAATAATCTCATTCTATATTTCATAGTCATGTCAGATACCAATAAAGTTGTATATTATTATAGTTATATATAGTCATAGTCATATATTAAAAAAACAATGGTTGTATATTATAGTAAACAAGTCGCACTTGCATGATCAGGACTAAAATTTAAACTTTAGCCAAAGTAATTATTGACATGTCCTCCTAATTTGTATAATAGATAATAAATTAGTCTTAAAATAATAATATCTTACTAATTTAAGTGGTTTAACATTTATTCCTGTGAACATCGTATTATATCCGATTTCTATATCCATATTATATAATTTCTCATTAGCCGTTAAATTAGTATTTAATCCTTTTTGGCTCAAGACACTTCTCATCTTATTTTACATTTTAGTCATCCAAAATTAATTAAAGAAAACTGAAAAAAGGTGAAATAAAAAATAGAGCAAAAACCCAGGTTTTATCATATGTTTGGCCTAATTCCAATCCACCCAAAAAAAATAAATGAGAAAGAATCTTATGACTGAGGTCTGCTGCAACATTGAACAGAGAAATTGCAAGAAAAAAAGCTTGTCTTCTATGCTGAAGATGCTCCTTCGACCACCGCGCCTGTCTAGCCGGAGCACCACCGTGTGAACTTGCCACTATGCTGCCGTCACTGAGCCGCGAACTCCTCACCGGACCCAGCTCTTTTTAGGCCATGGTCACGAAACTTCTCTGCACTGCCACACCCAAATTTCTTTCTTTTTTTTTTTTAATTAGAATGACGGTCAACGGTTTTTGGGGCAAAGCCCTTTTGGGCTGTATGCTTCGGGCCAATCTTTGTTTTTTCTTTAGTCAATTGTTGTTTGAGAAAATGTGTTTAATTTAGTTTTGACCCAAAAGAAAAAGAGTAAATGCATTTAGTCAAATTAGTTCAGAGTCCTGACCTCAAAATGAAAAAAAAAAAAAAAAAAGGGTAGCTAAGAGTCTCGAGCCCTAACCCAAAAGAGGAGTCTTAACCTCACTGACAACACCTCACCTCTCTCTCTCTCTCTCTCTCTCTCTCTCTCTCTCTCTCTCTCTATGTTCTTCCCTCACGCCGATTCGTCTCCACTCCTCCCCTCTCCTCCTCTCCTCCTCTCCTCTCCTCGTAAGTACTCACGCAATTGCCTACCTTCTAGATTCTTCCTTCACCCAATTCCTCTCACTGGAAACCTCACCTCTCCTCAGATGATTTCGTATGTATATTTATATATATATATTCCTGTTTGGAGCTAACACAACTTGTTTGGTTTTTTGTTTTGTTTTGTTTTTGAAAGGTTAGGTTTCCAGGGAACAATGGAATCGGCTTTTGAAGGTAAGTAAATTCACTTAACCTTGACGCCTTTTTTTTTTCCCCTTTTTTTTGGTGCTTATCTATTGAGTTAATTAATCAAAAGGGCTACACTCGCTGGAATTTGAATTTAATGGAAAACCATAATGATTAGGGGTTTCTTGTGACTGGGGCTTTCTATCTGCATTGAAATTGAGGAATTGGGAAGGGGGTAGTGATACTGGTGTTCATTGATTCAATTTTTGAGGGTTGATGGAAGAGACTGAAATTGAAACTGGAAAGGTACTGATTGTGTCATTCTTGCAAATTTAGATAGTTTCCCTTTGAGAGGGATCAAGAGGCTGTGACACATTAGGATTGGGAACATTGCACAATTGGGGTGTGTTATCTATGCTTGCAGTTATGGGGGGCAGTGAGGTAGTTGGTAGGTGAGGGTCTGCTCTGCCTGCTTGAACTCTTGCTTTGAGTCCTTAAATGGGAAGAATAGAGTAGGTGGGATGAGATGACTTGTGGTGGCAGAACCGCAATGCAACTTAGGGGTGCTGTGGCCCCCCAACCCCAAAATATTGGAAATTCCAACTTAGAGGTGTTATAGTTCCTTTAAGCATTATAAAATTTTAGTTCCATCCCGCCAAATATATTTTTAAACATAGTTCCGCGCTGGTCCACTCTAATGATTAACTGCCTGTTTTGGTTGAGATTTTATCAACTGTAAACGGAAGAAAAGCGCTTCCTAAGGAACATTAAATATAAGGAGCAACAGACCTCCTGTCATTAAATGCCAGGTGGTGTAGGCATTGGGTCATATCTCAAACAACCAGGCCTTAAGTCGTTAGGATTGTCTGGTAAGGCCTAATGGAAATTGTTTAGGTTTCAAAGGCCATACCTGTTGAGGGAAGGCCTGTTTGGTGTTATAGGAAACTTTTATTTTTTTTTAAAATAAAAGAAGAATATTATTAAGAAGAAGAGAAGAATGATACAAGAAGATAGGAGGCCAAAAATTCCCCCTTACAAGAGCAAAAATAAACAAAAGGAAAAAAAAAAAAGACTATCAATAAAGCATAGCTTTCCAATCTCTCAACATATCTAAGAGGAAAATTCCTCTACAAAAATCATGAGCTTTACGCCAAATAGAGGTCAAATGCTTAACCCTATTCCACAAAACTTTCTTGTTTGAAAATCTATCATTAAAGGTGCGAGAATTGCGCTCCAACCAACTACTCTATATAGTGGCATATATGGCAGATTGCCATAGAGATTTGGCCTTCTCCCTTCTCCTAAAATCAGCAAAACTAGTAAACAAAAATTGATTTAAAGTTGCAGGGCACACCCAACACTAACCAAAGATGCCAAAAGCCATAGAAAAATGCAAAAACAAATGACAATCTGTTATGCCAGTGATCGCTTCTTAAGTGTTTTAGGTGGAAGCACGATGAGCTGAACTTGCATGATTTGGGCTTGGCCATATTTGGTGGCCGTTACAGGGTGGAAGAAAAGTTTTTCTGCTTTTATTTTACTTGAAAATATTAATTCTATCATGTTTGGTATCCTTTTTTTTTTTTGTCAGAAAAAAGTTGAAAGTTCTTTAAGTATAATTTAATTTAATTTTTTTTTCCCTTTCTCTGCCCCTCCGCACAAATTTTAGAGAGAAACAAAGGACTGAAGGAATTACCTTCCTAGGGATGCCTCATTCTTCTACCTTTATTGTTATTATTGTTATTATTATTATTATTGGTGTTCTAAATGGGCATTTAATGCAATAATTTTTAAAGTAGTGACTTAATTCTTTAGTTGCTATGCCAGACCTTCTAAAGAAGGCAAAGAAGCTTGAGCCAGAGGAATTAGCTAAGATCAAGTTTACTTCTGCATGTGTCACAGGTCTAGATGGACTCCTTCATGATGCCTATGTTAAACAGAGCCCAAAACCAGTTGATTATCACAATAGAATAGATCTTGTTCGCATATTTAATGCAATCGCTCAAGAAACATATGGTAATCTTTTGTTCCATACTTCTTTCTTTGAAAATTTGCATAGATATTATGTAAGACATCAGCAGCATGACCTTATATTCCCCCGTGAATGGATGTAATGCCACTAATTTTTTAATGTTTCTCTAACTTAAGTACCAATTCTTTTCCCAACTGTAGAGTTGAGTATTGTTTTTCCCCATTGAGTCTTTTTATCATGGAAACAACCTCATAAAAAAGTTAGTAGTTCTTTTGGTCATCTCATGGACCACTGAATCAAATTGGCATGATTCTTCTACCATTTGGATTGTTTGGACTCATTATTCCATTTCTGCTTTCCGCTTTCTTATTCTAAGAAATATATCTTCTGGTAGAGAAGCATCCATTGGAAATTAGTATTTTATAATGTTAGAAAATTGTGAAAATGGCATTTCTTGTACATCAGTTATTTTGCTTATTACAGATTATTATCTGAAACGGATAATTTATATATAATTGCACCATGATAATCCCTTTTTCCAAAAAAGCGAAAAAATTACCATGTTTTTAAACCAAAGTGGCCTTCTTTCAGCTCTTATGGTGTATACTGTATTGTCTCTCATTCTTTCTTCTATTATTGGTCCATCTTCTTCAATATTTGTTCATATCTAGGCTTTTTAACTTGTAAACTATGCTTTCTTTTAATCATTTGTTGTCTTCCTTTCAGCAAATGGTAAGAGCTCCCCCCCTGTTGTGGAAGGATATGGATCATTTGTAATGGATATGTTCAACAAAAAAAGTGATCTGGACTTGTCCATCAATTTCATCAATTCAACTGAAGTTGATCGTAAGAAGAAGATTGCAATCCTTCGAAAGTTCGCCAAGAAATTATACTCAATTCAAAGTACATTTCTAGCATTAGCATAAAGTCTTTTTTATTGTTTGCTTTTGTTAGGGGGAGTGTTCTGCATTCCACGAAAGCCAACTTATTATAGAATTCTATCAACTCTTATATGCTTTGATATGCTGGCAGTTAATCTGAATTCATAGGCAAAAACACCATTTGTTCCAAGTGATCCATACTATGGTCTATGGGACATCTTAATTCAAGAACTTAACCCAAGAGCTTTAGATTATTTTAATTTGTTGCATAATTGATTGTTATCACAGTTCTTTTCAGCAAAGATTATATTTTTGTCTCTATGCACTAATCTTAACCCATGTGAACACTGAATCATGTGGCATTTGTCATATACTGAACCGTAATGAAAATGAGGCAAGGCCACTATTTGTTGCTAATTTAGAATGTTTGAGTATACATGGGACTCTCAATCCAAGGTAGAGATCCACTGCATGTAGTAAATGAAACTTCACAGCAATTATTTGAGAGAAAAGCCATCAGCTTCCCTAAGATTTCACTTAAAGGTCATACATACATGAAAGTGGCAAGATCTAAATGTTGTGTAGATATGACGATGAGTTGATACCTTTTTGAAAGGTTATCACGTGTTAGGGCAGAATTAATTTCTGCTTTGGCTTGACTTGAAGCCCTGAATCATTAAAATTTTATGTGCTGAACATTGCAATTCATAATTTCTTGATTATAATCTTACTCATGTTAAACATCATGTTATCTGATTTCATGTTTAATGCTTGTATATTGAAAGGTTTGAGGGGAATGAATTATTATTATCATTATTACTGTATTAAATTGAGTTGGGAATTTTTTAGTTTATTTACATATTGGCTGGCTTCAATAAAAAAAGTTACAGAATGTAGATCAACTTCGTTTTTTGTTAGTAGTAAGGACTAGCAGATCGGAAAAAAAAGTTTTTGCTGTTTTCTTTATGATAGTGTGAGGGAAAATTTTGCTGCACAGCTATATGACATTGATATTGTATGGGATTAAATGTTGGGCGGTAAAAAGCCAACGAGAAAATAAGTTTAATGTTGCAGAGATAAGGATGTTACGATAGATGATTGGACACACTAAACAAGATAGGGTTAGAAATGAATGTATTAGAGAGAAAGTCGGGGTAGCGCCTATTGTGGAAAGGATAGTAAAATTCCGCCTTAAGTGGTTTGGATGTGCGTGGAGAAGGCCTACAGAATCCTTAGTAAGGAGAGTGGATCCGATGGAAGGTAGTCTAATAATTTGAGGTAGAGGGGACCTAGAAAAACCACATAGGGGAAACTATTAAAAGAGATTTAATACTTAATTGTCTAAATGGAAACATGATTTATAACAAAACACTATGGCATTATTTGATCCATGTAGTCGCCTCCACCTAGTGGGACAAGATTTAGTTGTTGTTGTTGTAGCTGCTTGCTTTACGATGATATCATTGAAAATGATTATGACATATTGGAATTGATTTCTTTCCCTGCTGACTTTTGTGTTGTAGGAAAAGGACATATTACTAGTGTAGAGCTTATCATTACTGCCAAGGTACCGATTATTAAACTGACTGATAGGGGTACGGGTATTGAATGTGATTTATCAGTCGAGAACAGGGATGGCATTGCAAAATCCTATATTATCCATGCAATTTCTGCCATAGACGAAAGATTTCGGAAGCTATGTTTTCTGGTAATTGAAGATATTTTGGTTGTTTTGATAAGATTTTAATGAATTGTAGCATCATGATGCATGTTTTTTTGAGAGGCATCGTGATGCATGTTTTATTTGGATATTCAAGCGTTTGTTGTATGCTACTGCATTTCTGAGTTTGAATTAATATTGTCATTGAAGACAAATTTGGAATGGAAACAATACGGAGGGAAAATTGCTATTGAAATAGAGAATTGTGACAAATCACCAAATACTCTAGTTAAATACTGGATTTGTTAAGAACATGATGAATTGACAGTGACAAGGCATGTGTATGGCCAGCTGTAAATGGAATACAAAAATCTTAAAACTTATGGTCTGTAGTTCCTGAAGCGAAATTGCAGGCTAAACTGATTAACCAAATCTTTCAGAAAGCTACCACAATTGTCACCGAACAGTTTTGAGCGGATTTTATTTCATTAAAATCTAAGTTTCTCCAACCCTTCTTTGCTGTTGGGCTGGCTTGTAGTCCAGTAGATTTGCTTTCTCTGTTCTGACTAACAAACCTACTTGCCAGGATACTTGCTTTTATATAATTTTTTAAACTGTTTTTGTGCTAATGTAATTTTACCTATTGTAGGTGAAATCCTGGGCAAAAGCACATAATATCAACAGTTCAAGAGACCGGACGTTGAATTCTTTTTCCATTGTGTCACTTGTTGCTTTTCATTTGCAGGTAGTTAACTTTTTAAATATCTGGTTCAAGTACTTACATTGTTGAGGCATTAATTTTAGTAATAGAGCTAGGATTTGAATTTGTTCAAACAGTCAATAGACTCAATACTTTCTTGAATAGATTTATATTTCGTCATTCCTTGCTGTTTCTTGAGATGTGATGGAAGTATGGGCATCAGAAGATTTTATTTGTAGGGAAAGTGGTTTAATGATTTCCACTCATATTAATATGACATTTCACTTAATAGTTACATCAACTGAGTGAGCTGGTGGTAGTGCCAAGTAGCATTGGCATTGTATGATGGTCTCTAATTTAATTAGAGTTCTGGCCTTTAGGTTACTGCAGATTCAGTAAGAGATTAAGAGCTCGCTTGAATGTGATTTCTAATAAAAAGAAACTTTTTCATTAAAAAAAAGTGCCTCTTTTATATTTTAGGGTGTTTGGTTGAGATTTTTTTTTTTTGGTCAAAAGCTGAAGCAGAAAAAAAAAAAAAAACGGAGCTAAATTTGTAGTTTTTCCCCTAGCTGCTAAACTTCTGAGCTTCTGAGAAAAAAAAAAAAGAAAAGAAAAAAAAGTTTTGAGATGGCAAAGTTGTCCAAACATCAAAAAGTACTTTTAAATATTTCACTCAAGCATGAAATTGCATTTACTTTTTACTAAAGGTCTTTAGAAAGATCTGTTAAAGATCTTTTTCTAAATGCTTATCAAATACTTTATGCAGCATTTTACTAATTGGTGCCCAACCTTTAGTTATATTCATTAATACTGTGACTTTACAAAAGCTATTTGAGAAAAGTAGTTGTAATATAATATAATTCTCATGGATAATAAAATTGATACATATAGCATTTGTTAAACATCATTTTAAATTGCTGTTAGCCTGCTAGTGGCTATTTTTTTTTTTTCCTGAAAAAGTACGTCATACTCGGAAGACAATGTAGACCGGGTATGTAAGGAATTTAAAAAGTCTTTGCATGGTCAGAACCATTCTTGTTTTGATAAAAATAGTCAGAATGGTTTTTAAAAGCATATCTACAAGTACTTTAACAAAGTGGCTATACATTTCCGAAGAAGTAATAGATGAAACATGGTAGGAGCACATTTTTTCAACATGTCCTTGTGGCTTAGATGTTAAAAAAATGCATAATTCCCCAGCAGCACCTTAATGGTGCCTTTTGAATTCATTGTTTCTCCTTATTGTAATGCAGACCTGCAATCCTCCCATATTACCTCCATTCTCTGCTTTACTTAAAGGTAAAATTTCTACCAACCAGATTTTTTTTTTTTTTTTCAGTTTTTGAGTTTAATCTTATTGTAACCCTTTATCTCTAAAGGCAGCCTTTATGAATTGGAGATGCTGAGACAAAAAGTAGTTGAGATAAATTGTGTTTGTTATATGCTAAGCAGTGACACCTATTTGTACAATCTAGGTCCACAGCTAGTATAGTAGTACAATTCCACCCTAATAAAACAGCTATCACCACAAGACTCCTAAAGCTCATAGAATCCTGATATTTCAACACTTCTATGAAAAACAAAAAATCTAACAATATCTCTCAAGCTAAAGCTTACAATACTCTTGGCTTGTTCCGAAAAAGCAAACTTTCATATAATGTTATCAATACACCACATAGTTTGTGAGAAAACATTGCAAAATGAGATATGCCAAATACTGCTGGAGAGACAACACAATAAAATGAAGGCTGAAATGATGCACAGCCAGTGTTGGTTCAACCAGAAGAACACCATGTGGCTGGAACAGTACATAAACATACAAACTGTCAGTGGATGGAGTTATGCTTAGTGTATTCGGCTTGAATTGGTTCAAAACAACTTGAATTGCTTGCGGCTTGAAGAGAGGACAACAAACTATGCAAGTACAGAACCAAATGGCCTAACGGAGCTGAGAACACAGAAACCAGGAAAATGAGCCAAAGAGCGCTAACAGGGCTAAAAAGACATAAACATGCCAAACGGAGTCAGGGGCAGAGTATCTTACGCATGATCAGGGCTACACAGAGGATGAATGAACACAATCGCAGGATTCATGGAGGAGATCTTGCCAACCACGGCTGAGGAGTGTTGGAAGCAGGCAACAAAGGCTGGCACTTGCTGGAAAGGTCGAGGCGAGGCTGGTTGCTGCCAAAGGGGGTGATCCACGTACCTCTCTACTTTGATGCTGGTTAGATGGCTGCCAGTGATTGGGCAGGTGAATAAGAATTTTCCAAAAAGGTTATG
This sequence comes from Pterocarpus santalinus, assembly GCA_031439595.1. Classification (NCBI taxonomy): domain Eukaryota; kingdom Viridiplantae; phylum Streptophyta; class Magnoliopsida; order Fabales; family Fabaceae; genus Pterocarpus; species Pterocarpus santalinus. The sequence goes on from CM062529.1 coordinate 20,263,709, forward strand.
GATCCTGACAGATAACCTCTAGTTTAAATGGTGGGGTCAGTTCTTTGATTTGTGATAGGGAAGGTGGATAACCTGAGATTGCATTTGTGGCAGAGAGAAGATTTGGTCACAGAGGGTAGTATAGTTCTAATATTATGTTGAAAAGAGTGTTTTGCAGAAATTATATGCATTAGATACAAACTACTAACGCCTATTTATACTAGTAATCTTGGTCAGTTCTAGTAATGTACAATGAAACTACTAACTCCAGAAAACTTCTGAAACACTAAAACTTTCACTGAAGGAATGCCTTTTATCTATTTTAGCCATAGATGAGCTGGGCATCTCTAATTCTGTGTTGTTTGTGTAACACGAGTTGCTTGATCGGTTGCATATACTGAGTCTTGAACATGCGATGATGTTGCATTATTTTTGTTTGCTGGAACTAGAAATGACATGAAAACAAAAAGTCTAGAATTGTCTTGAATAATTGTAACAGCTGTATGTGACAAGATCTGTCATGAAATCACCGGCACTTGTAGGTCTGTTGGTTGCTTGGAAGATTGGAAACATAGTTTCAAATAAAACATGAATTTAATTATAGTTATAACAATGGAAAATGAGAGCAACAAGAGATAGACGTGATGGGGACTGCTAGAAAAAACCTTTGATGACTTGTAGCAGACATCTTTCCACTTTGCATGTGCTTTACTGTTCAAGTGCCTATCTAACATGTGTATTATGCTGTAGCAAGGAACTTACCATAATACCAAAGTCATTTTTATCATCATCTTGTCTTTTAGTTTCCTTGATGAATTTTTGTAAATTTACTTTGACATTTATGTCCATATTTGTATGTTCCAGAGGGAGCTGATCCTGCATCTGTGACTAAGGTTGTTATAAATTATTTCAATTATGGGCAAAAGAACAAAGAGTCATTGGCTAGGCTTTTTATTACTCTATTTGTCAAGGTAATGTCTATGTATTCCTATCAATTGAGAATCATGTTTTATTAGCATGTGTCTTTTTTTTGAGATAATATTTACTTGTTGTGCACCCAAATTAAAGGGCACCAATGTCGTTTGATAGTAATACTTCAAGTATAAATAGAAGGTTAATCAATTTAATATACACTAGTTTCTGATATTATTCAAAGCTGGTGTTTTCCTCATTTTTCATCTAACCCCGTAATCTTAAGTTCTTAAAATAATATAATAGGGGTAAAATCCTTTGTAACCTAATATCGATTAGGATGGTAACTTTTGCTAGTGATATGCAAAGAATGTGTTGTAGAAGCGCTCACATATAATCACCAACCCTATGCTTGGTCTTCACCATCTTTTGCTTCCACAGCTACTCTCTGGTGAAACTTCTGACAAGGTTCAATGATATTATGCTTGCTGGATGCATCGTGCAGTCTTTGCAGCATGCAAGTTGTGTGTTAATTTTGGTTTGTGTTGGAGCATCCCAGAGTATGGTTATAATATCTTAGCATATGTTGAAAATATCTTCATCCGAAGATCTTTAGAATATAGAGTGGAATCAACTAGTCATCTAATTGAGGAAGCAATCTTGGGAGTAAATTTCACTGTGTCTGCTGATTTGTTTCAATTTTGGTTAGGGTCAGTAGTCTTATTGTATTAGTGGGCTGTTAGATCTGGGCCTGTAGTCCTAATAAGATAGGTACCCGCCCAATACAATGGTGTATACTGCCATATCTAAGATGGAAAAGAGGAACTAAGCTACGTGAGGGGAATATGGGAAGTGTGAGAGAGAATCAGCTTGAAGTATACATAGTAACCCCTTGTACATGTGGCAGGTTGGTTAGTTGAGAGAGCATTCAGTTAGCATGGGGATAAAGTCGGGAATCATGTCAGTGGTAGGGCAAGATATGTATGAGTGGTAAATAGTGGGAAGGGAGGCAGCAGGCCCCTCAAAGGTTCTGCAACCATTTTGATGCAGTTTTTTTTTTCAGTGGTTTGTTTGTCTTTCGCCAGTGTGACAACTCTCTGGATGCTTATTTCTCTAAGATCAGTTGCCAGAAGGGTTCTGTTGTGATTCAAAAATACTAGCCCTATTCATTATCTGTTTCTATTGTAATACTACACTAGTATTTGACATAATTATGAGTATGAATAGGACTGTTGGCCCAGTATTTTTGTATCACATGATTAGACATTGCACACCAATATCAATATAATCTTATTAGTCCACGTATTCCTTCCTCTCTCTTCTTCCTTCTCTACCTAAACCTTATAATTTGAACAGTTCTGTTGATAGAAAGCGTGTTCATTTGTCCCTTAATTGGCATTAGCTATGCTGCCTGCCAAGAACCATACTAACGGTTACCTCTCTTAGCTGCAACTTGCACCAACCCTATCTGGACCTGTGGACGGTGTTATTATTTCGTTATCAACATAATAGTCAATTGTTGTGCAGTAAAGGGCCACAAGTGTGGTCTTGAAGCCATTACTAAAGTATAATTGGATGGCTAATTTGTATCATGCTCACAATCAGAACATTCTTTATATTTTAAAGCTCTTTTTTCCCCTTTTTCCGGTTGACCCTATGGTATGGTATGATAGTCATAACTGAGAATCAAATTACTCCCAAGTCTTTTGTGTTTAAGGTATAACATGTGAAATAGAAAGATGTTTGAATCTCTTGGAAACATGATCATTTGTTAACTTCATTCATATTGCAGCTAGCATCAGTTGAAAAACTTTGGCAGAATGGTTTATGTGTAAACTTATATGAGGGATCATGGATTTTAAAATCATGGGATCATCATTCATATGCAATAAGCGTAACCCACTTCACTTCTATCACCCTTTTTTTAGATTGAAAATTAGCCTATGATGTTTTGCTTATGTTGACGATATTTTGTTCAACAGATTGAGGATTTCACAGATCCATCTCAAAATGTTGCCAGAGCAGTTGGAACTGCAGAAGTAAAGACGATCTACAGATGTATCCATGCATCTCTTAACCACCTTGTGAAGTTTCTATATGGCCAGATGCAGGGCATGGAATTGATGGTTCTTTTGTTTGGACCACATATTGCTTCTACTCTAGGAGTTGAGGGTCCTAGCAACATAAATGAAAATAAGAATAAACTTCCTATTTTGCAAGATCTTGTCCTACCCAAAAAGAGGCGCTTAGAGGAAGGTTTAGCACAAAACCAGGTTAAGAAACAAGTTTTGCAAGGAACAGAACCCTCAGGTATGGGTGGGATGCAGCAGGCTGTTGGTAAAACAGTGCTTAATAATGTACCTGCATCTTTCACCTTCCCAGTTTCCCACCAACATCCTCTTGCTATTCCTAGAACAAATATTAATGGGCATCATGGTTATGGTCCAGGGGCAGTTCCTTCTCTTGTTGAGGGTTTTCATAATCCGTCCGTACAACCTAAACTTTTTTCCTCACAAAGTTTCCAAGGTTTTGTTGCAACGTCTCATCAAAATGCAGTTGCTCCAATTGGAAATGGTGCAATTCATCCACTCCCTCCTCCAGCAAGTCATAATCCATACGTAGGAGACCATACTTTATCCAATCACAGGAGATTTTAGGTTCAACCTTCTCATGGGGGTTGTTTCTTGTACATGTATATTTGTCAAAATTTAGATTGCATTAGCAAATAAGTCACATGTAGACAACCAACTCTTCTCTCTCTCATCCCCTTGGTTCTCTTGAACTAAAACCTCCTTGATTTTTCTGTTGTTCATAATGGGAAATTAATTCACATTTTCTTAGTTTGTATTGGAACTTGTAGAGCCAGAAGTCCAGAACAGAACATTCTCCTTTTAGTAACAAAGGTTGCGTATAGTTTAAGGTTCAAATCCTGGAAAAGGCAATTGTTACGAGGGCCTTTTAGTCGTGACAGTGCGTGAGAGTTTAATCTCATAGCAATGTCGGTACGGATATATCAAGAAAAATAAAAATAAGAAGAACATTCCCCTCCTGATGCAAAGGGTACCCTGATTGAATGAAAGCAGCAGTGAAAGGTAGCATCTGTTTTGTGAAGGGGCTGAAACTGTTTTGACATGGATGATTGAGGATCAGAAAGCCAACAATATTTCGAGGTAATTTTCTGTACTTTAGCATATCAAGAATGTATAACCCGAAGGCCAAAGATGGAAGGGCCACTCATTTTGTGATTACCCGATAGCATTGGGGTATCATGGGTGCATGTTGCAATTTTAATTGCGCAACACATGGACTGTTGCATGTAGTATTATGGTCTGGTGTTTATTTAAAATTAGGCAATTGAATGTAATATATGTGGCCTCTATTGTTGGCTTAACTCTGAAGTGAAGGCATTCCTTCTCGCCTCCCCTGTGCACAATAATCTCTCTGCGCACAATAATCTCTAGTTGCTTTTTAAGTTGGATTGATGAATATGAATACTTTGAAAAAGATAGCGCAACTATTTCTCATGTGCTAATATTTGATTGGATATTCAACATCTAAGCATTATATCATTAGGTAGTGTAGACTATATAGATCAAACGATGTCATAGTATCTTGTCATGAATCATATATTTGCTTATATACTAATATATGATTGGATGTTCATATGAAAGAAGGTTATATTGATATTCTTTTATGTGTTTATAAATTTATTTTTAATAACATTCTTATAAATAGTTATCTTACTTATACCTAATAGAGATTGATTTTAATGAATTGTCAGTGTAAAAAAATTTTACACTGTCATCCAATTACATCCTTATGCTTTTAAGACTTTTAAGTAATGGATGGTTGAGTCAAACAATTTTTACTAATATGATAATACATAATTAGATATTTATGTAAGATTCTTTTATATTGATAATGTATAAAAATTAAATTCTTTTAAATAATTAGGCATTGGCAGCTAAGTGCCTTTGGCATTTTCATCTGGGTGATAGCTCTGAAATTAAATTTTGGAAAGACATGTGGGTTGGTTCTACTCCTCTAGCTGGGGGTTTGCGCTGTTTTGTTTTGTTTTTTTTTTTTTTTTGCTAGTCATCTTTGCATAATACCTCAGTTTGTCAAATTTTTTTCCTATGATAACCTTTCTTGAAACGTCCATTTTATTACACATTTGCATGACAGAGAGGTTATTGAATTAGAGTCCATTATCTTTTTGCTTGATCATATTCATCTCTCTGATTTACCTTACTCAAGAACTGATTCTTGATTCCTCCAGAGTTTTCTATCTTATTTTTTGTTTGACTTCCTCTCCAAATAGAGAGATTTTTGTTGGATAAACTTATTTGAAAATCTAAAGCTCTCTTGAAAGTTAAAGTTTTTGTTTGGACTGATATTCTTAATAGGATTAATGCAAATGACATATTCGAGAAGTGCTGGTCTCTAACTGCTTTATCCCCCCAAATGTGTGTATTATGTGTGGCTTGGATTCTGAATCAGGGCTCATCTTTTTCTACATTGTTTTATAGCAAGACACTTTGGAACAGGTTTTTGGGTATCTTTGAAGAATTGTGAATTTGCCTAATAGATTTATATCATTTTTTCCTTACTAAATTCAAAGGTTTTGTATTTGGTACTTTGGGCTATATTGTGTTTTGGTGTATTTTGTTAAAAAGGAATGTTAGAAATTTTAATGAATGCTTTTCAATTATAGACTTTATTTAGGATAAGAATACTTTTTTGGCTTTCCTCTGGTACTCTTGCTCATGGTTTATTTCATGGAGTGTCATTATCTGACATACAAAGGGATAAAGCATAGTTTATCTTCCTAGGATTTGATTTTGTTGTTTTGGCTTCTTTGTGAGTATGCCTCATCATTTTTTGTACTATTTTCTTCACTTTTAATAAAATTACTTTTTCTAGGATAAAAAATGATATTCCAATAATGGGAGGCTTGAGTGGTAGGCTAAGGCAAGGTTAAATGTATTTATGATCTTATTGTCTTCTATTATCGGTGTAAGATAATAAACTTCGAACTTTGTTTTGTGAATTGAATTCGTTTTATAATGATTATTATTCATTTTTTTTATTATTTTATAGGTATTAATGTTTTTATTTGTAAGTAGGGTTGGAAGTGAATCCAGGAAGTTTATGAGCTATTTCTGACTTGATTTGTTAATAACTCAATAGGCTTGAGTTAAAAATTTGAGCTCATTTATTAAATAAGCTGAGCTTGAACTTTGCTATATTCAATTGAATAGCTCGTGAGCTGACTATATATATATATATATATATATATATATATATATATATATATATATATATATATATATATATCATGCTAAGTATTTTTCATCATATTTACAGTATAAAATTATGTTAAAAATAGGCTATATACTTATAATCAAAAAATCCAATTTACATCTAAATGAACCAGCTCGTAAGCTGGCTTGAGCTCGATGAGCTTTTAACAAGCCAAGTTGAAGCCTTAAAATCAGGCTCAATAAAGCGAGCCAAGTTTAAACCTTAAAATCAAGCTTGCTTGTTATTGAGCTGAGCTTGAGCTATGCCAAGCTTGAACTTGACTTAGCTTACTTTTAGCCTTATTTGTAAGTAAATATTAAAATAAATAATATATTGATAATTAAAATATATAATTAAATAATTGTAAAAATTTAAACGCAAAAAAATATATAAAAATTTATTTATGTTGATAGTATATAATTTTTTTATATAGATAATATATTAAAATTAAATTCTTATGATTATATTATTAGAAAAATTTAATATTGATTAAGATATCTTGTTACTATAAGGATAAGTTCTTCTTAAGAATAACTTTTTAAAAATATTATTTTAGCAAATCTCATATTTCATATATTTTGAAAATGTTTACATATATTATCGCAGCTTATTTTAATATAATTTCATATATTAGATGCACTAATAAATAATAATTTGTTTTATAAGGATCGTAACCCATGTGTGAGATGTATTTTTGAAAAATATATATAAAAAATTAATGATAATTGTTTAGATTTTAATTTTGATGCATTTATTGTGTATAAGTTTTTTACATTATCATTTAATCCAAATTTTCTATTTGCATAATCATTTTAATAGTAAGTGGTGAAATTAAATATTTTTATTGATGTGGTAATATATAATTAGATATCTTTATAAAAATTTTTTATACTAATAGAATATATAAATTAAATTAAATTTTTTTATGAATTTTATGAAAAATATTTTGTTAAATTATTATTAATACTAGTTGAGTTAAATCAAGGTTAATGTGATAAGAGTTGGGTAATGAATATTAACAAGGAGTTATGATAGTAGGGTGACGTGTAATTTCTTGGTATCTCATAAGGGGTAAGTGTGTTTTATTTAAAAAAATGTACAATTGTTTCAAAACACTTTCAGTAATTATTATGCTTAGCTCAAAAAGTTTGAATTTGAAATGAAAAATCAAATACATTTAAATCATATGAATAATTACCAACACCATAAAAAAATTTAATATTTTAAAAGTATGGAGAACGCATATAGCGTCTTATTCTTTTTTTTTTTTATATTATTGGCAATTAGATATGAACCTTGACATTTTATATGTAATGAAAAGTCTTATCATCAAATCATTCTTAATGTTTTTAATATCTCTTTCTTTAATGATTAAAATTATTATTAAGAATTAAGAATAACAGAAAGATACAGATACAGAATTATTTATTAAAAATCAATTATTAAGATATGTTTTGTTGGGAGATAAAAATAAGAATAAAAATTTTATAGACAAGTTATACATGTAAATTATATATAAAATTCATTTATAAAATTTTCAATCTCAATTTTTATTCAAAACCAAGTACACCCTTATAATAGAGTAAGAACCGAGTTGGTTGATTAGGGGACCAAAAGGGTCAAAAAGGTAAAATCAAAAGCAGCTTCTGTACCGCACTGTACTGTAGCCTCTAGCACCGTCTTTGGTCTTTCACACTTAACAGCCAACCGCCACTACCAGAAGCGCATACGTTGCAGCATCCCCAGCCATATGACATCTTTCCCTTTCCTCTCTTCTTCAAATCCCTCCATCCGACAATCTCTAACGCATTCTTTCACTTCATGATCCTTCTCTCGCACCGTCACCTCCTTCTAGAATCTTCTTCTCCTTCCAAATGTGGCATCGGAGCTGCTACCTCCGTTTCTCGAAACTCCACCTCGCAGCAACGAAGCTCCGTTCGGGGCTAGGGTTTCTCGGAAGGTCGTTCTCGGAAGCTCCGCGAAGTGGGAAGACGTTCGCGGCGCTTTGGGGAAACGGCGATTACGGCAGATTGGGCCTCGGCAACTTGGATTCTCAGTGGAGGCCCGCTATCTGCAACGCTTTCCACGACAAAACCCTCAAATCCATCGCTTGTGGCGGTGCTCACACCCTCTTCTTAACAGGTTCATCATCTTTCGTGCTTTCGTTATCGAATTGATTTCGTTTCTGTATTCAAGATAGATAGAGAGAACTGAATCATTTACTGGTTGATTTATGGTTTAATAGATGTTTTATGGATTCAGAAAGGATAGCAATTTTAGAGAATACTATAAAGTGCAATAAATTTCATGTTTGTTAGTTATATGGAGTTTAGTATTAGAGCCCATGGTTTTAAATTGCGGTAGTATCTGCTGATATTTTTTCCAAATTTTTCTCAATTGTAATAATCAAATGCAACCTCAACTGCAAAGTGTGCAGTTTAAAACCACATTAGAGTCTATTTTGTGGCCATGTGGTGATTTTTTGAGAAAAATTTGATGGAGTGTTTATGACTTCCGAGTTGCTGGTTTGTCTTAGTAACAGTTTTCTTTATGCTACTAGCCGATGGCTATAATGTGAGAGTCTTTAAAATTGGTGATGAGTGTGATGACTGTTGAAGACTCTCCGTAATGTTCGAGTAGAGGCTCACAAATTGTGCTCCTTTCACAGACGATGGATGCGTGTATGCCACCGGTCTTAATGACTTCGGACAACTTGGTATATCAGAGAATAAACAGTACTCGGTGGTATGATCTCTTCACTTTTGTACCTGTATTATCTTAAGTCAACTTATCACAATCATAATAGATTGTTCTGTTGTCCAATTAATGATGAGTGCATCCCCTTTCAACATAACAAGGAAGTTTGGACTTGTTCTGATTTTCCTTGCTTGGGATATTTCATTTACCTGTCTATGTTGTTTCAGGAGCCAGTTCGGGCTTTTGGAGATGAGACGAAAATTGTGCACATCTCTGCTGGTTATAATCATTCTTCTGCGATAACAGGTCTGTTCTTATGTATGCTATAGTCTTCAACCACACTAACAATAACAAGCCTTGACTGTTGATAACGTGTGTTTGAATCTGGCTGCCCTTTTTCCCTTCAAAATAAATATTTAATGGCTTAAACTCTTTTACAAAAAATGGAAAGAAATAAAGTGTAATAGCTTAAGAAATCAGCTGTGGAACACACCACAATTAATTCAAATTAAGTTTTAAGATAACATTATTCAAAACCCTTTATTATTTGTATATAAAAAATCATTGATGCAAATTGTGTTTGTTCACAAGTTTTGTATAAAGTAACTAATAGTTTGGATCATTGATAAAAAATTTCCAAAGTGAGTCATTTTAATTTGTAATAAATTCTCTTCAAATTTGCTTTGAAGGAGATTCCAGAAAAGAATTTTGTGCAGTAGTTTGGGTTCATTATCTATTGAGCTAATACAGGATGTGCAATTTGACTCCTACTGTTCTGGCATATATACAGTAGATATTGGAGGCTTCTTATTGCTTGTATTATTTTAGTTTATTCTTTGTAAAACTACTATCTGTTAATGCATCTTACGTTGTTAGTTTATGTAGATTCTTTGCCTCACTAGTTTCAAACTGTGTTTTCTTTCTCTTTTTGCTTTATTTCTTTTTTAGTGGATGGAGAACTATATATGTGGGGCAAGAATACAAGTGGACAGCTTGGACTTGGAAAAAGTAAGAACTAAACCTTGCATTAGCATTTAATAGACTAAAAGTGCTTTTTGCCCATGAACCTGTTCATCTTATACCTTCCTTTATAAAATTGGATGCTCATTTTATTGGTAGCTGTTAAAGGTAACCAAAAAAAGGGTTGGAAGTAGCAGCTACTTTGAATATAATGCCGTTTTCTGAAATGCAGGGGCTCCAAACATAGTTTCTTTGCCAACCAAAGTGGAATATTTGGATGGAATCAGCATTAAAATGGCAGCTCTTGGGTCGGAGCACTCAATGGCTATTAGTGGTATGCAATAGACAAACCAACATAGTATATTCCTATCGTGTTATTTTACATTAGGAATATATTCTAATTCCATATAGATTGAGACCATGCTATTGTTAGACCCATGATAATAATGTCTTATTTCAACCAATAACATGGCATATAACAGCTTTTGAGTTTGATCTTAGAGAGTACTTCAGCTGTTTCTATTGAGTTCCTCATAGTAAGCATGACCATATATTGTGTCCTAAATATTCTTAATTTCTTCTCAATTGTTGTTTCTATCTGTGCCAGATGGAGGAGAGGCCTTTAGTTGGGGGATGGGAGGGTCTGGTAGACTTGGTCATGGTCATGAGTCAAGCATTCTAGGATTCTTCAAAAGTTACAGGTTCTGTCCCTTCTTTTCTTTTACAAAATTTAGCTGCAATAATTGATATTTCTTTTCTGTTTTATTGTATTGACAAGTCCAAGTAACAAGCATGAAAGATTGGGATGATGATTTGGTGATTATATTGATTATCCATGAAGAGGTGATACTTTCTGCAGTGTTGAAGATATTGGGCAATTTCTTGCCAAAAGGAGCTAAAGTTTACTGTTAAAATTTGCTTTATATTTCTTTGGAACTCATGCATTATTTTTGGGAATTTTGTCCTGTTTGTGTTCTCATATATGATTTTGTATGGACCGTATTTGACTTTTATCTTTTACTACATCCATTCTTTAAGGTCTTCTTATCCTTTGCTATCATTGATTTTTTTTATTGCGATTTATTGTACTTTCTAAATTCATTCCAATTTGTTTGTTTAGTAATGCTTGACTTTTCAACCGAGACATAAAAAAGATGTCAAAATAAAAAATGCTTGTAGCTTTAAACCAATTTGAATCTTGCACGCAGACATGACAATGTTCTAATATTAAGTGTACATGCCACACTGAGAAGGTGTGTGTAGAATTCCTAAATAAAAAGTGGTCTTTAAGAAAATTAACTATGCAAGCTTGTTGTCCATATTTGAGATTCTCAAGAAAGTTTCAGTGTCTTGTCTGAGCTGCTTTAGCTAGGATTCCTTGCAACCTTACCTTGCCGTAATATTCAATTTATGTGTATATATATTGATATATATTGATGTACTTTTTAAAATCATGCAGTGAGTATGCTCCAAGGCTGATAAAGGATCTTGAGGGAATCAAGGTTATTTGTTGAATTAAATGTGTTGTTCTTTCTAATTTAAGAGATATTGATAAGAACCTTGGGAAAACCACATCACAAAAGCTAGCTATGTGATGGGAGAGCCCAAGGCCTTATAAACCCCTCATCGAAATCCCATACTTCCGATGTGGGACTCAATTCCCATACCTTGCAATTGGATCCTAACATCCCATCATGCTTCGTAGCCCCTACGCCCATGCGGGCTGGCAGTGCACTAGCCCCTTTGACTAGTCCTGGGCGAACACTGCAACGCCAGCATCACCACTCGCGTCGCTCGATTGCAGTTGAGAGACATGATGGAAGGCTCTGATACCAGTTGATAACCTACTGGTACAGATAATAGAAATAGAAGAAGAATTCAAGTATTATTATTTTCTCAAGTAAACCCCAGTGTAGAGTTACTTGAGGAAGAGGAAGAAAAGACACAGTATAGCAATATATCAAGAAGATAATCCTTGAGTGTCAGAGAGGCTCAAGACTCTCCCAGGTCTAGTTCCCAATTCCTTTCCTCCCTCCCACTCCCCCAAATTTCGCATACAAATATTCCACACCCACAATCTCTTGGGATCCTCATGGGACAGCTCAGCACAATTCTGTTAGACCACAGTGGGGCCCACTGTTAGGCCCAATTCCTCATTCTGATGCAATTCCTCAATTTGCTGCTGATTTAGTTGCTTCCTAGAATACCCCACGGGTGCATATTTGTACCTCTTTCTATAATAGACCTTGTTGTACTTTGGGGGCCTAATCACAATAGATGGTGTGCTATCAGATATTTACTGCTTCAGACTTATGATTATCATCATTCTTGGTATATATATGTTTAGGTTAAATATGTAGCTGCTGGGTTGCTAAATTCGGCTTGTACCGATGGTAATTGAATTTATTTTTAATATCTTTTTTATTTTCTCTTTTCATTCCTTGGCTGCACTCTTCATTGGGAGTTAACCCTTGGTTTTTGCCCTTCATGTAAATGTTGCAGAAAATGGTTCTGTTTATATATTTGGTGAAAGAGGGATAGACAAATTGGTACGTTCAATCAGTAACAACTAATTATTGATTCTTCCCCCCCCCCCCCCCCCCCCCCCGGCGCCGGGGCAATCATCTAATACGTGTAATGACTACTATTTTATTCAATCAAAATGTTCAGATCTTGAAGGAGATAAGCAATGCAACAAAACCATCCTTAATCAATGAACTTCCATACTCACAACAAGTTGCTTGCGGTGGCTATCATACCTGTGTCCTGACAAGTAATTCATCTGTTGCTGAACTTTAACTATGTGCTTATTGTAATCATTGGATTACTGATTCATTCTATTTGCTTCTTTTCTATAGATTCTGGTGAGCTTTATACATGGGGTTCAAATGAAAATGGCTGCCTTGGGATTGGGTATACTTCTACACTTGGACATTTTTATTTTCTACATCTCCATTATTTTTTGTACCTGCATGCCAGTGTTTTGATTCTTCAAATTATTTTTACCTAGTTCCTCAGATGTCATTCATGTACCTGAAAAGGTTCGAGGGCCATTCTTGAAGTCTTCTGTTAGCCAGGTTTCTTGTGGTTGGAAGCATACAGCAGCCATTTCTGGTAGGTTCTTTCCTTCAACAGTAAAGGAAAAAAAAATTGTCATTGATTGCTTTTTCTTGTCAAATTAATGTGTAAAGAAGGGATTTTTTTTTTTTTTTGGTATAAAAGATGACATTCCATAAGACAGAAGATAACTACAAAGAGTTAGGAGGATAAGAGGTCCTTCTTGAAAGAGAGAAAGAAGAAACATGCCAAAGAGAACAAAGAAACATCAATGGAGCAAAGCTACCCGATCCTGTAACATATCTCTATTAGGGACACCCCTTTTAAAAGGTCATGGGGTTCACACCAAGTAAAAGCCGAACTCGTAATCTTTAGCCTAAAGGAACTACTCATCCAAAGAAATTTCCATAAAGATGCAAGAGTTATGCTCCTTGAAGGCAGGCATATTATTAATTTTCCAATAGATGTTGACTCAAATGATAAGGGAATTTGCTATTCGCCTTCCTTTAAAAGTAAAATTCCCATGAAGTCATGAGGCCTGGCATAAAAAAGCGAACTTAGACCGGCTGGGGGAGGGGACTACTGGCCAAAGCCTATGAAGTGTTAGCCATATTACACAAGAAAGGTTCATTCACAAGAATAATAAAGGAGTTAACAGATAGGCAGATACTATGGGAATCAGTGAAAGCAAGCTTGTCATTTGTAGTTAATTAGTCTGCTTAGCATCTTTTTGAAAAAGTTTGATGTGTTCAAAGAATTTTGAGGCAAATGAATGGAAGATCATTATCGTGCAAGAATAAATTATGACCGATTTTGAAGGAAGACCAGGGCCCCAACCATGGCAAGGAATGAAAGGGTGGAATACACAGAAGAAAATAACTGTCTTGGCATCAAACCTGCGATTCACTATATCACAGGAGATGTAGAGCTTATATGCTGGAGTATATCCGTAGTCCACCTATAGGCAGTTATACTGTTTGTTACATTAGTTAAAACAGGCAGTCAGCCAGTTGAATTTCTTTAAAGAAATGAGATGGCATGGGCTCGAAAGTTAATAATCAGTTTTATGCCTCCTGAAGAAAATCATTTCTCGTTTCCAGTATGTTTTTGTGGCATACTTGTTTTGTTTTAAAGGTGAAAAAGTGCTTTTCCTGGCATGGAAACAGGCACATCCATTATAGATTTCTTGATGGTGCTGCAGGCTTTATGTAGAGATTCGATGTAATGCATAGCACCTTTGAGATTGTACTATTGTGGGGATGAACTTTTTCCAATTTGCTTTTATGAATTTGTTTGTTGATTTAATTTGTAACTTCCTCTTACTTGTATGCCTTACACACAATGTTTGTACTATGCTGGTGGTTGCAAAATAGGATTCTATTGTTGCTCATTTATTATTGAATTTTTCGTTGACTTTCAGAAGGAGGAGTCTTCACATGGGGCTGGGGAGGTTCCAATGGGACTTTCTCTGAAGCTGGATATTCTTCGGGTGGACAACTGGTAAACTGCTGCATCTCATATAATTTCTGATGCCTTGTATTATTAAGTATTTATCAAGAACAGGTTACACAGATGTACATAATGGTCAGAAATCAGAATACCAGATTATGACAAAAGGAAATGAATAATTTATTTGAAGTAACAAAGCATTGCACACAGTCATGATTCCTTTTGTATATGGAATCACGCACACATACTTTTTCTTAGAAGCTTTCTTCATAATAAGACTTCACACAATCTTAATGTGCAGTCTGACTTTCATAATTTGATTAGTTTTTGTCCAAGTATACCATTCTCTACTATGCATGACTAAAAATGAAGTTTATGCTTTCAATTCAGGGTCAAGGAAGTGATGTGGACTATATAAATCCTACAAGAGTTTGTTTTGGAGACGAAGTGAAAGCATTGCAAGTTTCGTGTGGGTTCAATCATACAGGTGCTATACTTGAGTATACTTGAGTATACATAAGTTTGACTGCTCCAATAATTCATAATTATCTGCAATTCATCAACAAAATCCAGAAACGTGTGATTCATCACCCGGTGGATGTCGTGCATTTGTTCATTTCTTTGTATTGTCAATGCCGTGTATCTTCCATACATCACCATATCAGCTAAGTTTACATCTTCCAACCCATCCAATAGGCTCCAATACGCTGCAGCATGTCTAAAGTGAGGAATATATTGTCAATCTGTTGTATAATTTTTTTCACACGAAAGAAGACGCTCTCGCATACAGGCAAATGAGTTTCCTTCATGTACATATCAAATAATGAGAATGATGAGCAGAGATGAGAAATAATTGTTCATTTTTTCCCTTTTCCTTTTTTTGGGTTGAGTTACGGGAAATTACATACTACAGAGGTTACGTCATTTGGTCTGTTCCCCGAGAAAAATTAGCCGGCTGGTTCGAGTAAATCATAGTTGGTGATGCAACTATGAGCCTATATATTTTGTTAGTTGTCACCCTACGGGTTGATGCTTTTGTGGCATCATAATTGAAAAGGTATCCTCTTTTCTATTTGTATGTTGTGTATGGATCCTATAACTGATGTTTGGTTCTGCAATTCGCAATAAAGGGCATTATATACATCAAGCATGATGCATGTGGGAATGGGAATCCCAGTAACATAGTACCTCGCTGAACTAATTATCGATATTAATTGACGTTCGTCTTTGTGGTGTGGCTAACAACAAGATGGTGAGAACAATTAATATGGCATGACAGTAGTCAGAAATGAAGCAGATTTCGGTCCTGGCCCCTTGCCTCTTGCCTAATTAATGTAAGACCTAACTCTCTTATTTTGAAAGAAAAGTAACATGGTTTTTAGAACATCATGATGGCAAAATGGCGTTGCGGTGGTACCGAAGTTCAGTTTCCATGGGGCCCCCTTAACATCATCCTATAGCAAGGGTACAATAACCTACTAATTATCCTATTAAACATAAAATTTCTGGCATGATTTTCATGTGGAAACTGCAAACTCAGCTGCTTTTGAAGCTGTGGCAACTGGCGAGGCTAAAACATCTTTGAATTCCATCGTTTGAATGCACACACCTTGATATTACAATAAAGTAAATGGTAATAAATGTCTGCGCTGATAAGTCAAAACATTGGGACATCACTTTCCTGTTGAGTTTTATGGCTCGATAATTGAGAGTTGAACTGAGTTGATGCAACCTCTCTCTCTCTCTCTCTCTCTCTCTCTCTCTCTCCAATCGTAATAAAAGCAATTTATTTATGTTAACGAGAGTGTGTGTCTCCATTGATCTGTAACAATTTTTTTTAAATATCTTCATAATTATTAAATAAAGAAAGAATTGATTATTTTTTAAGATTTTAAGACATTAATTATATCTATTTTTTACTTCATTTAATATTTATGAGAATATCCAAAAAAAATGATTAGGAGGCTATATTATTATTCATAATACTAGCATTTTCAATTTCAGTTTTTTATTCTTAACTTTTGTTTGTATGTTTGAAAGTGTTGAATTGGTCTATTGATAGTATTCATTTCAGTAAGAATGGGTCCCCTAGCAAGTACAACACAGTAACTAACTCTAGGTGCCGGTGGAGTGAAGAAGAAAGAGTGAACCTAGAGAGAATGTGGGCATGTAGAGTATGCACCCGACCCGAATGATATGGGAGAGAAGTGAAGGGCCCGGCAAATGCGCATTGCATCGCCGCAACGTCGATACCTACCCAGTAGTGACGAGCACTATGATGACCCCATAATTGAGAAGGTGGTGGTCCCTACACCGAACATAACATCTCATCTGCCAATGGTGGTCCCCCACGTGTACCCCAACCCCTGACCCCTCTTTTCTCTTCACGAAACCCGGTGTCCACGTGCTCCTGTTCCGCCCCGCCGTACCAACGAGCATTCAATGGGATCACGTGGCCACCCCTGCAGCGTACCATGCTCCTTTAATCCTAGCCCTTCATCCTTCCCCTCACGGTTTTGACTCACTTGCATTCTTCTTCTTTAGGTTTTGCTGTGTCGTAAGGATAGTCTTTAAAGAGGGGGGGGGGGGGGAAGAAGTACACAAAACCCCCAGTTACTACAAAGCTTGATTCGAATAATCACCATTTAAGCTAACTCCATTGTCACAGTGCACATTTATGTTTATTAGGAGGGCGTAAAGTTATTCATGATGTGAATAATAATGTATGCAATGAGTGTATCATCACGGTATAAGATAAGTTATGTGCTGATGATATTGGTAACTTGAATGTGCGCTGAGATGTTAGTTATGTTCTTCCCCTCGGTTCTTACAGCTTATGGTTCTACGCGTTCGCTCGAATATTTGACCGTTCGATCTCAAATTCTAGTGGTTCTCATCTGAAGATTTCTTATTCGCTTTCTTTCTAATGACCTGTTTTATAGAATAAACAATTAATTTTCATACACAAGCTACATGAATTTAAATCCTTTACAGTTCTAAAACGAATTCCGAATTCAAGAACTTTGTTTAGAAAAGGAAGAATTTTAGTCCGTTGAGATACCTTTTCCTTCAAAAATATAAATTTTGTATAATCGGTGTACGTACTTTGTTTAGAAAATTGTATTTACTTCCAAAAGCAACGGAAAAGAAATTGAAATGGCAATAAACCCCTTTCATACATTCATTATTCATGAAAGAATTGCTGAATTAAAATGTGCACCCATATTTGCACAACGGAGAAGGCCCCTACATGCATACTATTGTACGATGAGAGGAGAGCTACAAACGTTACACCACAAGATGTAAGTATTTATACCAACTGTCAACAGAATGAACTTACCACTCGTGCTTGATTCAATTCCAGGTTGTTTTCGTTACCTTATTTATATTGTTTGTAAAAGATATTTTGTGAATATCTCTGCTATATAAATCTCGTATGCTAACGTAAGAATTGGTGGATGCTTAAGTATAACATATGTCGAAGTAGAATAGATAAATCATATATCATTATAAAAGAAATGTCATATTTGATGTTTAATTTTGATATACAAATAATGAGATTGTAATTTATTTGTTGAGGAGTACTTCTGTTGAAGTATTAAATATTTATTGATTCATAATTCTCATAATTTTTTTTTGTTTATTTTATCTGTCATTTTAAGGAAAAAAAAAAGTTTTGGTCCATAATATTTATCATTTTCACATAAAAATGAAATAATTATTGTTAACTTTTCAATTTTATATCATTACAATATTCTAGCATACCAATAATTAAGAAATATATTGTGACATTAATATAATGAATTAATTTGGTGTTAAAAATTGAGTAATGATACTATAGTAAAAATATTCCAAGGTTAAACTTTGATCAAATTTGAGTTTACGAATTCTCATGTGCAGATAGTTAAAGTAACTAATAAAATGAACTATGAAGAGTCTTAAATGATTTATTAAATATATAATAATTAATAATTATTTAATTGTTACTAACAAAAAAATTATGGGTTTAATTTATATGCACTGATAGTATAAAATCTTTTTACACTGTCATCCAATCATATGTTGTCATATAAGCAAACATGCATGACCCTCATCCTCATTATTCCAAAAGTCATACAAATGGAAGAATATAATTAGATAATAGTACAAAATAATTTTACATTATCGGTGCATACAAATTAAATCCAAAAATTATTCACATAGAAATTTCAAAAGCGATTCTACACATAATACTTCTTGGGCGGTGATGGAAAAACAAGAAAAAAGAGTAAATAACATATCTCTAAATAACCATACTTGATCCATCTTCAACTTTAGAAGTGATCCAGAAAAGTAAAAAATGATCCTTCCTTGAAAGCTAACTATACGCATACTAGTATTTGGAATTTGTGCAATGCACAAGATAATATAATTTTTTAATTATATTATAATTAAAAAAAATTAAGTACAAAGAAAATTATCATATTTTAAATTAATTTAAGAATAATTAAAAATTGGTATATAATCAAAATTTATATATAATAATAAAATATAGTTATAGACTGATGTATAATATTTTCGATACATTAATATGGAGACATAAGAAATACATCAATTATAGCTGTGATACAAAAATTAATTAAATAAAATTTAATAGAGCACTAATACATAAAAAAACTATATCAACGATTTATCTCACAATCCTATATAAATATAAAAGAAAATATAGTAGACTCTAACCTATATAAGTTAGAATATGTACTAATAGTTAATTAACTTAACTCATAAATGTAAGAATGTTTAAAATAACCCCATAAGATCTGCTTCAAGTTGGAAACCAGACACCATATGCTATAGCAAATGAAACATTATAGATTTATTTCCTTGAGTTAACATCCTTTCACTGCAAATCTACTTAATTCATATATCATTGAATTCGATCTAAATCCACTATGTTAAACACCTATCAGCCCCTCCATTGAACTGACTTTCTAGTATCTTATATAGATTATAGCACATCACCTTGCTGTCAATTGAGGATTAGCCATCTTTTTTTCCAAGATCATATATACTTCTTGGTTCCCCCTTTACAAATCAATAATCTAATATATTATGTATGTTCTTCCTATATGAATCAACATTCATCATTGATAAAGAAAACAAAGAATGATTCCTAAAAGTAATACTTCAATAACTATTAAATATTACATGAAGAGAAAAATAGAGTTGTATACATTAAATTGAGAAAATTAACATTTTTTAACAAAAAATAAACTGCACCAAAAAAAAAGGAAAACTTAAATTTTTTGCACTAACTAATAAATAAAATGAAACTAAAGCAGAGTTCCTATCAAACTTCAATTCAACATTGAACTTCAAGACTAGATTATGCCTTTACCAAACCATAGTTTTGCTATGCTCCGAAGCGATAAAATTGAGAGCACTAACTTACCACATCAAATAATTAGTTCAAGAAATATATCATACACGAGTATATATATATATATATATATATATATATATATATATATATATATATATATATATATATATATATATATATATATATATATATATATATATATATATATATATATATGAGAGAAGTAGATTATTATGAGAACGAGAGGAGCAAATCTAGGCCATATAACTATACATGGATAATCAAGATTTAAAGTTATTTTAAGGTCATATGATCACTTAAAAAAGTCATGTGACTTTATATTTTAATCTTGATCATTCACGTAAAATCTAATAGTCAATATTTGCTCCTCTCACTCTGATAATAAATCACTTCTTTCATGTGATATGCTCCCTCTATATATATATATATATATATATATATATATAAAATTTAATGTAATAATTTATTGTTGGAAATTTATTTTATTGTATAGGTTTAGGTTTAATAAAAAAATTATAGAATTTGAATTACAAAAATATTATATAAATTAATTCAAAATATTATAAAATTTAAATTGTGTAAAATAAAATAATTGTATAAAAAAGAAAGTAAAATTATGAAATTTGTATTGAATAAAATATTTTAAGTAATATTTTTAATAATTATTTCATATAATAAATCGTTATTAAAAATATTATTTTTTATAAAAATATGTACTTCTAATTTTTAAATAAGGATTGAACAACTAAAAAAAAGTCTCCTTTCCCTCCCATTTCTTTTGTTACTTATTATTAAAAATATTAATTAATTTCTAAGAATATCTGCATTCAATTTTTAAGTCAATATTGAGCAATTAAAAAGTTAATTATTTTTTTCTCATCGTTCATTCTTCAGATTTATATTAAAATGAATTTAAAGAAAAAATTCAAATAAGTATTCTATTTCATAACTTGTTATTGAAAATGTAATTTATTTGATAAAAATATATACTTGTTATTATTTAAGTAAGGATAAAACAACTCATAAAAAAAATCAATTGATTTTTGGCTACCCTTTATCCAACTTCTAGTAAAGTAATTTAAATATTATTAAAGATATTTACTTTAAATTTTTAAGTAAAAATTGAACAATTAAAACAAAATTTAGTTTTCCTATCACTCTCATAAAGTAATTTTTTTAAAAAAAATATTGTATAAAGCTATTCCATATATAAGAATATATACTTTCAACTTTTAAGTAAGAAAAAGGCCACTAAAAAAATTAATTTTTCTCTCTTCCTCCCTTTTTTCAATCAAACTCATTGTAAAATAATTTTAAAGAAGAAATTTTATAAAAGTATTTCATACAACATATTATTGAAAAAAATATTTTTTTTATAAGAATACAATAAAATAATATTTTAGTGAGGATTGAACTTAGGAAAAATTTATTCCATTTCCTTCCCTTTCCATATTCTTTGGCTTCATATTAAAGCAATTTTAAATTAAAAAAAAATTGTTTCATATTATAACTCAATGAGTTTTTGTATCATAACAACCTTTTGAATTACATAAATATTTGGGGACAATTGTTTACAATTAATCAAGAATATTTTTATTTTATGTTATATTTTGAAATTTGAAAAAAAATTAACATATATATATATAAATTTTTTTGGAAAATAAAACTATTTATCCGAAAAAAATTAAGTTATATGTTTAAAAAAAATCAAAATGCAATTATATTTAAAATAAACCAAATGTGTTAGTGGAAGTAATTATATTCTAATTTTGATTGAAAAAGGTGTCAGTGAAAGTAGCGGAGGTAATAAATGTAGTAAAAATTTCAAGAAAGTGGAATGAAAAATAAACATGTGGCAATATTTTCAACCAATAAAAAAATAGATAATATATTTTAATAAAGTTTCCATAAAAAGAAAGATTTTCAAAGTAGTGGGATAACAAATGAATAGAAAAATGACATGTGTAAAACTTTTCTTATTAACATATCTAAATTATTAAAAGTATAGATAGATTCACTAGAGTTAATTTTGCTATACTTGAATAGGAGAACTTTTCCTAATTACTTTGACCGGAATATTTAGCATTCATACATACAAGAATGGGGCATGCAAATTTGCACTGCTCTTAAGGATTATTTCAATGTAGTAGATATCCTTTAAGATATAGTAGACTCTTCTGATAGAACCAGAATCTCAAGAACTGGCAATGTATTATCTTTGTGTTTAATGCAAGAGAGAAATAGAAAAATCAAGAATAAGAAGATAAGATGAGGCAGAAAAGAAAAAGTAATAGAATAGTAGTTAGTCCCTAAAAGCAATTAGAAGTATATATCTTCTAAAATTTTTGTAACGTTGAAGTCAGTTGAAAATAGTTAAGGAAGACTCAGATCATGGGAGAAAATAATGCTGTGCTTGCGGGGGTGTATCTCAATATATAGTTACACATTCCCACGTTCACATAGCTCTAGCACTTAAAAAACCATTGTACTCATATAGGTAGAATCAAGTTGCTATAATAAAGGGATTCTTTCACTTGAAAATCAATGAATTAGTGGGGCCAAAAACTGAACAAGGTTATTAGGATAAATTACATCTCAAAACCAAAACCACTTGATGTTGCACTATCATCAGACATGGGTACAAGTCAACAATGTAACATACTCAGCCGAGAGTCAAGGAAAACAAGTTTTTAAAGTTAATATCACATAGTTTAATAGATAACACCGTAAGTCTTATTACTCATTATCATAAGATAAAATAAAAAGCATATACCCACGTAAGACTCTAATAAATTTGAATTTGAAATAAATAAAAACCATAAAATAATATAACAATTAACACCTCTGAATTATTAAAAGTATAGATAGATTCACCATAGTTAATTTTGCTATACTTGAATAGGAGAACCTTTTCCTAATTAATTTGATTGGAATAATTAGCATTCGCACATACAAGAGTGGGGCATTTTGTTGTTTGAGCCTCGTTTCAGACAAAAGCTGTTTTGATGTAATTAAGTTGTCAGCCTGCGTTGGAACTTATCACACAGCATTTATACACCATTCTCTAAGGATGAGGAGATACAAGTTATTTCTATATATATAGCATTAGCTCCCTTTTCTACTATGTTTTTTGTTCAACAAGTAATTTTTTTTTTTAAAAAAAAGGAACATAATAACTTACTTGGTAACATGATACAATAACAATACAGAATTATTTGAACTTATTTTTGTGATATTAAACGGAATGCGTACTCTTAATGTATGTACAGGGTTTGATGGTGTGAGTCCTAAACATTTTGAATTAAAAAGTCTTTTTTTTTTTGTCATTAAAAGTCTTTGATTCTCTCAATGTTTTATTTGACGTTGTCTTTTAGCTTTCCAAATGGAAAAAACACGAATTCCAAATATTGTCTTCCTTTTAACAGACACCGATTTGGTGTTGAAACAAACAGGCACGAAAACATTTATCATAATAGAATGACCTATGGATGATCGTAAATACTAGTATCAATTAACAGATTCTAAATGGCAGACAACTACTAATTAAGGACCTATTTAAGATTTTTGTTAACAGGAAATTGCAAAATAATTTAACTTTAAAAAATATTGAGAGACAAAGTAAGTTGTAATGTACAAATTAATTTATAGTGATCCATAATTTTCTAATAAATTTATAATTAAAATTGTAAAATATTGTATTTTAATTTTGGCCAAAGTCAAGAACTGCTAAAGAGCAAAGTCAAGAACAAAACACATGAAAAGAACATTAAATACATCTAAACAGAATTCTGCCTCCTCCCAAAAATCAGAAATCAGCAACCATACTAGAAGTCATGACCCCAGTAAACCTATAATCTCTCTTGCCACCTAGAATATTAATGAAAATGCACAGAATTCATGTAACTTCACCTCTGTTTTAGTGTTGTAGCTTTAACAACTTACCGTTTTTCACACCAATATTTGCATTCATTTTTAGCAAAATTGCTAAAGATCCATTTTGACTCAAGCACCTCAAGAAGGGTTGTCAAATGATCGACCTGCCTGTTTTTGGCCTGGCCCATTTAGCCCGCGGACCACATTAAGGCAACATGGCTCGTTTAAGACTGGTCTTAAATAAGTCAGCTCATTTTTTTGCAAATTACTATTTAAGCTTCCAAATATTTGATTACACATAATACACATTGATTTTGATTTTTTTTTAAAAAATACAAAAAATCTTATTCCTTACTAAAAAAAAAGTGAAAATGTCCTAAATTTACTAAATTATGTTTTTATATCTTAAATTTATACCCGTTTTCTAAAAAAAAATCAGAATAAATGGTTTGACCCATTAACTCATGCAATGGGGCGGAGTCGAAAACGTGCTAATTTAAATAAGTCATTATTTTTTAAACTTAACCCACTTAATTTTGGCAAATAAATGGGTTTGATTCATTTTAACGGCCTTACACCTTATGACATAAGGTCTCGATATTCACTTGCAATACAAAAGACAAACCATTCCATTATCTATACAACTATTTTTGTTCTTATATTAATAAAATAGATAGCAACAAACAAGGATTGGGTTTAATTGAAGGAGCTAGTTTCTTATAACGTGAAACCATTGTATGAATCTTAATTAAGAGAAATGCTCACATTTAATATCCAATTATACTTTGTACAAGACTATCTCCTATGAAAGATACACGTGAAAAATAAAAAATAAAATAGATCTAATCATAATTTACTAAATAGTCAAATCTCGAATGACCTTTACTTTCTATTTTAAAAACAATCCTAATTCAAAGTAGATTTTCTTTTTCATCATCTATCTTACTACTTAAATCTTGCCAAGTGTGTATTTTTTTTGGAGGTTAGTTATGTATATATGCTAAGGGTGTGTTTCGCATACCATATTAGGCATAATAAAATAAGATAATATGATACATTATAACCTTATTTGTTAGTTGGTATAGTCAATGTATTATATAACATTATCCATCAAATCTTCTTTAAATATTAAAATGATAGATAACTTAATCTAGTCTAGAGAGGCTATAAGTTCTTTCACTTTTTATTTTTTTAACATATTTTATTAAAAAAATTATTGAGTAAATAAATAAAAATAATATTATTTAATAATAAATAAATATTTTTTTAAAAAATTATAAAAAAACTATTCAAACTAATATAAAAAATACAGGAATATTTATTATTAAAATATATAAATAATAATAAATAATATTTAATATAAATTTAATTATATATAATAAAAATATTTATATATAATATATAACACAATCAAATATCAGAATATGATATTATGTCTGCTTGAATTTTGATGTATAAAAATTTCCTCTCTTTCTCACATATTTTTTATATTTATGAAAAATATTAAAAATATATAAATAAATAAATAATTTTTAATATAATTTTTATTTATATATAATACAAATATAAAATTATATTTACTTTAATATCTTTTTTTGGTTATATTTTATATAATATAATATTTTATACATTGACATATTAAATAATGTATAGTATTGAAATTTTATCAAGTTTTATACAATCAGATTTTATACTATTAGGCATGCCAAACTTATCCTAAAATGATGTGCACAAAAAAAATATACATCTCTTAAACATTGTAATTTAAGATTACTTATGATAGTATTGATGACCAAAAAGATAAACGTGTGATAGAAACTGTGGAGTAGTTAAAAAGTAGAGAAACTTTAGGCTTAAATATGTTTTTTGTTCTTGTAAATGTCATAAATTTTGGTTTTGGTTCCTATAAAATAAAATTTCAGTTTAGATCAAATCATTTTCCAAAACATTTGGCTTTGGTATCTATAAAAATTTCATTTTGATATAAACCCAAATATTTCCAAAAAGCTTGATTTTAGTCCCTAAAAAATTATGATAATTTGGTTTTAGAAAATTTAAATTAATATTCTAAAGAACTTAAATTAAATTATCATAATTTTTTAGAAATTTTGATATGGGGATAAAAAATCAAACGAAATAATGATAGGAAAACTAAAATTTATTTTTTATAGGAATTAAAATCAAAATTCGTAATATTTTTAAAGATCAAAAACATATTTAAGCAGAAACTTTAATATCCCATCTCAGCTATGCCATCCAGATCCTCAGGGAGAGTGAATGAAGGAGGGTCGAAGAAAAGTCTTTTTTTTTTCGTTAAAAAAAATTGGAAAAAGAAAAATACAAGATGAGAGTGTGACTGTGGACTGTGGTGTGGACGTGCGGGTATGTGATCGTACAGGAGAATTTGAAAGTAGGGTTTGGAAAAGGCTAAAAATAATAAGGTAATCATGAAAGAATCGCATTAAAGCTACCCGACTTTGTCTTGTTGTGTGTGTTTGACTGGGTAACAACTGGTGGTAGCAGGTAACAGGTCGGTTGGTTGACCGGCAGCGGCAGGTCATTCGCATAGGAAATTAAAAAAAGAATGCTACTTTTTGTGCCTATAGCTATAACTATGTGTTATATTAATATAAATTACCGTTATTATATTATTATAGAATTACATATAGTAATGAAGGAGGGGCCTCTCCTCAATCTGAGTCCTAGTCAGGTCCCTTGTAGGGGTGGTGAGTGGTGTTTGGTAAATTGGAATTGTTGGATAACTACATTGCTTTGGGTTTTGTTTACTTTATCTTGGACCTTAGCAGTTTGTTTAAATGCCATTTTGCATAAGCTAATATGGGAACTAGGAACATCTGGAAGGGTAACTAAAAATAAAAATCACCATTAATTGGTGTGGTGTGAGTCAGTGCTCTTTGCTCTCTCTCTCTCTCTCTCTCTCTCGTGCCTATATATAAGAAGCTATGTGGGTTAGGGTTTTCAGAGTGATGGAGTTGGTGTTGAGGGGAATGTTGGCTGGCTCGAGGCTTTTCACAAAGGAGGTTCTCAGTGGGAAGAACTATAAGGCTTCGGACCAGGCTTCATTCCCCTCAAAACTTGTGTTTTGTTGGGGTGATGTCTTCTATATATGTGTGTGTCCTTATTCATTTGGATTTCTTTTATTCTTGAAGTTCCAACAACTTCAAACATATATGAGGTGCTGCGTCTTCATGTTGTGTACATATATGGTTAGTTCGTTACCACTGGCCATGCTATAGCCCTGCAAAGGTTAGGCTGAGAGGAATGTTGTCTGGCTCGAGGTCATGGAGGATCTAGCACTGATGAAGTCTTTCAGTGGTGAAAGTTTCCAGGGTAACTAATGGAAATTTTTTGTGTCCCTTCTGACCCTAAATGGTTCTCGGACCAGGCTTCATTCCCCCCAGCCAACTTTTGTTATTTCTACTGCTGCTTAATTTGGATCTGTTTGTGAAGATCACGATCTTCATATCTGGCCCCCATATATATATAGGTTGGTAAGGCTTTCTGTTCTACTTCTTGAATTATATATACTTACTACGTATGTTGTGTTTTTTTCTTTTTTCTAGTTTTGAATCTTTCTTTCAGATCATACCACAAAAAGAAGGCTCTTTAATTTGCTGTTTATTTTCAAGGTAAGAGAATTTCCAGCTCTAATGATCACTATTACTTAATTATATAATAATATGATTGTTGTCCGTTCCCACAAATATCATATATGTACTTCTGTATACCTTTTGTACTTCTAACCTTGTTTCCATCACACCCGTGACTGACCTTATGATATGGCTTCTTCCCAGTTTCAAGCTTGAAGACTGAAGGGCACTAAAAAATGAGTTTGAATTTTTTGGCATGGTCATTGAGTTATATTCCTTAAATGAGGGGAAAAAAAACAAGAAAAAAGAAATTCAGTTTGCAGGATGATGCACATATAGATTTATTATTATTTTTCTTCTTCTAAACACTCAAAAAAGACTTAACCCTCTCCCCATGTAAGCTGGCCCTTGATCTCTCGATCTCACAGGCACAGATAGAGATAGAGGATCTGGACACGCATGCACAATTAGTCATTCGCCAACCCCGAGTCCAAGTCTCTATAGTTCTCTGCAATATTAATTAATTTAAGATTAGCATTTCAAAGATTTCAGAAGAATATGAATATATTATTAATAAAAATAAAATAAAATAAAATGGCTAATCATCCCCCGAATGTTCATTTCTCATGGGCAAGAGAGCTGAAAGCTAGCATGTACAGTGAAAGGAAAACCTATCAGATGTGAAATTCTTTCCCTATGTGCAGTACTCTTTAGCCAGCAGCTCTGCCTCTAGGTCTTTCTAGGGCTTCAAAGGCACAACATCCCTCCCTAGTCCCTACCCCTTCTCTGAAGTCCTTTCAGCTTTTTTGAATTAACCCATTTTCAGACTGGTGAAAATCATAGGGAAAGGGAACCTCTCTCAATTCACTGGTGAAAATTGAAGGGCACCATTTTCATGAATCTGAAAGAAAAAATTGTACTGCAGGTAAATCAACAGTAACCAAGTAAATACAGTAATAAACTACAAAGGTAATAAGTTTTCACCCTTACAATTTTTATAATTAAATTATCATATACCAGTACACATTAAACATACATCCAAATTATTCATTTTAATATACTATATCATATGATATTGATGTGAGCTGCTAGCTATCTAGCCTTTGAAACGTAACTGTTGAATTTATTATATTTTGTTGTGTAGTGAAATGCCAGCCATGAGTATTAAAGTCATGCACTAGCTATAGTTGCTGAAGCTGCTGAGGCATATGTGATAGAGTGAATGAAGAAGGGGGTGAAGGAGAAGATGAAAGAAATAGATAGATATAGAGATTAATTTAGGAGTTGTGCTGGAACAGTTAACGAGAGAAGCAGTGAGAAGCTAGCTAGGGATTCTCTCTGTCACTCTTCCTAGAGAATAGATATTATGTTTCCATTATCATGACGACCCAGATGCCTGTATGCACAAGCTGATGCAAAACCAAACCTGGAAAATAGATAAAGAGAAAAATTGTATACATGTGTCTGAGTGGGGTGTGTGTGTGTGTGTGTGTTTTGTTTTTTTGTGTAACGTATTTATGGAGCTTTTAAAGTTGTTGAAAATTCAGAAACCATCTTTGGAAAAGTTTGGATCATAGTGATGGTGATAATGCAAATACTAATAGAATTAGAGATCTTTTTTAGCATTTGGAAATTGAAAAGTAAACAACATGTAAAAGAGGAAGATATCAGTGGGCAGTAGTATAGTAAATGACGACTATCTGACGTTTCTTGGGAAATGGAACAGAGAGAAAGAGAAAGAGCACACAGACACAGACACAGACACAGACACATACACACACAGCTATACTCGGGGATCGTTTCATCACAAAGTTGGTCTCTTTAAAGAAGGGAAACAAAGGGATACCTTTATTGCGGATAGTTTCATCGTCAATTTATTATCCTTTCAACTGTTTTTCCCACTGACCATCCAGGAAACAATTTTCCAAACAAAAATTCAATGTATTTATTATTTTGATAAATACTATACGCAGTCAAAAGAACGTGTCAAACTTTTGAACAAAATTAAAATAGATTGTTATAACATTTTTTTTATTATTTACTCGCGCACTTTTTTTTTCCCAATACCGTAGTACTATTTTTTTTTAATTTTTTTTGGTACTGGGGAGGGCAACATATATAGCAAGCATATATTATCTCGCCTACAATTGTAGGGATCTTTCTCTGTTCCCCAATAATATTATATATAGTATCTGTCAGATTTTTTATACCTACATTTATTTACTTTTGGGAAAGGTAAGTGTTATATTTATAGGGGTGTTTAGTATTATATTTATAAGATACAAGAATGCAAGAGTATAATATTTTTAAGAAGGGTCAATATATATTTTTAAAAATTGAAAAACACTATATATAATATCCTCTAATCTTAATAGAGGTTATTATTATTGTACGAATGCGAAATTCAACTTCAAGATCTGCTTACTACAAAGTACTACAAACTGCAAAGCGAATACTTCATTAATCGAAATAAATTATAACACTTATTTATTGCTCATCTAATTTCAATACAAAGAGAGCCAATTTTCTGGTGAAAAAATTTATATTATAAGTTTAAAGATACTACATTCAAATCAAAATTGATGGAATTGAATTTATCCAAAAAATAAACAAAAAAGAAATCTATCGAAAGAAACGAGGATACACAGATAACTAGTATGTAGTTGCAGTGCATTTTTACATTGAAAATAATTAACTACCATGATTTGAATTGTAATATTTCACTGGTATTCTCGCGGACTCATAGGTTAATTACAGCCAAGTACCGTAACTGCTATCTGATTTTGTGGCTTGTTTCATACTTTACTAGAAAATTTATGCGGTCAAACTTGCAGTCACTAGTCACTGAAATTCAAGAATGTTGAAATGCATGCTTCGGCTTTAATTGCTCTTTGAATAAATATTCCGCATACATAAGTCAATATTGACCCAAAAAATAAAAAATAAAAAATAAAAAAATCGACAAACACTCAAAGCTAAGGCATTCTAGCATATATTTACAGGAATTATGCTTTTTATTTTTGCTTAAGAATTTATTCACACAAGGTCGGCGTGGCAATCAAGTAAATTTTTCTTTCAAAGTGGTAATTTCAGTACGTGAACCCATTTTACTCCAAGTCACAATTTACGTGCTTGTATGATTTAAATTCTTTCCAACGGATAAGGAAGGATTGCTTGGCTTCTGTTTTCATTTTTTGTGTTTCTTGTTTTCACAAGTTTGTGAATAAGTGAAAATATTTTTTATTTTTATTATTTTCTTCATAAAATTCTAAAAACAATTAACAAAAAATGGAAACAAAAGCAAAAACTAAACTAGCCCTTTTTTGGCTTCTTGAAACACTTTTAGTAGAAGCAACTCTTTAGTTACTTTTACTCAAAATATCTTGAGAAGCTAAATTCTTTTTTTCTTAATCCATATACTTCTGCTGTGACTAATCATTTTTGGGCAATTGCTCATGCATATGGCCATCCTTATAAATAAAAGATGTGTTATTTGTAGATGAAAAAACTAGCTAGTCATATCATGGTTATGAGAGATAGACACAAAGTTCTGAATGATTATGAGTGTTTTGAGAAAGAAAAACTAACTTTTGTGTCTATCTCTCTATAAGATGTCTACGGGATTTCTCTACAAATAAAATATGGAGTATTCAATTGTGTTTACTGCTGTGATCTTCTCACCATGTTAAATAAATAATTTAATTCGAAATGTGCCCGTATTATGAATGTCTACTACTGTCTGGGGAGACGTATATATGAACTATGAATATTCTCATGGAGACAAGGATTAGATAAGATGAGAGAGAAAAGCTTTACGGGGAAAGGGCAGTGAGATTACTTGAGTTGCAAGCACATATGTATTGTGTCTGTCTTCTCAGCTCATTTATCATTCATGTGTTGTGTACGCATTATAGAGAGTTGAGGAAGTGATGGGTCCCGTACGTTTGTATGCATCCCCATCCTATCAGTCTCGTCTTGCAATTTTTAATTTTCTTTTCTTTTCTTTTCTTTTCTTTCTATGTACTGTTAGTTCTACATTTTGTCTAACGTTCAATACCATGACTCATACAATTCATACGCTCTCTCGTTCTCTTCATATATAAAACAAAGTAACACAACAATGTCTTCAATATGTCCCATGGGTGTTGGAGGCAGTCACAGTAATTTTACGGCATTGTGTGTTCTATGTACTGTACCATATTCTATAATGGCCTAAACATGGTGCCACATCCATATATATGTTAATTACATATGTTGTTTACACGGGTTAATTGGTATGTACAAAGTCCAGAAGACATGGAACATCTTGGTTCTTTGCCTCTTTAGGCTTGGTTGACTACCCATGATTATCTGCAAGATATCTTCGTGGTTTGAGATCAAAACTTGGCAATTATATAGTTACTTGTACGGTGCATCTTTTGAAATTGCGCTTGACGGTTGAATTTCTATGTTTGAAATTAAAGGTGAGAAAAAAAAAAGAGTTTAATTTGTATATATTACGGTGTAAAACTTTTTTATATTGTTATTCAATTATATGTTATTATATAAGCAATGATAGATGGCTCTTATTTCTATTATTCTAAAAATTATGCAAATGAGAGAATATAATTAAATAATAATATAAATGTGTATATAAATTAAATCCCAAAAAAAAAAACTGAAGGTAATAAATAGTTGGACCCGTTATATTTGTGTTTTAGCATACACTTTTTAGGGTAAATTTGTTGTATATATAAGGTATTTAATGGATATCTAATTTTATCGATTATAAAAAGTCAAGTTATTTGAAAGAATTTAAATCAATACTCACAATGTTAAATACAAAGAGAATTGTTTAGTGACAAATAATTAATTGAATTATGTACCAAAACAAATAATTAATTGAATTGTTTTATGATAAAAATAAATAAAGTTATGCATACAACGTTGAAACAAAGAAAATTGTTTGATGATAACTGATCCCGTATAGTGATATAAGAATTTCTAATTATATCTTTTAATATACTACTTTTTATATTATCTTTTGTTAAGTAATCCACTTAAAAATATACATTTAAATAAAAATATGTACCTAATACTCCTTGATGGACCCAACCAATGGGCTTTTGGACACGGAAGAAAGGCATTTGGAGTTTGCACTAACGAAACGCCCAGTCATAGTCCCACTCCCACAGATGAAAGGTCATCACTGATCACGACCGACGAAAAGGTCATATCTGACCCCCCCCCCCCCCCCCAAAACAAAAAACAAAAATGGTCACCAAGCTCATGCAAATAACAGCAGTGAGTTGGAACAGTGGCATTTGTATATTTGATTCTATTAATTACATCGGAACAGTCTCAAATTGATGTATTAATAATCACAATTAATTAGATTTTTTTTTTCATGTATCCTTGTCCATTCCCTACTTTTCTGATCAATGGTGATTATTTAGCATGATCTAATCATGTGAAATTTATATACGAAAACGAATCTTAGCGGTTGAAACCAATGCACATTGATATTTACTGTGTACTATTGCCTTGTAGCGTATATAGAATTAATGGTGCTTGATGAATAATGACCGAATGTGATTGTACGCATCCAAATTAAAATACCTCAAATTTTAACATGCGTATGCTCCCTCTTAAAGGTTGACAACTAAACCTGGCGGATAGCCGTGTAAAATGAAAGCTTGTTAGTGAATATGGTTATAGTAGATAAACTACATAAAGGATTTTAGGACATCATTGGACGTCACACGTCATGTAAATACAAGTATACTCTTTAACCCAAAAAAAAAAAAAATTACATTAGGGTAACAATAGTGCAAGAATTCCATTGGATATAGCTCTTCTGGCAACAGCTATTGGAGGTTCGATAGAAATTGTTATAGGTCGAATTCACCTTCTTAAAAGCTGAACCTGTTGTACATTTGGAACGTCTTCTTTTAAAAAAAGTTCTGCATATTTAGATTTCTGTTTGCAATTCTTAAATCATAATTTAAACAAAAATTACAAGAGAATAACTTTTACCTTATAAACTTTGATATGAAGTATTGGAAACCAAAAAAAAAAAAAAAACATGCATAGCGATGGGAACTAGCCCCAACAAAATAGTGATTGAAAAAACTTTACCACACCACCGCTCGTACACCTATGTATTAGGAGCTTCGTGGAATTCTCTCTATATGTCTCTCTTTAAAAGGATTAGGGGGCAGAAATCTCTGTGGGCAGCTATATGTAAGTGATATGGCTAAATGGGTTCCCATCAATATTTTTTTTTGGTCCACAGGTTCCCATCAGTTTGAAATGGGAAAGGACTGTAAGTGAGACTGTATCTTGTTCCTGTTACCATGAGCTAGCCCCTAGCCTTCTTCCTTGTGCAAGTCCAGCCTATAGAGTAAATCAAGCTTTATCTTTTCTTTTCTTTTTTTCCGACAAGTTTAAATCAAGCTTTATCTTTTATATGAATGTTCGGTGCACACTTTAATTTCTTGGATCCATCTTATATAAAGTGTAGGAGTTAAGAGATTGTGGGCATGTCAAACATTAAATTCAAGCTGATTGGAAGCATTTTATCATTCATGGATTGAAGACTACAATCATCATCATGAATGTAGCCATTTTATGAAAGCCCTACTCCACTTACGTATATAGCTCCTAACATTGAGCAAATTAATCATTTTGAATCCTCTATGAAAAGAAGAATTGAGAAATGATGCCTTACATAAAAATTTAGAGAAGGCAATATCTATAAGCTAAGTTATTGACTCGACTGCGGAAATTTTTATTCACATTGGTAGTTTATCTAAGGAATCTCAATGTCTCTAGCATCAACTTATATAACCATATAAGCCCTAGCATGTCCGCACGAGTTCTGTCCATATTATTTTTATAACTCTCGTTCCTTCTTAGGCATATATATCTCACAATTTATTCACAAATTCCGGCGACATAATTAGCATCAGAAATCACAATGCCCACAAAATAGGTATCAAGAAACAAGAAGGCTTTTCCCGGAATGCTTTATTCCCAAGATAAGAGAAAAAAACTAACCAAAGTATCTTTAAAAAAGAAGGGGGGTGAAAATGAGGGAGAGTAAGCATGTACAACTTATAGTTATGGACTTAGATCTTGGTGGTTTCTATAGTGACTTAGATCTTGGTGGTTTCTATAGTGCCTCCTTCAATTTGAAGGGTTTGAAACCCTTCTTATTTGGTCCAATAAGATTTGATCGTATAGTTAATAATTGTCCATATAAAAAGTGATATATCATTATTTCATTATTTAGATTTTGTCACCTTTAACTTTTTATTTTTATATTTTTACCCTACATCTCTTTGAAAAATTTAAAACTTCCACTATGGCGCACAAAACGATAACAATGAAGCGTGGATCTTGTTCCATCAAGCTTCTTCTTCTTTCATTCTCATGAGTGCAACCGATGGAAAAAATGGTGTCACTGAGATCCATCGATCATTCTGCTCCAGATCATTCTGCTATGTCCACCAACCACTATATTCCTCTTTGTCGTTGCCACCATAACCATTTTCCCCCTTCAAACCTTTTTCAACCTCTCTTGACTCTTGTGTTGATTTATATTTTGGATTATTTTTTATTGTTAAAAGCTGAAATTCGTGTTTAACGTTAGATTTTGAACTAAAAACAACATCAAAAGATTTTATTATTCTTAGATAAAATTAATCTGGGATTTGGGTTCCTTTGTGTCATTGGATTGTATATCTAATTTTTGACATATTGATGTGTGTAACCTATACATACATATAATATATGTACATATTCAAAAAGCTCAAAGTCAAAGAGATTTGTAATTCTGGAACTGAATCCATTGCTATTGCCTATTGGACTTATGTTAGCCATTCCTTTGCATCATTTTCCAGTTGGTACTAAGTTAATTGGTTTGATATTTGAGATCCGATAGTTTAAAATTTTTCAAAGAGTTTGGGGTAAAAATAAAAAAAAAATATTGTTAAAGGGGATAATATCTAAATAATGAAATAATGACATGCCATTATTTACGTGGATAATTATTAACTATATGATCAAATACCATTGGGCCAAGTAAGAAGGGTTTTACACCCCTTTAGTTTGAAGAGGTACCACAGAAATCACCTTAGATCTTTCGTATTTAAATTTTACATCACTTAATTATGTATTAATAATCATAATCAATTAGATTTTTTATGTGTCTTTGACCAATCCTTGTTTTTCTGATCAATGATGATTATATATGCATGATCTAATAATGTGAAATTTACATATGAGATGATCTACTCCATAACTTGTTGACGTGTCCAAAATCATATTGCCAAGCACCCGCTCATCTTCACCATGCTCTCTCCTAATTGTAGCTAAAAGGCAGGCATGAAAACAGTTCTAAATTAATCGGTCTAAATAGGCCCCGTTTCAATCAACTCCATCTAACACCCTAATGCACAAGAGAGGGGCTACTTTGGATAATTAGGCCTCTTACCATGTAACAGCAATAGAGCAGTTATCAAAAACCCTAAAAAATGTAGAGGAATGTTATTTTGACATCCCCTCTCGTGACATATACGATGTCCACCGTATAAAAAGAATCAAAACGACAAAATGGGAGTAGAGAGAGTGTATGTAACATACATACGGTGAAAAATGGATGTTAAACATTTTTTTTCAAAAAAAAAAGAAAGATTCTAACCCGCGTTTTGCTCCCTCTCTTACTTTGAAAATTCACTTGTAGTCTCTGAATTCTCACTCACTCTCAAAACCCAATAGAGCCAAACCCCTGGTCATCAATGGCTCAGCCGTTGGAACCTCACCGCCACCACCAAGACCACCGTACCAACCATATCTCTGCCTTCCTCCTATCCACAGCTTCCAACTTCCTATTTCTCTTCAACTACCCTCTAATCCCAACTCCAATGCTTCCACAATCTCCTTCTGCAATCTCTCTCCCTTTCTCTCTCTTGTACACACCACCGCTACTCCCTACGCTATCATCCACCTCAGCCGAGTCAACTCACTCTAACTTGCTCCCCTCCGCTGCCAAATCGTTGTGTGTCGCGTGGCTTAGCAGCGATGGAAAGGGTGGTGGCCCTGCCTTCGTTGGGCAGGTGTTCAGCATGTGCGACCTCTGACGGATGAGCCTCATGGTCATTTCCACCCACTTCTATATTCCCTCCAAAAGGTTCATCCCTCAATCAATTCCTCTATTGCTTCTCTTTGGGGAAAAGATATAGGATGTAACTTGAACCTTTACACTGACTGTATAATCGTTATTTTATAGCTAAATATTCGTAATAAGATATTCCACATTTTGTGCCACATTGTCTCATACATGGAATGCATTTGCAGCTTATAGATGTTGGCTTCTTTGTTTGCTTCAATTCTTTTCTGTCATTATTGACTATCATGCCAACAAGGATTGTGATGACCATTTGGAGACTTCTAAGGACAAGGTTTGTGACTTGCCTCGATATTCTTCTCTTATAGTACTTAAATATCATTTGGGAATACTTGTGAGGATTTAGATGATAGACTAATCCTACTGTAGTTGTTTTTTTTTTTGTTTATATTTGTGATTTAAGCAGTGTCCGTCCAATACAAAATTACTCTTATGTATACTCAATCTCAGAAATCGTAGTAAATCTTTGAAGGAAGAGAACAAGTGATTATAGTTAAACCATATTAAGGAGTTGGTTTAGGTTTAATGAGACATTAGAAATTATATGGTAATAATAGGCCTGAAAGCTATTTTTATGAAAAAAATTAGACTAAAATACTCCTTATTCTGTGTTTGCTAATGAAATTGGATCAATCTCCCACTTTATGATATGACCTGCGAATTCTTGTGCTTTGATTTGTACGCTCATCTACCAACACTCTTGTACTATTTTGAACTTTGTGGTAGTTTTTCATCATGATCTTATCATGCTTGTGGCAAGAAGTTGAAGAGGCCATCTACTGTTGAGTTGTCAGATTTTGGCTGTTTTCTTATTATGGTAAGTGGAGTCACTCTTTTGCAGCAAATAGGTACAGTGATAGTCTACTTCCATATTTGTAAGCTATATATATTTTTGTATTGATAAGTTTTGGTTTGTTAAACTAAATTGGTTTTCTGCTCCCTCTTTTTTAATTTTTGCTCTTAGATATCAGCTTAATATATCATATGATCCACAGTCAATCAACCATCAAGGAAAATGTGAGCTACAATGTGGTAGAGGTGATCATAAGTTAATTTTTGAACCTGGGTTGTGTTGATTAATTAGATCCCCATAGATGCCAGATTTATGGACCTTTGATTGCAATTAAGGTTAACATTGAATTAGATTTCATACGTGGCATTTCATTGCTGAAACTTTCTGCCATAAATAGCGAGCAAGAACTGGGTTCGTCCTAGGATGTTTCATGATATGAAATAATGGAACTTTACATTGTGAATTATGAAATTGTGATCAAGTGAAATAAAATGTTTATGTATTTGGACATTAATATCCATATGCTCTCTCCCATTCTATTTTTATTTGTCACTGAACACACATTTAAATGGAGTGCCTATGCCCTCTAGTGGAAATATGCACATTTTTGCATATATAAAATAAAAAGGAAAAATCAAATAATTGTGACAGGTGATTGGAAGCTCAAAATTTAGCTATGGTAAATTGGCATGTAAAAATTACTAAAGGAGTTATATTGACTTCAGTTTGGTGAGCCAAGGAGTCAGAGGCTTTTTTTTTTGGTCCTCTGTGCCTTATTATGTTGATTGCATAAGTTTCATAATGATCCAGAGTGAAACTTACTTTGTGAATGATCCTTGAACCTTCTTGCAAATAATTGATAAATTATGTCAAAGTTTTAATGGGGATGTATTGCAAATGTTATTTCATTCAACAGAAGGACTTGCAAGATGCACCCAAAAATGGAAAGTATAAGATTCTAGATTTGGAGATTCATTCTTAACCAAGTTTTAGCTATTGTCACCTCAAATATCCTTTTTCTTTGGGATGATAATATTTTTCACATTAGTTTGTGTGATTATTTTATCTATTGAAGGCAAAAGGAAAAACAAAAATGGTGGTTAGTTTCCCTGACTAGTTGTACTTGTTCATTATTGTATCTTGTTAGTTCAGGCAATCACTTTATTGACCTATATGTTTGCCCACAATAATGCACTACCAACCTTGCTCGTGTCAAATAATTTTGCTAAGATCAAAAGCTATGTGTTCAAGGGATATATAATAAGGATAATGTTCGCAATTTGGTGTACTTTGGTGAGCTATCTTTCCTACAATATTTTCTTTTCTTTCTTTAATTGCAGCTTGTTTGGGATATCATTCTGGTTCATTTCAAACTTAGAAAAAAGACATTAATGTTTGTATTTATACCTCAATGTTAAAAAGTTGTTTATGTGAGTCCATACCAGCCACTATCTATGAATTATCCTCCATATCTCAATTACCTTTGATTGAGTGGTACATAAATAGATGAATTTTAAATACCCTTGTGGTGGATTTTTTGTTCAGTGTCAATACTTGCTTAAGTTATTTAGAATTATATGCCTTTCTTATTAATAATGTCAACCAAGTAAAATTGCTTTAATGTTTTGAAGTGTAAAATTGGACTATTTTTTCTTCCAAAAAAAAAAAATTGAATGCTATTATTTGAATATAGAACATCGGGCTTTTCTTTGAGAGAGTGCCTGACCAACATTTCATGTTTATATTAAGACATATCTGATGTCTATTTGCCCTTTTTGTTTATTACTGACAAGCAGATTCCATAGAGAGATTCCACATCTCAGCATTTATCTTAATCTTATTTGTTTTGGCGCAAAATATTCTAGAGGCAGAAGGCCAATGGTTTGAAAGTTTTCTTATTGTAAGATCATTTGGAAGATATAAATCGCCTAATATAAATTGCATATATTTATTAAGTGGGAATCAATTTCCCTGCTTGACTCAATCTTGCTACTAACACAAGTATTTTGTATGGTGCAGGAATATACTCCTGGTTTACCCATGTGAAATGACTATTGATATTATCAATCTTGTAAAGTGTCTTTCCCTTTCATTTACTGTTTTAGCTTTGAGATAGATAATTAAGCTATTAATACTCCTCTACACTGTTGACTATTGCATGCTACTTTTCTTTACTAATGCTCATCAGGCATATTTTATCTTCTGATTTTTGGGTTTTGCTATTGCATTTGTTGCTTATTCAGTTATGTGAACGTTGGTTACAACTATGGGATAATTCTTTGTTTTTTAAACTATTTCATCTCCCAAAAGTTACCTTTTCTGAATTGGAAATTGACATGGCTTATGACATATTAAGAAGCTAAGACAATTGTTGGTTGCATGCATTCTTTGCTGATTAGTAATATGTAACTATTCTTACTTATTTGTTGGAAGTCAATTCCCTATTACATTGAGTGTGATTGCTTCCTAAATCCACTTTTACTACTCTTTGGTTCTCTACTATTTAAATGTTTATTTCAGGTTGAAATATCATGTTTGCTAGTTTTGTATGATAATTAGACCACATAGTTCAATTTTTTCTTTGTAATTCAGTTTGCAAAGATTATTCTCAAGAAATGGTTTGCTATTGTGTTTTTCCAATCTAAACCATGTGGTTATTCTTTATGAGCAGATCCATGTTCCAAATGATTTGGCTGTAGAATTATTCCAACATTATATGGAAAACTTCCTTGTTTTGATGTTGAAATACCCATGAGCTGCATGGAAAAGTGGGATGCATTATATGAGGAGTATAGGAAGGATATGATTAATGCCTGGTCAAAGATGAGGTCAAACATGAGGCAATTGAAGTCCTCAAAATTTGTAAGCAAGTCAACTTTTCAGGTCCTCTTCCTGGTCTTTACTTTCAAAATTTTCATCATATTTGATGTGATAATGGGAATCTCCCTTTGTAAAAATTGTATGGTATGGACAAGATGGAGGATAGTTTAGAAGATATCAATAATATTTATAATGAGGCTTTGGCTGGGTATCATGTTACTTATGACTATGCCATTGATACGAATTCAATTGGAAGATATGGCCTTGCATGGAAGGTTGCAAGTTCAGCTCTCATGAGTCTTTAGATCATTAAACAAAATCGAAGGGCTTCGACATGTGCCACGTGTATTACGCGAGATTTTTGGATCATGAAATACTGTTAAAATGTGTCAAATTTTGTGGTTGTATATATATCTAATGTAAGCTATTAATATCTACACAAGTGTATCATAGCATTTGATAATATTTATGATTGATTAAATCTTGCCAAAGTGTACCATAGCTGTACTGAACTTTCCTATCTTCTTGTTATATAATAATATTGGATTCATGTTATAGACCTACAGGATAGGTCAATGGCAAGCAATTTTTGTGGATGGTAACAAGGAAAATGCGATTTTGCATGTTATTGGAAATTTTTATATGGCAAAATATCACTTGGCAATTGATTACCTTTCATTTAGAAAGTAATTGAATGTGTAAATTTCAATTTTGCTTGATGAGAAGAGAATTGCAATGCCTTGGTGAGCGCCGCTCCGTCCTGCTCTTGGTTGGTAACATGGGCCAAAAAGCTAGTATCTTTAGTTTAATAAGCTGGTAACTTTTTCGAAAAGCTGATAACTTATCAGAAAATTTGGATTTTGATTTTATTGGTCTTGAAAAATAGATTAGTGCATCCAAATATGTTAGGATCGCACTCTAGGATATTAGATCACATGGGGAGATACTTCCAAAGCCAAAGTGAGCACTTGTCGATCCTATCCTTAGTTGGTAACTTGAGTGAAAAAGTTAGTAACTTCAGTTCAATAAGTTGGTAACCTTTTAAAAAAGCTGATAACTTATCAAGAAATTTGAATTTCATTTTTATTGGCCTTGGAGAATAGATTGGTGCATCTAAACACATTAAGATCACATCTTAGAATATTAGATCACATGGGGAGAGACTTTCAAAGCCAAAGTGAGCACCTCTCAATCCTGCTCTTGGTTGATAACTTTGGCTAAAAAGTTGGTAACTTCAGTTTAATAAGCTGGTAACTTTTTTAAAAAGCTGGTAACTTATCAGGAAATTTGGATTTTGGTTTTATTGGACTTGGAAAATAGATTAATTCAACAAAATACATTAAGATCACACCTTAGGATATTATCACATAGGGAAAGACTTCCAAAGCCTAAGTAAGCACTGGTCGATTCTGCCCTTGGTTGGTAACTTGGGCCAGAAAGCCGGTAACTTCAGTTCAATAAGCTGGTAACTTTTTTAAAAAGTTGGTAACTTATCAGGAAATTTTAATTTAGTTTTATTGGCCTTGGAAAATAGATTGATGCAACCAAACATGTTAAGATCACACCTTAGGATATTAGATCATATAGGAGAGACTTCCAAAGCTAAAGTGAGCACCTCTCGATCCTGGCTTTGGTTGGTAACTTGGCTCAAAAACCTAGTAACTTATCAGGAAATTTGGATTTTAGTTTTATTAGCCTTGGAGAATAGATTGGTGCATCCGAACACGTTAAGATCACATCCTATGCTATTAGATCACATAGGGAAAGACTTCCAAAGCTAAAGCGAGCACTTCTCGATTCTGCCCTTGGTTGGTAACTTGGGCCAAAAAATTGGTAATTTCAGTTTAATAAACTGGTAACTTTTTCAAAAAGTTGGTAACTTATCAGGAAATTTAGATTTTGATTTTATTGGCCTTGGGCAATAGATTGATACAACCAAATACGTTAAGATCATACCCTAGAATATTATATCACATAGGGAAAGACTTACAAAGCCTAAGTGAGCACTTCTCGATCCTGCCCTTGGTTAGTAACTTGGGTTAAAAAGCTGGTAACTTCAGTTCAATAAGCTGGTAACTTTTTCAAAAAGTTGGTAACTTATCAAAAAATTTGGGTTTTGATTTTATTAACCTTGGGGAATAAATTGGTGCAACCAAACACATTAAGATCATATCCTAGGATATTAGATAGCTGGGAGGACCTTCAACCCGATATCAGGAGAGACTAGCAAAGCCTAGGTGAACACTTCTTGATCCTACACTTGGTTGATAATTGGGGCCAAGAACCTGGTAACTTTAGTTTAGTAAACTGGTAACATTTTCAAAAATCTGGTAACTTCTCAGGAAATTTGAGTTTTGCTTTAATTGATCCAAAGAACATGAATGTCATCTTGCCTTACTTCTTAACCTAATCTAACAAAATTATGTCTTTGAAGATTTACCAACACCGGAGGAGTTACCAACTTCCTTAGCTAGTAACCAACTTCCTTTTCTAGTTAGGATGATCGAGGTTTAGCTATTCATTGTATGCGTAATTCCAGTTTAAAACTAGGCTCACTAGGCCAATAACCACCTCGAACGGAGTACAAGAAACCTGTCAATATACAACTGGACTAATTGTTACATACCAACATGAGTCAATTTAAAAACCATTATTTTGCAATTATCACATACCAACATGTGTCAATTTAAAAACCATTATTTTGCAGCTTCTCCTCAAATACAATTTCAAAAGATCTTATTAACTGTTGAAAATGATCAATTTGCTTGCTAAATATAAAATTCAGTTAATAGTCAATGGTTTAGAAGGTAGTCTACTCATTAACATAATATTGACCAACTTAGTAATGTATACATTGCTGTTATATAACAAAAGCCAATAGTATATTTGACGGCATATGTGAACAACCCAAATTACTTGCACAAAATATTTTTATATAAATACTACTGCCTACATAGATAATTGCCAGCAATCATGTGCCATCAAATAAACCATATTCTCTATTACAACAATATAGCTAGCAAAACAAAAAATGTTAATCCTCCAATTGCTTCTTCCATGAGCTTCGCATATTCTCTCTTGATTGAATGGGATCTAATTACATATTAATTCCAGACTCACCTTTAATACTTGGCACTGTGTCAATAGTGTCC
Source organism: Pterocarpus santalinus (assembly GCA_031439595.1). Taxonomy (NCBI): domain Eukaryota; kingdom Viridiplantae; phylum Streptophyta; class Magnoliopsida; order Fabales; family Fabaceae; genus Pterocarpus; species Pterocarpus santalinus. The sequence continues at coordinate 20,306,868 of CM062529.1, forward strand.
AAGATATGCTTTGTTTTGTAAAATGACCAGTCTGCATTAGAAAAAAATAGAGGAGAAACAAGATTATTCTTAATGGCATTCTTAGAAAAAAAAGTAGTATCATATTCAAACAAGCAATACATTATTTCATGATTTATGGCAATATATATTTTTTAAAAAATAAAATCTAGCAATAAACATTCTTTCTTTGGAGCTCTAAAGGAATACAACATTTCTATTTCCTTTTCTTCCAACTCCCAAGAAGCAAGGAAAAAATTATCACCGAATCTTCAGTAAGCTATTTGATCTAACACATTAGAAATATTCTCTGCACTTTTCAAACATCCACATGGTAGACTTTCCATCATTGACTCTACAAACTATCCTCTAAAATGAGAAATTACATATTAGGATACGTAACAATCATGTATTCTGCCATTCAACAGCAAAATCAGATGTTCTCTAAGTACATCATCATCCAAACTTTCCATCATACTGGAGTAACATACACCCAATATCACCTTCTAATTTCCTTAGAACTCTGATGACTCTTTTCAAAGTGATTCCTAAATTTCCCTTTTAATGACATTTCTGCAGGTTGTATTTATGCAAGGATATGACTCAATTCAATCAAACCAAAGAACAAACCTTTTATCATGTAATGAATTTGACTCCACTTTTTGTAAACAATTCCCTAAGTTTTTCTATTATAAACAGGTGTCACATTTTTTAGGCATTCTAATCTTAAATTATTGAGGCAAATTACCGAACACTTGTGCAACAAGAAGGCCACATAACTAGGGAGTAACAACAAAAATGAAACAAAGAACTAACCAAAATCCATTAAAGACAAAGAAAAATACTAGATCTTGAATTTAGCCAACATCAACTGGTAAAAGAAACTCCACATAGATTAAAACAATAGCACCAAGGTTCAAATATCATCCATCCATTAGAATGAGCATATTCACCAATGTATTGCTAGTATTCAAACTCCATTCCATTAATTATAATAAATCAATATACCAATAAAACACAGACATATGATTTAGAAAACTAAAATGGGAGCACTAGAACAAATATTACCTCCTTACTCCAGCTTTGACACATTTTTCCCATATTAGGTAGGCTTGAACAAAAGTGGCAAGTCTATGTGTTATATAGATCATAGTGCATAAAACGGTAACAAGAAAGCATGAAAACAATTAAAAAAAAAACACTTCTCAAAGAATAAAAATATAGAAGCGCTAAGCCAATGTTCATTCTTCTCAAAGATGTCATGAAATCTATAGCTAGCAAATTCAATTAGAATCAAAACTAGGAGTTATTGTAGCATTGTAAGTAAATAATTTTGAGTTTTATATATATATATATATATATATGATTAGGAGGAATCAATATTCATATATACAGAAGAACTTAGCTAATATTTCAAGCAAGGAAAAATTGCATTGTGTTGTTTGCTACTAACTACTGGAGCTTAAAAATTCCTCCAGAGTCATGAAAATTCAAGGATGTACGTAGTTGATATTTTTACATTATTTTGTCCGACCAATGAAGCAAACTATTCAATAAGACTTGAATTGGAACTATAAATGAGGAAGCATGCCATGTTTAAGAAAAATAGTTACAATTAAGTTGGGGTATATATATAGTCACTATTGACTTGGGCCTTATATATATCAAGCCAATAGGGTGCTGTATACGGTGGACACTTTCCTTCTTTGACTCTGATTCTGACTCTGAATTTAAACCCCATCGATTTCCCCCATCATCATTGTCCCAGCATTCACCAACAGGAGGCACAGAAATCTTCCTCTTCCATGTCACTGTCCTCATTAGAAGGCAACTTAACTTCAGAAATAATCTCTTCAACTCCCTTATCCTTCTTCTTCTTCTTCCTCTTTTTCTTATTCTTTTTCCCACCATATGCACTTTGGGGATCCTTTAAACACTTGTCACCTTCCATTCCATGACTCGACAGCTTCTGTTCTTCCTCTTGCTCTATTTAAATAAGCTAAAATGCATTAGTTGATGGAGCATTACAAAACCCATATGCATTACAAATCATAAATTTTGCAAATCCTAGCAGCAAAACTAAGTCTCATTCTAGGATATTCAAACCAAAAACTCAATGAATAAAAGACATCACTACTAACCTAATTTATTAAGAAACCTTTTCCCACTCATGCTTCCAGATTTTTTTCTCTGGGTTATTGATGTTATTTCCAGTTAGCTTACATATCAACTTTCAACTGGAAGGAGAAACCAATAGTTACTGTAATATATTATCACTTACCATCAAAGATGAAATTGTCAAGGTATAAATAAAGTAAGGCAGACAAATAACATAAAAGTAAAAATATTTTCAAATTTTTTTTGGTCACATAATATATATTTTCACATAATTACGGGTAAAGAAACCCCATATTCCAATTCAAGAAAATTGACAACACTCCAAACACAAGTAGTAGCAGATTCTAAACATGATTGAAAAGGTAAAAAAGGGGTTATTTACTAGCAAATAGGGTCTTGCCTGAACATATTGAGAAGGGCTTTATTATTGGACAAGGCAAAATCAATGAGACCCAAACAACATTTTTTGTTGCAAGAGTAGGAGTCTGTGTCCTTGGAGAAGACCTCGTGCTCAGTTTCTACGTACTTGAACAGCCCATTTCCTAGCTCGCTGAAGTTTGGCAACCCGACTCGGTTGCCCTCTTCCTTCTTCCGATTCTCTTCAATGGTCGCCATGCTCTGTTTGCAACCTTGAGCCAAACAACCAAAGAGAGGTTGTTGAGGAATGTGGAACCTGTTCGATAAGGAACGTCAATGAACTTCATCGACGGGATGGAAATTACTATGTAAATTGGTGGAAGTAGTGGCAGGGTGTAGGTGTAAGGGGAATGGAATGGGGGCAAGTGAGGGAGTTAGGTTTTTTTTCATTTTCAAATTTTGTACTTCATTTTTATTCAACTATTGCTGCCGTATGTGAGAAGCTTGTCTTCATACGCTTTTTGTCATTTTCCTTCTTTAGATACGGTGTCTAGTGTATATGTCATGAAAACCGTGGTTCAAATAACGTTTCTCAAAAATGTATATTGGCAGCTAACTGGACAATCGACATGGTAAAAAAACCAAAGAGGAAAATAAAAAAGAAAAAGAATTAACAAGTAAAAACGGATAAAACATCAGGATTTATCTCGAGTACATGAAATTCATATGCAACCTTTGCATCAAATCCAATGCCTATAAAAGCAGTTGTCATAAGTCAGTAATTCTTAAGAAACAATCCTAGATACTTGTTTAAGAGAAGTACCTAGATTGATCATCTTGGACTTTTTTTTTTTTTTTTTCACTTTCTTTGATTTTCCTTCGGGGTTTCCCCTGTAATTTTAACTTCCCTTGTGATTTTGCAATGTAACTGCAGCATTGCAATGCAAATATAATGTAGAAACATGGTCAAGCCATCCTGTCCATCAAGTACAGAGAGCCCTATTCCCCAACGCCGTACCCTGGGAAAATCATTTCCAGGGCCTAGGCGAAGAATTGCAAAAGGTGAAGGTAACAATTGCTTCTTTATAGTGTCTAGGACCCACGCAATAGTGCCATCCCAGCCACATACCAATAAATACTGGACACTTTTCAACAGTTCTAATCCCACCTCAGGACCTCGAGAAGCGCTCTTTTATAAGATATACAGTAAAATACCAATATATATAAAGCAAATTGACTGAAGGACTTATTTAATGAGGAAGTTACAAGATGGGAATAACAAAGAGAACAATATGAATAACACATAACCACGATTAAATAATTTTAACTACAAAAGAACCTTGTATCTCTTTCTTTCAGTAACTTGTCGGCAGTTAAATAAAGAACATAAGGCAAACATCTTATGATTTTGATCCACAGTAACCGATCTTTCTCATTCTGGTCCTGACCAGTGGTGTGGATTCCTTTCCTTTGGTGGAAACAGAACAACAAAACAGAGCTGCTACAGGCAGAGCACTGCAGAGACAGGAAGTAAGACTTTCATACAGAAAATAGTATCTTCAATAGGATGTCCTTCTCAGTTCTTACCTTCATAGAGAATTTTACTTCCTATGACCTAGCCAAACCACAGAATCTGAGTAACAGCATTCAACTCAAGTGTCATATAGCATAGATATCATTCCATAAGAATTCTTCAATCTTAATATTACAGTAAGATGAGAGATGTTTAATGCATGGGACACAAGCAGTCATGTCAAGGGAAAACACAATTAACTCAATTTTTGGTGCAAATTATTAAAAACCTTTTAACCAATTGATACACATTATTATGTAATTTTTCAATAATGATTAAGGTAAGTAACGATGATGTGAAATTTTAAGATGTAGCAAAACTCAAAAATATTTCTGTTTAATTTTTTGTTTGATAAACTAAAATTTAAGTTTAAGAGAAAACTCGCTCTAAGACGGATCTTCAAGTTTGACAAGTGCTCACAAATGATTAATCAATGAAAAAAACTTTAAAATCGAATTTAAATTATAATAATAATAAAAGGCCAATAACACGAACTCACCCGTTGATAGTGCGTTACGCAAATTATAGTGGCATACTCATACTGAACCGTGCTAACTAGCATACTCCCCACCACAGCAGTGGATAAAAATCTGATAAAATGACCGAAACAACCATGCCACTGTGGATGCTTTTGGAACCACAAATTCATCAGAACCACTTAACGACAGAAAAATGAAACTGGTGGCTGCAATGCGAGTAACTGTCAGTGTTGCCAAGTAATGAAACTACTCTTGTCACTCTACCACACTCCTTTGTTCCAAAGTATCTCATGAGATTGTTCTCATGTTCACCAGCTACAGTGCTTCAAGGACCAACCTTGGAGCTCACCCTCTACGGTTCCTCTCCAAACCAAAAGCCACACACCCAACAAGGTTCCTATACCTGAGCCTCTTCACTGGCCACTCTCAAGGCATTGCACTTTCCTCAGTTGGAAGGAGCCATTGGAGACCCAGATGCCACTTCAACACTTATAGCGGGAACCAAGGCAAAGATGGAAACTTTGGGGACGAAGAAGAGGAGGGTCAAGGTGAGTGTGAGCGTGAGGTGCGTTGTGAGGTGCATGTGATATCTTGGAGGGAACGCAGAATACAGGCAGAGATCTCTGTCAATGCTGACACTGAATCCGTTTGGAACGCTCTCACTGATTATGAGCATCTCGCTGATTTCATACCCAACCTTGTGTGGAGGTAATGCAGCTTTGATGCTTTTCTCATAGCAAACAATAATATAAGGTTAAGTTTGATACATAATCACTGTAAAAGAAATTTACACTCATTCAATCCTATGCTACTCTATGTATGACTTTTAAAGTATTAACTGTAAGAGTCAAATACTTTTGTCAGAATGGTAATTCGTGATTAGATTGCGTAAAAATATTCTACATTAATGGTGCATAAATTAAATTCTAGAATATTGATTATCAAGCAACAAAAAATGAGGTGTCTTTTATATGTGGGGATTAAATAAATTGACATAGTTTGGTGAGCGTTTTGTTGTTGTTGTTGTTGTTGTTTGCAGTGGGCGAATTCCTTGTCCATATCCGGGAAGGATATGGTTAGAGCAAAGGGGATTCCAAAGGGCATTGTATTGGCATATCGAGGCACGTGTCGTGTTGGATCTTCAAGAATTAATCCATTCAGTAAGCATCTGTTAACACTTGTTACTAGTTGCTTGTTTGATTCAACTCAGGTCACAGCATGTACCGTAGTTAAGTAATGAATTCTTACTTTGAAATGAGCACTGTTGCCACTAGCCGTACTTGAATAATTTGCCCCATGAACCAAGTACAAGACCTTATAGTTTCCATTCACAGTGGATGTGCATTATATTTTTGATAGATTAGTCAGTCACTAGAAAAGTCCGGAAGAGAGAACTTTTTGTTACATTAATACTGCATGTCGCTTTCAATGCTTCAGGCATGGAATCGAGAACTTCACTTTTCCATGGTTGATGGAGACTTTAAGAAGTTTGATGGCAAGTGGTCTGTAAAATCTGGAACAAGGTAGAATTTGTTTCTCGATGCCAATACTATAATATATTCTAATTTTGTTCTTTGAACTCATGGTACACTAGGCTCAATCTATGTGTATGTGTATATGTAGCGTATCATATCATTATAAAATAAAGCAGCACATTTGAAGTTTGAGATCTTGGATCAAGTTCTGTTGAATGAGGAGGCTTCATTTTATTCCATTCTCTTGAATCTTTCTGTTCCATTACATAAATTTGAATCTGCTGTGCTTCCTTCGAGATACAAGAAAGTTTGGATTTGGATAATAATTCCTTTGAGTATATCATCTTGTCAATACGGTTTGTGTATTTTCCTCTTTTGTATGGACAAAAATGCAATGAAGTATCCTCCTATATCTTTGAACATTCTATGTAAGAGAGAGAATGAAAAATTATTTGGCAAACTAACCATATGTAATAGTACGCCTGATATGATGATGAAGCTTTGCCATCCTTAATAATTCACGGCAAATCAAAACTGGGACTTTTCTTATTCACATTAGTCTCATTACCATTTTACTTCTCCAGCATATACATTAATTCTTGGTTATGCAGGTCATCAACGGCTATTTTATCTTATGAAGTTAACGTGATACCAAGATTCAACTTCCCAGCTATTTTATTGGAAAGGATTATCAGATCTGATCTTCCTGTGAACCTTCGAGCTTTGGCTTACAGAGCTGAAAAGAATTTTATGGAGAATCAGAAACTTTCACTACCAGAAACTTCTATTGCTATTAATGGGTCATCCATCAAAAAGATGAATGGTACTTTGTGTGAAAGTGATAGGTTGCCTCCTGCAGAGAACAAAGAAGTATTTTCCAGCTCAATTTCTGGCTCCTTGCCCGTATCTTCCAGTGAGGTGACCAGCAACTGGGGTGTATTTGGAAAAGTTTGCAGGCTTGATAGGCCTTGCATGGTGGATGAAGTTCATCTCCGCAGATTTGACGGCCTTCTGGTAACTGAGCTATGCGAAATTATTATGAGGTGATCTTAATTCTAACAATGACCTATCTCTATAGTTCAAGTTACCAATAAAGTGATTTTGATGTGAAGGAAAATGGAGGCGTTCATCGCTGTGTTATTGCAAGCATAACAGTTAAAGCTCCTGTTCATGAAGTATGGAATATTCTGACTGCCTATGAGACTCTACCTGAGTAAGTCATTTATTCTTCTTCTTTAAACTAGGTGTATTGGAAATATGCAGTGAAAAATTTCCAGATCTAATGTTTCATTTTTCTATCTTAATTCCAAATAATTTGATGCAGGACAGTTCCAAATTTAGCAATCAGTAAGATTTTATCACGAGATAACAATAAAGTCCGCATTCTTCAGGTATGTGACAACGTTAATGAACAGAGTCTTAAAAGGGAAAATTGTAGCTGTTTATATCCTAGTTTGTTTCCTGGCCACTCTATTATGCTTATTGCTTACCAGCCAGTGTTTTAACATCATTATCCATTATTAGTAACATGCATACATGTATACCTTTGGCAAAAACACTGGAACAGGCCTAGATATGTATTACATTTTTGTCTATAAACTATGTGATTGATGTAATTTCCTGGTTTAATCGACGTGCAGGAAGGGTGTAAGGGCCTTCTTTATATGGTGCTTCATGCTCGTGTTGTGTTAGATTTGTGTGAAAATTTAGAACAGGAGATCAATTTTGAGCAGGTTGAAGGGGATTTTGATTCGTTCAAGGGAAAATGGATTTTTGAGCAACTAGGAAATCGTCATACACTGCTAAAGTACTCTGTGGAGTCAAAAATGCGCAAAGATACTTTCCTTTCAGAAGCCATCATGGAGGAGGTTTGTCTATTAGTTGGTTCATCTATATAGTTGCGTATTGCTTTTAAAATTTGCCTACATTATATCCATGAGTGTAACACTCTCATTCTAACGTAGATCCTGATCAATGTAGTCCACCTAAGATAACTATTTTATGGAAACTGGAAAGGAGCTCAGTTAACTAAAATACACAATTACATTAAGTTCGGCCTATATAAGTGAAAGCCTAATATACTACTTCCAAAATTTATCTCCAAGCAACAAAAACACATATTGCTCTACTAACTATTTGATTACCTGAAATGTTTTCGGTTCTTTGCATAATATCATTTCAGGTCATTTATGAAGATCTACCATCAAACTTGTCAGCAATAAGAGACTACGTTGAGAACAGAAACGCATCAAAATCTTCAGATGTTTGTCAGAAGAATACAAATTCAGGGCAACAAATTGTTTCATCTGGATTTGAGAAGGATGGTGACTTTGGTTCAGCTGAGGAAGTTACCAATTGCGATGTTCAAAATTCATCTCAACAAAGGGCCAAAGTTCCAGGCTTACAGAGGGATATTGAAATACTAAAATCTGAACTCCTGAAATTCATTGCTGCACATGGACAGGAAGGATTTATGCCAATGAGGAAGCAACTTCGTTTGCATGGAAGAGTGGATATTGAGAAGGCTATCACTCGCATGGGTGGATTCCGAAAGATTGCAACCGTCATGAACCTTTGTTTGGCTTACAAACACCGCAAGCCAAAGGGTTACTGGGACAACCTTGAAAACTTACAGGAGGAGGTGGGTTACCAAAGTTCCAATCTGGTTACCAGAATGCCCTTTGCTTTTCCAGTCTCAAATATGTTCATTTTCTTCTTTACATTACACCACCTTCCACTTCTATAATCTTGTCTCACAGAAGCTAATGAAAATGTCATAATAAAAGTAGAAAATCGTCATGTATGAAATCTTAAAATCTTCTGTGTAAGCAAGTTGTCATATACATAACATTGTTTACATCTACATCATAGTGGAATTCATTTCTTCATGCAGATAAGTCGATTTCAAAGGAGCTGGGGAATGGACCCTTCGCTTATGCCCAGTAGAAAGTCATTTGAACGTGCAGGTAGGTTGAGATATTCCTGTTCTCAACTTTGATTTCATTGCTTGCAATAAACTCTAGCTTTACATGCTTCCAAGTCTAATAAGAACAAAAGACACATGTAACATTAGTGTCATCAAACTAATGCCATTGGATCAGTAACTTCTGCTCACTATCATTTATAACTTTGTACATATGGAATTCGCCACAGGGCGCTATGATATTGCGCGTGCACTGGAAAAGTGGGGTGGACTTCATGAGGTTTCTCGGCTTCTGTCCCTCAAGGTAAGACAACGAAGCAGACAGGAGGAGACCCGTGCCAAGGATAAGAGAATTGATCATGCAGAGTCACCAGATGTAGATGGTGATTTAGAGACACCATCTAAACCTTGTATTTATCAAGATACACATAAGTGGCTTACAAAACTAAGACAGCTGGACATAAATTGGTTTTGAGTAACACAGTATTGGTTCGTGTATATCCAGTGTGTTTATAGTTCCATGATTCTCCATTACGTTATTTACCTTTCTTTTTTCTCGGAGTAAAGTAAACTCCACCTAACCTTAAGAATTTGCTTTTGGGGAAATTACACTTCTACACTTACCTGTGGTGAGCTTAGACGATGTTACATACGACACCTCTCAATTTGCAGAAATATATACTAACTTTTTTTGAGATTTAGCTGATTATTTTTGATATTTTTATATTTTGTGGAATGTGATATTGAACATTCTTATAAACATTGACATTGAGCACCTTTATAGGGGATATCAGTGTAGGCATGAAAAATCGAGAGATATCATATGTAATATTATTTAATTTTAAGAGAAGTTAGTATAATTTTGTTTTTTGCTTTTAAGTCCCTAATATTTGATTTCAGAGTTTAGGAACTTTCAGTTAATTTCTTTAAAGTCACGAACAACTATGACTTATGCCAGCAATTTTGAGGCCTAAAGTGTTTACTCCTTTATCTTGGTTTCTTTCAGCGTTCTTTTGTCAAAACTGGCTTTAGGGAAGTGGTTGTAAATAGTGAATGGATCCTATTATGTTTTTTATTTGCATAGTCACATTATGTGAAGTGGGAGACGAATATAAGTACTTTAAATAGATGAAGTCCTAATAAAATTTGTGGAGCTTAATTTAACTAAGTTTATTTATCTCTTCACATGACAGTGATTCAGATAAGAAACATGAGATAATCTGCTCTTATGGAAAATGGTAGCATCCCATTTCGCAACTTAATTTTTATATTTTATAGAGCTCCTCAAAGCTGCTAAAATGTACTTGAAATATTATTTTGTATGGACTTATTATCCAATGTAATTGAAAAACTATAGCTGAGTCCAATTATTCTATTCCTCCCATTCCAGAGAGGGAAAGGAGGATCAATTCCGACATCAACATGGCATCCTAGTCTTGAAGTTTTAGGCCTAAGCCAATTGAATTGTAAACAATTCCATGGTTACATATATCTTTCTGATGCTAAATTAATAAAAGGAATATAAAATTACTGTCCTAAATCAAATTTAGCATCAGCAATTTACATATACAACTTGAAGATACAAATGCTTAGCGTGTAATTGATAAAATACACTTTTTCAGCAGAATTTGGGAAGATAAAAAATAATTTACTTTTTTCTTAATAGAGAATATAAGGGCCTAGCATGAAATTGATAAGATACAAATTTTCACCAGAGTTATGATTAAGAAATAAGTATTATCTTCTTTTTTTTTATATAAAAAATAGAGAATATAAAGACTTATTTGATTTTGGAAAGCATTTTTTGCTTCAATTTATTATGTTTAATATTAATCATAAATCTGTCACCTTATTGGGATTTGTTATTATTTTCTTCACAAAATTTAAAAATAAGAAACATAATAAAAATAAAGTAGTAATTTTATAATTAATATTAAAAACCAGAAATAAAAGTAAGAAATGGATTCCAAGAACAAATAGGCCCTAAGGATGTTTGATGCTTCACTGTAAGATTTTTTCTTTCTGAAAAAAAAAAGAGCCTAAAACCCTATAATTTTTTATTCTATTAGTTAAGCCAACACTAATTTAGAAAATAATTTTTACTTGAAATATGTTGTTAATTTCTTGACATATAATAAATAAGATGATATTATGCTAAAAAAACATCTTCATATAGTAATTAAAAAATAAAAATACAATAGTTTAATAAAATAACCCCCAAAAAAAAAAATCACTATAAATTTTGGCTGATAACCTTGGAAAGAAAAAAGAAAAGCTCAATTAGGTACCATCGCAAAACGACACGTTTTGAACTCCAGCAAACAGAGTTTACACTATATAGTGTATGAAGCTTCCACTATCGTCATCGTCTTCTTCCTCGATCGCGTTCGCGTTAGGGTTTTGCAGAGCTCAATTCTTCAATCTTCAGTGGCCATGCATCGGAGATCCAATAATGCGCCTTTCTGAAAAACCAGTATTTCACTCTATTCAACCACACAACACAAGATCACAATTTCTCCACGGTGTCCTTTCGGTAACTCGCGAAATCGAAAGATATTGACGGAATTGGGCGATACAGTTCTACATCTTGATCATTGATTGCTTCCAATTTTCATTTGAAGGTTTGATTTCGATTTTAAGTTCTAGTTTAGATCTCTTCCAAAATTTACATTTTTTTTCATTTTGTTTTGTGATTTCGATTGTTATAATGCGCATAAATAATTTTCGCAGGGTGTTGATAATGGCAACTACTGCTTGTTTCATCATTGTTAGCAGAAATGATATTCCTATATATGAAGCCGAAGTTGGAGTAGCTGCTAAAGTATGATTTTTTTTATTTAATTATTTGGTAAATTTTAAGCATTTATTGATTTATTTGATTTTTCCCTTTTAAGTTTAAACTTGCTTCTCTCTAGATATTGGTCTTTCAGAGTATAGAGGTGTTTGTATATATGATTTGAGAGGTTCATTGATGTCTGAAAATGTTATGGGGGAATTCAATTTACAGTATAATTTGTTCACCGGATTAATGTACAAGCTTATTTGAATCTCTTGCATCACCTTGGCTTGTGTGGTTTTGGAATCAAGGGACTCTTGTTTTCCCCACATTTACATCGTTTGTGATCTCATGCTACTCTGACAGAGGGAGGATGCTGCTCAGCTGCATCAATTTATCCTCCATGCAGCTCTCGATATAGTTCAGGACCTTGCGTGGACTACTAGTGCTATGTGAGTTACATCTTCAGTTGTTACATAATCCAATTTGAAATAAGAAAATTTGACCTTATGAAACTCTTTTTTGTGTTATGTTCTTTTACTCAGCATCTTATTTCTTAACATTCTTGATGCAGGTACTTGAAATCGGTAGACAGGTTTAATGAACTGGTGGTCTCCGTGTATGTCACAGCTGGTCATATCCTTTATATTTGAGAATTATTTTATAGTTGAGATAAAATTATACTACTCTTCTTTTTATTCATATAAATGAAGTACTGAGTATCAACTTAAAGAACCAACCAGTTTCCTTCTTTTTATGGCTATATCATTGGTAGGATTTTTATGGCTATATCATTGTCCCTACCATGCCCCTTGCCTGACGCCCTGACCTGGCAGGGGAACAAAATGAAAGAGCCAAGAGTGAAGAAATTTTATAACTTAATGCACAATTATCTTTTAAGCATTTTGGTTTTCTGTGATATTTTCCTTAACCTATCATACATACCCGATTTATGTTGCTTCATGACTCTCGTAACGATGATGGCATTAAGAGCTTCTTCCAAGAGGTGCATGAGCTTTACATAAAGGTAATTTTCTTTTTATATCGCTCTATAGCTTATTTCATAGATAGTTTTCCCTTGCTTTATTTGTTAATCAGTTTCAGAATGTTAAAAACTTTTCATGAGTGGTCTTATTCGACAATAGAGTGCTTATCTTGAAATGTGATTATAATGTCATGTTCACGGATCTGGATTGTCTCCTTTTCCAAAGAGGAGAGGGTCCTGTTATGAGGGGAAAGTATCTCTCTTGTAGCAGGACTATGGGCTATTATTGAGTAGGAGAGGATTCAAATTAATTTGACCTTGTACCAGTTCTTAATGTATGCTTTGCTTACTATAGAATATGAATAGCTGTTGGAGTTTTTCTTTTATTGATGGTTTCAATATTTCATTATAATAGGCTCACTTATTGCCTAGTACATACCCTGTATAGCATTTTACACTAGAAAGACAGACTGTATTTTCATAGATGTTTGCCGAATTCCATTTCAACTTTTTGCTAGTACAGGATGCTTCCTGCGGGAAGGGCAGAATCCAAAAGTTCCCAACAAATACTGTTCAGTTGGTGGATTTTTCAGATACTTATGTATGTTTTGTGTGAGGATATGATTGGTAATAATCCCTATCAGTAAAACTTGAAGTTGCCAAATGTCCTCTGGATTCGGTATTGAAGATAAATGTGTTGATCTTTTTGTAAACTTACTGTATTTTATGGATTATTGAAATGTTGAACCAGTAAGTGACTAGTAACTCTATGTGTGTTTGGTAAATTGCAGACGCTTCTTAATCCTCTGTACTTGCCTGGCTCTCGGATCACGTCATCGCATTTTGACACGAAAGTCCGAGCCCTTGCACGAAAATATTTGTAGAAACCACCAGCTAGCTCTTGATGGTCTCTGGGTAACAAGTTGCTTAGTTCATATAGTACTGAGGCCTGACTCCTACCTTGTTTGTTTTTTTCTTTTCTTATCCGCCTCTTGATTTGGCAGCAAGGGTAGGTTTGTTGTTGCCTGAAAATGTTGTGCACACTAGTCATTAGCGGAAGATGGCTGTGTTTGCTAATGAAGGTGATATGTTGACAGGAGCTGTTCCATTGCTGGTGGCTACACTTTGTAATACATACTAATCTTGTACTTTATGATCAACTATTTGATTTTAAGTGGTAAAGAATGATTTTTTGTTCTGTTGTTTTCAAAACTATTATAGGCCAAGGTTATTGGAAGGCTTGGAAGTATAGTGTTGCTCTCTTTCCCTCGTATATACCAGCATGGATACTTACCGTGATGTCCAATTTGCGATGGTCATAGGTTCTCTATCAAATATTTTAAAATGGCAACTGCATTTTAGAGCGGAAGCCTCCAGAGCATAATCTATAAAAATTCCATAAACTTGCCGTTTCCGAACGGACTCAAGCAAATTTAAAGTGTTTTATTCCACTGTATAAGTTCCTGCTCCGGAGAATGTGAGATTTCTCTATAATTATAAGGGAAAATTACAATAATCTCTCTTTAAGTTCTTTAAAATTATATTTACCCCTTCCTTGATTTTAATATTATATTCAATACCTTTGTGGCCAAATAGTGTTCACTGCAGTTAAGTTGTATAATAAAAAGACTAAAATGGCCCTACCACTGTCACAGCATTCTCCCCTCCCCTACCAAAAACTTGAATTGTAGTGGAGCACGCATGCTTCCTCCATTCTTCCATTTGAACTCTAAATCTACAACAGGCCTTGAAACATGACCTAGAACAAGTACAAGAATTTGACGGAGGATGAAGGAGTTGAGCTGTCGCGCCATCGGTCTTCACCACCGACCATTGCTAGATCTGCCGTCCACCAGGAAGCACTGAAGGGAAGTTGTGGGTTCACAGGAAAGGGAAAGGAACCTTGTGCCTGACCGCCTAACGCTGGTCGTTGCCCCTAGCTGGCCTGGATTGAACTCTCAGCCGAGCAATGAAGCGGCCACTTCCATGGGTGTAATGTGAAGCAGATGCACGAGGAAGGAGTGAGGGATGGCCACCTTTTGGTTTGGGGGAACGGAAAAAGAAACAAAGAAGGACAAAAAAAGGGAAAAAGACAAGGATAGTAAAGTCATTAAACTAAGGGAAATCATATGGCTTTCGCTTGCAACTAACGGACTGACAAGGAAATCATATGGCTTTCGCTTGCAACTAACGGACTTGTCAGTCCGTTAGAGACAAGGGTTATTCTTGTATTTAGTTTAAAAGAATTAGGGGTATTGAGTGTAATGCTAAAATTAAGGAGGGGGTGAATGCAACTTTAAAGGAACTTAGGGGAGGTTATTATAATTTTCCTTATTTATAAAACTGTTCCATTGCCAAAGGCAACAAATCTTGTTGAACATAAACATAAGTACCGCTTGCCTTATTTATTTATTTTTATATTTTTTTATGGAAGTATGACTTGCCGTATTATTGTTTGCATATTTGATAAAGACAATAGCGTACTCAAATAATTTCTCTTTATTTTTCTTTCACCTTTTCGGTAATGTAACATGGATATTTGAACTAATGATTCTACATAACAGGAACAAATTGGTTAGAACGAAATGACCACTTTTACTCTTAGGGTATATTTGGTTGGGGGGTAAAATATGATGAAAATTTTTATTGATAAGTTTCATGTATAAAATTATATATTGAGTTCATTCATGAAAATTTTTTCTTTATTTTTATCTCCTAACCAAATACACCCTGAAAATGAAACATTTTTGTAAGCCATTCAACTATTTGTTTGATATATGTGGAAGAGAAATGATATTTGTACATTATAGAATGGATACATTTGCAGATGCGGTGGGTCCAATGCGCTCAACATGAGAGGGTGACGCGTGGAGGAGGGCATTCGCTTGGTTTGAGTTCGAGTTCCGAGTTCAACCATGTTTATAGTTCCTGATTCCGAGTTTAAGCTAATTAGTTGTGGGTGCATACATTCCAAGTTCTGAGTTCCGAGTTAAACCTCTCACGCAACGTGAGTTCATTTCTCTCGGGTTCCGGATTCCAACTTTATGAATAGTTAACTAATGATATTTAAACCTAAAATTGGAACCCGGAAATGCACCCACAACTAGTAAACTTAAACTCGGAACCCAGAACTGTCCCAAAACGTGAGAATTCACTTCTTCCAGATTCCAGGCTCTAGGTTATGGGTAGTTAACTAATGATATTTAAACATAAAACTGGAATCCGGAATCTAGAACTCGGAACTAGGAATATATGCACCCACAACTAATTAACTTAAATTCGAAACCAAGAACTGTAAACTTGGTTGAACTCAGAACTCGGAATTCAAAGCAAGTGAATTCCCCCCCTCCACATGTCACCCTCTCACATTGAGCGCATGGGTCTGATCGCATGCATCTGCAAATGCGTCCATTCCACTATATACAAATATCATTTCTCATACGTGGAATGAAAGCAAAATAAAATCAAATTTGGCACATATATGTGATACCCATTTTTGATTTAGTCTTGCATATGACACTTTAATTTGATCCTTATAGTAAACGGTAACTTTATGTCAAGTTCATAACAGGATGATTGTAGGTATAAGAATCAATTAAAAACCTTTTTATATAACGGCCAAATATTTTGAAAAGACACATAGGGACCAAATTAACAATTAACATCATTTATAGCAAAAAATATAACCTAGAATGCCGTGAAAAAAAATAATATAACCTAGAAGGTATTGGGTCAGATGATAGATAAGGAAAGAGGTGCCACCATATAGTAACCAATCAAGTATGCATACGTTTGGCAAAAATGGCACAACAGAGAACATATAATTACAGTTCATAAAATGCTAATCAACAACTGTCAGTGATATCTAATAATTATCTTGGTTTGGAATGGACAAATACCACCATGGAAGGGTTAGTCATAGCCCAAATTGTCTTCTCCAGAGATGCCAAAATGCTATAAATTGCTAGTCAACATCTCCATAATAACGTCACTTTTCAGGAATATAGACACAAAAAAAAAAAAAAAAGGTTAGATTTCACATTGATTACCCCGTGCTCAAGTGTTGATAGCATCAGATCAACGATCTATTGTTAAACTATAGTCTGCCTAATTGGTGCACCTCTGCAAAAAGTCTAAATGATATCTTATCATCAAACTGGTTAGTGATTAACAGTAAGTGTTGGTAACAAGGTCCCTTCCCCGATCAAATCGTCCCCTTTGTTTCATCAGATCGTACCTATTGTCGCCAACACTAATGACAGCATTGATGAGTTTAGGATATCTGTTCCACATTTCCAGAGCACCCATCGCCTTGTGTTTTCCTTCTCTCGTCTTCATTGACGCAAAAGCTACCTTTCGACCTTGCAGTTCTCGTAACAGAAGTGTCATCTTTCTCATTGGCAGGCATACAAAGTGCCCCAATTTTGCTTGCACCACAAGCATCAGAGCTCTCAAATTCATCGATCAGCTTCTTAAAGCAGTTGGACATAATCTTTAAATGCCTGGTCTGATTTTAACCCGAAAAAAGCTAATTTGTAACAAACAGACATCATAGTACCATAGCGCACCATTCTCTCGATAACATCGCTAGATTCTGGAGGCAAGCACCGCTTCCAAAATTGCGCAGTTGCCTTTGCTGCTTTTTTCCATCTTGGGTGTAAGAGACTCCGGGGAATCTTTGCCAATCCCTCAGATTTCATTATATGAATGGCATGACTGCAAGGAAATCCCAATGTCTCAAACTTCAAGCATAAGCATTTAATACTTGGACCACTAGGCTTGAACATAACTCCATATGCTATGTTCTGATGACCATATTTGCGGCAGGTTGAACCATCATCTTTTTCTAACACAAACAGAAGCGTCTCCAGCCACATCTCTGAAAGAAACCTTTTATAACACAAACAGAAGCCTTCCATTTCAGCTCAAAATCATCTGGCGAAAGAACCTCCAGCATGAACACTTTAAAGTCAGATATGAAGGATGGATCCTTAACATTGGAAAGGGCAATTTTCTCGAGATGCCATGTGCATAGCCGATGTCGCGACCGTGGCAACACATGCTTAATAGCTTCACTCAAAGCTTCATGACCATCAGTCACAACAGTTATGGGCATGCAACCCTGCATTACTTCAAGAAATGTTTGAAACAACCATGAGTATGCCTCAACAGTCTCGTCATGAAGTATAGCAAATCCAAATACAGTTGTTTGATGATGGTGACCGAGACCAGCGAATACGACGAAGTGCAGATCATATGAATTTGTCCTATAGACTGCCATCACGTCTCCGAAGCATGCACAATCCAACTGAGATGTTCCGTCCGCCACAAAAATATAAGGTAAACGACCTTCAACAAATTTTGTTTTGCAGAATAACTCAGGGTCTGCAGCCTCCTTGAACCTAAGATAGGCAAGGAGAGCTTCCGCATCATCGAGTGTAATCTTATCTCTACAATTGGAATCACTGGAAGCTCGCAAATCCTGTCTTCTTACACCAACTCTATCACGATCAAATTGTTTTGCAAAATAATCCACCACTTGGATAGGCTGTTCCTCAACACCCATCAATCGTTTCTTTTTCACATTCTCTAATGTCATCAAAGGCGGATCAATTTGGAGAAGTGATCTGCATGCTGGTGCCAACTCATGTGTATGCTCTGCCACATAGTCTTTTACCAACCACTTGTGACCTACAAGATCAACACTAAATGTAGCAAGACAATTAACTCTTGTTAATGGCCTAGGATTCCGCCGGCGGTTAACATTTTCTAGATGTTTCCTGTGCCGGAAGCCTTCTCTATTACAAACCCATCTTCTCGTGATAACCTCACCCTTCCAGCTTCTAACCATATCATCCTTTCGAACAATAAACCCAACAGCCGAAGCATACTTATAGTAGAATGACTCTGCCGCTGCTAAGGAATCGAACTTCATGGCCAGCACATCATCAGCTGTCAACATTTGCAAGGCTCTTGAATTTTCAGGATTCATACTCAAGAAACTACTACTATTAACTCTGGCATTTGGATCACTCTCATTTCTTCCTTTCCTTTCTGCCATTACTTGCTGTTCAAAGATTGCGGAAAAGGAGAGTCAGAAAACTAAGTAAAAACAGAATGAAAACAAATGTATCATTTTTGTAATTATTATTACTGAAAACATATCAGCTGAATAAGAAAAACATAACAGTATCCTCTGAGATTCTTATCCTTGTTTCTCATTCATTCCCCCAACCCCAATCTCTCCCTCTCTACCTAATAACCGACCCACAAATAGAACATCTCAGCAATGTGTGGAAAGGAGAATAAGCATTCCCCAAAATATGAACAGAAAAAAAAGAAATCAATTCCTAAAGCTCTATTTCACGGAAGAGGACAACTTAGAAAGAACACCACTGACCCTAGCTTCCACTCCTTACACCCTGTTCTTCCATGAATGATCAAGTTCCCATTTTTACTTCGCAAGTCTAAATTTTGGACAGACCCAGAAAAAAAAAAAAAAAAAGAAGTGCTGAGCACGTACCTTGTAAGGCTAAGTACGTGAAATGAAGCGATGAAATTGGTCGGTGGGAAAAACGGCGGTTGTTTGGGTAAGCTAAGTGCTGAATTGCGAAGAGGGTGTGTTGTGTCAGTGTGAGATGATGAAACCAGGAATCCTCAGAGACAAGCCATCCAAATTCCGAATAAAACCAGCGCCAAGCGGTTATTTCAGTTGTTGCTTCTCCTCCAAGGTTTAGCGCGTGGTTACACCCACTCTCTTCGCATCAACTCGGGCCCAAAGAGATTGTTACCAATATATATATATATATACTTTAATTGGTAAATACAAATAAATAATATAAAATAATTTTATATTATTAATCAATAAAAATATTAAAAAATAAAAAATTATGATGGCTCCTCATTATAATAAATACTTATTTATATGAATTAATATTTTTTATTATTTTTATTAGTTGACAGTATAAAATTATTTTATATTATTAATATATTTAAATTAAATTCATATATATATAATCAAATTATGAAATGCTAAATAAAAATAGAAGAGAAAATAAAAAAAGAAAATATTATTATTTTAAGTAAATATCTATATTAATCCTTAACAAAAAATTTGGAGATAAACTATTTGATTAAAATTTAAAAACTTTCAAATAATTCATCATTATTAAAAAAGGGGATATATTATATATTAGTCCATCTTTACATATTCATATTATTAAAACAATTTATACAAAAGAATTAACATGCCTCTTTTTTGTGATACGAAGAATCAAGGATCTCTAAATCTAGATGAATTAATTTGCCCTTCAAAATTTTTGCAACAACTAAATTGGATATTTACTTTATTATTCTTTATCTGGAGGAAAAAAACTGCTATTGACCAATATTGCAATTGAGTGTCGTGCAGAGAACTTAAAACGATATTTGTAAGATAACTATCAAATCTTGATTAGATATAATATTTTTATAATCAAATTATGGTCGAACTTTTTTTATAGTTTTTCACAAGTATATTTTAGTTAGAGGTAATCTTAATTGAGACATGTTTCCATTAAATTTATATACTTCTCTTAGCTGAAATTTAAATTATAATTTATCACCTATGAAAGGCTAACTAGTAGCCCTTTTTTGTGATGATACTTTAAATATTTGATTTTCAATTATATTTACAAGAGAGAGTATAATTTTTATTTTCTATTTTTTTTTATTTTGATAGAATTGTTGGTACTTGGACTCTATTATCAGAAACTCAACTAATCAGATCCAATCAAATGGAGATCTCTAAAAGGGATATGAATCTCTCAACAAAAAAGAAAATTTTTTTCCAAGACTCAAATCTAATACCTTTTGTTAAAGCTAAAGTAGTACACTTTTACTTGGTCTTTCAAAGAATATTAGTTTGGTACTCTAAAACGATTAGCTTAGCAGCACAGTTAAATAATTTTTATTTTTTTTTTTAGAGTAATGCCTGTTGCACGATTTTAAGTTGTATGCCACCATCCATCATAGCGTTGTGGTAGAACCAGATAATAAATTTGTGCAAAAAAAAAAAATGAAACTAATTTAATTTTAATAAATACTATATAACATAAAGTGTGCGTCAAATATTATTTATTTTTTCTTTGGTGAGAAATTTTATTTATTTTTTGTAGAAATTTTATTTATTTTTTGTCAACACATCACATGATCAATTTTATTTCATGAATAATAATTTTTAAACTAGATGACTAGAAAATTAGTATAGGTAAGGCAATTTTTTAAGATCTAACCTTTCATATTTTATAATTCTTTTTTTTTTCAGTGAAGATAAAAATCCGTAGATATTTCCTCTGGTCCTTTTCTTTGGTTTTCAGCAAATGTTATTATCACTAATATATAGTTGGTTAGAATGGTAAATACTCCTTTTCTTTAACTAGTGGTTTCAAATTCGCGTCTTAAATATGAAGTAATTGATGTTGAAAGAGTCATATCCTTTATAGAATCTTAAATATTTAAATAAAATTACTTCCAATATAAGGATATCTATAGAACACAATAAGGGAAATGTTATCATCCTGTGTGCAGATTGCTACTAGTTTAATGATGAATAATAAAAAAATGAAAATAAAACTGAAGACAAATTAGAAAACAAAAGCAGAAATTCA
The DNA here is from genome assembly GCA_031439595.1 of Pterocarpus santalinus. NCBI lineage: Eukaryota > Viridiplantae > Streptophyta > Magnoliopsida > Fabales > Fabaceae > Pterocarpus > Pterocarpus santalinus. Next base: position 20,328,199 of record CM062529.1, read on the forward strand.
ACATACAAATTTTAAAAAAAAAAAATACAAATTTTGCTACACATACTCTATTATGTTACTTTATTAAATAAGAAAAGGTTATTGAATAACATTTGTTGAAGTTTAAGTCCCAAATGTCAATACAAAAAAAGGGGGAGGGGGGAAGCAAACATTATATTATTTACGAGAAAGAAATAAAATTTTACAATATTTTGGATAAAATACTCCATATTTTTTTTATAATGTTGTTGAATCTATGGAACATCAGATAATAACTATGTTCCACGATATTATTAGATTTTTCAAAAAAAATTATCACGTATTTTCATAGTTTGCAAGAGTATATAAAATTAGTTGTAAGGCAAAAAGGAGAAATTGAGAATAAAATTAGAATTTAGAAAAGTTAAATTTAGGATTAAAACATATTTCTAGTCCTTATAAGTCAACATTTGTTTTTAATCTGGTCTTTATATACAAAAGAGGTTTTAACTTTAGTTATTTTATGTATAAAAACTTTTAACTTAATCCCTACCATCCATCGCTGTTGTAAGATCATCTATTAGAGTCACGACAACTGAATTGCTAGAGCCAAATTCAAAATGAATATCACACATAGTGACCAATATAAGGACCAAGAATATGTATTTTTAGTTCTTATACATGACACTCGTTTTTAATTTGATCCCTATGCAAGTATATATTACACTTATTTTCAATTTTATCCTCATACTTCAAGGTAACTTTATGTAAAGTTTATGATATTATAACGACACTAGACTAGACGGAACAAACAAAATTGAAAATGATTGGAAGTATAGGGATCAAATTAAAATCCGTTTTCATATAGAGTACCAAAATATTTTAACCTAAATTTAAGGTTTCTTAGCGACCTTTTTTGGTAAGAGCACCATAGAAGCGAAAGGGTCAGGTGATAGATAAGGACAGAGATGCCACCATGCAGTAACCTATCAAGTACACACGTTTGCGTAAAAGGCATAATAGAGAACTTGGTCACGATATATAAGATGCTAATCAACGACTGCCAGTGATATCCAATAATTGTCTTGGTTTGGAATAGACAAATACCACCGCATAAGGTGCATGTTGTAAGAATACTTTAAAATAGTCATTATATCCGTATATGATATATGTCATATAGGATATTTTATAGATATTTTTAGTTATATTTTAAAAAATTTTATTTTATTTTTAATATTTTTATACTTATATAAATAGAAATTCTAAAATAATCAATAAAATAAATATATTATAGTATGTTCATAAGAATTTATGCTAATATTTAAATTATCATTTTTCTATTTTTATATAAAATTTATATTTTTATATTATTTTTTATTAATTTTATATGCCATATTAGAATTGTGTCATATTTTATCATTTTTAAACATTATCGTATCCCTATATTCGTATCGTATCGCATCCATATCTCGTATTTATATCCATGCTTCTTGCACAAGGGTTAAAATCATAGCCCGAATTGTCTTCACCAAAGGTACCACAATGCAACAAATTACTAGTTGATATATCTCCATAATGACATAACTTCTCGGGAATATAGACCCAAAAAAAAAAAAAAAAAAAAGGGGGCGTGGGGGAGGGGGAAAAAGTTAGACTTGACATTGATTTCCCATGCTCGAGTGTTGATAGTATCAGATCCAACATCAAGTGTTAAACTATAGTCTGCTTAATTGGTGCATATCTGCAAAGAGTCTAAATGATCTCTTAACATCAAACTTGTCAGTGATCAACATGAGGGTTGGTAACAAGGTCCCTTCCTATTATATGAATGGCATGACTGCACGGAAATCCCAATGTCTCAAACTTCAAGCATAAGCATTCAATACTTTCCCCAATTTATATTTGCGGCAGTTTGAATCATCATCATCCTTTCCTAACACAAACACAAGTGTCTCCAACTGCATCTCCGAAAGAAACCTTTTATGGGACTCTCTTGTAAACACAGTCGCAGCATGTTTCTCAATTTTCACAAGAGGAGTTGAGGGAGTGAGTTGCACATTCTTGGAATCATAATCAGCCTTTGCCTCATTCCACCGAATGTCCGCTCAACTGCCCTATCATACTGATTGAAAAGTTGATTTAGTTTCAGTTTATGTAGTGAAAACCTGCTCAAATGTCCATCAATACTTTCACAAACCTTAGTGCTTTGCAACCCAGCCCAGAAATGTCCGCTCAAGTAAGTCTCTGCCCACTCATGACGTTTCTTATACATCTTTTGTATCCATGGGTTTTCGGACAATTTGTATTTGTCAACAATTGCCTTCCATTTCAGCTCAAAATCATCTATTGAAAGAACCTCCAGCATGAACACTTTAAAGTCGGATATGAAGGATGGATCATTAACAATGGAACGGGAATTTTTCTCAAGATGCCATGTGCATAGCCGATGTCGCGATCATGGAAACACATGCTTAATAGCTTCACCTAAAGCTTCATGACCATCGGTACAACAGATAATGGGATGCAACCCTGCATTACTTGAAGAAATGTTTGAAACAACCATGAATATGCCTCAACTGTTAAGAAAATTGGCGTAAAAGATGATTAAGAGCTTGAATATTATTGTGATTGCAAGGCACGAATCACTTCATTATCTTAAGAGAGATATTCGCCCCCACACATAGTTACTATTGAGTTGATGACAATACTCCAATAGGATACAATGAAACCTTTATTAATTTGATGTTTAACAATAATAAGAAAAAATTTTCACTCTCTATAAACTTGAAAATTAAGATAATATTTACAAAATTTTCAAAATACTCAAACTCACATAATACTCACAGCAAAAAGTGTCAAAAATGATTGACAATGGGGACTCTATATATAGTTGGATACGATATGTTCATCGACGTTGACATAGCCACAATCAAAAAGACATATTACTTCTAAATTGGTGTGTCCCTTCGTCAAATGACACATGGCTTCAATTTAATATTTAATCACTATGCAAACAACTTCACAATAGTTAGAAACCGAGTGTTGAAGTCGTGTGTCATTTCATATTGCAACGTCTTCCTTCGTATTGCAACTTGTATATATTGAATAAGAATGGTTGCAATCGTTCATGAGGCACTGTGTTTTTTTGACAATGACTGCACAAGTAAATTACCGCTGTCATATCCGACGGTAATTTCCAAATTAAATTGTAAAATATCTTTCATCAACAGTCTCATCATGAAGTATAGCACATCCAAGTACAGTTGCTTGATGATGATGATTGAGACCAAACAATATGACAAAGTATAGATCATTTGAATTTATCCTATAGACCGCCATCACATCTCCAAGGCATGCACAATCCAGCTGAGACATAGTTTCTGCAAACAAAATGTAAGATAAACGACCTTCCAACAAATTTTGTGTCGTAGAATAACCAAGGGTCTGCGCCCTCCTTAGCCCTAAAATAGGCAAGGGAAGTTTCTGCATCATCTAGTGTAATATAAGCTCTATATTGAGCATCACTGGAAGCATGCAAGTCCTGTCTTCCTACACTAGCCAAATAATCCACCACTTGGATAGGCTACGCCTCAGCACCAATCAATCCTTTCTTTTTCACATTCTCTGATGCCATCACAGGCTGATCAATTTGGAGCTGTGATCTGCATGCTGGTTCCAACTGATGTGTATGCTCCGCTACAAACTCTCTTGCCAACCACTTGTGACTAGCTCGATCAATGCATATGCAAATGCAGCAGGACAATTAACTCTAGTTAATGGCTTAGGACCCCGACGGAGGCTATTAGGCTAACCTTTTGTAGATGTTTCCTTTGCCGAAAGCCTTCTCTATTACAAACCCATCTTCTCATGACACCCTTCTGGTTTCTAACCAAATCATCCCTTTGAGCAACAAACCCGACAGCTGAAGCATACTCATGGTAGAATGACTCCGCTGCTGCTATTGAATCAAACTGCATGGCCAGCACATGATCAGCTGTCAACATTTGCATTTATTATCTATTTAACTATTTGTTAAATCTTCTGTCAAGTGTTTGTAATTCAACCCAGAATCTCAAAAATAACACCCACGAACTCCTTTCTTAATTACTCCTAGTTTTTATCAATCTTTTCTTTTACCATAAAACTTACTTGATAAGCCATCCAAAGCTTTAATACACTAACCCATTTTCCCCACCTATCCTCCAATGAGGAGTGGGTTCCATATCACATTTATCTATATTTATCTCATCTCTAAATTGAAAAAAATTAAACAAATAATAATTATACAAAAAAATAAAGTTAAAAGAATATAAAATATATAATAGTCTAACTAATAAAAGTACAAGTTGATAACAACAAGTTGTAATATGAAAGGGTTTTATGGAATTTTCTTCTCTACAAGACTAAAGAAAGGAGGGGGAGAGAAATCAATTTTTTTTTTCGATTGTCTGGTTTTCACATAAAAGTTAAAAATATATATCGTTATAACATGAGTTAAACTTTAAGTAATGAGTGGTTATATGAAATATTTTTGTAAAATTTTCTTTTTAAAACCACTTTACTATGAGGTTGATCACAAAGGAGGAAAAATGAATTTTTTTAATTGTTCAATTTTTGCTTAAAAATTGGAAGCAAGTATTCTTACAAATGAATTATACTATTAATAATGAATTGTTATATGGAATCATTTTATAAAATTTTTTCTTTCAAATTATGTTATTATTAGGAGGCTGAAGAAATGGGATAGATTAAAAAAAATGAAATGAACTTCTTTTTTGGGATATATTAAATTATTCAATAAAATTTTCCATTTAAAATATTTATACTTAATAATGAGTTGCTATATTAAATCACTTAATAGAATTTTCTATTTAAAATTAACAATTTCGCAGTTATACTTTTCATTTTTAAAATTATTTGATTCAAAATATTTTTATATTTATAATTATTGCTAAGTTATTTAATATGAGATCAATTTTTATGTACTATAAATTAATTTAAAAAATTTTAAACTATCATTTAATTATGTGATATAATATGTGTGGCTTTTAAAATAGTAATTGTAGAATAAATCACCTTTGCAGATGTCACAATACTTAATTATATGACTATATAATGTCATTTTATAATAATAATACATTAAAATTAAATTTATTTTATATAACCTTTTTAAATATGAATATTATAATTATTATATTTAAAAAATTTTCAACAATGACTTATTATATTTAATATATTACGTTACATATATTAAACGCTACTCCTCCCTTGCGATGCAGGGGTTCACACTCTAGTTCGAAAAAAATAACAATTCCCACAAAGCAATACAAATGGTACCAAGCCCCGTCTAGAAACTGTATAAAAACCGAAGAATCACCCCAATCACATGGTCGTACTCTTGGTTTGATAGTCAATTCATTAATCTAACCGAAAAGGGGGCAACACGATAGATGATCACAAAAATTGGTAGACATTCCCCAGTGATGTTGGTTCATATATTTCGAAAAAATTACAAGTGCTGAATATCGTGACACTTGAGTATTGTATGCCACGACTTTATCTTTACATATTCTCACTAGTAAGCAGAAGAGGTAACCGTAACAATTACATTAGAGTCAAAATATAGGCAGGGATCTAAACTAATCAACCCTCACTTGACCTGGGCTATAAAAACTACAAATAAAATGACTGGCGATTGGAGAACTTTCACATCACCAATTTAAGTGTCAAACATTTCCTTTGTTGCAATGAGTATTTAGATTATGATATAGCTCTGGAATTTATACGGTATGATTACTGCATGTTGTGTTTTCAAACTGGCAAACATGTCACTGATTTGAGCGCTTCAAGTAGACCAACACGCCAATGCTTGTTAAAACAACAGCACCTGCAAAAATACCAGATCGGAGAGACGACACGCCGGTTTTCTGTCTCATGGCTGTAACAGATTGTGGCGTTATTGGTATGCCTGAATCCGCAAACTCCAAATCCAACTTTAAAGCCTGAAATATAAAGATGCTTAAATGCTATGTGTCAAAGCCATAAGAATAAACCCATGGAAACCAAAATCATTGCTAGTAAAGGCAGACATCACCTTCAGTCCTGCAGATCGAGCATAGCCGACAGCAGAAACTAGATCACTATCAGTTGCAATAACAATTTTATCACCTTCATCATCCTCATACTAGAAGGAAACAAAGAGCCAGCATCATAATAAATACATGTCATACAATCAAAAGGAAAAGAACTGAATTAGAACAAAACACACCAAGATTATAGGGCGTTCTCCATCATTAACATGACCAACCCTTTGCATGACAACAGATACAAGCTCATCTAGATGTTCAGCTCCTACAGAAAAGGCAGAGGTAATACTTGAAAGTTCTTACAGGAAAAAAAGAATGGCTAGGAAAGAGATAAAAATTACATGACCGAGGTTTATGCACAAGCACAAGATGTTTGTGGCTAATATCCAGGAAGAGAGAAATTATTTAGAAGTTAAGTTCTAGCAAAGCTTTCGCCAAGATGTCACTCACCACAATTGACTCGATGCACTCGACCATTGAGATCCTCAAATTTAAAAGCAAATGAATTTCCAAAACCTACAGATTGATATGTAGATTTAGCGGTATCTGCCCCATCTGAATTCATTAGTGCAGAAACTTCACTGCAATCAAACATGTATGCTTGTTCAAAGAGCAAAACAAATCCCATATTGAAACAAAATAGATCCCACTGAAGTACCTCTGAGTGTCATAATCATCTGGTGGCTCTAGAGCCAAAGCTGAGTCCCAAAATTTTTGCATAATTGTATTTGCCACATCATTAACAGCTCCAGAGCTACTTTCAACCTACAAAGTACATAGATTAGTAACCACTAACCAGACACTAGCATATGTATGATAATACCAAATGTAAATACAAAGATGTATATGAATCTTAATACACAAGCTTATACTTCACTGTTATGTGAGGTAGCTGGACACCCAACAGTTTTAAAAAGAATTATCAAGATGAAGTGAGAAACAAGAATGAAAAGCAGAGACCTACAAGACTACCAAGGCACAATGTTTTGATAATTTGGGAAAATAACCAAATCAAGATCAAATATGTGCAGCTATCCTCCAAATATAGATGGAAACTATCAATATACATTAATATCATCACATCTAAAAGGCATAAATACTTTACAACACTTTGATTCCTTTGATCAAATTGAACGTGCACTACAGGAACATAGTTCGATAATGGATGTAGACATAAGTAACTTTTATCATTTATGAAAAACAAAAGGAACAAAAATTTAGTCAGAAACTAAGATAAACTCCAAAATACCCCCTTCAGCTCGGGAAAGATATAAAATATTGTGCAAATGCCATCGAAAGAGGGAAGAAAAATTCTTCAAAAGTTAAACGTCAAGGAACTAAAACTGATGCTCAATGATGGGTTGTGATCCTTTTGCAATACCCAGCTATCACCTGGAATACAGGCACACAAACCCAAAGACAAAATAGATAACTAGATCTCTCTACATTTGCTTCTCCATCATATCCAATAAAATTGCTTCCTCTACTCAATACTTTACATGTATTTCAAACATAAAATTTACCATCGAAATTGCAGCATGAGTTATATGCAAAACATCCACACAAGCAGCAACATATCCATCTGCAAAACAAATAATACTCAGCACAAAAATTTAAGAGATTAAATATGCTGATATGCAATTGAGAAAGCAAAATTCACCTCTGTCCACCACAGGAAGATGTAAGAACTTCCCATCATGCATCATATGGAGTGCATCAAGAATTGTTGTCTCCAGTGATGCACATTCTGGGTTTGGAGTCATTACCTAACGAAAAATAAGTGATGATGGGAAGAATAAAGAAGAAAAACAAATCAGCTCTGCATACATAGCAAAAATCAGCATCGGCCTGAAGAAATGGCATCACAGAATAAACCACTTTTCAGTAAAGTTACTTTAAACAAATAAAAATCAGAACAACCTTTTCCACTAGTGTCAAATCAGGAGGAAGATTTTGAGCCACAACACGCATAAGGATGTCCTTTGAACTGCATAAGAGAATTACAGAACAATATAATGTTATGCGAAAATAAGAAATGGAAATATTATGCAAAAAATTAAATAAAAAATGTCCAAAATCCATTTCTTTTACACCATTAAATCCATTTCTTACACATCATTAAAGGAGAATAAAGCCTCAGAAAAGGATTTTTTACGTATTATGAAACAAATAAAAAATGTCTTAAAATCCATTTCTTATATATCATTCAAGGAGAACACAGCATCAGTAAGGGATTTTACGTGAGTATCCCCTGAATCTTGGTTCCTGTCGCAATCACAGCTGAATTGACATGCAATTCCCGCATTTTTCTTGCAGCAACTTGGACCGAATCTGATGCTGATGCAATAGCAACCCTAGAAAAACATAAAGCTACAGAATGTTGTAAAACTATTATATGAGCATATAAGCATCTGTTGGCAATATGTAAAGCAAATGAAAATATGATATAAAAATTACTTTGTATTTTCACCAATTATAGTTGACAGGGAAGGCTTGAACATGCGCTCCCTCAATGTTTCAATGAAAGCATTTGCTGCTGACAAACAGGGTGACAATTGAAACAGAAAATTAGCATCATTACAGCCAGAGCAAAAATATAGCAATTTTCGATGCTTTCAGACATTGAGAATGTCATGACTATAAGAAGCCAAATAATTTAGGAAGCAGAACTAACAAAAGAAAATTCAAATTTCAAAATACATGGTAACCAATCATATCAATTTTAAGACAAGAAAAGTACATTTAAAGGAACATAATTAATGGTTAAACTTGATGATTGAAAGTGACCACTCTTTGAACATTTTTTAAATATTAAAGAATAAATTTTGTTGGAAAAAGAAAAGGCGAGGAAGTACACCTTGAGGAGGGAGGGGAGAGAATAATATAACTGGCTAAAAGTAAAAAAGAAAGAAAAAAGCTAGCAATTATGTCACAAAGGTAAGGATACTCTAAATTCTGTTTGAAGAAACAACCAAGTTAGCTAATGAGTAAACCAGAAAGATAGATTTCATACTCAACAATGAAAGTACAACTAATAAATTCAACTATGGCAGCTATAAACATTAAAGAGACACACTACATGCAAGCAGAAGCAATTCAAAAACTCATATTCAAGTAGTACTATGACATGTATGTATAAAGATTGTTAACCAACCAGATCCATTACTACCCCGCTGGCGTTCCACCCCCTCGACTGCAGCTGCAATGGCACTCCCCTGCTGAGCAGCCTTCTCCATCCTAGATATGGCATCATAAAGACATTTCGTGATATCCAGCATGGCAATGACTTCACCATTTTCCACAACAGGGAGATGCCTGAATTTACCTATCAGTTTGAAAAATCAAGTTATATCTCCCTTAATGGATTACTTTGCATACTATGACTCCATTCAACAAAATGTAAACATAGTGGGAACCTAATAAAATCATTTACTCAAATCTCGCATGATCAACAAAATTAGAGAAACACAAATAGTATAGAGAGAGAGAGAGAGAGAGATAACCCCAGAAACATACCGAGATAAGGATTGAGGGAGGAGGGGAGACTAGACCAAGTGACTTTAATGCCAAGAAAATTGATAAATCAAAGGGAGAGGAAGAATAAACAAACAGAAAATGAATAGTTAATCAATTTTTGAATCCGTGTAGCCTAACTTTTCAAAATTGTAAATAGTTATCAGTTTCAAGGCAATGAAGTTATCATCCAATTCTACGGCTCTAAGAAATGCCACCATGAAGGATCACATATTTAGTTACCATAACTCTTTGCTCCTACAAGACACACTCAGGACATGGCTCCTTCAAGGTGTGACATAAAAAACAACTATGCCTTAACAGCAAATTGTCTACTTTCCAGGATATGGCCCGTCCTGTCTGAAGGAAGGATAAATACACTAAAAAAGCATGTACATACCCTCTTACCCATCTAAAATATGGAACAATTTCTTTTCACCAAGACAACAGTATGCTAAAGAATGGGACCAGACTGACTCTGGAATATACTTGATCGTATCTAATTGTCTTGATCATCGTCAAAACAACTAATTAGTGCACAGTTATTATCAAATAGCAACCACGATATAGATGCAAGCAATAGTGCAAACGAATATAGATACTCATTCTCACTCATTTAGTCCACATCCTATTGTGTAAACTTTTGTGGCCTGCCATGTCAGAAACATCATATTTGCATCGATGTCCAAAACCACAAGGATTGATTACATCATCACTACACTGTAACAAAATCTCTGCTCAGTTCTTACATATGAGCCAGACGGGCCGATGGTCAAAGTGATGCACAAAAAGGTATGGAATTCATTCCAATCAACAAAAAATAATAATGACCTGACCATGGCATAATCTAAAGGCATATAAGAAATCAACTCAACTCTAGGCACAGCAAAACCCAGAAGGGCAGAAGTATGACAATGATATCCTAGTTTTAAGAACCTAAGTATGGTCTTCAATTGCGGTTGCTGCATTAAAAGCATTTTCTAGCAAGTAATCGCAACTTATAACCATTACTAAACATCCAATAATAAGAATTAAGAAATCAAGGAAGCTAACCCTGGACCATCTTCTGAAGAGCTTCAATGGCAAGTGTATCGGATGTGACGAATATAGGATTGCGCGTCATCACTTTGGAGACCGTTGTCTGCTCCGGCCGCAACCCCTCCGCAATAACTCTAGTAGCAACGTCCTGTCCATACACACAAGCTTGAGTCAATTCACATATAGAAAAAATAAAACAATTAAAAAAAGAAAAAACATGAACGCACACACAAACACACCTTGTCGGTGAGAATTCCAGAGAGGAGAGCACTGGAATCAGTGAGCAAGACAGCGTCCACGCGGCGAGTAGCCATTCGTCGACAGGCTTCCGAGACCGTTGTGCCATCGGGGATCGTGAGGGCCTTCGACAACCGCAGCTTCTTCACCGTCCTTTCTCCACCATCGGACCTATATAAAAAATTTCATCAGTCACCAACACACAATTCTATTAAGCCAATAAAAATTAAATTAAAATTATAAAAAGAATGAAATGCATGAAATATGTGATGGAATAGTAGGTACGGTTGGGGAGGAGGAGAGAGAGGTTTGTTGGCGGTTCCGTTGTTTTCGGACTTCCTGGAGGCGGAGGAAGAGCGTTTGCTGCTCTTCCTGGAACCGGAATGAGGAACTTGACCACTCATCCTGCGCTGTGATGGAATTGAATCCAATCAGATTTTTGGGGCTTGTGAGTTTTCCTGTGTGTATCAAATTTTATGAAGCTATTGTGTGACCACCGTAGCCCACATATCTATTTCTTGTCTGGCTCCTCTTCTTCATGTCAATTGTCAAATCAAATCAGACGCACGCAAGACAGGGTAAGCGTAGGGCTCTCTCTCTCTCTTCTGTCTCTATTTTCTTTCTCTATCTCTTCCGTCGCCTCAAATTACATTGGAAAATTATTATTTGTTTTCTTTTGGGCTATTTTCCCACCCCCTCAAAGGTTCAAATTATTTTCACTTTTTAATTATGAATTTGAGTTTAATCAGTATGTATGGATAATATAAAATAATTTTATATTATTAATTAATAAAAATATTAAAAAATAAAAAATTATGATAAATTTTTTATTATATGAATGGCTATTTATATGAATTTAATTTAAATAAATTGATAGTGTAAAATAGTTTTACACTGTCAACCAATAAAAATGGTAGAAAGTGTCAACTCATCCAAATAATCACCCATTACAACGAGGAACCCACCATAAATTCTCACTTTCTCCTATTTCTATTGGTTGATAATATAAAATTATTTTACACTATCAGTGCATATTAATTAAACTCTATTTATATGAGTTAATATTTATTACTATTAATAATATAAAATTATTTTATACTACCAATATATTTAAATTTAATTTTATAAATTTAATTGTGATATACTGTTGAATGGAAAAAAGTTATAATATTTTACTATTAAGAAAATTTTGAAAAGAAGTACATTTTCTGTGTGAGAAACGCAAACAAGGGCACCCAGTAAATGATGACCTGGGTTTTAGTTATTTACTAATTGATAAATCAATAAATATAAGTACAAGAAAGTTCTATTGTTATTCTTTTTTCATTTTTGGTACACATTCTATTGCTTCTTTGTTCTGCTGCAAACATTTTTTTTAACTTTATTTTAAATATTACTTTAAAAATTACATGTTGGAACTATCTATAAGTTCATACAACTGTCGGATGGTGGATGAATAGTGAGTTGGCACAGTATTTCATAAAAAATGAATTTTTCGATCACTTTTTTTAACAAAAATGCATATGTGGCCCTTAACATAGTGACAAGGATGCCACACTGGACTTTCACGATAGCGCAAAACAACATTATTCCAAGTTAGTGGACCTCTAACGTGGACAATGATGAAACAATGTCATTTTGCATCCTTTATGAGTCCCTAATTCACCCTTTTCTCTTTATCTCCTTTGTTTTATACACTCTAAAATCTCGAATCCCTAAATTTGTCAAACACAAAATGTATTCAACAAATTCACCCTTTCAGCAGCCCTTTTTCCTTTCTCATTCTAATCCACCCTCCACTATCCTTTGTAGCAAAAGCTATCGTTGCCACCACCACCACTATCATCGATGTTACTACTGCCACCATATTGCCACTACCACCATCAACAAAAACCTCAAATCCAGCCACTTCACTTATCTCCATTCACCTTTCTTGGTATCTCCACCACCACCAACTCGCAACCTGAGACCCACCTTTCTTCCTCCACCGCTCGCCATCACCCATCCCCTGTTGCCACCCTCTCCACCCTTCATTACCAGCTCTCACACCAACTTGTTATGCTAATTCTTTTTTTCCCACTTCTTTTTCTTTTTATTTATGCAGAAAATATCACTTGTTTATGATGATTTGGAGCTTGAAGCTATGTTTGGATTGGTGGAAAGGTGTGGTATATAGGGAAAGTGAATGGAATAACTAATATTTTATTATTTGGATTTGAAAAAATTAGGTGGAATGGAATGGGAGAAGATGGAATACTTTTCATCGTATTCCACCACATCTCTTTACTTTTTTTACCCGCCAATTTGGGAGGACTGAGATGGAGTGGCATTTTTTATTTCATTCTATCATTTTAAAATCCAAACAATGAAGTGATACTTTGATTCCATTCCATTCCATTCCACTCCACTCTACTCCATTACATTATATTTCATTCCATTCCATCTCTCATTGAATATCCAAACATAGCCTGAATGTGAAAGGAAGGACAAATACAAAAGTGGTTCTAATGTTTTTTGGAAATAAAAGGAGAAACGTTTTCCAGACAAATACATTGTCATGTGTCCCACTAAAAATTTACACATTAAATATAGCAATCTTTAGCATTACGAACGAGGTAGGTATTAGATTTGGAATGTGTCATTATTGTGCACACAACTGCATCAAATTTGGATTTTAGGGTTGCGATGAGAAAGCACTTTTGTGTCCATGGAAAGAGATCAAAGGGATAACATAAAGTGCTTTATCATTGACAGAGGAATGACACCATCTTACTTGCAGCCAATATGGAATGGGTTATTGGCATGTAGGATAGGTCATTAGTAATCCAACTCATCAACTAGCAGGCCACATATGCATTTTTGTTAAATTTAACAACAGCGATCAATGGATGTCTGACATTTGCACTTGTTAGTGGCCATGGGACTTTTTTATTTTTTTGGTTGGGGACCACCTTGTGTAACATCCACCAAAATTTTCTTATCATTTTTCGCCTAATTGTACGGTTTTCATCAAGTAATTGAGATTAATTAAAATTCGATTAAATATTTATTTAGGGTCAATTGATTAACAATTAATTGAGTTTAGATATAATGGAATTAGGTTAGAAGCATAGAAGATTTCATAAAAAATTTCTTGAAACCGATTTACTGATTTAAAGGAAATCGGTAAGATTACGGTATTTTAAACTGTCGAAACCGAACCAATAGAATTACTTGCCCAAAACCCTATGACCTAAGGCTGAATATTCAGCCATTTAAACCCCTAAGTGTGGCGCAAGAGAAGCCACAAGGATGAAGGGTGTTAGCTGAAATTTGGCCACAAGAGCTCCAACCAATCAAATTGCAAGAAGCTAACTACCATCACTATTAAATCAGATTTTTTCCTTCTTTCTTCACCCAATTTCGAGCTCCCTCTTCCAGTAGCCTTCCTCTCCTCTTTTCTTCATCTTCTTCATCTCTTTCTTCCACTTTCAGCTTCCCTCAAGCTTTTTGCATCTATATTCTTCACTAGAACTCAAGACTAGCTAGTTGTTACATCAAAATAAAGGTAGCGGTTCAAATCTTGTCTTGCTATTCTGATTATGGGTGGTTGTTGGTAACTTTATTTTCTCAATTTTTGATGAGATAATTGAATGATTATGATGATATTTGGCTGGTTTGTTAGCTAATGTTAATGTTAAATTCGGTTAGGAGGTAAAAAAAGGTGAAAGAATGAATATGTGAGAAGCTGTAAACCTAGAATCCCTCGACAGTACGTACGGTAGAGTGTACAGCTCTGCCTACCACGATTTAAATTTGGTGAAACTATTTTTATATGAAACTAGACATTTAGGACTTTCTATACATATATCATATAAGGCCATTGGATCAGTATTAAGAGAGATATGAATTTTTGAATTTCGACCTAGGTTTTTGACTTTGATTTTGGGCAGGCTAGATCGTTCAGGGTAGAACTCGCCCTTTACTACTTGAAATTTAATGAAATTAACTTTATTAGAAAGCTTACACATAGGAGAATGTCCCATAAAAATTTCAGAATTAGATAAGGTCCCGTTTACTCCCAGTGCCAAAATAGGGCAGTTTAAAAAGGTCAAATTTCGAGGTTTATAACTCGAGCCCTACTATGGTAAATGGAATGGAACTTTTTGCAAATGGAAGATTGTCCTGTCAGCTTTAATATAAGACCAATTTCGTATGATTTGAAGCAGTTTTCGATTTTTAGTGAATTTTTATTTTTAAGTGTGTGATTTTGACCAGCTATAGGGCAGGTCGGGATAAAACATAAATAACTTGAGCTATATTTATCAAAATTAGATGAGACCAAAGAGGTTAGAAAATAGACATATAACACTTCAACATATTCAAAATTCAGGTCTAAATGAGTTAAAATGAATTTAAGGCTTAATTTCTAAAAATAGGCAGAGTTGAAGGATATGAGCAGGATTTTCAAAATTAAACGATTTGACACCTTAATGCATATATAAGTTCAATTAAAAGTCTAAGTGTTACAAATTCCATGTTGGAGCTTGAAAGATTGATGCATTATATTTGATCTCTTATTGTGACTGACTGTCTATTGAGACTGGCACTATTCATGGGGAAACGGATCTAATCCATTATGCTACCAAATTTTTGGTAAAATTGTAAGGAAGTTATGAGCCTTTATATGTTATAAATATGTATGTGGAAGTCACGTACGCAAGGATATATGAAAGTAAGCGATTAAACATATGTATGAGTATATTCAGCATGTCTATGCATGACTATATATGAGAACAAAATGATATGAATATATTAAATGTGAATTCCTTCACCTAGAGGCAGTTGCACTTTAAATCCCTCCTCGTGAAGGTAGTTAAGAGATATAATGAAGGCCCCATATTCTTGAGAAACGTGACATGGCGATCACGCTCTAATGGGGTATAACATGGTGAACATACTCTGGAATGTGGCATGATGATCCCACACCCTAAGGAATGTAACATGGCGATCACATTCTGATGGAGTATGACATGACGATCATACTCTGGGATGTGATAGGAAGAACATATTTCTAAGGAATGTGACATGACGATCACATCCCAGTGGAGTATGACATGGCGATCGTACTCTGGAATATATGTGACAAGTAACCCTCGCCCACATGAGGCATGGCATAATCTAGCTAATGTGAGTATAGGGGGTAGGGCTTACATGAGGCATGACACGGCCCAATTAATGTAAGTACCGAGAGGTTATGGTAGCGACAAGTTAAGAGAAGTTTATAGCACAGCCATACATATGTTATGTAACGGTAATTGTACCTATGCTCATTATAATATAAATAATAAGAAGATATGTGAAATTTGAACCCGCATCGAATAATCATGTTTTCGAAAACCTAAGAAACTGAACCTTAGGAATGCTCACCATTATTATATACCATGTTTTATTGATGCTGAACCTGTTACATCTATTTATGCAGTGATATTTATTCTAGATATGAGATATTGTCAATGTGACCCAAGTGCATAAATAAATTGAACTTTACTTTGGACAATATATTTTCAAACCATAAAATTAAACATTTTGTATAACATGTTCACCTTTTTCATAATAAGCCGAAGCAGCTGGAGATAATAATGACGACACAGCATATGGTAATTAAATGAATCCTACTGATAATTTAAAAATTTTCACTCTTTTTCCGTATTATCTCCAGATAGTTCAGAAGTTTTCGAAGAAGGCCCTCTGAAGGTGGCTGAAGGTTGCTGCCAGACAAGGTTCGATTTAGTGACAGTAACTATTTCTAGACGAGGTATTATGACTTAAGCATAGTACTGTACTTGGAAGGATGTTACACCTTATCCATCAAGTGAATTATAAGGGGCTTATTTAGGGTTTTACTCTAATTTTTAAAAATATAAAAGAAGACTCCCTCTAAAAATAGAATATCTAAATAAGGCCCTTATCATATTCTATGTTCATCACATCCTTCTAAGAGTATTGGTAGTTAACTTATTTTTTTTAATATTCAAAATGGAATGTTTGAGACAATATAAAAAATATAGAGATTAATTTTGATATACGGTTAGTATAAAATTTTTTTACACTAGTATTCAATTATATGCTACTATATTCTATACATAAGAATTTTAAGGTAATAAATGTTAGAGTCAAATACTTTTATTAATATAATAATACATGATGAAATATCCTTGTAAGATATTTTTACATTAACCACTTATCAAAATTAAATTCTCGAAAAAAATTATATCATATTTATATCTATGTGTGTCACATTATCATTGCCGCATGTCACCATTTCTAGTGAAAGTAAATGTCTACATTATTTCTCATGGAGATTAAACAGAGGCATTTTAGTCTACCATTTCCTTTGCATGTACAGAAAAACAAACATTTTCCCGCTACCTCAGGCAACAATATGAAACTATGGGAGCATTAAAATATATGCCTTCATTATCTTTTTCTCATACTAAATTGCCTTTATTATCTTTGTTTTTAAGCGCTATTTATTATTTCTTTTTTTTTTTATGTTAGTGATAACGAGCTTTAAATTTATGATTTCATATATATTATTTAAGTCCTTTATCATTAACCCACTCCTAGTAGCTTATTATTTATTTTTATTTAGTTTTCTTTACTTTCTCATGAAAAAAAAAGAACTTAACCAAACAATTATTTTTTAAAAAAGATTTATGAAAATATAAGATTTATGAAAATACAAACTTTTTAACTATTTATTAAAGAGTTTAATTTTTATGCATTAGCAGCAATTTATACCATTATCCAACAGAAATACAAAAAATTGTCATGTCATTAGTGTATAGAAATTAAACTCTTTCTTAAAAAGTTCAAATTATAACTTTTGGTTTAGTTGACAAAGCATTTTACTAAAGGACAAGACTTACATCTAGTTCTTTATATCCATTTTAATTAATTCTTAAATCAAATAATGACATATCGACATTTTTCTTGACATGCATAATCTAAAACTTAAAAAGTATATACTTTTCTTAAGAAACATGTGCACTTGTCATTATTTAATTTTAGAATTAGATAGAATAGATATAAGGAACTAAATCTAAGTTTTTTTCTTTACCAAATCACTTCTGTAAAGTTTTACATTATCAACTAATCATATATTGCTATATTAACAAATATATTTGACTCTTATACCCACTTCTATAAAGTTTTCCTAGCGTTAATATTTTCTTTTGTTTATTCACAAGACTTCAACTCGAGACTGAGAATAAGTGTCGAACTACTTAAACTAATCAAGCAACGATACACCAAAGAGAAATTAATTTTAATGCATTATTAGTAAAGAACCAAGAGGGGGTAAATTGGATCAATAACAGAAAATTATAAAATAAAATTCTAATAAAATCATAATAAAATTAAAAATAATTTGAATACAAATAATGCTGAAAATAAAAGAGATGAGGGAGTAGGAGAAGACTGCATAGGCTATTTTTATACTAGTTCAGCCATAATGTGTGATCTACATCTAGTCCTCAATTGTTTGGGATTTTTCTTCACTCTCAAACTTTTGCTTACAAGAATTTGATGAACCTCCCTCTACCCAATTTCCTAATAAAGTATATAATGGTTTGTTTCTTACATGAGCACCACAAAACCTCCCTCTATTTAGAGCATATTAGTGGTTTCTTTCTCGTAAGGATGCCACCAAACCTTCTCCCTCTCTTAACCAAAGTAGGGTAACCTCACAAGATAGGAATGCTCTTATAGTTGAGCTACAATGGATTTCAAACTCTCTAAGAGTGAAATACACAATTTTAAGAGCAAGGTAATAAGGAGTACTATTAATCTCACTTTTTTTCTTTGTGGAAAGTATATCTCTTCTCCATTCTTGAAGGCTTTATATAGGTGTTGGAACATTGAAGTATACTAGCCGTTGAAGAGAATTATGGCTTGAGTTCTGACCAAAATATGCTATTTTGTATAATTGCTATAACTGGAGAGTAGTTACTGGATCCTGACTCGTAATTATTAGTTTAGTTGCTATTTCTCTTAGACTTCAAAATTAAGCTTGATTCTTATTATATGACTGTTGGGACCTTAATTGCACTTCTGAAATTTGATTTTTTGAGTATAGATTAGATCAAATAGTCTTCAAAAATCAATCATATTTTATAGAGATATTAGACAGTAAGAGTGGAGTAATTTCAATAAGATAAAAAAGTAAATAATTTGAACAATATATCTTCTCTTAATAGAGAGAAAGAATCAACAATTATTCTACCAATATTCATCATCAAAACTATATATCTAATAGTCAGTGTAAAAAAATTTTATACTATCAAACACTTTTACTGATGTGGTATGCACTAACGATTGCAAAAAAATTTACAGAGACATCCAATCTTATATTATATTTTTTCAAACTTCACTAAAAAAAAATGATTTTAGTCCAAATATTTTGAAAAATATTTAGCATTGGTCCTTAAAAAAATTTCATTTTAATGCAAATCTAAACATTTTTAAAAATATTTGGTTTTAATTCTTAAAAAATTATGATAATTTAGTGTGAGGAAGGTCAAACTAATATTTTAAAGGACTTAAACTAAATCATCATAATTTTTAGGGACTTAAAACAAACGCATTACTTTGGTATAGGAACCAAAAATCAAACAAAATAATGACAAGGATTTAAACCAAATATTTTTTAAAATAAATGGATCTAAACCAAAATATATTTATTATAGAGATCAAAATTAGAATTTACAATATTTTTAGGACCAAAAATATATTTAAACCTTTTTTCTTTTGGCCCCGAAGTCGAGCCAGATTGATTTTTGAATAAAAGAACATAACTTGGGTTTGGGCCTAATCTTCATTTTTTGACTCATGAGAAAGATTCAGCCGGAACTGACCTTGAAGGCCCAAGACTGAGCAAGACGTTGGAATTCAAACAAAAAATTAACTATGGACCCAAAAAAAATGCTAAACGAAAAATTAACGGTTGACCAGAAAAACGAAAGTTAACTTTCGAAACAAAAAGAAAAGACATAACTTTTGACCAAAAACACTAAAAAAATAATTTCCGACAAAAAACTAAAAATTAATTTCACATTAAGCAAGATTTGAAAACAGAGATTAATTTTTCTTGATCTAACAGAAATTATTTTTTCATACAAAATGTATTTAAATTATAAATTGGAGTAAAAATATGCTATAAATTTACTTCTTATAGAATAAGTTAATGATTAAACAAAAGTAAAAAAATTATTATATTTTGGTCGAGTTGAGCTAAACTTCTTATTTTGTTGGTCAAGTCCAAGCTTGACTTTAAGTCTCCTAAAATTTGCAATTCTAAAGTTATAAACATATTTTATTGCAATTAAAATTCCTAGAAAATTACCCACGCATTTACAGTTTAATTGGCACTTGGCAGTACTTAGTAGCTAAAGTGTTCATCAAAAACTAATTATTATCTGTTTTAAGAATTTAATTTTGATATGTTGTCGGTGTAAAAGTATTTTATACAAATATGCAATTATGTATTGCCACGTTAATAAAAATATTTAATTTTCATATCAACTATATCAAAAGTCTTACATATAGTTACAAATCAATATATTACAATATTAAACTCTTTGAATACTTATAGTATATCAAAATCAATCTATTATTTTAATTAATTAGTTTTGTCTTGCAAAAACTTGTGTTACTTAAAACGTTCAAAAGATATTTTAAAATTTTTTTATTATAAAACTACAAACTACAAAAATAATGAAACAATTTAATAGTGTTGTTTTTCAGCTTTTTTAAGATAAAAAAGTTATTTTTTTACTAAATAATACTTTTTATAGAAATTATTTATTTTAAAAAATTAATTTTAATTTTGAGTTGAAACTGAAATAAATAACTTATATCAAAAATAATTTTTTTAATTGTTAAAAAATTATTTTTATAAAAAAATAAGTTTAATTGGTATACACTGACAGTGTAAAATAGTTTTACACTGTCAACCAATGTAAAATAGGAAAGTGAGAAATTCATGGGTCTCTCATTATAATGGGTGGTTATTTTGATATGTCAAGACTTTCCACCATTTCTATTTGCTAACAAACAGAAACTATTTTACACTGTCAGTGTATTTAAATTAAATTCTAAAAAAATTGAGACAAACGTTCCTGAACATCAATTATTACTTGACTAAAAGTATTACTAGTTCTCTCTCTCTCTCTCTCTCTCTCTCTCTCTCTCTCTCTCTCTCTTCATTTAATTTGGTATTACTAGCTCTCTTTTACAAATGGAGAAGTGTATTTTTACGTAATATCCATCAACACACTTCTCCACAAGTAATTGGATTTAATGAAAATAATGAAATAAAAAATTTAAAACAAAAAATTCTCTGATTTCAGCCGTTGATATGACATTTGTGTCGTCTGTTTGACTCAAAGTGGGAGGTACAAATATCACCTCTCTTACAAATGGCAAAAAAAAAAAAAAAAGAACCCTCTTTCTAGCTCCGTGGTATGCTGTTTTTAGTATATGGCTGTAAATTGAAAAAAAAAAAATGAAGTGCAAATTAAAAGCACCAAACCTTTGCAATAATTGTTGTACGAAAAAAACCTTTGCAATAATTGTAATTGTAATAATAATAATAATAATGTACGAGAATGAATGCCGCCGCAATCGGGAGTAAAAGCATTACTACCCATAAAGGGGAAATAAAATAAAAAAAAGGTAGAAAATGAAGAGGATAGACCGAGAGAGTAGACATGATCATCCACATCGTACCCGCAGGATGCATTGCAGCAGCCAGCAGGACCATCAACAACACTGTGCTAATCAGCGGCATAGCATTACAACTTGAGGAGTGATATTTATATCATTTTTTATCGTAGATATCCAAACATTTAGAGATAAGATTAAAAAAAAAATTATAAAAAAAAAAATGATAAAACAAGAGGAAAGGAGAGAGAAATAAATATAGAGTGTCAAAATATGTCAATTGATAATATATAAAAAAAATATTTCTCTTACAACTTAGCAGCCACCAATGATAGCAACAACAAAATGACAAAAACAGCAAAAAAAAAAGAAAAGAAAAGAAAAGAAAGAATGACACTTTTTTTTTTTTTTTATTACAGACAATCATGGTTGTAGTAAAACCGAAGGACCAATGAGCGGGAACAACGCGGCGTGTGTCTGAAACAAAACTCCAACAACAACAGTAGAATTACCTGCATAGTATCATAGGGACCAAAGGAAAAAGAACCAAAAGATAACAACTAGCAGTAGCAGTGAACTTTTCTTTTGTTCTGTGGAGACCATCTTCACAGTTCACACACACAGTGTCATCATCCCGTATCAGTATGTGTCACTCCCAACAACAAGCCCACATCCACGATCCACATGGTCCTACCTACCCTTCCCTCCTCAATTTCTCTTTCCACCATCACAAACAACCTTGACCCTTGTTGGATGACATTTCTCTATCTATCGCTCCTATGATATCTTTCGGACATTCCCTCTCAGGTCTCTCAGACCTGTCTCTTTTCCCCATTCAATTCCAATCCTTTTCTCTCTTCATCACCTCCTTGATTTTCCATTCTCTTATGGATTGTGATTTTGCATATATGTCACATAGATAAGGCCTTTGCCTTCCTTGGCGTGAATTTGGGGAGTGTTTGGTAGGTGCCTATCCCTGGCAAGAGATGTTAGTTACAGTTTTATTGAGGGTTAAGGAATAGTCTTTAAACAAGTACTTTTCAAAGGGTCTTGAAAATTTGTATCCTTTTTTTTTTTTTTTTTTTTGAATTGACCAGTGATCCATATGTAAGTTTTTATAAGGGAGGTAGATGGGATTGGAAAGTGAATTCTAAGCAAAGCTCATAACCACCTTCTATTTTCTTTTCAAGTTACTTCAGCTTGAACAGTTTCCTTCTTATCTTTCTTTTGTCTTTGTTTTTTTTTTTACCCCTGCCTTTTGCTTACATAATTTGCCAACTCTTTCTGCTTCCTGTGCCAGTCATTGCAATGAACTCTTCCTGAGTCTTGATTGCCCCACATGGAGTTTGAGTTTCTACTACAGAGTTCAGGCTGAAGGGTTTTGAATTCTGTTAGCTGTGATTCTGCACCAAGGTTTGGGGGGTTGTAACACTCATGGTGCTGTAATAGAGTCTTTGTGAGGGAATAAGTGCCTTGGTTTGCAGAAATTGTAGATGGACCGAAGGAGTTGGCTGTGGCGCAGGAAGTCTTCCAGTCCTGGTGAAACTGAGAGCTCTGGATCACTATCATCCCATTCAGAAAGATTCTCTGATGATCAGGTACCACCAGTTTTTGGGTACATGCAATGTTTAACTTGTATTTTGCATGCTCTAATGGCGTGATTATATTTGTCTCCAATCTCCATCTTTTTTGTGTGGGGGGGGGGGGGGTGGTGGTAGTTCTGTTCTTTATAGTTGGTGTAGTGGATTTTCAGGGTAATGGCCATTTTCTGAAGTGAAAGTTGTAGTCTTTGTCATGTAGAAGATGACATGGCTTCAACACTCAATAGTTCAAAATTGTGGAAATTTGAATGGCTGGGAGGGGAAAGAAAAACAAAGAGGAATTGTTGTTGTCATTACAAAGGCTAGTTGAGTTAAGAATAGAAGAGACTGGAATAGTAATTCTTCTTGTTAGCTTGTCTGTTGTTTGTGATAGTCTGTAGTGTATATGTAAGATGAAAGCAGTGTTTATTGATTGTTCTGCAGATTTTACATGTAACTATTCCCCTTATAAAGCATATAGACCATTAATTCAGTCCTCTATTAAGCTTGAGATCTTTGATTACTCAATTTGTTGTGAAGTTGGAAGAAGAAATGACGAATCTGATATTTTTGCTATGCTGTAAAGGTGTATGCCATCCAAGCTACTCCATCACCGGAAGTCACGTCTAAGGCTGCACCAAATGAGGAAGAAGTTTCTGATGTGAAGATTCTGACAGAAAGATTGTCTGCTGCTCTCTTAGAAATTAGTGCCAAAGAAGACTTGGTACAGCAGCATGCTAAAGTTGCCGAAGAAGCTGTCTCAGGTATTTGTTGTTTGGCCATCTAGTATATCAGTAACTTTTCCCTAAATTGGCAGACAAGTTTACTGACTCAATGAGAAAGCCGTTGATCCTTCGCAGCTGCTATTGACTTTGTTCCCCTTTGATTAGACTGTTGCATTTATTCAAGTGCTGACTTGTTATAGTTTTTGAAGGAAGAATATCTAAAATTATAGCTAAAATTTAGATGTGCTTTATCTGCTTGTCCATGGTACAGTTCCTTTGCCTAGCGAAGCCATGAATATCATAAACTGCTCTAGGGGGATCATTGGGAAATTTAACCTGAATTCTTTGACATAACATCTCTCTTGTTCTCTCTTATGGGCTGAAAAACTTACATTAATGAATGAACTAATGACTTCCATATTGGCTTTTGATTCTATTTAGGCTGGGAGAAGGCTGAAAATGAATTGTTGAGTTTGAAAAAACAACTTGATGCTGCAAAGCAGAAGAACTCGGTTCTTGAAGACCGAGTTAGTCATCTTGATGGCGCACTCAAGGAGTGTATGAGGCAGCTTCGACAAGCTAGAGAAGATCAAGAGAAGAAGATCCATGAAGTTGTTCCGAATGGCTGGGAATCTGTAAAATCTGAGCTTGAGAGGAAAGTTGTTGAGCTTGAGGCTCAACTTCAAACAGCTAAGGCAGAGGCTTCTGCTACATCAATTCATTCCGATCTTCACCAGAGGCTTGAGGATGTGGAGAAAGAAAATTCAAGTCTTAAAATTGAACTTCAATCTCAACTTGAGGAACTAAAATTCATAATCATTGAGAGGGATTTGAGTACACAAGCTGCTGAAACAGCAAGCAAGCAACATTTGGAGAGTATAAAGAAGGTGGCTAAGCTTGAAGCTGAGTGCCGCAGACTTAAAGCCATAGCTCGCAAAGCATTATCAGCTAATGATCACAGGTCTTTAACTGCCTCTTCAATCTATGTAGAGTCTTTAACAGATAGTGCTTCAGATAGTGGAGACAGGCTAATGGCAGTTGAAACTGATATGCGCAAATTAGGAACATGGGAGATGAATGAACACGAGCCAAGCCATTCTGACTCGTGGGCTCTAATTGCAGAAGTTGATCAAATTAAGAATGAAAACTCTGCTGGAAAAAATCTTATGGTCCCTTCAACTGAGATCAACCTGATGGATGATTTCCTTGAAATGGAAAGGCTAGCTGCATTGCCAGATACAGAAAGTGGAAGCAGTTTTGTTGTGGTAGGACAATCATCACAACAACCTAATGTTGACCATGGCACAATGAAAGCTGAAGTGGAAGCTATGGTTCAAAAGAATGCTGAATTGGAAAAGAAGCTAGAGATAACGGAGGCAGATAAGCTTGAGTTAGAGATGGGTTTAACTGAGTGCCAAAAGCAGCTTGAGGCATCAGAGAATCGGATAAAGGAAGCAGAGTTGAAGGTAGCAGAGCTTCAAACTCAGTTAGATCTTGCAAACAAATCAAATGAGGAAGCATATGAAGAACTAAAGGCAACTCAAGAAATGAATGAGATAGCTGAGGCAAAACTTATAGCTGCTCAAACTAAGGTAGAAGAATTGATTTCAAAAATCCGTTTGTTGGAGGAAGAGATTGAGAAAGAGAGAGCTTTGTCTGCTGAGAATTTGGCCAAATGTGAGAAGTTGGAGGATGAACTTTGGAGAATGAAGCAAGAAGCTCAACTCCAGCAAGGGGCTGAGATGCTGCATGGTGAAGGTGTTAATAGCGACTTGCAGCTAAAACAGGTCAGTTTCTAGCACACAATAGGAACTCAATAATTTAAGCCTTCTTTGATGCATTATGTATTGTAGAAACAGACTAGCCAAAAGCCTGTTTTGTTTCTTTTTTTTCTTATTTTCAGGATTTTGTGAAGAAAATAGTGAAAACAGGAAATAGGATTTTTTTTTTTGTTTTCACTATTTCCTTTACAAAATCTTAGAAACAAGAAGAACAGGAAATGAAAACAGAAAACTATGATGAATATTGTTAATTGCAAGCTAAATTTTAGATGAAATATTAGCATGTAAGGTTCTAGATTCCATAAGACTTGTTGGAATTACATGTGGTTACTAGATAGATAGTTAGATGGCATTGATAGTTGTTGTGTAAATGTCTCATACTAATCAGTTGAGTAATGATAGGTGTACTCACTTCTTCTGAGACACTGTGCCAACTCATCACCAATTCACTATTGGATGGGACCCAATCTAAGTGAGGTCCACACCCCATCCAATAGTGGATGGATGATAAGTTGGCACGGTATCCCAAAAAAGTGAGTTTCTTCAACATTTCTCTGACCAATTTACAAGTAGCCTTTTTTCATATAAAGAGCTTGGCATCTTTTACTGCAGGAGAAGGAGCTTGCATTGGCTGCTAGTAGATTTGCTGAGTGCAGGAAAACCATTGAGTCTCTTGGACAGCAGTTAAAGTCCCTTGCAACATGGGAAGACTTCCTACTTGATTCAGAGAAGCCTATGGAGTTAACTTGTGAAGTTACACCAAGTCCCCAAAATGAAGATGAGAAGTTGAAATTACATAACAATATTAGTGATTTGAGTTTGCCCAAAAGAGATTCTGAATCCTTAATATCACTAAACCAATCCGTTAACTATGAGAAAAGCCGTAATAGTTTTGGTAGGTACTACCCCAGAAGCAAGAGTGTCAGCAGAAGAGGAAGTCACTAAGAAGAAAGTTGGAGAAAATCATAAGGTTGACTTGTAAATGTGGTTTATAATTATTCAACGTGTATAAATCCAAAGTTACATATATTTACATAAAATTATAGCATTTCTTGTAGAAGTATAATTGTTCAAAGCAGATAGTAATACATGATTTCCAATTTTAGCTCGGTTTTGAATACATTCTTAGCTGTTCACTAGAGCTTCTTTGCAAGAGGTCCGTTTGGGCATGGATGCTGTCTCGAACCTGCACCATGATTACAGTCAAAAGCTGACCAAATCATTAGTGCTGCAGGATGAGCTTTCTTTACTTGCTTCATTCAACAATAAGAGTATAAGACAACTATTATCCCATATTCAAAGGGAAGTTATTTGTGCCTTATTTAGTGCTAAGGCCACCGAGAGAAGTCATGGCAATTTTTGTCTTGGGTTAAAGAAGCGAGGGCAATTCATTAAGGTAGTTGCAACTAACAGCATTGTCTGTAATTTGCTAGACCATTACCTTAATTAGGGTTGCACAAAAAAATTGTTACGTCGAGTTTAACAGAATTTAAATTTGGCCTAATTTTTTTGACATTATTTCTTCAAAATTTGATCTGACTTGATAATGACCTGATTAATAATCGATTCGACTTAATATTTACACAACATATACAAATTTAAACAATATGCATAATAAAATTATAAAATTTTATAAGTAAAAAACAAAACTCAAATAATATTTTCCAATATATTTTTAAAATAAATTATATTAAGATAAAAATAATATGATATTATACAAAATGCATTAATTGAAATAAAATGATCTATTACATCTGCCCAAAAAAAAAAAAAAACTATTACAAAATGTCATTACTATTTTTTATGCCCATTATGTGATTTTGCAGACTTATCTGTTATCCGCAGTTGTATCCTATCAATTTAGTAAGTTGGTTACTTTCGTCTAGGTTTCTTGGGCTCCTATCTTCATTGAAAGGGATTTCTCTATTTTGGGTAATTATTCATCCTTCCTTTAGTTCCCTTTCTTTGATTGTTTCCCCCCTGCAATTTGCCTTACACAAGTAATAACCAGCAAGTCATTTTATGCTATTTCTTATATTTTTTTTAGTCAAAATTACATGTATTCTTTTATGGAAGGCAATCTTACTTGAGTCAGGTAGGATTATTTAAGCAAAACATGTGTAATGTATTCATTGTAGTGTTTAATATTTTTATAATATATGCTCATCATTTTTTCTTATAATATTTTAAGATATAAATGTATACGTTATTGATAAGTTTGGTAGATGAATAAAACCAACGAACGTTTCATTGAATATAAGTAATTCTATGACTCAAGAAATAAATTACAAAGCTTTCATATATTTGCTTATTAATTCAAAATACATGAATGATTAAAATATTTTCTTAAAATATGTATAATGTCAATAATAAATTTTAATATGCATATTTACATATTAATATTTATTCTTTATTATTTAATTAAATTCTTTCAAAAATTTTGTCACCACTATTAACTTGTACTATATTTAAATTAATAGATTGTATTTATACGTGTTTCAATTGATAACAAATAAATTTTTATATCTTTAATCAAATAATATAAGTTTTAAATTTTTAGCAAATTTGTACATCGCTCGGGTAATTATATGCTAATCGTTATTTACTTATCATTATTATTACGCTGTTAAAAAAGTTTAACCTTTTAAGCAGTTATTTTCATAATTTAATTTTTTATGATGTAATATATATGATGAAACGGCAAAATAAAAATATATTATTTTAAAATTCTGTAAAAATTAATAATAATAATAATAATATTATAAAAAATTCTTTGTTGAAGTATGCCAAGAATAATTGTATTATAGTTGCATAGTTTAAGCGTACAAATATATCAATTTGATTATCCAAAATTATATATGATGTCAACTTTATTTTTCAATAGCAGAATTTTTTTCATTAAATTAGTCTTTAAAATGATGCCAAATTAATCTCTATTAGACAAAATATGACATCGAACTAATAAATTGCCGCTGATAACTGTATGTATGATCAATAGGATGGTGTATATTTCATTAAAATGACGGAAATAAGTATTTATTTAATATAAAATTAATTTTAAGAGAAGGTAGGACAAAAAAAAATTCTTTTATGATCAATATAGTAAACGAAGATTTTTACACTAACTTATTTTTTCTTATATTTTTTATAAAAGAAATATTTATAAACAAGTTGCAAATATAAAATTTACAATAAAGCAAAACAAATTTTTTTATAGTTGATGAGTAATTTTGATTACATAGTGCAAATTATAAAATAAATATAGATTATCGAAATTATAGTTTAATACACATGTTTACATTTATTTATTTTACTTTTAAAAAGTTTAAAATTGAAACATTTAAAGAAAAAAATTGACTAAACATGTTTAAATTTGTTTATTTTGTCTTTAAAAAATTACAACTAAAGTATTTAGTGAAAAAATAACTAAAATTTTTGATACAAAATTAACTAATCTAAGCATAAATTCGGACGTAGAAATTGGGTGGCAAAATTGATGTTATGCTTCATTCAATCTTAATAAATCCTCTTATGTGATTTTTTAGGTGGCAAATTATGTGAAGACAAAGAGTAAATAACCCCTGACCAAAAAAAAAAAAAACCAAAAACAAAAGAGTAAAAAGCTTTACTCTCTCTTCACATGAGAAAAGATGATTTAGTCCCTTTTGAATAACATGGGCAACAATCGAAACTTGCCACCAAAGGCATCAAGTTTTCTAATAATAATAGGTGAAATCGAGCAAAAGAAACAAAAAGGAAAAAGAATCCCATAGGACATACAACACAACAAGGCTCTCCTTTAGCTTGAAAGGACATGCTTCTTCTACTTACATTCTTCCTTTTATCTCCTAAGCAAATCATAGTACAGCCCTGGCTTTTTGTACATGCAGATGGCCTGATATCACAGCAATGCCAGATCTATTAAATGGATTAAAAAAAGATTTTTTTTTTTTTTACGTAAGACTTAAATACACAAGTCAACATATGGTGATCAATATACAAATTAACGTAAATTTTAATTATATAAGTGTTGAATATAATATTAACTAATTATAAATATGCTCTATTAATAAAGGTAATCTATCAATTCGATACTTACATAACTAAAATCTATACTTATCTAAATCACAATCCTAAGTTACTATTTACAAATAATAGAAATATAAAAAAATATATATTTGAACTTTGGAAACTCAAACTAATTATATTAGAATTTTTCATAGACTACCACAGAATATGTACAAAAAATTGTAGTCGATTATATTAACTAGTGTTAATTATTCAACCCAAAATTCTAAACTAATATTATTCTCACATGCTAAACCGACTGACAGAATAATAGCACACAAGTTGCTGCTACAGTGATGTGGCGAACATCTCATGTGAAGTCACATTGTGACGGACAGGCCATTTTCCCATTTTCTTCTTTCTCTTATTTCTTGCAACTCTGTAATCCCCTTCCACCCTCAAACCACAATATGTACATAAGATTCTTTATTTGTTTCTGTTATAAACTTACATATATAACCACTTTTTAATATGAATGTGACGAAATTATATAATATCATAAACTTATGAGTCCATTGAGTAATTACGATTTAGGGAATCCTCTTGAAGATAAAATGATCTGACACTATAGAAGTAGCTACCCAATAAAGAGAAGGAATTATACCTGCATTGCAAATGCCAAGTGGATCAGCGTTGCTTCAGACCAAGGCCTTCCAATAAACTGAAGACCAATAGGCAAACCCAATTTATCGTATCCAACCTGTGAAGGGTGAAGCACAAATGTAGAAAGCACATAATTAGGCCCTCAGCACCTAAAGTCCTGTACAAAATAACATATGGTGTGTAATGGGATCAATCCTCATATGAAAATTTTATATGATTTAGTCGTTTAGATTTTTACCATTGATTAGACCCTCTCCTGAGTCATAGAGTATGTCTCATATTCTTAATCAATAGTGAATATTATACATGACCAGATCATATGAAATTTTCATATGAGAGGATCTATTCTCGATATTGAGGTAAAGGATAACATAATCATACCGGAACAGTGACAGCAGGAAGTCCAAGAAAATTTCCAGCTATGGAATAACGAATAAGTGCAGCTGAAATGGTGGCAAACATATCATATTTTGATTGGTATTTAAGCGCTTACTACTATTTATGCTACCAACATCTTCAAAAATAACATGCAGGACCAATGTCATTGAACAAATGAATTCTCCATCCATACCTCCATTGACATAGTCAAGTTCACCAGTCTTCACGGCATCATCTTCAATCGGATATGCAGTTACACTGTTATAACATAGAAATCATAAATGTGTTACTTATGAACAAACTGCTACGTATTGAAAGAAGCCATTCTGTGAAGTTTGAGAAAGCTATTCAGACCCTGTTGTTGGTGAGACAATGACGTCTGCCTCAGCAAATATTTTCTTGTGAAATTGCAATTGCCGATTCCTGTTCATATTTTAACAAGCTGCTATAATGATAATACAACAAAAACACTAATGCAGGGGAAAAAAAATTAACTGATTCCTGATATGACCAAATTCAACAGTACTTTTGTCTTTATTGTGGCTTCACTTAAGAGTAAAATAAGTTGTCCAAAATATTTCTGTGACGAAAAGTTGGTCCTATAAAGATTTTGGACATCAATTTGATTCCTCAATGTTTGTATTTAGACTTCAATTTAGTCCTTCAATTGATGGTTTATGCTTTGAAAGATCAAATTGATGTCAAGAATTTATGAAGGAACAACTTAATTTCTCATGAATCCTTGACCAGCCAATTTGAGCATTTACTCATTCACTTAGTTATAACTTAACTTCCATTGCCTGACTTTCTTGGCCTAATCACTTACTTCGAAAGAACTTAGTCATGTCTTACCTGATCCTTTGAGCATTGAGATACTCCAAGCTGCTGAAAGCACCATAGATGCTTAGTGCTACCCTTGCATCCCATCCCAATTCTGCAAAATTCCTTTGGTAGTAATTTGGTGATGTCAGCTATCATACCCCTCAATGTAGAGGGCAATGAAGAGTAAGGTAAGGAGTTTACAAGATGGCATACTTTTCTCTCAAAGACCCAAGCGCGGTGGAACACTCAGATCCGATTGTTGTATAATGTGCCAAGCGCATCACCTCTATTTCTGGTATGGTGACATCCACAGTCTTGTATGTTTGAACGAAAATGTTAGCAGGTTAGTAAGTAATAGGGCTAATAACTATAATAGGCCTAATAACTATGATGTTTCTCAATGATCAGTTTAATATTTGTCTTAGAATTTAGAAATGCTTTGGGAATTTTCTACCTTTAAAAGATTGTTTTCTTTCAAATTCACATCAAATAGTCAAATCAGCTAAGATTTGCTACGGCAGGGAACTTAGCAGCCATGATAATCTAGTCACCAAATCACTTTTTAATTTAAAATCATTTTTATATTTGCATACCTTCCAACCACAATGATCCTGAAGCTCGTGTAAAGCTTGGGAGCAGCATATTCTGACATCATCACTGCAATCATCAAACCACTAATTGATGGAATTGGTGGTTGATGAACATAAATGATGTTAGTTTCAATATAGGGGAATGAATCATGCATATATTTAAAGCTAAGAAACAAGTTTCTAACCTTCCCGTATCTCGCCAACTTGATGTCAGATATGCCCTTTGTCAAACTCAGCAGTGGAAGGTTTATCTTGGGCTGGAAATATTACATAATGGTTTTAAAAGTTCAAAGAGATTACACAAAGGTTAAATTCAGAATCAGTCTGTTGAACTTGAAAGTGTGAATCTAATCAGAACCATTAGAAATTAATGTGATATTTGAAACATGGAAAGGCTAATCAGTGATAAAAATCATTAGTAATTTGGAAGACAATTTCTTACCGGTGTACTGGAGGGCTGATGGGATGGAATTTCACCACTGATAGCTGCATAACTACAAACAGTGGAGCACAAGAATCTTTAAAACCAATCTCAGAATTACATGAAAAAAGAATGATCACAGAAAGGATTACTAACACAATCATCGCATCCTCAACAGTGCCTCCTAGTATTCCAACCATCCCAACTGTCCAGTTGAGGGGAAGAACTCTGAATGTAGCAGAAGATTAGTCTTCTAAATCATTACAATCCTCTCAGTATTTAAACATGAGAAAACAAAAATGAATACCCACCCAGCATGAGGTACACGCGCAAAAGTTGGTTTCAGACCAACGACACCACAAAGAGCTGCAGGCATCCGTACAGATCCTGAACAGGTGTGCAAATATCGTAGCAACTCACTAACTTTTCTCTAATGTGTACTATAAATATTCATGCACAGCTGAGATAGATTTATTTAGTAAATTCATATATATCACTTTGGCGGAAGTAGATAGACTCTAGTTAATCTGATTTGAGTCGGGTCGACCTATTATAGCAATAAAGTTCACCCAATGCTAACTTTTTCTATTCATAAGATTTGAAGTCGATATCTTACTTAAGAAAAATAAGTGTTGAACCACTTAAACTAACCAAATGTTGGTAGCAGATACATGTGCAATGCTATTAAGCAATAATGAATGCTGATTTCTCTGGTCTTTCATGCACAAATAAATAAAATACCTCCACCATCAACACCAAGGGCAACAGGGCACAGTCCTGCAGACACCACAGCAGCAGATCCACTAGAAGAACCTCCTGCAATCTTATTCCTATCATATGGGTTTCTAGCAGGCCTGCAGAAGTATATACACAAACATGCTCTTGTCATCAACCAATTCTGTGTAAATTTCCTAATACATAGTTCAGAATACACCAGAGGTGTGACACAATGTAAATGTAACACATGGTAATCTTACAGTCTTACCCGTAATGTGGATTGATCCCACTGGTTCCAGCCCCAAGTTCATGCATATTTGTTTTCCCAACAATTATGGCACCGCATAATCTTAGACGCTTAACACAGCAAGCATCATCTTTGCAAGGCCTTTCTTTGTGCAGCCACTTTGTACCTCCTTGTGGACACCAGTTTTAGATGCTTAAGTGAATTATGAAATCTGCAGCTTAAAATCATTTTATTATACGACATCTTAAAGGAAAAAAAATAACACTTTACACTACCTGTTGTGGGATATGGCAAACAATCTATTTCATCCTTGATAGCAACAGGAACTCCATCTAGCACAGAGATAGGTTCCCCTGAAAAATAGCATGCATCAAATGAGCATCTGAACGGGTTTGAGTACACACCAACATATACACATGAATGAAGAGAAAACCAAAAGAAGAACAAGCAAACAGTGCCACAAGTAAAGAATTTAGGATTATGAGATTCAGTAATATTATCACTTGGCTTGATGGCACCATTTAAAGGTCTATGTGTTTGAAAAATAAGCCTTTTCAGTTTCAAATTTAGACTTGAGTTGCTATAAAATACCTGCTTTATATCTAAGAGTTGATTCCTTTGCTTGTCTTCGTATATCATCAGAGTTATAGTCAATAAAGAATCCCATTTGGAGTGGAGGTTTTACAGACTCATTGACAGCAGCAATAAATCGTTCTGCAACCTGTTCAAATGAAAAGAAAGCTAATGAATGGAATCACACACAGGAATTCAGAGCTAGAAATATGATGTACTTGTGGCAGCGATCATATCAGTATCCATGGCCTTGAAAAAGTAAATTATTCAATGTAACATTTTGAACAATAAAAACTTATGCATGCTAACTTCTAAGTGTTGATGAGCAAACACAATAATGAACATGTGAAATCTAAAAGATTAAATACCGTGGTTGGTGTTATATTCCCCGAGCTGTAGGCTTTGTAATAATCCATTATTGTCCACCGACTGAACGAAGGTTTTGTTCCATCAAGTGTGTCTTCTGAGGATACAGGCAAGCAATCAATTGCAAGTTGAACTTTCTCTGGTGGAGATGAAGAAGAATCTAAGCATTTGACTTCTTTTTCTTTGTTGTCTGCAAGAGTAAACTGAAATCAGCAATCCACTATCTATTAAGGCTACCCTGACATATGGCCAAAACTGCAATCCAAATGAATGAATAACATCCATGTCCATTATATCACACCTACTAGAAGAATCTCATGGAAAAATAACCAACCTTCAAAATGATGTAAGGGAACATAGAGAGGTGACTCTTGTAAATCAGCATTTGTAATAAGCTGCAGAAATTAGAAAAAAAAAATATTTGTATGAGAATTGAGAGAGAGAGAGAGAAAAAAAATTGGGGGGGGGGGGGGGGGGACTGCTATTATAAGTTGTAGAAAAACTTACGGATGATGTAGAAAAGTATATGAAAAAATCAGATTCTAAAGTTCAGCCTTCATGGAACAGAACCACATAAAGTGGAATGCAAGTGATCATGGGCCAACAACATACCTCGTGAATAAGATTGTTTCCCTTCAATATGTACAATAGCAAGGTTCCAAGTATCGGACACTCCAAAAGAACAGTGAAAATCTTGATCAACAGTCCAGTCATGCGGGGAGCTGCGATTGAAAAGATCCTTAGTATTTTCTAAATGTGCATAATTGTCATCCATTAAAGATCAAGGCTTACTTACAACCTAAGATTCTGATACAAATATCAAATTCTGAACTAGAGAAATCACTAGCATTCAAAGCAACTTTTTTTTGTCACAAAACTGGAAAACATATCAATTGTTAACTAACAGAAACAACACACAGCATATACAGAAGTAACCTTCTGCAAACCTGATAGTCCTCTGGTATCTACCAGAGAAGGTCATAAATATCACAATTAAGAAACCGAACCGTAACTAGTTTTCAATGAAAGACTATACCAAGAGAGTAAGGAATCAAGATAAACAAAGAAGCTAGAAATGGTGGAAAAGACAATGCATTTGTGAACCTTTGACATTGGCTTGGAGATAGTATTCACTGCTATGGGGGCCTAAGTCAACATCCTTCACGGGCTTGTAAACCGTTCCCTTGGGTTTGAACAAACCCATTAGCCAAGAGAGGGTGGTGTTTGGAAGTAGGACAAAGTGGAAGGAGAGAGCAGGGCAAGATGGTTATCAGCAGTAGCAGATTACAAAATTATAGGAAGAGTAGGCGGAGATTGCAAGAGGAACAAACAATGTAGTAAGTAGTAACCCAATGTGTTTCTTAACCAGATATTCGAATTTCTTAACTGTCATGTTGATGGGTAGCATAGGGTCTAACTAGACATCAAAAGGATGTTATTTACATTCCAAGTAAAACAAAAGTCCAGGACAAGTGGCGACCGCCTGACTGGTGTCCCCAAAAATATTGGTAAGAAAAGTTCAAATTTAAATATATATATATATATATATATATATATATATATATATATATATATATATATATATATATATGGAGAGAGAGAGAGAGAGATTGCTATGTACTCACATTATTTTCTAATCAAATATTTGTATTTATAAGACTTTTAAAATAATAAGTGGTTGAATCAAATACTTTTAATGATATGACAATACATGATGATTAAATGTTTATACAAAAAAATTTTACACTGAAAGTACATACAAATTAAAATTCAAATGATCCATAAAACTAATTTTTGCTCAATTATAGGATTACAAAAATTATATAGTGCCTTCACAACAAGAAATTATTAGCTGCATATAAAATATTTGGATTATATTCTGATAACTTATGGAGTAACATTTCAGTTCAAATGATGGGATAACCCGTTACTAACTTATATATGTATCCAAAATGTTACTTCATACATAAATAGTAAAAATATAATCTAACTTGGTGATCCATAAAGAACTAATAATTTTTCATTCACAAGAGTTATTTCTATAAAATTTAAATTCATGGATTCATCTTAAAACTCCAATACCAGATTTTTTTTTAAAAAAATAATGCTTTCAAGGAAGCAGATTACAAAAACAATTTACAACAAAAATTCTTGAGTTGTATTTTACATTTACTAACTTAAAGAAATTATTGATAACTAGAAGACAGATTCGGTCATGTCATCATTTTCTTAATTATTTCCTCTCGATGGAGTGTTCATTGAAGTTGCAGGTTGAAAATGCTGCCAATTTATGAGTGGTGTTCTGCTTCTGGCTCTCAAGTTTAGTCTCCATGACTACGAGGTTCGTTTTGTTCACAACTCTTTTTATTTTATTGCTGTTGTGGTAGCGCGCACAATCCAAGTTAATGCAATTTACTGCATTAATAGTGGCCTGGTCCACCGCCACCGCTACCGCAAGTCAAGTTGCTTCACATGACGTTGGCTCGGTGGAATTGCATGAAAGAATCAGTAACTTTTGGTGGAACAAAAAAAAAAAAAAAGAACGCATGAATTTTAAACTTTCATGACCATGAATTATCAGGTTTCCTCGGGAGCGAGCCCGAGTTGTTACTAAGAAAACTTACTACAAAATCCATGATTTTGTCCGAATTTATTTGTTAAATTATAATATAATATGCATATTGATTGATGGATAAATGAGATATATTATTTTATTTTTATTTTAAAAAAATTCCTAAAAATATTCAAAAAGAAAATTCTAGCTATTTGGCATTATTATTAAAAGTATATTTAAATGAAAAATGCTATTGATACAATATTTTTACACATCTTCACAAAAAAACATATTTCTCATATATACAGTATCTTTTTCATTTTTTTCCCCTAATTAAAATGGAGTAAAAAGAAAGTGAAGACAATTGATGCGAAAATAGTAAAATACCAAGGTTCCATCATTATTATGATACAACTACTGTTGATAACTAATATTATAATGCAAGGACACTTACAGCAATTCAGGGGAACAGTGGAATTTCTTTCATCCTCCTGATTGGAACTCACACAACTCGTGAAGCCCACAAATTAAATTGTTGCCTATCCAGTGCCTGGTCTTCCACTCCTAACTTATGTAATTGTTTGGTGGGGTGAGGATATAATAATAATAATAATAATAAGAAGAAGAAGAAGAAGAAGAAGAAGATTATTTCAAACTTTTTTATATTTATTTTTATTTTTAACAAAGCTTCATTGATTAATAATCAAAGGTAAAACTTGTTTATAACAAAGAAATTGATACAATAGAATCTGATTAACATAAGCTAATTAAGTCTTAAGACTTTAGCCAATAAAAACTATATAATTTTAAATATTATATCATAACATGAAAATGATTTCCCATCACACCACAAATATACATAATAACAAATGTGAGCTCGTCAGATCTCCGATCTAGCTTAGCAAAGAAATCTAGGGGGAAGTTTTCTCGTGGGCTCATGAAAAAAGGATTTCTCCTCTTTTAAGAGAAAGAATATTCTTTGCTAATATCAGAGTCTATCTTGTAATTATTAATCCATCCACAAATATTTAGTCATGTAAATTTTACACTTCAGATATTCAATTATAAATGTGAAAAGGTATATTAAGTCCCACATTACTTAAGGATATGGCCAAATTAGTCTCTAAAAGTAATTGAGCATCCCTCTTTTTTGAGGTAGCTTTTTGAAGTTGGGTTAGACTCATTTAATTCTAATAAAGGAATAAGAAAAATGATTTAAAGTGACAAATTTGTATTTAGTTTTAAGTAAGATTGAATAACAAATAAAGTTATTTAAATATAATTATTTTTTTCATCTCTTTTCTTTTTAACCTAATAATAGTATAGAAAAATGTATTTTTCTTTTTATTTTCTTTACTTTCATTTTTTGTTCACACAAAATAACGTTGGATCAAATGCTTATCACTAGGAGTTGTTGGTAAGGGTGTAACTCTATTTTCTTAATGTTTATCAAAATTACATCAAACATAAAGGGTTGTACACATTACAAAAACCATGAGCTATAATATTAAGCTCATCTAATCATAAAGATGATGTTAGTTACATAAGGCCAACAATCTTCTCTAGTGTAAGTTGAAGAATTAATATTTACTATTAGACTAAAAATTATAGTTATTAGTAAAGATGTAATTTTATTTGCCTAAAATTTTTTAAAATTATATCAAGTATAAGAAGTTATACTCATTACAATTATCAAAGCTAGAATATTGAACCCATCAAATCTTAAACATAATATTGACAGAATAAAAGCCAACAAAAATAGTAGAATAAAAAAAACTTAACATAGGTCTATGCAGCACAAATAGGATAAGTTTTAATAAAGAATCCTTTATTATTAATTCCAAACAAGTTTCTTTTTAAAATAAAATTAGGTTATCAACTTTAAATTAATGATAAAAATCTTTCTAAGAACATGCATGTTTTATATTCTAGGAGCATCTTGGAGGTTCACAAAGCATAAATATGATCCAACGATTTCGGCCAATTAAAGGCCACCATGAATTGTTTACAAAAGTTTTAAAAGTAGTAGTCTTTAAAATGTTTCATATTGTAACTACTTCTGCCATCTCCTGAAAAGTTTCATTGCACGTTGGACTTGTACGGCCCATCGATATCGGCAAATTAATTTGATACTCCAGCAGTCCTAACTCCTAAATGATTTTGTCCCCGGTGACAGTTGTTCATGTACTATATGCCTTGCATGTTCTGGATGCTGCAGAGAAGTTGTTCTTTGAGTAATTTGAACTTTGAAGATGGCTAAATAGTAAGTATTTGTTTGGTTTAAGGGTATGTTTGGAAGAGTAAGGAGTGATATGGTTAAATTTTAATAAACAATATTTGGAAACAACCTAAGAAGAGGATATGGAATGATTAGGAAAGGTTAACGTGTAACTTCTTTACTATACAAAACCTTCATTTTTTGATCCTTCAAATTGGGAAGTTAAGGAGCAATTAATTTTCATTTCTCTTTCCTTCTCTGATTAAATTTGTTAAACATTCAAATGAGGGTGTGATATACTCTATTCTACTTCACTCTCCACCTTTCTTTTTCCTTTCATTGATGACCATTCCCTTCTATTATCCATAAAATTCTCAAAAATAACCTAAAGTTTGCAAACAAGGGTTTGCACTAGTTTAATTCTGTGGGTTGATATTAATGTGATTTATGTTTAAAAATATTTATTTTAAAAGTGATTATAATAAAATAAATATTATTTAGATAATATTAATTCAAATCACTTTTAGATGTGTAATTATTAAAAAAAATATAAATTTTATATTATACTTTTAATATTATCTCTTTATTTCAATTTTTTTTTAGATATTTGAATAAACTATATTAATATTATAAAGAAAATTATATGAATTTTATTTTAAGATATTATACAAATATTACTAGTAAAATATTATATATTTTAAATAAAAATATTTTAATATTATTAAAAATAAAATTATTTTTAAGATACTTGAATAACTCTTAGTGTTAGTATTAAATTATAAGGAAAAAAATTTACAACTAAATATATAAATAAAATACATAAAAAATAATTAAATTAAAATTTTAACTATAGGATTAATTTACAAGTCAGTGAAATTTGACATTTGAAACTTTCAACCCACAAACTCTTTTATCTACCTTGCATATGCTCTCATGTATCAGTTCAATAAGAAGGATTAACATGATAGATGAAAATTAAATTCTAACTTTGGAATTTGCAATGGCTAAAATGCAATGGAAAAGCAACAATATGTTGTTTCAGGTTGAAAGCCAAAAATTCATTTAAATTACTCAAGTGAAAAAACACCCAAAAAAAAATCATTTACGTTCATTGAGTTTCAATATGGGTTTAGGTGTGAAAACTCCAAACCAAACACACCGTAAAACTCATTATGCAGGTTTTGTAAAGATTAATTTACCATTCCAAGCCTCCCGATTAGGAGAGATTTTAATCCAGGTCAAGATATATTGGATGAGAAAAATGCCCCCTTTCTTGCAGTAGGCGCACCAAACCAGTCAAGTTGAATTGAATTAACTAAACCTATTAGGTTGGAATTATTCCAAGCCCAAGCCTATGACAAACATGCGTTAGGTTCAGCTCAATCCATTAGAAGATAGAATAAAGTATGTGTTCTTAACATTAAAAAATAACTCTCTGTATTATTAAATTTTTAACACTTTAATTTT
Source organism: Pterocarpus santalinus (assembly GCA_031439595.1). Classification (NCBI taxonomy): domain Eukaryota; kingdom Viridiplantae; phylum Streptophyta; class Magnoliopsida; order Fabales; family Fabaceae; genus Pterocarpus; species Pterocarpus santalinus. Next base: position 20,368,845 of record CM062529.1, read on the forward strand.
GTAAGTCATCATTATTTTTTATTTTAACTATATCCTTAATATAACAGAAATATTGAACGTTAACGGTTTAGAACAAAAAATGTTTTAACGGTTTAGATCAATAAATTTCTTACTCTACGGGCAGTCCAGCACCTAAATTTTTTCACGTATAATGAACGTTGCAATTTAATGCAAATTTAGAGCAGGCTTTGTCCAACCTTTTGGGAAGTGTCACGTGTCCTGCACATCCATTCCAAAACTACATGATTATTAATTAATGACCGCAGTATATGTAACTATTTTTAAGAGAATTTTAGTCACTCCTTCGATTTTATAATAGGGTTTAATTTTAATACACTAAAAATATAAAAAAATTTTATATAGTTAATTAATTATATTATTTTATTTATATAATTATTCAAATAATAGATCTAAAAGTAATCATATTTATTGATGTGATAAGATATATTTATATAAAAATATAAAAAGAAGTTTTATATTATATTGCATCCAAATTAAATTCTTTATAATATGTATTATTTTAAAGTATATACACATTTAAGAAAGTTAATAATTATTTTAATGTTAATATTTTTTATTTATTATATTACTAAGCATAACTAATATAAGAATAAAATTGAAAAAAAATAATTTCTTAATATTTACAATGAATAAATAATTTGAAATATGAAAAAAGAATCTATATATATTGACAGACATCGTAAAAGAGAGGGAGTAATAAATCAGGTGCCGCTTCCGCTTTTGCTAATAGTTTACGTCCTCAAGAATAAAGGTCTTTCCATTCATGGAGATAAATAGCCTAGACGATGAAGGAAAGATTGGTGGTCCACATGTACTTGAACCATTCGATTAAAGGCACTGTGACTGTGGGGGAGGCATTTCCATCCCCACGTTTGTGGGGAATTGGCCATAAATGTTGGTAGTACAAAAATCTGGTGCCGGTTTGGCAAAGCGAAAATTTCTAAGCTCGATTGCATGATTCGAGAAGCATTCTAATTTTCAAATACACATGACAACTGATAACAACTTGACAAGTAATCACCGATTTAAAGATAAGAAAAAGGGTTCGAACAGATGTTCATGATATGATGATACTATATGCATGCATATAATGTGAGTCCCCTCACAATCAGATTAGATGGATCCATCCATCAGTACGATCTGATGTAATGCATAACCAACCTTACAAGTTACAACAAGAGTTGGGTACCATGCTCCGCAATTTGATTATTTATGTTTAGCATATACAGCAGCAACGATAATTTAATTTTTTTTTAAAACATACCATGCGCTATTGTATAACAACCTTACGGGAGGAGACTTATTTTTAAATAGAGCTATACTAATTGTTGTGAAAACATCTAATATAATATATAAAAGTAAAACCTCGATTTAATTCTGTCATGTAGATTTTGACATTGTCATTTGGAAAATTGTTTTGATATTTGTCATACTTTAAGTGGATCTTATATATCTTATTTTGAAAATAACTTTTTTGAAAAACTAAAAGGTCATTATTTTGTATACCAACATTTCATAAAAGCTATTAATTAATTTTATTTTTTAATAATTTTTTACAAGAAGTCACTTATGTTATTTAAATTTAAAAAACTTAAAATTTATCAAATAAAAAAATACTAGGAAGAAATTTCTCTTTTTACTACCTAGTTAATAATTTCAGGATTACTATGCATTATTAAAAATAATTATTAGAGAAATAACTCTTTAATGTTAACTTACTATTATCACTATTAAAGTTTAATTTATTCTTTTTTTCTCCAGTTGTGCTTTAATACTTTCATTAATATTATGTTATTTATTAAGAGGTTAATTTTGATTTAGTAGTTATAGATGTTAAGAGGTCACACAAGTAAAGGATTTTTTATAAATATTTTTATTGGATTTTCTGTTAATTAACTATTATAATGATAAATTGATTAATATGTTATACCATGTGTGAGTTGGACGTTCTATTAATATATTTATATTTATGAATGTGTTGAAGATGATAATCTTTTAATTTCATCGATTTATATATAAATTTTAAAAGTAATTATTTTAAAATAGTCATTTACGTAAATATAGGCTTTAGTGATTTAAAAAATAACATGTCAAATAATTTATTTTTGGTGATATGGTAGTATGAAAATTAATAATTCTACTATTTTATAATTGGATACTTGAATCTTTTTCATATGTTAGAAAATTTTTATGAAAAATATTTATATCTACAAAATTAAATTATTATACTAAATATTTTTACATAATTATTTCTGCAAAAATATATATTTTGTTTCGTAAAATTTGAACTTCCTATGTTACATTTTATGATATTATGAGCGTTGCATACAATATAACTATGTAGAAGATATACGAAAAAAGGTAAGAATTTTTTTGAATTGTTAAATCACAACATGAAAATTAATAGTATATATTCCAATAAAGTGAATTTCAACTATGGATATATAATTTCTTTTTAATTTAAAATTGATATTTTGTTCAGCAAGAGTTTCTTATTTTTTTTCATGAACATTAAAGAAAATTAACTAATTATCAACTTTTGATTTAGTACAATTTTTTATTTTAATATATTCAAATTTATAGATTTATGTTAGTGTTTTATTTAAGATGTTATAAACAATAATTTATATTAAAGTATTTTTTTAAAATTGTTATATTTTAGTTATTTTATTTTATTTAAATTAATTTTATAATTATAATTATAAATTAACTTTATAATTTTTATTATAATTATAAACCGTGCACTGCACGGGGCACTATGCTAATTAAGTATGAAAAGCGGTGCGGAAAGTGATGATTCAACCGCCGGCCGATGATGATTGTGCATAACTAATCATGAGTGTGGGACAATTATAATCGGACGGTGAATAAAATTCATCGGTATTTATGTACTTGGTTTATTCATATCATATGCCATTTTCTGTTTCAAACAATTTAGAATTTATTTTTTAAAAGAAAATGCTCAGACAATTTTAGATTAGGAATATTAGTTAGATAAAACTCTCTAAATTAACAACTCTAAGATTTAAATACCTAATATTACATGTAAAGTACGTTTGAGATTACAATTTACTTATATTATATACCAGCCACTTTTGGGTATTTAAAATTTAGTTTGAAGATATTCCTTGCCATACCAAAGAAACAAGCAACAACTAATAAAGAAAATGCTAATAAAAAAAAAGGGAAATCATAGAGGAGATTATGATATGATTGTCAAGAGAAAAGCTTAAATTATCAGAATTTGTGCTTTCTTTGGAAGTTGGCATTCATCGATGAGGAGTGAGGACTAGGGTCGATATAATTTTGGAATTTTAATTCTGAATTGCGTCCAAGACAAGAAAAGCTTGCTTAAGTACAAGACAAGAAAAAGCTTGCTTAAGAACAAGACACGAAGCTTTGTTCTGTAGATGAAAGCAAAGATTCCTACAAGAAGCTAGAAGATGTTGAATGTCAAGAGGGATCAGTAATTGCATTGGTGGCTCGGACTGGTAGAGTTGTTATCATTGTTGATAACAAACACCTTGACTTAGAAGAAATCGATTGAATTAGTGTTCTAGGTTGATCATTTACGAGGATGTGATCTGTTCCCGCTTGAAAAGGCAAGTAAGGTTGTGGAAAATAATTAAGGATGACTGCGACTTTAAGCCGAATCTTCTTTCGCGACGATGCCTTTGAGACAAGACAACGCTAATTAGCACGCAGCATCTCGACATAATGGTGCGTGAAAATATCTCTTTAATATTGAAAATGAAATCAAACTAAACTAGCATCCTCTCGCTTAATTCACTCAAATTGTTCAATATTCGCAATGCCTTTGCGGAGCTTCTTGAAGACAATTGTTTTTTTTTTTTCTGTGGGGGGGGGGGGGGGTGGATTTTCTCAAAAAATTAATATACATACATATATAAAATTAAATCTATATGAAAAGAATTAATTTATATACGTATATATTAACTCAAGTCTATTTATCATACAAAATTTCTTTATATATATAGATAGAAATTTTGTCTCATAAATAAGCTTAAGTCTAAATATGCTACTCTATATAAATGATAGCTTCTTCAATTTAAAAGCTTATCATTTTAAGTTTCGATTAAAAGAACTAAAAACTTTTTAAAAAAAAACACATCATAATTGAGTATCATTTTAAAGTGAAAATAATATTTGTTGTAATAGATAAGTAATCACTAGAGTTAAATAACATGTTCAATAATCAAGTAATAGATTTATTAACTCTAAAATCTGCTTTGATTCCGAAGGATGTTTATAAAATTTTTGATATTGCTAGGTGTGTATTTAGGAATGCAAGAAAATATTTTTTTTCAATAAAAGTTATTTTGAAATAATTTTACATGTTTAGATAAACAGTTTGATTGGATTATCAACTAAAAAAAGAAAAAAAATCTAATTTTAAGTTTAAAATATGCTTATAAGTGAAAGCAGATTTTTAAAATTTTTTTATTATAAGTAAAAGTTGATCATTTTATAATTATAATATTTTTACTAAAATAACCATAAGTATCAAATATAAATAAATCATTTCATATCTTTTTTTAGTAATTTCTCATATAAAACTAATTATTTTCATACAATTCAAATATAATACACTACTTTAAAATTTCTTTAAGTCAATACATCTAAACATAAAATTTATTTTCAACGACTTATAATCGATTATTGAGATAATTTTAATCTCATAGCTATTTCAAACATATTAGTATTTGTACTCTTGTTGATAAATATTATCCTATGAGCTTTACTAAATAGGATAAGAATAATTTGCCTTTATTTTTTTTTGTTATGTTAATTATTTGTTTTAAAGTTTATATATGTGATATACACTTAATTTTAATTTTTTGATACATTAACAATAATAAAATTTGAACCTACGGCCTCATGTATTTAGTTTTAATTTGATTATCATTATTTAATTTACAAGTTAAATTTGTTGACGCTCATAAAAATTTTCTTTAGGCTCCGTCATTGATGCCTTGTACAAGAGAAAATCGTTAATGTGTACCCCCTTTTTTGCTAGCGTTATTATTATTATTATTATTATTATTATGTGGGGGCTCTGGTGAGTACACCTTTGTTTATGGTTAAAAAAATCATACAGATTGTGAATAAATACTATCAAAACACTCGCAACTAATTAATAAAATTATGGATTTTAGATATATGAAGGGAAAAGAAGATAATATAGATTAAATATGAAAGGACATATGATATATATATAGTGCTATGTTGTGGTGTATTGTCATTCAAAATACAAAGCATCAAGTCTCTAATTATAATGCATGATTCAAAAGTCCTAATCCTACTTAAATAATTGGAAAAACAAATTATCTCGCCAAAAAAAAAATATGAAATATAAAAAATATAAAATTCATCCAAAGATATCATATATATTTTTAGTATTTTAAGATATAATTTAATATACCCTATAGTATTTGAATATATGATAAATATGGTATGAAATATTTTCGTATATTATAACACTCTCTTTTAATCTAAAAAAGCCTTACTAGGTTTTAAACTTGTTACAAACAAGCTCTCCTCCGGAGTCACTATCTCCTATAATGTCACTGTCTCCTCTAGGGTCATTTTATCGCTAATGATCTAATTGACAAACAAATAGCTTTAATTAATTTAGCAGTTGAGATATTTCTATAACGTCAACTCCTTGTAAAACTATTTGTTGAAAGGATTACGTCAACACTTTGAGCGACAATGAGTTCACACTTAAAGAATGTGCCACATATCGGAGTAAAATACTATCAAAATATTTAAAATTTATTAAGTATGGTGAAGATTAACGTGATATGTTATTCTTGAATAAAAATATGTTATTCTTCTATGCTACTTTAATGAAATCTTTTGAGAATTAAAATGTATTATTTAATCTTTTAAAAATTAAAGTATTAAAACGAAAAAAATTTTGAGGATTAAAGTATAAATTTTCTCTCATAGTTTAAAGTACATTCAATAAGGATAAAGTACTATCAAAATATTTAATATTTGTTCAGTATGAAAATTGTATTGGTGAGATATATGAATAAAATTACTATCAATTTTTAGGTTTATCTGATAATGGATAATATATAAATACCTTTATAAATATTTAATAAGCTTAAAGGATATTTTGACCTGGATTAATGCAAATTTTTCTTTCAACTTAAACTTTTGAATATACAAGAAAAATAATAATTTATCTAAAAAATATATATAATCAACTTTTAAGATCTAATGGTTAAGATTTACTCCTCTCACTCTCATAATAAACTACTTCTCTCATGTGATGTACTATATATATATATATATATATATATATATATATATATATATATATATATATATATATAGTTTATTTTAACTTATTTGAACCATTAATGTAATTGCTAACATTTTTTTTGGAAGTCAACACATGCACACTTTCATGGAAGGGAGATGGTTTATATATCATAAATTAAACTCTGCCTAATATCAAATTTGGGTATAATTAGTGAAAGATGGATAGATCTACTATGCCTCGACTGTTATAATTGCTAACTTAACATCAAAACTCAACACAATTGTGAACATTTTTGAACAATCAAAACAATTATGCTAAGATCCAACAAAAATTGGGCTCGCCGTTTGTAATTTTTTTTCGATTACACATAGGCCCAAAATAATCTCTATCAAATACCCAGTATATGTAGTTGATTCCACCACATTGACCCACCACCCCCAACAAGAAACAAAAAGAGATGATTGCACCACAGGCCCTCGAATACAAACCATTCATCTATCATTCATCTATGTATATATATTTTTATATTTTGTGGTACTCTGTTAATTTCTTTTACATCTTTTTTCTTTCAAATTTCATGAGAACATCCAATCTCATAATTGAAGGCATTGCATCTCACTGGTAGAGTTCCCCTTCATGTCACTTATATAGAGACATCATTGAATATATTCGCTTGCTCCTCCGACAGAATTGGAATCATGGAATGTGAACTTGGCTAATGTGTTGAAAAAAGAGAGACAGCTATGATATCGATGCCTATCTTACAAACAGTCCTTTGTTATACAAGCAATGAAGCATGGCTTAGTGTATGCTTGCTTCTACGTTTGCAAACTTAATTTTTGATAATCTTAATTTTGTTATAATTAATTTTAGTTGAAAGTAATTTTGGAGTAAAATAACTTATGTTTTACACTTTTGTTTCAAAAATGATTTTGACAACATTAATGTTGTTGGAATAATACCTAACGTAAAAGGAAGAACTTCTTACTTTTAACAAAATCATAATTTTGTAGTATAATCAAGTTTGAATGGAGAAAAAAAATATAAAATCATACATAACTGTTACGGAATAAAATTATCAACCCAAAAGCCAAATGGGTTTAAAGGACCAAGACCCAAAGTCGGAAGGACAAAGTCTATAGTTCCAACCAGCCAATCATCGAACGTGAGTTTGGTGGTGTTTCTCTTTATCTATTCCCATATAATTCCCATGAATTTAGAAGATGTTGGCATGAACACTCACGTGAGGATTGCATCCCAAGGAAGGCGTAGCCCATGTTTATCCCCAATTCCCCATTTTAAATAATCCTTATATAATACTCACTGAACAAGAAGTTCAAGTAAGTATCATTCACTCATGTTTATGCCTCTCAATCCCATGCTGAGTTAACCATCAGAATCCTTGCACATACATTTATACCACCGTCTAGAGGTGAGGATCGTAGTAATTTCGTGTCCCCCAGCCCACATTTATATTCACCAGAAATTAAGGGAACTAGGTAAATCAATATCCTAATTCCCTTGTTCCGAATAATAACAAAATAAAAATAAAATCATGTTTGAACTCCAAAATTCTATTTGAGCTCCAAAATTCTATTTGAGCCATGCCAAGACTAATCTAAAGATGATAATATTCTGCAATCTCTAGCCTTTACATAGAAAAGCTCGACCGTGAGCAAGGAATGCTACAAAGTTCGATGTGAATGAGCAACGAGCCCGATATGAAATTGGTTAAGTTACTTTTATAGCCATCAGCACCTGCACTTTAACCAAGTCTTGGTAACCTAATCAAATGTGCTAAAGTCCTTGCTGCAAAAATAGAAAAGCTCAATCCTATTGTTCTTTATTTTGTTCAAGTACGAAAAGAAGTGCAAGATGAAGAATTATGTAATTGAAATCATAAATTTTAGGAATTAATTCTATTTGCACATTAATTTTTTTATTGGAAAGATAAAATGATACGAATTTAAGTAAAAGTATGACTTTAAATGCATAAATATGTGTATCTAGCATATATCTTTTTCAAGTAAGAATTTTATTTATAAGATTTATAAAAAGTAAAGCAAACATAATTTTTTAATAAATAAGATATTAAGTTTGATACATTACAATGAAAAGTATCTTAGACTATCAGTAGTATATATTACTTTATGGATGATTTTTGAAATAGTTATTTATTTATTTATTGCAAGAGTTAAATAATTTATCACTTTAATTTTGATACAAAATTAATGTAAAATATTTTATACTTCTTTTTTGTGAGAATTTTGGGACAAAACGCCCAAACCAACCAGCTATAGTTCTTTGGCTAGATTACATCAGCAAGAAAAATTAAAGACATAAAGGGGGAAGCCAGCAAGCAGGTGAAAACTAAGTTCACAGCCAAAGCCATGTTTTGCAACACCGTCTGCATGTCTTTTTCCTTCACAGTATATATGATGAATATCTACCATCCAATCCTTTACAAGCATGTTCCTAATTGAACTAACCACGGATACATAAACATGTTAGTATGGAGCTCCTTTGGTGATGAAGAGCACATGTTGAATCCAATTCTAACCTTACTCTTCTAGAACCCAATTGCCAACCTAACCACATGCCCTAAAAGGCATCCTAGAGCTCTACAATAGTAATGGAACAAGTACCTAGATTAACATGTACAAAAAGGTAGCAACAGAGTCTCCTGCATGGTTCTAAGTGATACCTTCACAAGTAGCCATGTTGGTATCCATAATAAAGGAACCATCTGTATTAATTTTGATCTAATCTTTATAGGGGTGGAGACCATGCTACATGTCTGATTGTAAAATTAGAAACCGGTTTCTTGGCTTTATAAGTTACATCAATAGCTTGGCTGTAGTCTTTTGCAATCTTCCTCACTTTCAAAGAGAGTCCATGAGTATCTACATTATTCCCTTCAAAGATGCACCACCTTTCTATGATGCCAAAGGGAGCTACAAATAATAGCAAAATAAAGAGACCAACATACCCAAACTTCATCCATGTTTCTAGTGGCTGCCCAAAGAAATCCTCCTGGATAAAACTAGATTTGATGCTCATCCGCACACTCTCAGCCGCTATACAATTGCACAAGCAGGGGAGCACTGCTTCAATTGCAAGATTGCAACACCACATAGAGAGCAACAATCATCATTTGCCAATCCCCTTCTAACACGAGCCTGGTTTGTGAGAAGAACTTCATTACCTACAAGCCACATAAAGGATCACAACCGTTTTGGAGCTCTTAACTTCTAAATCTTCTTATACAAACCTTTATGTGAATCCCCTATACTATTTCCCCAACATTTGTAAATAGTGTAATAGGAAAAGTCCCCAGATGAATTGTGTAGCCAAGCAATAGAGTCTTGGTCTAAAGCAACCTCAAGGGCATTTATAACATGGAAGAGATCTACATAATATTGGGAATGACTTTTTTAATTCATCCCCATTCCAACTTCCTCCTTCAGTCATATAATCAGCAACAGTACTCACAAGAATCTCATTATTCATATTATCTAGTGCAAAGTCCTCCAGTTTATGAATTCTAGAAATCCAACAATCGTGCCAGAACTTAACCCCTAGGATATGAGTTTCAAACAGCACAAAGAAATCTGCTTTTTACCTAGCAGATAAATCACTAACTAAGTTTAAAAATCCTTTACTCCCTTCGCTCTATAGGTCTACATAACAATATTTATGAATTAAAAGACACTGAGTTTCACACCTTGCAATTTCATGAGAAATAACTTTATCAACTAATTACATGATAGTATTAGATTAATTTTAATATATTATTAGTATAAATTAATTGTATTTGTCAATTAATCCTATTTTATCTATTATATAACTTTTGAAATAGTTATTATAAAAGCCTCACACTTTAATTAACATGATAATGCATATTTGGACGAATGTATAAAAATATTTTATTTTGATAGTGCATTAAATTAAATTCTTTAACTATTTGTGCAACATTTAAGATAATTATTATTATAGTCGGACATTTTCAATTATCATATATATATATATATATATATATATATATATATATATATATATATTATTTTAATCGAAACTACATGTATTCTCTTATTGGAGGTAATTCTACTCGAGTCGAATAAGACGTCTATATTTAAATGATAACATAAAAATTTTATATAGTCAATATATCAAAATTAAATTCATATTTTTAATGACATAGTAACATATAATTAGAGGACAATATATAAAAAAAACTTTCATTAAAAAGGTTCACTTTAGTCCTTGAAGTTGTAAGCATGTTTTACTTTAGTATCTGAAATTAAAAAATTAACTATTTAATTCTTAAAATTACAAATTCTATATCACTTTAGTCCTAGAGTTGACGGACATTATTGTGCCATCAAGACTTTGTTGATGTGTGGCATACCACATGGCATCGATTTCAAACATGTTCAAATTAGTTCCTAAAATTTTTAAAATATATAAAAAAATCCCCAAAAATTCTAAAGTGTATTAAAAAAGTCCTAAATTCTCGAGTTTCTTCTCTTTCCATTCATTAACCCTAAACCTGTAGTATTTTTAAACTCACTAATTTTTCTCCCATTTTTACACCTACCTAAACCAGATCCTTCCTATATAAAATAATAAAAATAGATGTATAGAAATGAGACAATGAAATACAATAATTAATGCAAATGTCCTTGCAATAGATCTAGTCTAACATATTCTCTTCATATTATTGTATTAATTAATGTACTAATGTATATATTTTGCAACTAAACAATGAGATATAATTTGCAACTTAACCTATACAAGCTTTCAATTTCAATTTTATTTTTCAAGTTGGGCTTCAGATATGATGTATATATCACAATTACAAATCAACAATCGATGACATTTTTTATTTGTCTTTAAAAGCAAATGATTCTCTCACACCTTTTTTTTAAACATATATAATCAAAATTTTAAATTCTTTTAAATAAAAAATAGGAATTAGTTCTTAGGGGCTCACACATGTTAGTTTTTTTTTTTTTTGGTAAATGAATTAGATACTATTCTCATAAAAGAACCAAAATAATGTAACTCTAATATCATAAAAGTAATGTGAGAAGAGAAATAATAATACTCTTAAAAGAATACTTCATATTACCAAATGTCAATTACTGTTTAATTACAAACACTATCATCAAGAATAGTCTTGAGCTAGGGTCATGACACTCTCTCTTTCTCTTTTCTATTTACCAAAATAAACAATTTAGGACTCTCAATTAATTAAAATTTTCTGCTCTATCAATAATATTTAGATACCCCATAAAGTTCATGGCTAATATTAATATTACTTAATTATAAGATCATTTCTTCAATTTTCCCTTCTTTTTTTTTTTATCTTCTTCTATTTTTTACTTCTTTTTTAACATATTTTAGAAATTTCAAAAATTTTTTTAACATATTTAAATAATTTTTAGGAATTAATTTGTACCTATTTAAAATTGATGTCACCTAAGATCGCCATATGGCATGCCACTATGTCACTTAACGTGACACATGGAAAAATTTGACAGCACAATAATGTCTATCAACTTAAGAACTAAAGTGACATGTAATTTGCAACTTCAAGAACTAAATAATTATTTTTTTTAATTTCAATTGAAGTGATGTACGCTTATAATTTTAAGGATTAAAGTGAAACTCTAGAATATATTTGGATAGAGTATTCTCAAATTTCAGCAATTTAAAATACAAAGAAATCTAAATATTTCAATTTAATTCCCTTTATTATTAATGAACGGCTATCACCAACTAGCAATCGCAGGTTGCTATTGGGTAGTGGGTGGTTGTTGAGGGGCGATTATCAGTCGACGATCACTAGTGAGCAATTGGTGGTCGACAGTAATCAAGAGGCGGTCGACTAATGATAGTAGACACGTAGAAGAAAGAGATTTAGAGATAATGGGTAGAGAATATGAAGAATTTAGAATTTCTTATATAAAATTAGAAATTAAAAGCCAATTTTTTGAAATTTAGAAAATACCTCCTTAAAATATTTGAAATTTTAAATTTTTTTCATATTATTATTTTAAGTCAAAAAATTTCAATTGATTTAGCCACTCTTCATGATAACATGCCAAAAATTAAAAGTTTTTCACATAATAAAATAAAATACAATAAAATAAAATAAAAGTGGGTACTAATGCGGGGGTTATGTGAAACACAGCATCCAAACAGGGTCTTAAGCTTGCGCTTCCTGGCTCCATTGTCCTAGCAAAAGCGAGAGATCACGGCGGGAACGCAGCCATGGGAGACGGCAGTGCCGGCAACCGCGGGAACAGCAATAACAGCAGCAGCGGCAACAAGCCGGAGTGGCTTCAGCAGTACGATCTCATCGGGAAGATCGGAGAAGGCACATACGGCCTCGTCTTCCTCGCGCGCATCAAGTCCCCAACCAATCGCGGCAAATCCATTGCCATCAAGAAATTTAAGCAGTCCAAAGATGGCGACGGTGTCTCTCCCACCGCAATTCGCGAAATCATGGTGTTTCTTCCTCTCTCTCTCTCTCTCTCTCTCTTTTATCTTTTTAAAATTTTTAATCATTTTAAAAAGATTTTCTGTTTAGTTGCTAGCTAAGGAAGTTGTGAAATTTGGAATTCAAGTCGCTGAAATTATTGAATTTTTTTCTTTCTCAATTTCGACTTTTGAAGATTTTTTTTTTGGGGTATAATTTTTGTGATGGTGATGATTAAGGTAATGCAGCTGTTGGAATGTGGGAAGTGAACTGTTTCTGTGTGTAGTTTTAGGTTTTTGGAACCCTAGCGCCGGGGGGGGGGGGTTTGGGTTGATTCTGAGCCACTTTTTCAACTTGTTGATTGGTGCAGCTGCTGAGGGAGATAACGCACGAGAATGTTGTGAAGCTTGTGAATGTGCACATCAATCACGCAGACATGTCTCTGTATCTTGCTTTTGATTACGCCGAGCACGACCTTTATGTGAGTTTCATTGTAAAACTTGCCCTTAGTTAATTTTCCATGAAAATGTGTAGTTTCTATCTTTCTGATATCTGGATTTTCAAGGATTTTTTTTAATTAAAAAAATAATAATTTTGTTATTTTGCATTTTAACATTCAAACTTAGTGAGATAAGGTTTGGTTGTTAGTTGTATCTTGTGTTATACACATATATTATGTGCTTTTCAATGGATATTATGCTGTCGTACTGTAATGGTTTGTTTCAGAGTCTTGGGAAGTTTTGTGAATTTTCTATGGGAAGAGACATATATGTATTAAGGAATTCATTGTTCTAGTTGTTTGAGTATAAAAATTGTAATCTTGAATGGCGGGAAATAATTATAGGTTTTTCAATGAATTTTATGGTCTCATAAAAGGGTTTGTTTCGGCATCTTAGGAATTCTTGTTAATTTTCTATGGGAAGAAACATATATGTAGCTAGGAATTGATTGTTCTAGTTAGCTGAGTGCAAAAGTTGCAATCTTGAATTGCAGGAAATAATTAGACATCATAGGGACAAAGTCAACCATTCCATTAATCAGTACACTGTTAAATCATTACTCTGGCAGTTGCTCAATGGACTAAATTATCTGCACAGGTGAGTCCTTTTTGTAAAGAAGATGATGACTCCTTTTCTTACCTTTCTTTATATGTTGACTTCATATAGTATATTTTTTTTCTTGTAGTAATTGGATAATACATCGAGATTTAAAGCCGTCAAATATACTGGTATGACTTTGCCCACCTTAGCCTTGTATGTGACTAGTGTTTTTACTTCTATATGTAGATATTTGGGTTCAAATTTATTTGTCTGCTTTTGATTACTGAACCAGTTTCTTTAATGAATTTTCCGTGACCAGGTTATGGGTGAAGGGGAGGAACATGGAGTGGTTAAAATTGCTGACTTTGGACTTGCAAGGATATATCAAGCCCCTTTGAAGCCGCTATCAGAAAATGGGGTATGAGCATCCTTTTCATTGTCATCCACCTGTATTGTGTCGATCGTCTGGGCATTTGAGAAATCTTCATGTATATTCTTCATGTAATTATGGTATTCTTCGGATATAAGAAGCCGAAATCTTGGCAGTCATATAACATAGACAGGAGGAGTACATTAAAGGCTTGCATTATTTTATCTTTCTGCTATAAGCTGAATGATGGATATTATTATTGATTTCAAGTTTAGCTTCTTGAACTGTCTAGTCTTCTGGCAGCTGCATGTATTTTGATTCCCCACATGTTTGGTTTTTAAACATGGATTGCCTGTTTTACTCTTGAACCATCAGTTAGCTATGCCCCTGTACCACATTTTCAGCTTTTCATATGTTTGATTGTTTAGATTCCTGATATCTGAATTTGTGAAATTTTAACGTACAGGTTGTTGTAACCATTTGGTATCGTGCACCTGAGCTGCTTCTTGGAGCAAAACATTATACGAGCGCTGTTGGTATCCTTTTATCTAAGTTTTACTTTCTTTTATGCACTGGGTAATTAAGCTTGTGTGTGCGTGTTGTGGTGTGCTTTTGTACTATTTTATAGTCAAGTGATTACAACTTTGTGTGTGCTCATGTAATTATAGTTAACTTCAGAGTTATACTTTATTAATATCTTAATTCTCATGGTATTTCTCAAGTATTTTAACCATATACCAATTTTGTGACAAGATTCTTGGTACCTTCGCTATCCCTTTTTTGACTTGAAGTTGTTGCTTGAATAAGTTTTGGCTTTCATTGAATCTTCGATGTCAAAATATTGAGGGTCTACAAGAAAGGTTGACATGGCATAACTGAATAAACCAAAAATTTGAAAATTTCCATCTGGATGATGTGGACAGTGGATATATATAATCCAAGGATATGTTGTCAACTGTGTACAATAACTACATGTGTCTGTATAATATAATTCTAAATTTGGTCTAGTCATTTTCCCCTCATAGACATTTAGATATGTGGGCTGTGGGATGCATTTTTGCTGAGTTGCTGACCTTGAAGCCACTATTTCAAGGTGCAGAAGTCAAAGCTACACCAAATCCATTTCAGGTACTTGATGCTATGACTTATACAGCTTTATGGTTCTATAGTTGAAGCTGTAGTTTCGATATTAGTGTTGCCTTGTCATTTTCAGGTTTTAAATAATCCTTATTCCACTTGTGCAGCTTGATCAACTTGACAAGATATTCAAGGTTTTAGGTAATTTATATGCTTATATTTTTCTTTCTCCCTGCTGGGGGATGTTCTTTCTCTTGATGAATATTCCAGACCTACATCAGTGGACATTCATACTGTGCCAGGTCATCCCACGTTAGAAAAGTGGCCTTCCTTAGCAAATCTTCCCCATTGGCAACAAGATGTGCAACATATACAAGGACACAAATAGTAAGAGCATTATTTAATGTGTTTATACAAATATGTGCAGGATAGACCCATAGTGAATGAGTACTTTGTTTTCTCCTTTCCGAAATTAATGGATTGTTCTTCTGCTTTTTGCAAACAGTGACAACAACAGCCTCCATAATGTTGTTCACCTATCTACAAAAGGTCCTGCATATGACCTCTTGTCAAAGATGCTTGAGTGAGTTTTTCCTTCGAAGCTTTTCAGAAAATTTTTGGCACGCCTATACTAAAAGATGCTGTATTTCTTTTTCCATTTGAGTGATGTAAAACTGAATTCCACCTTATATACTTTAGTTTTGTAGTGATACCCCCTTCCTAATGTTGTGATAGTGTGGTAAATAACCTACAGTATATTGTTTCCTTGTTGAGGTGCTAGTGATACTATGTCAACAATGGGTTTGTGATTTTTGTTTTGACTTCTAACTTTATAATCCTCACCTGTTGTCCGTGTTATTGTTGCTTTTATAGTTTTGGTGCAAAAGTTCATCGGCTTCAATCTAGCCCTCCCTCTTTCTATGCTGTTTGAGTTATTTTAATTTCTTGTTACTATAATCAATCTCATCAATAAAGCTATGTGGCAATCTTCCCATTTGATAATGGTTGCTGCATCAGGAACTTTTCCCACCTTATGCCATTTGATAAAGGTGGCAATCTAAGAAGTCTGATTTTTCCATTTTTCAGTCATCAAGAACTTAAGTTTTGTTTAGTTCACTGGAAAGAGAGTGGTGGTAAAGGGAATTTGCTAGGTAGTTTTTATGGAAAGGGAAAAGGGAATGAGTTAGTGGCCATTCCTTCCACTACCATGATAACTGTTGCTGCCGTTGCCACTGGTCACAGCTGTCAGTCACCTCTACTGCCTGTGCCATTGTTGCCAACACTCACCAATACTACTACTGCCACCACCCAGGGAAATATTCCACTGGCCATTTTTTCCTTATCCTGTTTCTTCCTGAATTGACATACCATGTATCGATCGAATGGGGTATTCATTCACATTTTTAATGCCAAGCATGCCAGTGGGAATTATTATTCTATTCTCATTCTAATTACCATCATTCTAGTGAACTGAATCGACCTCATTCAGTTTCATAACATATGGAATTTGCCCTATAAATATTTCATCTTCTAGTATTTGTGGATATGTGAATGTGATGCGTTCGTTTCTGTTTTGATGAAATTGCGGTCTTTTTCCTTATCTTTTCTTGTTTAATGATAATATGGCTTGTGTATTTATTTGCAGATATGATCCTCGAAAACGTATAACAGCAGCACAAGCTTTGGAGCATGAGTAAGACTTCTTTTATTATCCTTTATTCTTGCATGAAAGCTGTGCACCTAATGATAACAAACAATGATTTAACATTTCTTTGATTAATGGTTGTTGTTCTGTCTGTAGATAATTTGACAAGATTCCACATTTTTCATTCCGAGATTTTTTATTTTTTATTTTTTGGCTCCTTGTTATGGCTTACTTATGAAGGTGGACTGAAAATGGTTCTGATTAGAAGTTGCGGTAGTTATTGAAGATGATGTTGTAGTCATCCACAGAACAAGTCCAGAAGCTTTCCCTAAACTAATTTAGTAACCCAAAAAAAAAAAAAAAAAAAAGTACTGAGGCTGTCCAGCTGCTTCTGCGTTAGAGAATTTTGTTTGAATGTATTGTTTTGTCCACTTAGGTTTCAGTCACAAAAGATCTTCATATATATCTGACTTCCTTTTGACCTTGGGGTATAATAGTTATTTTCTCAATATCAATGCTTCAACCAATAGTCAGTTTAGTGAGTACTGTTCATCAACAAAATATAGTCCTTTATTTTTCCGGGGGAAGTGGCCTGTCTGCCTGGCTATTCTTCAGTCGATTCCTCTAAGGGCACTATTGGTCATATCCGACATTCCATCTCGTGTCCATAGAGGTGGTATTCTTCTGATTGTTTCAGAATTGTGAGTAACTTGCCTTCATTTTTGTCATATATACTAAATTTTGATGGCTTGCAAACAGCTGCTAGATCACTGATTTTGATAGTACTGGAGATTTGATGTTGATGCGGTCTACTTTATCAATGTGGCTCGGATGTATGCTAGAGAAAACTTAGTAGATTAGTTATTCTGTTGCATTTGATGCAAAGATTGTTTAATTACATTAGGGATGTTCACTGTGACTTGTGACGGAATGACAACTTCTTGTTAGTTACTGTTAATTGTTTTATATATTTGGCAATATTTCATGTATACCCCCCCCCCCCAAAAAAAAAACCAACCAAAAAAAAAAATTTATGTCAATCAATACTGGTTATATAATTAGTTCCTTGTATCATTCAGATGTCATCTTTAAGCATCCTTACCCTTTGTTTGCCAGGTATTTCAAAATTGAACCACAACCTGGGCGGAAGTAAGGCTTTTTCCTCCTTCCTTGCTCCTTTTGCTATTCTGATTTGGTCTTTCTCCTTTGTTTTTTCATTGGATAAAACTTTTTCTTTTCTGTTGGTTACTTTTTCCTTGCTCGGAAGATCTATAAATAAACAATGTTCGCCGAGTTGTTTTCATGGTCTATTTTTTTTTTTTGTAAAAATTGTAGTTGTCTTCCTGAAGCATGTATTCCTTGAATATTTGTTTTCATTAACTAGACTTGTCTGTAAAATTAATGCTTAGTGCACTTGTACCCTGCCCACCGGGAGAGACATTTGTGAATTATCCCACACGTCCAGTGGACACAACAACTGATTTTGAAGGGACAACCAATATGCAACCTTCACAGCCGGTATGCAATGATAATTGAAAATCGTATTGAAACTATATTATTCTAAACTGAAATTGTGCAGACTTAATTTATCACTGAAATTGTGTGAACATTTTAAGGTTAATCAGGGTCACCTTCTGTGTACTTCTATGAAACCTTCCTTCTCCTTCTAACAAAATAATGACCTAACTTTAGATTTTCTTTTTGCCTTCAAATTTATAGCAGAAAATGAACATTATAACTGTGTGTGGTATTTAGAGAGATGATAGAACAAATAACCTTGGCTTACCCATGAATTTTTGACTGTTTTATGAAACTTTCAGATAATGGCATTGAGAAATCTGGGTGATAATTGTTATTAATAAAGTTTATTTACGTTGTGCCATGATGTTGCAAACATTTGCAATGGTTTTGCTATGTTTAATAGGAACTATTTACATAACTGTGTATGAATAATATGCTGGTTTGCTGCTGTCATGATTACTTACTGAAATTGTAGGCTCCCCCCCCCCTTCTTTCTCTTTCTCTCTCTCTTGAAAGAGAGAAAAAAAAAAGGCCTTGTTGGCGGTTATTGGTAAATAATGGTTTTGTTCTTACATACTTGCACATGCATAAAGCATATACTTGCATAAACGTTCTCCACTTCATGATTTTGAATCTGTGTATTTCTTACTCTCGAGTCAGGTTTCATCAGGAGCTGCAGTTTCGAACAGCATGCCTGCTGGTCACGTTTCAAATAGATCTGTCCCTCGGCCAATGAATGTTGCTGGCATGCAAAGAATGCCTCATCAGGCAATGCAAGCTTATAATCTTACATCTCAGGCAGGGATGGGTGGTGGAATGAATCCTGGTGGCATCCCAATGCAAAGAGGTGTTCCACAGCCCCATCAGCAGCAGCAGGTTTGGTGTTTATTTGGAATTTTTTTTAATTTTTTTAATAGGGGTAAGGGGGTTTTAAATTCTCGTCCTTTTTCTTCAGTGGATTTAATATTCCTGATTTCTTTGCGAGCAGTTGAGAAGGAAAGACCAAATGGGGATGCCAGGATACCCTCCTCACCAGAAGTCAAGACGTATATAAGGTAAATACAGTTCTTCCACCATGTATTAGTAGCAGTGGTGGTGGTAGTGGTGTCTGTCACAAAGATTAACTTGGCTTTTCATAAAACTGGGAGAATTCCGTTGATGTGGTCATTCAGGATGCTTTACCGATTTTCTCTCATTTTTCAGGAGATATTTTAATGTGCAAGTAGGATTCATGAGAGTTCTATGTGAAATTTTGAATTAAACATGGCATTCTTATATTCTTGTACTAGGATTCTTGTAAACTATTTGAGAAACTGCAAATCAAACATCACCTTATTCACCTCTTCATTAGTCAGTTGTGGTTTTTTGGGTTGTGGCAAACATCAAATTGTGTATCAATATTCATCTCCTGTAGTTTCCTGTCAGCATTCTTGGACCTGTTGGCATACTTGAGACGACTCCTATATTTGCAATAAAGCTGAGATACCGGGTCTCATGGTTAGGTTGTGCTGGTAGAGATCAAGTAACGATAGATTTGGGGTCAACACCCCTAGAACTTGAGCTCATTTAGGACAATTCGTGACCCCAATGTTCGGATGGTTTGCCTTCATGCTTGCGGACTTCTCTTCTTCATATTGCAGTCAAAGTTTTGTTGCAGTGGGCACAAGAATCTGGATGCTATAATATGAACTGTTCTGTACTGCTGGAACACCTATGAAGCCCTTGCAAGGGATAACAGGGGAAATGGTTTAGCTAATGGAGGCATGTGTATATCATGCTTATAGCTGTATAATTTTCTTGCATTTTCACAGCTTTTAGGCAAGATCAAATGTTGGACATGGTATAGGTTTTCACCAAAATTGAACTTTTAGGGATTAAACTGATAATATATGTATCTATGCTGTACTCATTGTAGAGTATTGCTGTACTCAATGTAGAATATTGCCTCACTCAATTGAAAAAGGCTAAAGATCACTTGCCTGAAGTTTATTATTATAAGGGGCGATTGTTTAAATAATTTTATTTTGTGATATATTTTGTAGATTTTCATTTTTTCAAAACTTATTCTTCCTAGTTTATAAAAAATAATAAACTGGTTTGTTTTTGTTTTAAGCTCTTTTGAAATTTTATCTAATTACTTTTAAAGAATATAATATTTTTAGTTGAAAATTATTAATATTTTTTTAAAAAGCACAAACAAAAGAACTCATAATCTGTTTCCCTTATGATTTTTCTTTTTTTTTGGTTTGTGGAATCAGATTACTTTGGAGTTTTGACTAATTTTATGAGAAACATTTTATAACTATGCATTATTAATTGTTAAAGCTTTCTGTAGGAGACATGTCAGCTACGAGTTAATTAAGAGGTGCTGTAGTAGTTAGCAGAAATGAAATGTAACAATGTATCCGATGGACTGGCAATTTTTTTCTTTTCTCATCTTTTAACTGGTCTCTGCTGGGCAAGTGAATATTCAAGTATTCAACCCTCGTGGTACAGAATCCTCAAACTTGAAACACGGCAAGTCAAAGACTGCTTACTTGAAAGAAGTTCTCCAAGTTAAGACTCATACCGGAAATACGGCAAAAATTAACACAGTAATGGGGAAAAAAAAAAAAAAACTCTCTAATTCGTATGTATATTTGTCGAGGAATATTCCTTAATGAAATTCATGTTCTGCACCAAAGAAAAAAAAGTACTCAATTTACATTTATATAATTAAAAAGTATAAGAACATATTTTCTGCTTGAAAATTCAAGCATTCTGCTCTTTCCATATACAAAAAATAAGAGCCTAAATCGCACATCATCATGCAAATTTATGCTTCTTATTGTTCCACCGCCTCCTAAGCTTACTAAAAGATGTTGCTCCAAACTTAGAGGTAGAAGACTTTTCCAAATTAAGGTTTTAGTGCAGTGTCAAATTAGTTGCACGGCTTCTTCTAAGCTAGTGACAGACATAATGCATATGTCAAGAGACATCACTTTATTTGTCCTGCTTGCAACAGATTGTCGCAATTTGTCTATTTAAGATTTGCTATAAAAGATAAAGACAGTTACTTTTAATTGTGTTCTTTAAGGTTCCATTTAATTTTGATCAATGAAAAGTTTTTTTCTCGACTTTATTCACTTATGCCTAGTCTCTTGGCGATGAAAATATAAAGTTTAACAACAAATATAAAATTCATTATCAAATGTAAAAGTTCATGATTTCACTAAAATTGAATAATATATCAAGATTTCTGCTGAGGTTTATAGATACTCGGCTTATCAAGGTTATCCCTTGTTAAAACCTCCGTTGAAAAAACCCAGTGGAGGAAAAAAAGTACAACTACCATACATAATTTAAGGAGTATAAATAAGAACTCAATTTTTATTGCTACATCAGAGATACACAAAAGAACTAAGCTCTAGAATAAAAAACTCCCTTCGAGTCTGCTAGAAGAAGTTGAGAAAGATCAGTGGGAGGGTTGACCATAATAGCAAATGCCGTATTTGTACAAGATCCGATCTTGGCCAAGTAATCTGCACATGAATTTGCTTCTCGCAGAACATGGTAGACCTTGACATCCCAATCAAGAAGCAGGAGTCGATTTATTTCTTCAACAATGCTTTCAAAGCAGGGAAAATCTCCTGCATTACTATGAATAATCTGCACTGCGTCCAAACAATCACTTTCACACTCCACCCTTCTAAACCCACGCTGCCATGCTAACAACAAACCGTGTCGAATGGCTATCAGTTCAGCTAGAAGGCTTCCGGCAATGCCAATATGACTCACAAATCCTGCAATGCAGTTGCCATTTTCATCTCTGAGCAAACCACCGCATCCCGCTCTTCCCGGATTCCCTCTTGAGCTTCCATCAACGTTGAGTTTGACGGCCCCTACGGACGGTGGAACCCATCGAACTAACATCTTCACTCAAACTCTCTACATAAAAAATATGAGAAATCTCTCAGAACTACCGTTTACTTTCTCTGTATTCTTATATATAAACAAGAATTCAATTGATAAACAGAACATGAACACAGTAGCGGTACGATATCTTACTGTTCTTTTGTTTGCGCGTAGCAGGTAGAGTTGGGTTGCAAGAAAACCAGCGTATCAGTGACGGACGTGAAGCACTGAAGCTCTTCGAATGTGCTGTGTAGAGAAGTTTGTAAACTGAGAAGTGCTCAAAACTCAAATGAGTTGATGACATGAAGGCTTTGTTAAATATTAAGTCTCGTACATATGATGAGAAAAGATTTAACAGCAAGATACTAGGAACCGTAAAGATACTAGGAAGGAACCTTAAAACTTGAATTTAAAAAACGCAATACTTGAAATTCAAAAATAACAGCTAAACAAATTTAGTTAGCCGAAGCTTCTAAATTAGGAACAAATGTGGGAGGTCTTATGATGTTCAGTTGATTAAAAGGCTATTTACTTTTGCATGAAAATCGAATTTGGCGTATCATATCATCAGGCTTTGTTCTCCCAAACTAACACCATCTATTGAGAAATGAGGGGAACTGATCAGCTCTTGTGCGGAATTGTGCTTTGGTGTTTCTTCTAATGCTGAATTGTTAATGACGGTGATTGCTAAATGCAGCAAAGCTTACAGACATAAGAGCCTAGTAGTATGATGGTATATCGAAATTGTTTGTTGACAGCCATGCAGAGAATCTAGAGGTTAGGATTTGTTCCATTTCTGTTTTTTGTGAATTTAAATTAAATTTCTGGTAGAAAAGGATTTTGTTTGTTTGATGAAATAGGACGGGATTCTGTTTGTTATATGAGGAGTTGAGATATTGTCTCTTCTCAACATCCTCTTTGCCTATATATTTGTAATTTGCGTCGAACGAATATCACAGGAGTGAAAACATTCTTCCTTCCCTGTTTTCTATATTATTCACTGTCCACTATTTTCCATTTCTTCCTCTCTTTTGGGTGAGAACGGAAAGGAAACGATGACAAAGGCTGTGTAGTAGAAGTGTTGGATTAAAGTCATTCTCATAATTTATACCCAAAAACCATGTTTTATGTCATTACACATTGCTGGCATTTATGGCCCAATATTTTATAGTACTAGTATTTTTGACCACGGGTATGAGTTCGGTTCTATTTATAATAAATGTATAATATAATATATGTATAATATAAAACAATTAATAGTGTGTTTGGATATCTGTTTAGGCATATAAGAATTGATTTTGAGAGGCCAAAATCAATTATATTCTTTTTTTGTTCTTGTTTAATTTTTCATGTCAAAATCAATTATGATATCAAAATTGATTTTAGGTAAAAGTAAAAAAATTTCACTTTTCAATTCCACCATAATTGATTTGGCATTTATTTGTAAATTATATATCTAAAAGTGATTTTGATCAATGCTATCTAAATATAAATTATTTCTCAGATCAAATTACCAAATATAAATTATTTTACATCAAAATAAATTCCAATAAAATCAATTCTATATTCTATAAAAATAGAATAAAAACATGCTATAAATTGTTTTTGAAGAAAGAAATAACATGTCATTTTAAAGAATAATTATAGAAGTTAAAGAATAAATGTATAAATAAATTTCATATAATAGTCCATTATTATTAAAAGTGTAATCCGTTTTATAAGATTTTATTTTTAATTTTTAAATGAAGATTGAATAATTGAACAAAAAAATATTCATTCCATTTCATTTTCTTCTTTTTCCCAATTATTCAATCTCCTAATACCGTTTTATTCTAACCAAACTAAAAAGAATATATATTAATCATGAAAATTAAAATTTAATTGATGATATATTCTTTGCAACATTTAAGTAGATATATAGTAATTAAAAGAAAAAAAAAATCCATTTGCTTTCCCACTTCCTCCGTTTTCTTTATTATCCTCATAGCAAAATCTTAAAATCAAACTAAAGCACAACCATAATATCAATTTACAAATTCTTTAGGAGGAATTGAATATAACCCCGTCACCATAATATTTATATAAATAAATAACTTTTTAGCTTAACCTCATACCTTTTTAATTTGATTATATCTCGAGTGAAATTTTTAACCTCATATATAATAATATAAATAGTCTAAATATTACATAACAAAACATATATCTTTATAAAATATTACATAATACACCTTTGTGTGTTCAACTTTAAAGGAAATAATTGTCATAAAAAATTTAAAATAAATATTATGTATATTAAAAAATATAGTTGTGGTACTACTATTGAAGAAAGTAAGTCATTTGAAGCAAAACTTGTATATAATTCCATGTAATAATTTATTATTAAAAATATAATTTGTTTTGTATTTTTCTTTCACTTTTCAAGTGAGGATCAAATTGCTAAAAATAATCGTTTCATTTCCCCCTCCTCTTAATTAAAAAATACATTCAATTTCCCTCCCCCTCCCATTTATTCAACCTTGTAATATTTGATTTATTAAAACCAAAATGAAGACAGTATATATTCATAATAAAATTAATACTTATTGTGAAACATATTCTTGTAATATTTAAGTGAAATTCAATAATTAAAATGCAAAGTTTCAATAGTTTAAAATTGTAAGCATTTTTAATTATTAAATAATAAGAAAAAAGAAGTTTAAGTTGGACGGTGATGTTTGTGGATTTTATTAAAGATATCGGTGGAAAAATTTTGAAAGGGATGGTGATACTCTTGAAATTAGTGGATCTTAATCAATATTTAGGTGGATAGAGCACTTAACAGATGTACAGGGTCTAATTTTTATGTTTTGAAAAAAAATAAAAAGATAAATAGAAAAAGATTCTGATGAAAATTTGAACATTTGAATTTGAAGATTTGAAAAAGATTTGAAAGAGAAGCATATAAAGATTTGATTTGAGGAAAAAATCAAGGGATTATAGAGATTTCATTCTTTTTTTTTTCTTCTTTTATAGATAATCATAATTTTTGAGAGAAGAGAACAAAGCAGGAGGTAGAGAAAAAAGTACACTTGTCTAGTGTTGAGGTTCTTTTATTTTTCTATATTTTCTTAGTTTTTTTAGGTGTTAGGGAGATATAGTTTGAAGGAACTAATTTTGTATTTCTTTTATACTTTAATTCTCTTTTTAATAATTACTTAATTTTTGGTATTTTTAATGCTATTTTTGGTCTAATAAACCAGTAACTAATATATGATTTTATGATATCGAAAGGAATTTTACTTCATAAAATAAGTTAATCTAGAAATTAATATAGGTTAAAGTAGTTAGAAATAGAAGCACTTACTTATGCAATCTTTTGAATTCTTGTTGCTTAGTATAGGTTTAGAATAGTCTTTTGGTTGTTAATTGTTCGTGCATTGTTAAAAATAAAAAAATTAATGTGTTATCCTATATTTGTGTTTATGACCCATAATTGCATACACAATTAGTTATGTTTGAGAAAACTAACTTAAGTTAGCAAATTGATTTCTGTATCGAAAGAGAAATGTTAGTGCTAATAGAAACTATAATTTGAAAATGTTAATTTTTTAATAATATAAAATTTTCTTAATGGTAAACTAAAAATGTAACATATTGAAATTGTAAAGAAGCTGATGTTCTAGTTTAATTTTTGTGGAACTTTTTCTATGAAATATAGAGGTTTAATGTAAAATAGTTAGAGAATGACATAAT
This sequence comes from Pterocarpus santalinus, assembly GCA_031439595.1. NCBI lineage: Eukaryota > Viridiplantae > Streptophyta > Magnoliopsida > Fabales > Fabaceae > Pterocarpus > Pterocarpus santalinus. The sequence goes on from CM062529.1 coordinate 20,394,924, forward strand.
ATCTAAGTTACATGCATGTTGATTTTTGTGATTGAATGGTGTAGCCAATGGATAATAAGAAGTGATAATTATTTCTAATGAATTTTGAGTTTTATTTTATTGTTAAATTGATTTTAATAGAATAAATAGTCTTTCTATTGTTTTAATATTGATAGGTTAGTATCTCCTATTATAATTAAGGTGTAAATCTCCTATTATTTATATTGATGACTGAGAATTTAGTCCCTTCATAACAATTTTTGTCATTAAACTCAATATTATAATTTGCAGAGTCTTGGACGGTTAAACCATATTAAATATGTAAATAGAATTATTTAACTAAAGTTATGGTATTATGTGTGAGGTGATGATAAGGTTAAGTTAGAGAATATCAACTCCAATAAGTAGCTGATGTGGCAAAGTTATAAAACATATAAGGTGGCAATAGCCCATTGTACCACAACTTTGATCTCAATTTTAATATATTATAATAGATAGATAAATAGAAATTATTATGGCTGTCAGTTCAATATCATGTTTCAAGTGCACTTCGGTTCGAGATCATATCCGCGACTACAATATCATATCATATCATATCATATCATATCATATCAGACCATCACTAAATCCTCCACATTTTTTTCGTTGGCAATCTTTGTTTAACAATCCATCCGAAAGGCAATCTAGAGTTACAAGCAAATATCTATAGTAAGAATGCCTAAACCATATTGAGCAATTGCAATGAGAACAGGAAAATGTTATCGTTAAGTCTTTATAATGAAAGGGTCAGCAAAAAAACAAAGATCCATTATCTTCTGGTATAGCTGTCAAGCTCAGAAAGAGGTTCCGCTTAATTTATTTACAATTTCTATCTATGTGACAAAAATGTGTTATTCTCAAGATTCCACTATGTTTTATAGGTTCTACCACAAGATTACTTATTCATGGGGGCTAGTGTTTGGAAGTCTAAGCTGCTCATAAATTTTCAGATTTTCCAAACAAAAGCTCTTCAAAGCCTCAAAAATGGGAGATAGACCCTCATGAAAGCAACTTGAAGCAAGGTCATTAATATGTTTGATAACTTGTTTGTGTCTCGTTTTCTCTTCAACCAGTCTTTCCCTTGAAGTTGCTAACTTCTCATCAGATACTCTAAGTAGGGGAACTTCAGCTTCCATGAAATCTTCTGAGTTCTTCATATTGAAAAATGAGGAACAGTGGTGCGACTTGATGCCATGCTTCTTGCACGAGTATTTAAGCCTGTGTTTATAATCCTTGAGAAGGTGTTCCACTTTAACTTTCAGTAACTGTTCCTCTATTTGCTTCTCATATAACTGGTGCAAGCTTGAGGCAAAAGTACTAATGGCTTTAGAGACTCCAGTTTCTGAAATCTTGTGAATTGCATGGTACCAATCATTACAAACTCTGAAAATAGGTGGTGCTCCTATATCACTTAGTGAAAAAGGACCAATCCCTTCTTCAGATTTTTCTGTTTCTTCTAGGAGAATGTGCCTCATAAGCCAATCATTCAAGTGTTTCACCAAGGCATTCTGTATGGTGATGAAATTACTGAAGCACATACCCCAATTCAGTGTTACCTTTTCCAGTCTGAGAGTAGCTTTTGAGCTTTTCTTTTTCCTTTTCCCAGGATCTAATATATGTACATGACTTTTGGCATTGGAGATAGCTTGGAATTGTTTTTGGTGACAATCACTCATGACCTTCCACAATCTAATTAAGCTACGAAAAAGGATGCTGTGTAAGTATAATTATAGAATGTCAGGACTAACTAAAACCATTTCAGTGGAAGCAGAAGTATTCCTCCATTCTTTAAGTTCAGAAAATAAGTTCTTTTTACATGAATCTGGCTTTCAATGATCAATTTGACATATATTGAGATCCTGCCTTTTTACCTTAAAAATCACGATGCACTTTGATTTTCCATTATAATATAGAAAAAATGACTACATGGACCAGTGAAAGTTTTATACACATGGATAACTCTGATGGATCCTCAAAAAACAAGAGGCTTCTAAACCAATTAATATGCATCAATGACATATTAAACGTTGAGATGCATCAAAATCCATCTCAGAGGAAAGTCTTATAGAGAACATCCAGGAAGCCCCTAATATCTCGTTGAAGCAGAAAGGTGGGAAAAGTATAGTCTTTTATGCCTACTTGCCTAGAGATGAAGCAATGACATTAAATTCTTCCACAAATTCATTAATGATATTGGTATTTTGTAGCACCAATTGTTAATAACAATATAACATAAGTGATAGGACTCCACATGAATACTAAAAGAAAGAGAGCAAATTAGCATACCCTTCAATCAATTTGTTCAGTTCAGGAAGCAGCTTGTTATCCCGTAACCCATCTATCTCTCTTGATATTGCACTGATTGATGCAACAACTACATTAATTTCTAAGTTTAGAAGTTTGATTGAAGCAAAAATATCATCGATCTTTTCAAACTCAGAACCTTTATCATCCAATTCTTTTAGCCTCTTGCACTGCTTACCATAGGGAATTCGAAGTTTTTCTTCAACCTGTCATCAATATTATTAAGGAAAACAATAAGTCCAACATCAAGTTTTTAAACTATCACAGAAGGCATATTCCGTGATAAAATCAAGTTATTGCTTACCATGACTTCCCCATAAAGTTTCTCTTCCCACACAAAGAGTTCCTCCAAAGTGGCTGAAAGGTTGTTTCTCATGTCAGCATTGGACAACAGCCTTGCCCTAGAAGCTGGTTTGTATAACAAGTATGAAAGGATCAAACTGGTCTTTACTGAAGGGAATATCGGCCCCAGGACACACGAAGCGAAGGCTGCAAGTGAGTAATGTAAATCAAGATCAAGTTCTTTCTCTTCCCATCTATATGTTTCTTTTGTCCCATTCATATTTGGATCAAACTATAATGTAAATCATGATCAAGTTCTTGTTCAGTCCATGTGTGATAATGTGTAAGAAACATATCTTACAATCATATTTTATGAACACTTTTCTTTACTTTCTATAAAGTAATTTCTAATGTTTCCAACAAAGGGGGCGAGAAAAAAAGAATCAAATACTATAGTGATGTTGCTATGTCAGGTTTTTTCAATCACAGGCATAAAAAAGACAATTCATCCAAAATTATAAGTTGAATGTAGCTGATAAACACACCCAGGCCATAGATCCTACCCCTTAATTTGTTGCTTGTAGGGTGATATGGTAGCTTGCCCTCCTCCATAACTGATGAGAATTCTTTTCCACAGTCAAATAGACATTTGAATTCATTCTTGATTTCTAGTACTGCTTCCTTAAGACCTATTTTGCAATTAGCAACCGGTGTAGAAACACCACTGGTTCCAAGACAGTTACTGTCCTGTACTGCTGCTTCTTCTGCCTCAGACCACACGTCTTTTCCTGTCTTAGGCTCTTCTTTACAAATTCTGTGCCCTCTTCCATTGGTTGACAATGCATCTTCGTGAGAATTTAACTGTGTAACATTGGAAGTGCGATCACATGAGCCATCATGCCTCACCCCACTTTCCATTTCCTTCTCATCAAACACTGACACTGTTGAACTTTGTTGCTCAGTTTCATTTTCATCTTCTAAATCAGGAATACCTTCTCTCTCCCTTACTTCACTCACATCATGATCATGGTCATAGGGAAAATCATCATAATTCATGCTAAATGGGTACAAGAAATCCCATGTAGACACTGGAGGTGGTGGAGGAGGAGTAGTAGGAAAGATATTGGCAGGGTTGTTTTGATTCTTCTGGGGCTCTTCATAACAGGTGGCTACGTGCATTGGAAATGCCTGTGCACCATTATGCACAAACCTATCATTATGGTAGGAATTGGAAAAATACATTGGTGCTCCAAAAGACTCCTGATTCATGTGCTGTGGAAACCAATGGACGCTCTGCGGAGTCTCCCATTTATTACCAAAAGGCACCCTTTGATTATGCTCATGGTGTCCATGATCTTCACTTGACATGTCCACTTTAATATGAGCATTCTCTTGGTTGCTATGATGATGAGTACTACTAGAAGACATTGTGGAAGACCCTCTGTTTCTCATGTTGTTCATATCCACATATGCTTCAGATTGTTGTTTACAAGTGGAACATTCTTCTTGCACTTCGGTGCCATCATGAAGGCCTATTGATTCTTCCTCCTCACCGTGAAAGTGATGACATATTGAGCTCAAATCAGGCTCAAAGTCAAAGGTGGTAGATTCCAAGAAGGAATCTTCTTCAGATGGATCAAAATCAGACACAGAAAGATGGTGAGAATTTGAAAAATCAGCACAAATCACCAACTCATTCTCCACATAATGGTTGAGGGCATTGCCTAGCTCCAAAAGAGACTCTAAATACACCACAAAGGAAGTAACAAAGTCATACCTACAATACTTAGCGGCTTTGATAAACTCCTTCCTCTCTTTACATAGACTCACTAATGGTGAAGCATGCAACTTTGTTGCTTCTTTGGCCATATCGCCTAGCAAAACCAATGGACAACATCGAACAGCCCTTAATCCAAATCCTAAGTAAAGATCAGATACAATCAAATACAAAACAAGTAACAAATCAAAGAAAGGTTTTTCTGAGACAAGTGACGATTTAAGAAACAAATATTTATTGTACGAGTAAGGTAAAAAGGGAAACATTGCATGTATCGGATATCATGTATCTAGCCAATAAATGCGGGGAAATAGTTGTGAAAACTAACAGATACACACTTTTTGAATGGAGTTTATTGGACGCAGTTTATATGGGAAAAGACAACACATATATGTTGACTTGACTCGCAAGGCTCGGAATGAAGTAGGTGCGAAGAACTAATTAAGCAAAAAAAAAAAAAAGAAGGTTGAATCTCAAAATAATTCATATATATATATATATATATATATATATATATATATAAGTAAAATTCACTCCTTGTAATTAATCACTCATAAATTCACTCTATCTTGTAATTAACGATTCACCATATTTTATAATTAATTCATTCTAACTTTTTTTATAGAAAAATTCATTCTAATTTGATGTTATTACATAATTAAAGAAGTAATATAATTTACAATAGTTACAAAATACAATTTAATTTAATTTAAATGCACTGACAATGTAAAACTATCAACCACTATAAATAGTAGAAAGTGTTAACTCATATAAATAACTGCCCATTATAACGAGGGGTCCATTATGATTTTTCGCTTTCTAATATTTCTATTGATTGACAATGTAAAACTATTTTATACTGTCAATGCATATCAATTAAACTCTACAAAATAATATTACTTAATATTATTGCATATAGCAATATTAATTTTTTGTTTAATCTTTGAATGAAATTACGTTAAAATTTAATATTGTTAGCTCATTACAACTTAATTTCTATGGTTTTTAATCTTGATAATTAATTTGTCTAAATTTTATGTTTATCTTTAAAGTAGACAAACAAAACTTTTTTACTTTTGAACTGTTTTACAGTCAATATTAAAGGAAGAAACAAGCTTAACATCCTAACAAGTTAGTTTTATGTAACATTTTATTTAGTTACACATAATAATATTAATCTTTTATCATTGAGTTTCATAATTTTAAATTAAAAAAATTACATTAATATGTTAGTTCATGATAACATTATTTTTGTAATTTGAATTTTGATAATTAATATGCTTAATTTTTTAAAAAAATATAAAATTAAATTTATTTAAAACAAGAGAAAATAAAATATCTTTACTTCTAAATTATTTCATATGTTAGGAAGATTATTATTAAAATTAAAATTCGCTCTTATTTTCAATTATTACATTGCTCATCATATTCTATGATTAAGATTCACTCCATAACCATATTACTTGATATTGTTACATATAACAACATTAATTTTTTAATGTTGCATTATACATTGATATGGCAACATCATGAGAGGATAGGTTAGGTAGCTCTAGGGGGGTCTTCAACCTAGCCTATATTAAGTCTATCTTGGCCTAACCTATTTAATAAATAAGCTAGGTCAAGGCTATGCAGAAAATCTATTAGGCTTAACAAGCTAGCCTTTTAGATTATATTATTATTATTATTATATAAATCATGTAAATTATATTATATTTTTATTTCAAAAACCTAATAATAATAATATAAACCTTTAATTTTAGTATATTTAGAAATAGACTTTTCGATATATTTAAGAAACTTTTTGGTCTATTTAGGAATATATTTTCGGCCAATTTATAAGAAAGGTTTTTGGTTTACTTAAAAATTTTATTTTCAAATAGATTTATAAATAGGTTTTTAAGCCAACTCAGACTTTTAAAAAAATCAAGTTAGGCTTTTAGGAAATGTCTATATTAAGTAATAGGTCCAAACTCGGGCTATATATTTAAAATGCAAGATAGAGCCATTAAAATTAAGACCTAACCTAGCCTAACTTACTTTCACCCCTAGTTATCACCTATAAAGATAGTGATCATAGTCATGTCTTATATAAGTGATACCAAGCTTTTAAAAATTATCAAAACTAATAAGTAACACTTGTACTCAATTTTTTAATCTATACAATTTTTTCAGTTTTTATTCCCATCATCAACACAATTTATTGTCTTAAATTCAATTTAAGAATAAAATATTACTATAAATTCATTAAAAATTTAATTAAGAAAGCCACATTACAAGGCATGTCACATACTGCTCATCAGTCCACTATTCGTACCTTCACAACTTTATATAACTAAGTACATATTAAAAAAAATAATAATCACATATCCATATTATTTAATTAACCTCTCACTTTATCTCATTTACATTTTGCAGAAAATGTTCCACAAAAACTTTCATGGAACACCACCATCTTAAAAACCTCAATATAAAAAGTCATGACTCATTTATCAAAACTCACGTGGCTTATATGTGGAAAGTTTTCATATAAAAAAAAATCAATAAGACCCAATTCTCTTAAAAATGATACTATTGGAGGCAAGGGCAGAGCTAGATGTTTTTCATAGAAGGGGTCAATATTTGATAGTTAACTTTAACATTCATATAGAGAATAATATATCTTGAAAGAGGATTAAGTGAGAAGAGTGGTTAATTGTAATAGTAAAATGAATAATTTTAATTATTAAATTTTATATTAATAGTCATGATTAATATATAAAGTCATGTAACCTTTTAAAATAATCACGTAATTTTTAAATAACTTCTAATATTGACAATACTCTCATAATAAACCACTTCTCTCACTTGATACACCCGCTAATTTTTATTCTTAGATAAAAAGTTAAATAAAAGTTGAAATATATAAAAAAAATAAACATTTTACAATCAAAACTCAAAAGACAAATATATTCACAACATGAGAACATATTATCTATTTATAATATTTGAACATCTAATTAAGTAAAAGGCTTATAATAACTAAGGGAACCAAATGAAAAAATAAACATATATTTACAAAAAAATTACAATTTTTGGGGAGGCCACTGCCCCTTCTAATCAAGGAGGAGCCACCCCTAACTGGATGAAAAGGTAATTTTTCTTAACAAATCCTATAATCTTACTCATTTCTCACATCATATAATGTTACAATAACAAATTACAACTAACTATTCAAATATGTAATGTAAGATTTAAAAATATATAAATAAAAGTACATTTTTATTATATTAAAATTAAATAGTCAAAATTAGACAAAAACTACAATTTCATTTATGAAACATTGGGATTATAACAAATTCATCCTTAAATTAGAAGACACGTAGAGGTCCTTAAGTTTAACAGAAGAGTCCTCAAAAGGATTAATTTGTTCTAACATGAGTTAATTTCTTACAGTACAATAACAAAAATTGAGTCAAAAACTAATGTGACTTATATTAATTTGAAAAACTAGAAAATTAACTTCCCAAATTCAGATGCCAAAATGAATTACATACAATTTCAGCGACTAAAGTACTCCAGAATTGTTGTATGATATACGATGTGCCACTTCCTCATGAGACATGAGACATGAGACATGAGTCATGACCCAAGGTTGTGAGTAATTATTGTTATTATTATTATTATTATTATTATTTTGATAAAACAAGCATAGCACCGAAAAGCTATGTTGCGTATTTGTATAACTCATTAATGTCTCTACGTCAAATGATGGACCGCGTCGATCATAGTTTTTGAACACATGAGATTGTGTAGGGTCAAGCCTCATTTGCATGCTTGCACTGTGTTGCTGAATTCTTTGGTCAAGAACGGGGTTACTAACATGGTGTGGAAGATTCATAAGCGAATGGTCGAAGTTGGGTTGCTCCTAATATCCACATTTACAATCGTTGGATGCATGCTTGTTCCAGATCACGTGATGTGGAGAGGGCACAACAATTACTAAATGAGATGGAAGCAAAGAGTGTGCTTCCTGATATTTTCACATACAATACTTTGATATCATTATATTGCAATAAAGGTATGCAATATAAGGCTTTATCCATCTAGGAGAAAATGGAAAGTGAGGGAATAAATCTTGATATTGTTAGTTACAATTCTCTTATTTATGGATTTTGTTGAGAAGGTAGGATGAGAGAATCCATGACGATGTTTAGTGAGATTAAAAAAAAAAATGCAACTCCCAAACTAGAAAACAAGTTGCATGGCCATGTGTCCGCCATGTATCAGATATCGACACTCAGAGAACACCCACACAATACCCGTCCATATGTATTCAATTAAAAAAAGACTTTTTTTTTTTCATCTTGGACGCACTTTAAATACGATTTGGACAGATGGGGGAGATACCTTGACTGAGTTAAATAGTTAAAACATTTAGATAATCATTTTAGTTAATTTTTTTGTGGTACATTTCTTTTGGAAGAAAATCAGAAAAAACAACTATTGGCACAAGACACATATCATGAATGCTCCGTATTTTTTCGCACAAGACATATATACTACATTGATCGACGGGTATCGTAAAACAAATGAACTGGAGCAAGCTAGAAAAGAATGCATGTACTGAAAAAGTTATTGAATCATAGGGAAGGGAAGGGTATAGCAGGTGACAGTGTTACTTACACCAGTTTCGCTTATGCTTACAGGAAATTAGGGAAGGGAAGTGCTGCCTCAAATATGTTGGCAGAGATGGCTAGGAGGAGGTTGTTATTATGATAACAGTCAAAATCTATAGATGTTTCGGCACTGCTGATGCTAGTTTGTTATTAGCCGCAAAGGTGGAGTCACATAACAATCCTTATTGTTGACAATTACACTTTCTATCAAATTCACCACTGAAATAATGGATCCGCCAGTCTGAATTTGATTTGAATGACATACCAATTATGCAGCAGCCCCTACAATCAGATGCTGTCAAGATACTAACAGAATTGTAGCTCTTCAGATTTGCACTAAACTCTTCTGCTTAATTTCCTCGGTATTTATTCCACTCTACCAGCCTTAAGAATTAAACTTCGGCACAACCTTATATATGTTCAATGTATCCAGGGCAGCACCAACCTTCCACTATTAGTTTGTTTTGGCAGTGGCAGAGTAAAAGGCATCCCAAAAGGTTTTGGCTTCTCAGTGAACACAATTAATTACAAGGAAAAGAATGGTGTCACCCTTACCATTCAAAAGGATTTGAGCACTTTATCCCTTCTGCATGGGAAAATCCCTTAGACTCCACTTCCTTTCACCATCTGCCTAAACGTCATGAAGAATCCAACACAACAGATGATGGGATGAACAGGTTGAATCACTTTGCCCCCTCCAACAACACGAGTCTTGCGCCTTCAATCACTTTCCAAGATTCAGATAACATCACGTCAACCTGCGAGAGCACCACATGTTGCAAGACCAAACCAGATGCCACATTCCTTCACCATCTCTTGCCATCATCTAACAACCCCAAATTCAACAACAATTAACACATTGCATTCTACTCAAATTAGGAGTTTCATCACATCAAGTTAATCTTTGAAAATTTGACATCAATTTAGTTTCTCAGTGTATACATAAATATCAATTTAATCTTCAAATTGATGGTCATCTTATACTGTAAAAGACTAAACTAATGTAAAGAATATTAGAAGGGCTAATTCCATTCAGCATCTTTTCTTTTTTTCTTTTTTTTTTTTCCTTAACCAGGAAAATATAAGGACGGAGCAAAGAAAAATCAAAACGGATCGAACACTCACCAATTCACGCAAGACAGAAGATGTCATCAGTCATCAGCAAAATATACTGCAAAATCCTCAAAGGTGCATTCCCAAAATCCAAATGCGGCAACCTCAGCTCCCTCACCCTACACGCCCCACCGGGTCCTCCAATCACCCGACCCACCCGAACCCGGTTCACATCAACCTTCCTAAACAGGTAAACAGCACCGGCACCACCACCACCACAAACTCGCCGATCCGCCGCCGGCCGTTTCTGGGTCTTGAAAAAGGTCCAACCTGTTCCGGCGAGAACCCGGCAAAACCCCTCCATGTCATCGACCCTCTCTCCGGTGACCCGGGAATACAGAGACAAGGAGCAGCAATCCCAGTTTCCGCCGGCGGGAGCGGCCGGGGCACCGCCGTCGCCGGAGCTGAAAAAGACGAGCTTGAAGGCGGGTGTGGCGAGATTGACGAAGTAGCGGAGGTGGGTGAGTGGGGCTGCGGCGAGGGAAGGGAAAGGGATCGGAACGGCGTCGTTTTGGAGGGGCCATGAAGATGAAGAGGAAGAGAAGGAACACGTTGTGGTGGTGGAGGGGAAGGAAGTGGAAGGTGTCGAAGGTTGTGAAGATGATGATAATGGGGTTGGTGATGGTGGTGGTGGGTTGGAGAAGATGATGTGTGAGAGTGATGGTGTCGGGAACAAGTCCATGCCCAATTCCCTTGCTATGGTGGCAAGCCTGTATGTGTCCGTGATGATCTCTTTTGTTGGAAGGAATAGCAGACCTGGGGTTTTGGATCTTCTTCTTCTCATTCTTCTTCTTCTTCTTCTCATTTTTCTTCTCATTCTACTTGTTTGATGTTGGGCTTCATTTGTTTCTTCATTTTCATCTTCATCATCATAGTCATCATCATCATCAGTTTCGTGATGATGATCATGATGATAGGTGTGGTGGTGATTTTGGGATAGGATCATCTGAGGGTGGTTGTTGATGGTTTCCCCTAACACCAGAGAACGAACCAGCTTTAGTGGAAGCATCTTTGCTTTCTTTTTTTTCCTTTCTCCCGTTGCCTAGTGTCACGAACCACGACCCAGTGCTACTCACAACACAAGGCATGTCTTGTCCCTCTCATTCTTCCTTTTTGACGAAATCTAGGCTACTCGGTTTATGTTGATTTCCTTACTTGACTTTTAGTAAAGTAACCCTTTGAGTTTGAATGAATGGTGAATCCAAATCTTTTTTGGTCTCCTACACTCCTTAGTACTCCTACATTACACGCTCGGTATTTTTTTTTTATTTCTGAAAAAAATGCTACATATAAATATTTACAGATAAATTTTTAGAAGTTGGCTTATCTGAAAAAATTAATGCCCCATTCTATTTACAATTAAATATAACATCAATTATTGCATAAACTTTTTTTTTTATAATTTCGAGCATATACTTGTATACATATCATCTTTAATCTTCTTACAATGAGACGCATCTTTATTTTTTTAATGACGTGGAAAACACGTTCTGACTCACATACGTGTCTCTTTCTGCACCTTTTGAATGTTAGTTGAAGGTGTGGTATAATACCAAACCGAAAGTTACTATCAATTCCCTCATTGAACGGAAGGAATTGCTGCTGAGTGCTTACATACAATACTAGTAGCAATAGAGGACGGCATAAGCTAATAATTATGCTGGGTTAACAATTGAAAGAGTGGGTTTCTAAGTCAATGACTGAATATTTTACTTGTCTCTAGTTGACCCCTTGAAGTATCTTATCGGTTGAATGACATACATGAGTCATGCGATTTTGGTTGGAATTACATGGTGGATACCACCCAATTTCTACGTGCTAATTATTCTGTGTAGCGTGTCTGGCTAGGCAAACAAATGAGAATTTAGTTATTTTACTTGTAAATCTAAGTTTAGAGTATATATAGCAAATCATATGTCAGTAATGAGATGTTGATTAGATGTCAATAATGGGTGCAAAAATAACAATTCTCTGACACATAATTAGATCCACAATTAAGATAACCAGCATTTTTAATTATCAACATATTTTTCACTAGGTATTTTAGTGTATGTGAAAATGACATACAAACATCATTTTGACATTTTCCCAAGACAAAACAACTCTCTCTTCTGTATTGTGACAATTTTTCTTGGACTGGCAGAGTAAACAAACAGTTTTGTGTTGTGTATGAGATTTGTCTCGATACTTCTTCGGTTATTAACTGTGATTGAGGCACGTTCATCATTGTTCGTAAAAGGATTTTTCTAATCTTTCGCTGTGCTTTTTTACATATTGCCAATGCAAAAGTGATCAAATGCGTACAGCATTATCCTTGTTTTTTTAATGGCTGATAACTCACCCCAGGTCTAGATATAGATAAATTGCAATCCACAATTTCGGACTCCACTTTCTGCCAAAGATCATTCTGGCTCTGCCATGAAATGTACATGGGTTGGGCTGTTTCTTCCTGCAGCTACTTAGTTTACTACTTATCTGCTTATTTACTGCTACTTTTTTTACAAGTAAAGCCAATGGTTGTTCATATGTTTGTCATTTCTATGATACAAAATGAAGATGCTCAATGAAAGTAGCTAGAATGCAAAATCACCCAAAAGAATAATAGAATTGCCAAAACAAGGTGCAAGCAAAAACTACAGTTTCATCATAATTGATGACTCTTACTTCAGTTCTTCATTATGATTTACGAGTAACAGTGCCCCAGTTAGCAGCAGAGTCTTTTCAGACCATTTAAACAGAAAGAGCTTTAAGAAGCAACTACACTTCCACTCACGCTGCCTTGTTTTCTCTTCATACTTGTAAAACTTTCTCTCCCTTTGCAATTCAGTGGCCTTTTTTTTAAAAAAATTTTTTAGTCGTTCAAGTTTGATGTTCTTTTACGTGTATTGCTTTGCTTGCATGCATGTGTGGATTTTCTTGTGAAGAGGTTCTGCAGCTCTATCAGTAATGGAAGAGGTAGAAGAGAATCCTATATTTGATGGAGAGAAGGCTGCTTTGCTTGTTAAAGAGCTCAGAAAGAGCTTTGATTCAGGCAAGACAAGAAGCTACAAATGGAGGATTTCCCAGTTGGAGGCCGTAGCTAAGATGCTAGAAGAGAGGGAGAAGGACATTATTACAGCACTGGATAAGGACCTTTCTAAACCTGGATTTGAAGCATTTACATCTGAGGTCACCAATTTGCATTTTTTTTTCTTTGCTTCAAGGATACATGATTTATTATGCTTCATATTTTTCTTTTGTCATACACTTTAAGGTGAATTCTTTCTAGGACTATTCTGTTCACATTTGTCATGGTGACATTTGAATTTTCCATTTGTCCTTACAAATTTTGGTCACAAACTGCACGTGTGCGCTTCTTAATGCAGGTTTCTCAGGCAAAATCCTCATGTAGTGAAGCACTTAAAGAACTGCATCACTGGATGGAGCCTGAAATGGTAATTAGCAAGAACAACAATGACAATAAGTTCCAACCTGGATTTGTAATAATCAACTTCAATCTACCCGTAAGTTTATCCCTTTTAGGTGAAAACTTCAATTACAACACATCCATCATCAGCAGAGATCATGTCAGAACCGCTGGGGGTTGTGCTGGTCATCTCGAAATGGAACTTCCTTTTCTGTATATTAAATATGCTTTTGTTTTCACACATTTTCACAAGGTGCTTGCCCTGATACCCTCATATTTGAGAGGGTTTCAGTACCTTTCTTATGTGGGCGAGTTACAGTATGCCAAGTGACAAAAGCACTGACAATTCATAAGTAGAGCTGTCTTAAGTTCAATTATTGCTATTTGATCCTTTTCAAAATTTAATTTTAAAATTAGTCTTAGAAGATTTAACTGCAAAACTAATAAAAATTATAACAAATTAATTAAAGAAATTTCTGAAATTCAAGTGCAAAATTTATTATCTGCATTGCATCCAATGATGCTACATATGCACAACATCCTATGCAATCGAATTCCAACCTATGCTGTCTTATGCTCACTTCTATCTTCTGTTTCAAATTTGGCTCCAATTGTGGGAACTCATTCATGTTGGGAACCAACATGTCCAAGTCTCCACCCTACTCTAGCAAAGATGTTGACTATGACAATCCCAAGTTTCGCTACCATTCTTTCTCCAAGGTACCCCCTTTCCCCAACAAATTTGATCTCAACTTGAGTTCAATTCCTTTTCACTCTTGAGGTAGGGGGCAAGGCAGAGATGCGACGACGGAGCTTCGACATTGGTAAGGCGAAATGCAACGGCAATAGGCTGTAGTTTCGCAAAGGATTGAACTGGTGCGTCATGGTGGTTCTGGTTTGTAACACGGCTTCCCTGGCAAGATGAAGGTGAGGTGACGGTGAAGGCGAAGATAGGGCTAACGGCAATAGAGAAATGAAGTGGTTGCAGTTCTATGTGGAAGTCCTAGTGGTTCAAGTTGGAAGCAATTGTTTTGATATCTGATTCGTCATGGTGGTGGCTGGATTTTTGGTTGACGGTGGTTCGTGGTTGTGGCACAGGTAAAGAGGTCATGACGCAGAGGTGAATGGTGGGTTTCTATTCAGGAGGTTATGTCATGGCAAGGCAAAGCTATTCTGCAGAAGATGAAATTCATGATTTTAGGGTTCAAAGATTGGGGAAGAAATTAAGAGGTTGGGTTGGAAATTCAAAAAAAAAAAATTGATTTGCAGATTATGATTTTAAATTTGAATTTAAAAAAATTCTAATGATCTTTTAAATAATTTGTTCTTTCAATTAATTTTGCAATTGAATCCCAAGAACATATTTTGAAATTTAATGCCGAAAAGGACAAGAAAGCAAAACAAGAACTTAAGATATCTAAGCATATGAATTGACTTTATTTTTATTATGGACCACGTAAGAGGGGTACCGAAACCCTCCAAATTGCTTGGGTTCCGGAGAGTTCACCTTTTCACAAATCTTAACTGCAATGATTTATAATAGAGAATAGCTTGTTTGCATCTCATTCATCATCATTACTATTGAGCTATTCTATGCATATAACATACATATATACAAGTCTCATATGTTGGGATGTATTATCTCTTCAATACAAGCCCTTTTGAACTCATATTATTACAACAACAATAACTAAGTATTTTTCCACTGAATGGGGTTGGCTACATATATCAAACGACACCATTGCATATCATCTCTATAGACAAGACAATTCAAGTCCTCCTTTTGAACTCATTTTTTTGCTATGAAAAAATTCAAAGTTTACTAGTTAATTGACCCTCAAATAGCACAAGTCCTTATTCCCCTTAAATAATCATGCCTTCTAAAAATTTTGTGCATTCTCTGTATAGGTTGACCAAAAGTTTCTGGTCATGACGTGCCTAACCTTTCAATAAATTTGAATTGTCTATTAATACTTTTGCATCTTCTCCAAAGCTTTTGATGTCATGATTTTACAGTATCTAATGAGTTCTTAGTTTCATGTCATTTCTTTGAGATGCTATGCTATTTGATGGCTTTTCATCTTCTCCCTATGCTTTCCTTTTCCATTGATGACTTCTTATTTCTATCAAAGTTTACTTTGAATGGCAAAAGATATATGTTGCTTGAGTTTTCATTCAATATAAAAAGCTAGGTACAGAGAATAATATGCTGAAATCTGAGCTAAATTATAGGAATTCCTAGACTATTATGAGATGATTCTAATCTATTCTATTAATGGTTGATTCTATCCTATTTATGGTAATACAATAGAATAATAATAGTTGTATATAGTAATACAAAAGAATAATAATAGTTGTACATAAATATAATCTATATAAGGCAACATCCCCCCTTAAATTGATGCTAGTTTATCGAGAAGCATCAATTTGCCCATAAGAAACTGATGGTGTTGTCGAGTATGAGACTTGGTGAACAGATCATCAACTTGCAAAGTGGTTGGAACATGTGGGAGAGAAATGAGACATGTAGCAACAGCTTCGCGTATGCAATGGTAGTCCACTTCAATATGTTTCGTACACTCATAGTAGACCGGGTTGATAATAATTTTAATTGCACTTGTGTTATCTACATGAAGAGATGTGGGGTTAGATTGTGGAAAGCCAAGTTCAGCCAACAATTCCCAAAGCCAAATGATTTCAGAACATGCGGCAGATATGGCATAATATTCGGACTTAGTGGAGGATTTAGAGACACGATCTTGCTTTTTACTTTTCCATGATATCAAGGAGTCCCCGAGGAACATGCACCAACCAGTGACATATCTAGAGAATTAGGATAGGCCGCCCAATCTGCATCACTATATGCAACGAGTTGGATAGAAGAACCAGCAGAAAAAAATAAACCACGAGAAGCAGTACCTTTGAGGCATCTAATGATGCGGCAGACAACAACCATGTGAAGATATCGAGGAGAGTGCATAAATTGACTAACCTATTGTACAACAAAAGAGAGATCAGTCTGTGTAATGGTTAAGCAGTTGAGACTTCCTACTAACTGTCAATACAGCAAAGGGTCAGAAAGTTGCTCGCCCTCATCAACATGATACTTAACATTCCCCTCAAGAGGAGTATCAACAGAGGAAGATTATTGAAGACCAGCTAATTGAATTAATTTCTGTGTGTACTTATGCTGATGTAAGAAAATTCTAGAATCGTCCCTATGTACCTCCAACCCCAAAAAATAAGTAAGGTTAACAAGATCTTTCATGTGAAAAGACTCCTAAAGATGCTACTGTAATTGGACAATTAATGAAGAATCAGTTCCTGTGATAACAATATCATCCACATATACCAAAAGAATGACAATTCCAGCAGCAGTTGTTCAAAGAAACAAAGAGGAGTCATATTTGCTCTACACAAGATTAAATTGAAGCAAAGTGGAGCGAAATTTCTCAAACCATGCACAAGAAGCTTGTTTGAGGTCATATAAGGAGCGATTCAACTTACAAACTTCTTTTGTAGAAGAGAAAAACAAAACAAGAAGAGGTGTCATGTACATTTCCTCTTTGAGATCACCATGTAAAAAAACATTCTTGACATCAAATTATTGAATGGACCAGCCTTGCAAGGCATCACTAGCAAGAATTGTTCGAACCATAGTCATTTTGGCTATGAGAGCAAATATCTCCTCATAGTTGACCCCATATTCTTGCCAATAACCTAAGCTAACTAAGTGAGCCTTGTAATGATCCAAAGACCTATCAGAGAGAAGCTTAACTGAATAAACCCACTTACAGCCAATGGGTTTGACATGACTTGGAAATTGACCAATGTCCCATGTCTGATTATCTTGAAGCACCTCCTGCATTACTCTTTGCCAACACTCATGTTTGGCTGCATGTGAATAACAAGAGGGAACAAAAATATTAGATAACGTAGCAACACAAGAGGTATACCAATCAGGAGGGCGAGAAACTCAAGTAGACCATCTTGATATAATAGGAGTAGGATCGGTAGGAGTGGCTGTAGTTTAAGAATGCCGTTGATACACAAAGCTAGGTTGAAGTGTTGGGCAGGCATTGAGGGATCATCAAATTATGGAAGAAGAGACATTTTAGGGGATGAGCTATCATGAGATGGAAAAAAAATACTGATTCTCAAAAAAAAAATAACATTTCGAGAAATCCGGATTCTTATAGAAGCAGGATCATAACAAACAAATCCTTTGTAATTAGTGTTGTACCCTAAAAATGCACATTTAACAGATTAAGCAAACAGCTTATGGCATTCATAAAAAGGCAAGTGAACAAAACGCACATAGCCAAAGGGATGCAGATGCTTGTATTCAGGATGTTGACCATAAAGAGAGTCAAGATTTAAAATTTGAGAAAACAGTCGATTAATCAGGTAAACTACAGTGGAGAGAGCTTCTACCCAAGATGTAGGTGGAACAGAGGATTCAAGTAACAAAGTGCGAACCACATCCAAGAGATGGCGATTTTTTCGTTCAGCCAGGCCGTTTTGTTAAGACATATATGGACAAGAACACTGTGAGATAATGCCTTTTTGATTCAAAAAAACATGAAATTCATTAGACATATATTCACCACCAGAATCTGATCAAAGAACCTTAACAATCGCAGCAAATTGAGTTTCAACATAAGCAAGAAATGTTTTAAACACTTGAAGTACTTCAAATTCAGATTGAAGAAAATAAATCCATGTAAATCTACTATAGTCATCAATGAACGTCACAAAGTATTTATATTGTGTATGAGAAATAATAGGAGAGATCCCCCAAACATCACTATGAATGACCTCAAAACAACTTGTTGCACGACTACCCGAAGTTGGAAAAGGAAGAATTTTACTCTTTCCCAATTTACAAGTTGAATAGTCAAAATAAGGACGAAACAAAGAAGTCTGATTAGATTATCCTAATAAACCAGAGGTGAACAAGTGAGACAAAATAGTTGGATTAGGATGCCCCATGTGTTCATGCCACACTTCACTTTTATTGGTAACTGAAAAAGATGAAGCAACATGACTAGGAATATGTAGTGGAAAGAGTCGACCAACTTTAGGGCCCTTCGCGATCACTGTCTCGGACACATGATCCTGCATAGAACAACTATCACGAGAAAAATGGACATCATAGTGCTTGTCTACCAATTGACCAATAGAAAGAAGATTATGTGAAAGCCCAAGTGATACAAGAATATTGTTGAAAGTAGGGGTAATACCTCCAATATCAGAAATTAGAATAATATTACCATTAGCAACTTGAATATGGTCAGAACCATGATATGGACGGACATTTTTAAGGAAACTGTTGGAACTAGTCATATGATTGGATGCAATAGAATAAAGAAGCCAAGATTTAGTTTGTGAAAGACTTTTACCTTGAATCCCCAAAGCTGAAAAAGCTGAGATAATCATTTATTGCACTATTTTAGGTGTAAGGGCAGCAGGTGCAAGAATATGAGCAAAAGCAGGTTCAGGTGTGGCCATGTTTTCATGCTGACCAGCAGAGGAAGGGACAACATTGGCTTGAAAGGCAGTGGGTTGACATCTTGGAGGGTGAATAGAGCACTCTTTGATGATATGACCTGGCTTTCTATAATAATTGCAGAATTTTTTTGTACAATTTGCAGCAATATGGCCATAGTTCTTACAGCTAAAGCATTAAACCTTACTTTTATCCCTACTTTTGCCTTTTCCTAGCACTGCAAAAGCCCCCTGAGAAGCAGTCAAAGTGTCTTGTTTAAGAGTGGCTTGGTTGAAAAGATGTTGCTCTTCACGAAGCAATTAAGCAAAACAGGTATCCAGGGATGGAGCAGGATCACAACTCATTAGATTAGAACACACATTTTCAAATTCTGAATGTAGTTTCATCAGAAACTAATCACGGCTGGTTGGTCTCATGGCCTTCCAACACAGTAGGGAGAGATTCTTTAGAAACCGAAGCACACACAATATTAGAAAAGTCAGCCCAAAGATTTTGAAAACTAGAGTAATACTGCTGATTAGACAAGCTGCCCTGAGTTTAGTTAGCAATCTCACACTCCAATTGAAATCTTCTGGCTGAATTAGTTTGATGGTAAACCTTCTTCAAATACTCCCACATAGATTTGGCAGTTTTATGGGAGCGTAGATGAAGAACAATTTGTTGATCACAAGACCCAATGATCCAAGACATCACTCTAGCATCCTTGACACTCCATTGAGCAGTTGTGTAGGATCCTGAGGGGCTGATACAGTGCCATCTATATGACTCCATAATTCCTTTCCAGTAACAAACAACCTGAATTGAAATTCCCATAGAGAATAATTCTTCCAGATAAATTTGACATAGAACTCAGAAGTGGAACCAGCTATGATGGGAAAGAAACAACAAGAACAGACCAAGAAAAAGGAAAGAAAAATTCTGATGCAACCACAAAGGAGTAGAATGAAGAGAATCCAAGAAGATCAAAGGCAAGACAAGATGTCGAACAAGAGGTTAGAACAGGAAAAAAAATTTCCTGCACTAGAATATTAGAGAAAAAAATGGAAACCTAGAATGTAGGCTCTGATACCATATCAAAGTTTACTTTAAATGGCAAAAGATATATATTGCCTGAGTTTTCATTCAATATATAAAGCTAGGTATAGAGAATAATATGCTGAAATCTATGCTAAATTACAGGGATTCTTAAACTATTATGAGATGATTCTAATCTATTCTATTAATGGCTGATTCTATCCTATTTATGGTAATACAACAGAATAATAACAGCTATACATAGTAATACAAAAGAATAATAATAGATGTACATAAATATAATCTATATAAGGCAACAATTTCCTGTCTTCGGTGTTGTCACTTGATCCAGTCATCGGTGCAATCTCAGCAGGTAATGTAGTGGTTCTAAAACCATCGGAAATTGCTCCAGCATCATTGTCACTACTTGCAAATTTGCTCAAAAATTATCTAGACAACTCTGCCATAAGAGTTATTGAAGGGGCTGTTCCTGAAACAACTGCACTCTTGGAGCAGAAGTGGGATAAGATACTATAAACAGGTAATTTGTCTTCAATATATTATAACAGTGTACCTCAAGATCCTAGTATGTCAAATCGATTCATCAATTTGCCTATAAAACATGTAACATGGAAATTTTGCATTATAAAACACACAGTTCAACTATTTACATCCAAGTTTTCTTCCCTTTTTTTTTTTAAATTTTAAATCTTGAAATATTTCTTTATTCCTTAGTTTTGCCTTTATTCTGGCCATCTATATCATTAATGAGAAAGCATTCACTTCCCATTATAAACCTCTGAATAAGATTCAACTATTATGAATTACCACCTCCATGATGTGCAGCTAGAAATTGGCTCCATTTTGATTTATCTCTAACAAATTTCAAAATCTAATAATTATTACAACTTGCATCAAAACATTTAGAGCTAAGGTAAGTGGCTTTTAACCCAATTAGCTTATATTGAGCATGCCAACTTTACTGTAAAGTTCCGTCAGTTTTATGCAGGTAGTGCTAGATTAGGCCGCTAGAGTAATTCTGGAATCTGGAGGAAAGCGCCCGGCTGTTGTTGATTCAAATGTCAACTTACAAGTAACATATTTAGGGTCTACTATTTAGGCATCTGAATAACATATTTTCATGTACATAACCATTGGAAATTTCAGGTTACTGCTAGGAGAATCATAGCTGGAAAGTGGGGCATGCAATAATGAACAAGCATGCATTTCTATTGATTATATCATCACGAAAAAAGAATTTGCTCCAACACTGGTAAGATTGCCTCAAAAATACAAAATTAAGTGTGCTATTCAAATATATTGATAAATTCTTAGTTAACAGATAAATGCTCTAAAGGAGGAATTGGAGCAATCTTATGGGAAAGATCCAATGGAATCTAGGCAGATGTCACGTATTATGTCTCCATCCCACTTTGCACGTATCGTGAAGCTCTTGGATGTCGATAAGGAATTTGGCAAAATTGTTCTAGGAGGTCAGAAGGATGAGAAGCAATTGTGAGTTGCATTTATCTTGTTCACTAAGATTGGTAATAGTCATTTTTAACAACACCATAACATCAATTCTTCCTCCCTATTGTAGAAAGATTGCTCCAACCGTCATATTGGATGCTCCGGATGATTCTTCGGTAATGCAAGAGGAGAAACTTGGGCCAATAATGGCAATTGTCACTGTGAGTTATAGATCACAAGGAATATTACATTTAGGACTTGTTGACAAGGAATATAGCCAAGGGAATAACTATGTTCTTGATGCAGGGACATGTCGTGTCTCATTTATGACAAGTGTTTTTTATTTTCCAACCTGTAGCAGGAATATGGTCAAGTTTTTATTTCCCTCAAGGCTTCAAATGTTTTCTCCAGAGAGTTTTTACTCTTTGATTCAGCCTAGTAAACTTTTCAAATTGAGGGTGAAAAATTCAGGGATGAGTTTTTTATAAAAAGTTCTTCCCCGAATTTTTCATCTTCATTTTTAAGGGGATACTTCTATACCATCTACTACTGCTCATGACTTATGTTCCTTATTCCCTTTTGCTTCCCTCCTTATTTCCATCATGTAGCCACCTGATGAAATTATTTTTTGGAAGGACTTAAGTTTTTTTCCATATTTCATATGAATTTAAGTTGTTATGTTTTTACCTAACATAGTTGCAGGTTGACAACATAGAAGATAGCTTTAGTATTATCAAATCAAAGCCAAAACCTCTAGCATCATATCTCCTCACAAACAATGAACAGCTGAAGAAAAATTATGTGGAAAACATATCTTCTGGAGGGATGCTCATCAATGACACTATTATACATGTAACTCTTTTCTTAAAAATTATTCAGAGAAAGACTAATCCTATGCCAGCCTTATTTTATTATGTTATAAATCCACTTGTCTTTGTATTGGCTCTCTCGCTTGTACATTATATGCACGTATAATGGCATAATCATGTCTTGATTTATTGACCTATCACATTTACAACGATGTTCACATAGGTTGCAACTCGTGGTTTGCAATTTGGAGGAGTTGGAAAGAGTGGAATGGGTTCCTACCTTGGCAAATTCTCCTTTGATGATTTCAGCCGTAAGAAAGCAGTCTTATATAGAAGTTTTGAACCTGATTCATCCTTAAGGTATACCCCATATACACCTGAAAAGCAATAAATGTTGAAGGCCCTTATCAGTGGCAATATTTTTGGCATAATTCTTACTTTGATTGGATGGTCTAAAGAATAAAACAGAAGGGACATGTTATTTTCTCTCCCGCCCTTGATGGGGAGTTCTTTTCACATGAACTAGGTCAGTTATCTCTATGGCACTAATTTCTGTCAAATTAGAGATGTTAAAATGGGTTCAATCTGTTGAGTTGGCCTATCAAATCCGCCAAAAATAATAGGTTGGATTGATATATTTAGCCCACCAAAACTTTTTGACGTATCTAACCTGTGGGCTTTGAGGGGCCAGAGTGGATTGGTCCGTTGGGCCAAAAGTGGCTCTTTGTTTTTAGGTTTTTTTTAAAAAAAATTTGAATTTTTATTATAGATTATATCATTATTATGCTTTATTAATTTGTGAACTATGCTGGCTGTCTCACTGCCTCATATCAGAGTAATCCATTCCCCAAAAGAAGTATACCAAAAACACATTCGGAGATTACTCCTCAAGTAAAACAAATAAAGTACCTAGCACATTATTAATGTCGTCATGGAATAACTGGGAAAAATGGCCCATTTTTATGAAAATCGTAGGACCAGCCCAAAGCAACCGACATTGGCCCATAATTCAGATATCAATAGATTTCTGCATAATTTCCATGATTGATTCCTCAAGTCGGCAAGATACGAATGTGTACTCAGATCAATGATTTACAAGTTAAACTGAAAATCAATTTGGTAGCGCTTTTAATTTATAATTTAATTATTTAAATTTATAAGTAAGGAATAATTAGACTAGAAAACATTCAAATTAGAAACATAGTTAGTTTACGATCAGTCGTTGCAACTGGACAATTTAATTCGATTGGTAAAATATTGATGCCGATATTGGATATTCGAATACATGTATCAATGTAAGCCACTCTTTTCAATAATTTGATGACTTGACTCTTAAATTGTGTATTTCATGATTTAATTTACTAATTATCGTGCAATTATTATACCAATTACATGACTTAACTGACCAATTATTATTTGTTAATTTCTTTATCTCAACATCATTACTTGATTTGAAGTATAACACGTCTATTTTTTTTATTTTTAAAAAGAGTAATACAAATATAAAAATAAATTACGTGACAATCATAATTATGCTTCAGGCCTTCCACTTCCAATGAACTACTATTTCACAAGTGCCGTATATATATATATATATATAGGCATCTACTGCAGAGCATGCTTGATGCGAGTAAGGAAGGAATAAGAACCCCGCACATTAGAAGAAATCCCACTTCTAAATATTGAAGCAATGCTTTTCTGGACACTTAAAAGTCTTAAACGTCGTTTCATGCATTCCATCAAACACGCAACGTACCCATATACATAAGACACAGTCTTCTCTTCTATCAATCAAATATCATACATGCAAATCATATCATATTATTATTTCCTTTGAGCTTCAATTGAAATTATAAGATGAGACAAACGAAGTTAGCGGGATTGTTCGTGCTACTCTTGTTATGCTGCTCCTCTTGTTCAGCTTGGTTTGGTAGTAGTAAACACAAGAGTAGTTCCAACGGAAATGGAAGGAACTCTATTCCTCAAGATGAACCTTCCACCTCCTCCTCCTCATCGTGGTCATCACCATCATCATCATATTCATTTCTTAACCGTTATCGTGCCAGCTCATCCCTTGTCTTCCCGATTTATGGCAATGTTTATCCTGTTGGGTTCGTATAAAGAACCTTCATTTTCTCTCTTTCTTTTTGTTCTTTTCTTTTTTTCATCACTCTTGCTTTATACCTTTCTTTTAATGTTTGAAATTCTAGGAAAGATTAATGATGAAATAACGAATTTGAATTTTAAAAAATAAATCACTGTGGGGTTTCTTTCTAATTTAATTTTAGTATATTGTTACATGGTCAAAAAATATGTTATTATAAAAATTAAATACTTTTAATAATATGATAATACAAGATAGATGGTAGTGTAAAAATAGTTGTATTCTATTATAATTATAATTATATCTTATGGTATGCTTTTTGTGTGTCATTTATACATGGCTCTAATTTTGATACATTTTCAATGCAAAATTTTTTTACATAGTCATTCAATTGTATATTATCTTATTGTTATAAGTATTTGATTTTTATAATAACCACTCAAAACGCATATGATGAGATGTGATTAGTTGAGTGTTATATTGAAAGTTTATCAAAATTAATCTCTTGAATTGAAAAGCATTTATGTGCATATCAATTCACACTTTTTTATTTTTAATTTTAAATTTGTAAAAATTTAAGATAACTAAATATAAATGGAAACATGTATATTTATATTTTAATTATTAATAACAATTAAGGGTCAAGTTTTGAAATGTAAGCCAGTGAAGCCGTAAAAAGTGCAACGGCGGATGGACGGGGGTTAAGCGTGAGATAGCAGTTATTTCGATCTTAATTGTTTATTTTTTATAAACAATTTTTATTTTTTTTTAGAAACACTATAGAAGATATGTTAATGAACTTGAAAAAAAAAATCATTATAATAAGGAGAGACCAAAAATAGTTACGAGGAAAATCCCTTTGTACCTTTTTTTGAGTTGATAGATATAACGATGATGATATGTCACTGATACTTTCAAAATTTACAG
The DNA here is from genome assembly GCA_031439595.1 of Pterocarpus santalinus. Taxonomy (NCBI): domain Eukaryota; kingdom Viridiplantae; phylum Streptophyta; class Magnoliopsida; order Fabales; family Fabaceae; genus Pterocarpus; species Pterocarpus santalinus. The sequence continues at coordinate 20,420,315 of CM062529.1, forward strand.
GTTTTATAATGTAACTCTCAACATAGGCCACCCGCCTAGGCCTTATTTTCTTGATATTGATACGGGTAGTGACCTCACATGGCTTCAATGTGATGCCCCTTGTTCTCATTGCTCTCAGGTATTCACTCCCAATATCCAAAATCACCAACTATTATTAGCAGGAAAACAGCTTGAAGCACAAAATTCTTTCTTCAATTCATACAAAATAATAATGGACGAACACAATTGGAGCTCATCTTTGCGGATAGATAAATGTATTATTATTGTTTGATACAAAGTCCTATAAATTAAACTTTGAATATGTGTTGCTTGTTGTTTTTCAGACACCCCATCCGCTTTACCGGCCCAGCAATGACTTGGTGGCCTGCAGGGATCCCTTATGTGCATCCTTGCACCAGACTGATGACTATGACTGTGAACAACCCCATCAATGTGACTATGAAGTTGAGTATGCGGATCATTACTCATCCCTTGGTGTACTTGTCAATGATGTCTACCTTCTCAACTTTACCAATGGAAACCAACTCCGAGTTAGAATGGCACTTGGGTTAGTAAACCTGCAAGCTTTGCTTTGCCACATTGAATTATTTTTACTTCCTCAGTCCATGTGTATGTTCTCTTTAAATTTGCATGATCCACTATTTGGCTTATGATATGATGATTATACCTTATGTATTTTATTAAGAAGTTAAAAAAAGAAAAAAATAGTTATCTAATACATTTCTTTCTGGTTCTTTATTTATATGCAGATGTGGATATGATCAGATTTTTCCAGATTCTTACCACCCTTTGGATGGAATGCTTGGCCTTGGCAGGGGAAGATCCAGTTTGGTATCACAGCTGAATAGTCAGGGTTTGGTGCGAAATGTAGTTGGACACTGTTTGAGTGCACATGGAGGAGGGTATATATTCTTTGGGGATGTTTTTGATTCTTCTAGACTCACTTGGACTCCAATGTCATCCACAGATTAGTAAGTAAATTAATATTCAGAAAAATCAGATCCTCATTTTACATTTTCCACATTTATTGTGATTAATCATAATTCTTTCTCCTGACTGAAGTCCGATCTTTATGATTTGTTTCAGCAAACATTATTCAGCAGGGCCAGCTGAACTCATATTTGGAGGGAAGAAGGCTGGGATTGGAAATCTTTATGCTGTTTTTGACACTGGGAGTTCTTACACTTACTTCAATTCTAGGACTTACCAAGTTGTAGTTTCTTGGGTCAGTTTAAATCAATTTTCACAATACTCCCCAATTTCAAGCATATTTCAACAAGCATTAGGCATTACTAAGATCATGTCAATGTCGTCATGCAAGATTTGAATTGTTAGCTTCTTTCATTAATTCTAGAAAATATTGACATGTTACTTAACATGGTTCTTTTTGTTCGATATTAATATTCAGTTGAGGAAGGAACTAGCTGGAAAGCCTATAAAAGAAGCACCTGATGACCATACTGTCCCGCTATGTTGGCAAGGTAGAAGACCTTTCAGAAGCATATATGATGTCAGAAAATACTTCAAGCCTATGGTGCTTAGTTTCACCGGCAGCAACGGCAGAAGTAAAGCTCAGTTCGAAATCCCTCCTGAAGCTTACCTGATAATATCAGTGAGTCACAACTAACCAATTCCTTCCAGATTGACTTTTTCAGTGCTGTCACAAGTAACACGTGCATTTCATATGTGAATGTTAATTAATTGTTCTTTGTGCCAGAACATGGGAAATGTTTGCTTGGGCATCCTAAACGGCTCTGAAGTAGGGATGGGGGATCTGAACCTAATTGGAGGTATGAATGTTATTGTCTCTTTTCTTTCTGATGTTCATTTTGGATAATGGACATTGGCACTTGCTAAGCATTCTTCACATCTTTAGCAGTTTTCACCAAAACACTTTTAAGAACTCTGCATTGTAAAAGCCCTTGTCTTGTTTGTGCAGACATATCCATGCTAGACAAAGTGATGGCATTTGACAATGAGAAGCTGTTGATTGGTTGGGCATCGTCAGACTGTGACAGGGTTCCAAAATCAAGAGATGCCAGCATTTGATTACAAAAGATATCTTATCCCCCATATCCTTGTTATAATCAGATAGTACTTATTGTCTTGTTGTTTATAGAGCAGGACGATTGTATCATGTGAATGTTAATCTGGCTGTAAAGATAGCTTTGTGTAGTGTATAATGTATAATATATTGGTAATTGGTATAAAGATTTAGCCTGATTATCACTGTTTGTAGTGTATTTCCGACCAGTTACAACTTGCGAAGTAATTAGTCACAATTTTATTACATTAGTTTACTGCACGGCTCTGAGGATTTTAGAATGGAAAGGCCGAGCAATGAAAGTTAATCATGATTACATGTACCTCTCGATTGTGTTTGGCAGATTTCATACAATAATATACTATCAATTCATCTTCTTTCTCAACATTTTTTTGATCTGTTCAAATTTGACTGTAGAAAACAAATTTTCTTGATCCATACGAATTTCTTGCTATATTTCAGGTTTCCGAAGATAAGAATCCATATGAGATAACTTAAAAGAATTCCAAAACATATTCATAACTTCCACATTCACTCATATAATGGAATACTTTTTTTCTTTTCTTTTCCATTTTTTTTTTTTCCTTCTACAAAGAATAGCTACCGTTTCTCAGTGATGCTTATATACATCTGTTTCACTAAAGGAAAATTTTCTTTGAACTGCTACCTTGATTGAAATGTAGAAATTTATATGTTACAAATATATGAAAAAATCCAACTACAATATCAATGGAACAAGAATTTTCCTACGAGAGTCCTAACACTTACACATCAACACACTAACAATATCCTGACATGGCCCATAGGATCTTCACCCCAGTTGAGAGATCATTCTGCTGCTTATTTTTTTTCTTACAGACTGCAACACCCGATCCCCTTTTCCATTCCCTTTTTCTTTGGTCCAATCAAAAGGACCATGTGCATTCAACATGTCCCTAATGGCCTAATCTCCCTAGAACAAAGAACAGCCACCACACGTGCACCGTTCTGGTAGTCCAATGGTCCAAATGCAGGTAGGTGTAAATTGTGTAAATGCTGACTTTTACTACAAAAAATAAACATATGTCTGGGTCCCATCTCATTGGCACCACCCTCCACCCCCTCCCAGAAAAGGGTTCATTTTTTCAACCCTCATTCGTAGTGGTCAAAAGAATTAAAATGGCTTCTGTTGGAACATGAACATGTCCTGGAATGACATGAGCTGGTTCATCTGGAACTGATCTTGAAGCCCAAAAGGATCATCTACCGAGAGGCTATTAGTATTGGGGTTATCCCCATAGTTCAACTGAAAATCAAAGGCATCAAATAGCTGCATGTCTAGCTCATTATTCCACTTGGGGTTGCTCTCCACCTCCTTCTCGCACGTGACATCCGGGGAAAGCACGTGCTCCGAGCAGCTGGAGTCCGTGTGCAACCTGGGCACCGAATCCGACGTGTCCATGTACAATTGGTGGTGGTCATCGGAGAATTTGTGGATCTGTGGCTTGGTCTCATGCTCATAGTGAACCTCCTCCTCTGATGAAAACTTTGGTGCTTTCTGATCCACAACCGAGGTGCTGCTGTTGTATTTCTCAATCTTCCCTTTCTTATTGTAAATCCGGCACAACACCCAATCATCAAGCTGCACCATATAACAAATAAAAATCAGCTACATATTTCAAGATGGGTCTCTCTTATTTGTTTATGTTTTTAAGGAAGAAAAAAAAAAAGAAAAGAATGTAGATGTACAAAATAAACTCTGTTATAATTGAATTATTATTAAAATTATCGTTTTTTTATTTTCGATCAGAATAATTTTATAAAGTTTATTATCAAACCACTTCTTCAAATATTATCGTAATAGAAAAAACTCTCAAACAATTATTTTTTGAAGTTGTAAACCTTATTTACAAAAACATAAGTAAATTATCATTACACTCAATTCCTATCGATATGATTCTTCTTTTGTTAAAAAAATAAGAATATGAATATAGGAAGTAGGAACACAATTTCATTTTTTTAGTCTTTTTTTTTTAAACCTATTTTTTTAGTCTTTAGCAATATACATAACATTATTATTAATTTTATAAATAAATTGGGTGAAAAAACAAGAGAAAATTGAAGGTAGGGGGAGGGGCATACCCTTAGGTTGTTGTTTTTGTTGGCGGCGGATCTGTCGACATTGGCGAGGCGATACTCGTGCATGATCCAATTGGTCTTGACGCCTTTGGGGGCTTTCCCAGCGTAGAACACCAGCGCCTTCTTTATGCCCAGCGCCTTCGGCTTCCCTATCGGCTTGTCCGCCCCCGTCGCCTTCCAGTACCCGCTCCCCGCCGCCCTATTCGGCCGCGACCCGTTCGGGTACTTCCTGTCCCGCGGCGAAAAGAAGTACCACTCCTTCTCTCCGTAAACAGCCATCTCTGCATAGATAATCCCACACAACAATAATCCCAATAAATCCTTAATTAATATTCAAACTAAAAAAGAATTAAAAGAAAAATCAATTTGAATAGTAGTAAATTTGCAATTAGTACCTGGAAGCTGCCATGGATCAAACTTGTACAAATCGATCTCTTTGATGATAGGAGCAGCGATTGATTGTGCAGCGCATTTCCTACACAGATAGTGGTTCACCAGTTCGTCGTCGGTGGGGTGGAATCTGAACCCAGGGGGCAACACTAAATCACCCTGCATTATATTCCCCCTACCTCCTCTTTTTCCTCTTCCTTCTTGCTTAATTAGATGCTGCTGGAATCTGGATCCGCTCAAAGCTTCAACCTTCGCTCTGGAATCTCTCCCTCCCTCCCTCTCTCTCTGTTTCTCCTCCTGCTAGTTGTTGCTGATGATGATTTTTTTTCTTGTTTCGAGTTGAAACGCATGAGAGAGTCAGAAGGAGGGTCTTTTTATAGCGGTGAATGGAACACAACAGAGAGGGAGGGAGGGAGAGAGGGTGAATTTAGGCACGTGCGTGAGTGAATGCTGTGGAGGCTGTATCTGTGTGTGACTTAATTAATTGGAGTAAAACGTGGTGAAGCCGGGGTGCTGTTCCAGCTGCTTGCTCAGCCACCATTCTCGTGCTGACCGCGCGTCCACGTGGCGGTGCTTCAGTGGGAGGTCGACAAGTGTGACGGCTCCACTTTTGTGATTCTGTCACGGCTTGCGTCACCTTTCTCTGGTTTCACGTACTCTTTTTTTATTTATTTATTTTTTTGGGTTGGTGTTGTTGTCAAAATGTCGGCTCAATAGTTGTGGGGGTAATAGTTGACTGTCTCCGTTGCATGCTGGTCGTATCCATTCGATAACGAAAATTTTTGTATGATATGGAGTATTTAAATGGGTTATATTTCATTCAATAATAAAATTATATTTTAAATAAAATCATGAGTATTATTATAATTAATATTAAAATATTATTTTATTATTAAATAGAGCATAATTTATATAAATATTTTATAATTATGCAAGAATTTTTCTTCGACAACTCTAATTAAGAAAATGGTTGTGGCTTCTAACACTCCTTAACAGCTCTATGCTTTGTGCTAAAAGGAAAAAAAAAATAACTCATAATTTTTTTTTTTGTAATTTAAATTTTATGTTAAGAAAAAATCTTATCTTAATTCAAGCACAAAATATATTCCTAACCCATTATTCTTTTATTATAAAAATTATAAAAACTAAAGAATCTAACTCAAATCATAATAATGTATAACTGAAAATTCAATTAAGTGATTCATTTTCAGTGAATAAGAAGAGTCAAATTTTATTTTGAAAAAAATGAAAGACATGATTGAAAGAATAATTTTGTAAGATTTTTTTACTGGTTATATTACTAATTTTAGAAAGATTTAATGATTTTTAAATAATTATAAATGTTTAATATAAAGTAATAAATATTTTTTAATAAGGTATTTATTAAATATAAATTAATTTTATATCTTACCATTTAATCTAATTAATAATTTTTAATTACAATATGAAAATATGTGAATTATTTGTTTATATTTATAAGATAGTAAATATATATTTTTAAGTGTAGTGATCTCCTTTTGTCGCTAAGCTTTTATTAGTTTTTACTTTTTATTATATTTAATAGACTTTGAATATCTATTGTCAAAGTGTTTAAAAGTATTGGTATTAAAAAATATTATTTTTCTTAATTAATCATATAGTTTCTATTCCTACCATTATATATATATATATATATATATATATATATATATATAGAGAGAGAGAGAGAGAGAGAAGAGAGAGAGAGAGAGAGAAGGGGGTATGCATTAATAGAGGTGTAAGTGGATTGGATTAATCTAAACCAAATCAATGGAATTGATTCGGATCGGTTCGGATAATCGGCTCATTTTCAAGATAAAACCAAATCAAACCAATTATTATTCGTTAAGTTTTAGATTTATGATTTTTCAATTTGATTATCCAAATATTCAACCTGATCAACTATTTTTTATTTTAATTTCTAATATTCAAAATTTTGCACTTAAATTTTTAGTAATATAATCACTTTTTATTTTTTATTAATATTTATTTAAGAAATTTGTTTACTTACACCATTATTAAGTATATCATAAACAAATTTTACATTATTGTTAGTTATTATAAAAATAATTTTTTTAAAAAAAATATAATTCTTTATTTTTTACTTCAATCCAATAATCTAAACTAAATCAATCTAGTCTTAATTGGATTGGTTTATTTCGAATTTATTAAAAAAAATTTGAAATCCAAACCAAACCAATCCAATTAAATTTGATCAGTTTGGATTTATTTTTCACTTAAACCCGATCTAATCCAATTTGTTTACACCCCTATATAGTAATAGTATAAAAGAGTTTTACAGTCATGTTACGCAATCAATATTTGGGTTTATAAGGTTTTTAAAGTAATAGGTAGTTAAATTAAATATTTTTATTGATATGATAATATATAACTAGATGTCTATACAACAATTTTTTTTATTCTGACAATATATATAAATTAAATCTATACATATTATAAATTAAATTTTGCTATAATTTTATTTTTTGTTTAAACCATCTGTATTTAAAATTTATTAAACTCCAATTAATATAATTTGAATCGAATTGACTCACTATAAAATTAAAATTAACCACTTAACTTAATCAGGTGTTGATATTACAATAAAATATTTAACTCTTGTTATTTTTGTACCTCAAAAATTACACATATATCATCATTGGTACCCTTCATAAGGGGGGGGGAAAGACTAGGGATGTTAAAATAATCTTTCCCCACGGATACCCGCGGGTAATACCCGCAATGGGGCGGGTATGGGGGAAAGATTTTGCCCTCACGAGTAATGGGGATGGAAATTTTAAATACCTGCATGTTAAATGGGGCGGGACAGGGGCGAGGATCACTATCCCCATATCCCCGGATATCCAATATGAAATTACTATTCTACTTTTAAGTTATTAGCTTAGTTAGACTAATATTATTGTTATTTAAATTGATTGGACTAAGGTTTAAATTTAGAAATTAAATTTATTTGTACTTATTATATGTTAGATTAATGGTTAGATTACTATTATGTATTTATTTTTATTTTAAGTATTTTAAGTTGTTAGAATTTAGATTATAAAATTGTATTATTATACTTATTTTATGTTTATTTTATGTGTTTATCTTTAATTTAAGTATATTAAGTTGTTAGAATTTGAATTGTAGAATTAGATAATTATTTATATTTATTTTAAGTATTTTATGATATTAAAATTTTTATATTTAATTTAAATTTTTAATATTCTAACGGATATTCACTGATATCTACGAGTACCTGTAAATTCGCAGAAAAGCTAAAAATGAATACCCATATAAATATAAGATGAAAGACAAGGGCAAATATTTATCCACGCCTCGCCGCTTGCATGCGGGTTGAAGGCGTTGACATCCCGAATCGGAAGATAGCTTTCTTACCTTCCCCGTCCCGTGCCCCGCCCCGCCCCGCCCGTTGATACCGCTTGTCGGGAGATAGCTTTCCTACCTAAAGAACGTATAAAATTCTCTCCTGGAATGTGATAAACTCAAGCTGCAAAGGATCTTAGATTACGTCAACTTCTACGGGGCCCACGTAAGCCAACACAGCGTCATCAGCTAGCTGGGTCTGGCGTTTGATTCATCTGTAGCCCACCAACCAATTTAGCATTGCTGTCGAGTTCTTGTCTTGCAAGAAATTGAACAAAAAACCAAGGAGAAGAATAGTCTAACACCCACGTTAATTTTGTAAGCATCTCAAAACACGACAGTCATCTACTATTAGGAATGTAGGCATTAATGAATGTTCAGTTCATGGTCCTATGTGGCCTTAATTATGCGAAAAATCTACATCGCGCCCCCAATATTAGTCGTAGCCCCATTAATTTCTAATTCGGAACATTGATATCCATTTTCGCTAGTTACTTTTTCTTCTGCACTACTTAATTTTGTTGATACTGGATAAAGATGAATATTATTCTTCCCCGGATAATTTTAAACCAGTAATTATTATTCATTTTTGACTTTTTTTTTTTCATGTGGTTGATTGATCATTTCACAGTTTTTCTTCGGGAAATGTAAAATTATCCATCCAATCTGAGTCGAAATTGAAAACTCATATAAAACTATTCTTTTAGCCTCTCGTGCTTTTTAGGCGTGATGATGCCAATATTGAAATGTTGTAGCACCAACACCAAGCGCAGGCAGGTAGTCCAAAACATTGGATAAATTTTATTTTTTAATAAAAAAAGAGGACATTGGATATATAAGGATGCATTTATTTTGACTTTTAAAAAAAATTATTATAAAATTTAAATTTTATATATAATTAAAAAAATTAAAAATTAAATTTTTTAAAAATTATTCTTTTCAATTTATGTAGAAAAAATAAAAATAATTTTTTTAATATTATAATTATTTTTAAAAAATTATTCAAATACATAAAAATTAAATTTTTTAATAAAAAAATCACAACCAAACACACTCTAAATACCTCACCATCCCTTTATAAAAAGCTTTCCAATTGGTTTGGTCGGCCATTTCTTTTAATTATTTATTGCTCTCTTCACTACTAATTACGTCGACCCAGCATGTTTTATTTTATGGGTAGGTGACTGAATTATGCTTCCTTTTGACCTTCACTCGACAAGAAAAGTAACTGGAAAATGTAAAAAGATGGAGCGCGCATATGGAGAGAATATTCTTACGGTATATAATCTACAATCGGGGGTAGAAAGATGGAATTGCACATTGTAATAAGGATTGAAATCTAGCAAGCGAGTTCATGTGACGTGGTCGACGATATCTATGCCTGTGTGGATAAGGACGTTGGCATAATGTGGAAGCTACCTGGATGTTACCGAGCATGAAGATTTACATGGACACAGTAGGCCCAGTTGTTAAGGTAAGTAGGTAAGCTTTTCCATGGATTGAGATTGAGTTGAACACTTTTTTATTCTTCCTGTCAAATATTTGTCCTTTTCTTTTTAAGTTTGGCCAACTCGGATCGTAAACCCTTTTGAAATTCCTTTGACTCCTAATTTTTTTTTCGTATTCACAGCCCCGACCTGTAAGTTCTCGCATAGACCAGCCTAATATACTAATTACCCAAAGCTTTTAAAATAATAATCTAAATTTTAAATTTTAAATCACATGTCAGGGTTTATAGTTAAGTGTGAATATTCTGTACAGATAAGAATTTATCTGCCAAATTATTAAGTTGAAAATGAACTGTTCTAAATTATCAAATCCCCGTGCTAATATATCAACTTCTAAACTATTTAATCTTTTTTGTTTGTTTTCCACATGTATATTCTGCTGGAGCCAATGGTTCGAATTATGGTCGAGTACTAATTATGAAAAAAAATTTTAATTAGGATTGGAACCATGCTTTGACATATATAGAGAATCCATTTTTGTTTTTTCCTTGGACACAATTCTTGTTGATATATTTAAAATTTTCTTATCCTATCTTTTGGTAATTGGATTTTAAGTTTTTTTCATAGTATTATATGGCAGCTAGGTCTTACTTGGGCATCAAGTCTGCTATTTCAACCAATTTTGTAAAGTAGTCTGATTGTAAGTTAATTGTTTAATATGAAAATTGAAAAGTAATAAAATTTAGTGAATATAGTTACGAAACATCACTATCAGCTGTGAAATCTACTTGGGATGTAGCAACCAGCAGCAGGTCCAAGTGAAATGAACGTCTACGGCCTCTATTAAATGTGCCACTTTCTGGGAAGGTTCTGCATCCTTAATACTAGCTGCCAATCTTGACTTCAGCTTCGTGTCCCCTAGTGTATCTAGGGGACCAAACTTGCGTACTTGCCGCTAGTATAATAAATGTCTGCGTTGGCCCGTGGACTCAATTGGGCTCAGGCTCTATGGGCCTTCAACTTGGGCCTAGACTCATACTCACATTGATGAGCATTTTGTTCAGGTGCCAACCTTTCCAATAAGAAATATAGGAAAGCCTTGGTCGATGCGTGAAGCTAACTCGGACGAAATTTTCTTACTTTTGCTTGAAAATTAATTTGGCCAGATAAATTTGACGTCTATGTCACATATCATTGTATATTAATATTACTCTGAAAATGGAAGTGATTGATTTCTTCTTTTGAGAATCTGCAAGAAAAGCTGGATTGATTATCCGAATCTGATAATTGACACTTAACCATTTGTCCAATTATGCTTAAGATTATTTGGGCTTGAGTGAGGGATCACGGGTACATAACACCATAAATTTACGTTATTTTTGTACTACGTTAATGTGGAGTGACGCTTAATGTGACCCTTGCAACTCCAGGCACGGCAACATAGTAAGATAACGTGTAAAACAATAAGACTAGGCTGCCGTCTGCAGCTCACCTACAATAGTAGCAACATAAGGGACTTCGTCAGTCTCATCTTCTAATGAAAAAATGGCCAAGTTAATGGAATTACCAATATGCCCCCCTCCTTAATAACTAATATCAAGAGTTTAACAGACTTGTTAATTTGGCTCGAATTAAAATGCTTATTATAAGATAAAACTCATTTAATATATATATATATATATATATATATATTATTTACAATACTCGAATTTTAGAAATGGGCCATTTGAACCAACCAATGTGTGTTAGTAGTGTGTTTGCATTTTACATAAAGGAATTGTTGCAACTGTTCCTCGTGTCCTCCTTTGTTGTTGGCAAGTGCTGTGCACCTGAATAAGACTTGGGAATTTGGTGTGTCACATTGGAAAGAAAACTAGTGCCACCCTCACAATATTTCTGGTCACCCACTTCAATTGTGACTCTCACATGTCTCCCTATAACTAGCACACCTTTGTATTTATTGGCCAAACAAGTAATGTTCTAAAAGATTTTGTACCTGCCGCATATTTGCTATATATGTATGTACATATAGTGTGCGTGAGAGGGTCAGAGAGGAAGAGAAAAGCTTATGATGAGCTGTGACAATTGAGTTAATAATGGAGATGGAAAAATGGCTGGCTTTGGTGATGCTGGTGGCGTCATTGACATTAATGGAAGAACCTGGTGTCAAAGCAGAAGATGTCACATACGATGGAAGGTCTCTAATCATTGACGGCCAGAGAAAACTTCTCTTCTCGGGTTCAATTCATTATCCTCGCAGCACTCCTCAGGTAATCAAACTACACAAAAGGAGACAAAATGTGACCTATGTATTTCATTCAATTTCCAGCACACTACCATTGAATATCCATCTCCATCTGTTCATGGAATGACATAATCTATAGGCGCATTTCAAACCTTTTCTGCATTTATATTTCTCAAGGGGGATGAAACTTGATGTCTTCATCCATAAGCGTTCCATAAAGGCTTGGCTTCTGATAAAAGTTGGCCTCAAAGTGATGATGTCCTTTATGGATATGTTAATATGAAGCCACATTTTTGGATATTTGGTTGGGTCTGAACAATTCATAAACTAATTGACTAATTGATGTCACTTAATTAACTGTTGGCATTAGAACCCCCAGAACAGAAGTGTAGGTAGCAGCAGGTATATATTGTAATTGTGAAACAGAAGCTCATGCTTATTTTGCATTTTTCCGGGTAGGTAAGGTCGTAACTTAAAGCACCTAGTTCCGCCTTAAACTTGTGAACTATAGTTGAACTCCATTGTTTACAATTTTGACCCTCATTTTGTTATATGTAGGTAGAATATGTTTGAATCTTGGAAGAGAAAAGATAGTAAACAAATAAGAAAAAAAGTAGAAATAAAACAAAGAAAATGAGGGAATAAATTTTCATATTTAAATATTTAAAAATTTGCCAAATTTTCAATGTTATGATGATTAGTTATCCCCCCTCCATCCTTCCATCTCCTCCATGTAATCATGGCTTTTCTGTCTCACTGCCATGCTAGCTGACTCTAGTATTTAATTAATAAAATGCCCCTTTTTACAACTACCAAAGCTGTCCTGTAGCTAGCATGCAATCTCTTTTCATCCACAGAATTAATGCGTTTATAGTTGAAGTTTTTACTATTGCATCACGGGCATGAATATATGATAGAGTAAGTTCTTTCCAAAAGCTTTTTGTATTTTTTGGTTGGTTAGTCAAGTTTTATTAGGTTTGCAATTCGGGGGGTGTGAACCAATTCCAATCGTATGTTCATTGGCATGGCACACCAGAGATAAAGCGTGGCTGTATTGCCTGCATATTCTTCCGCAAACTAGCCTCAATAGAAGTTGTGATTTCAATTACAACTTAAATAAGTTTTAAAAGGTGGTACTTTAAGTACCCAATTATAAAATTTATTTATTTATTTGGAGCTGGGTCTAAGAATAATAATATTAATATAATTTAAACATCTCTAATTTACTAAAGAAAAATATACTATGAATATAAAGAGTTTTGCATTGTGATTTATGTTATATGCTACTTAACAATTGGATAACTATTTGACAATAAATTAAAATTATAATTTAAAAGCAAGTAATTAGGGAATAAGCAAGTAACCGTCCAAAAGTTGTCACGAGTAGACTTAAAGGGTTATACATCAATTAACAACAAGAGAAAGAAAAAGACAAGAGGAGGGTAGGGAATTTGACAATTAAACCGTTGTTGCAGATGTGGCCAGATTTGATAGCGAAAGCAAAACAAGGAGGATTGGACGTGATTCAGACCTATGTGTTTTGGAATCTACATGAGCCTCAACCTGGACAGGTATTTCCGATTCTCAGGTATCACATGTGTGTGTGTGTAACTTCAATTCAAGGGTTATATAGACGAAACATATTTTCATATAGAAATTTATTCAATGGAGTAATTTGTATGAAGACTTACTCTTGGCTATATGCACATATCTCTTTACATATTCTAAGTAATTAATTAGCATGTAAATACATACAACAGTATGATTTCAGCGGCAGATATGACTTGGTGAGATTCATAAAGGAAATCCAAGCACAAGGGTTGTACGTTTGCCTCAGGATTGGACCTTTCATCGAGAGTGAATGGACATACGGGTACCTTCCCTTCTTTGGGCCATACATTTTTTCTTGGCTTGGGTCAGCTTGATTTTTGGCCCATCTATAAAATACCATAGTACCCAAAACAAGTTTTTGCAGTTCAGGTCAACGAAGTTATAAAATTTGTAAGTTGATCCCAACTACTAAGCCAAAATTGGAACCTGTAACCTAACAGTTAATGCTAAACTTGTAGGGGATTCCCATTTTGGTTACACGATGTCCCTGGCATTGTCTACCGAACGGACAATGAGCCATTCAAGGTACATGCTGCATAGGGCTAAGACAACATTATATTATATATTAATGTGTTTACTTTATTCTTTTTTTTTTTCGGGTTTTCTTTAATGAATGTATATTCCAATGTTCTATGTTAGTTCTACATGCAAAATTTTACGACAAAAATCGTGAACATGATGAAAGAAGAGGGCTTATATGCTTCGCAAGGGGGCCCAATTATATTGTCACAGGTAGGTTTCGTGCCAAATGAGATGACTGATAGTCATCAAATTATTATATGTTTTAATTGAATGAATTTTCTTAGTAATTAATCATAATTATATTTGATCATGTATGTATCCGATAATATAGATTGAGAATGAATATGAAAACGTCGAAAAAGCATTTGGCGCGGCAGGATATCAGTATGTTCAGTGGGCTGCAAAAATGGCTGTGGGCCTTCAGACGGGCGTACCATGGGTTATGTGCAAGCAAAGTGATGCTCCTGATCCTGTGGTCAGTTCTCTCAACCCAAGTTGTTAGTTTATAAGATAAAAAATTCAAATACTCTGACCCAAAAAAAAAAAATTCTGATTCAATTAAGTTTTCCTTTCATGTAATTCTACACGTTTATTTTAGTCCTCAATTTTACAATTTAATCAGTTTATAATTTTACACTTATTGAATATAAAAGGATACTGGTATCTTTATAAAAAGAAGGGTACCAAAGAAAGTTCCAAATATTATATATATGATGAATTTTCCGCTAAATTATTATATTAAATGGTGACGTATCAAACACATGTTAGTACGTGCATTTCAAGTGATACAGATATAAACAAGTTTCTATTAAATATAATTGATAAATTACGGAATAAAATGTTTTAAAAAGTATGAATTAAATTAAACGCAACAAATAAATAAGACATTATTGAGAAATACTTGAGCATTTAACGCTCGAGTGTGTTGTATGTATTAAAATGAACCTTTTGAAAATAAAATAAAAAAAAAAACGTGTTGATCTCAAAAATTAAGATGTTATCTAACCGTTGAAGCAATTGAGTGTTAAAATACTCTAGTGTTCAGAAGCAAATGCCAAAGAAATTAGTTAAGAAATCTTTCTGGGTGCCATTGCCAATTGGCTAAGAAGATTTCTCAATTATTGGTCGCTTATGCTTACCTCTCTTATGAGATTTCTATTCATGCAGATCAATACATGCAACGGCATGAGATGTGGAGAAACCTTTCCCGGACCAAACTCCCCCAATAAGCCCAAGTTGTGGACTGAAAACTGGACATCTTTGTAAGTTCCTCAGTTCTCTACATAATCGTTCATTTCTTAATCAAATGTGATATATTGTTGCAGAGAGAACATTCATTGCTGTAATTGTATGATATTTTATTAATAGCCACATGATATCCTAGCAAAAACAACTGAACACCATTTTCGATTGATGTATACTCATACAAATGAATTATTTTAGGCAAATTGCAAATATATAATATTGAAAAAAAAATATTTTGCAACATCATTAACTGTTTGCCTTTTATTTTCTTTTTTCTCGCTCTTGAAGCTATCAAGTGTATGGTGGACTGCCATATATAAGGTCTGCTGAAGACATTGCATTTCACGTCACTCTTTTTATTGCAAGAAATGGAAGCTATGTCAACTATTATATGGTATTGTTACTTTTAAACTCTATTTTGATTTGACAGGGTCGACTCTCTGCATTCTGTACCTAGAACTAGAAATAACAAATTAATCAAGCTTTTTTGTTGCACATTTATACTGCAATATAAACTTTTCCTTTTTTTTTTTCTGCAAAACAGAAATTGATCAAAATGCTTTGTATAGGAAATGTCTACTAACAACTTATTAGATATTTACTGTCACAAGATTAGATAAATGAACTTAACCAATTTAGGCGTTTGCAGAATGATTTCAAAGTCTCTCAAATATGCAATATGATTCAGTAAGATGCTAAATTAGTCCGGAACCAGATTTATAACAAGATATAAAATGCAAATTTTAAATATAAAGAGTGAAGGATAGAGAAAGAAGAACAGAAAGTATAAGAGTTCACAGCTCTTAGAACAATTCTTGAGCACAAAGCACTGCACTTTTCTTTTCCTCAATTTTGGTGGTGTTATGGCTTTGTTGTTCTTGTATATATAATGCTTCTTGAAGCTCTCTTCTCTTGTCTTCATCAATGTTTTACTGTTGCCATCCTTTCTAATGTGCATTTCTCATGTCTTTTTTAAAGTATATTTGATATTATGCCACATGACTTTTCTCTCTCATGATACAAAAAGTAATTTGTCTTTTTGTGCTTTTTCTTTCTCCTTTTATCTAATTTTTTTTTTGCTTTCCACACATTTAAAGTTGTGCTGTCCTTTTTGAAACTTATGTCTTTTTTAAAGTATATTTAATATTATGTCACATGACTTTTCTCTCTCATGGTACAAAAAGTTATTTGTCTTTTTGTGCTTTTTCTTTCTCCTTTCATCTAACTTTTCTTTTTGCTTTCCACACATTTAAAGTTGTGCTGTCCTTTTTGAAACTTAAATCAAAAGTGCTTTGCAATAGTCGTTTGATGTCTATGTCAAGCTGTTCTCGGCCTTCATGCTTTGAGGTTTCAACTTCTGCTATCGGCTTGTCTAGTAATATCTTATCACAATCTACTAAATACTTGGCTGCAACCACTATCTCTTTCTTTAGCTCTTGACTTTTTCCTACTTGATACTCCACGTGATTCACAAAAGTTCTGCATACATCGTTTTTTGACAAAATCAAGCGCACACATCAAAGTCATTGTGTATTATATTTGTTATCATCACAGTTCACAAAGTTTGTCCCAAAATAATATTCTAGTTCAACATACAAATTAAGTTAAAGGTAAGATTTTCACTGGACATTTTGTGTCATTCAAAGACACCCTTTTCAACCATCTTAATTAATCTTGTGGAATATGCATCTAATTAGCGTTGTTTGCAAACTGAATTAGTACCATGGTGGAACCAATTTTGGGAGAACGGCCTCTGCTTATGTTATAACAGGCTATTATGATCAAGCTCCACTAGATGAATATGGTGAGTGTACGACACTAACTATTTTGCTACCTCAGTTAACCCCATTTGAAGCTTAAATTTTGCAAATTTTCTTGTTAGGTTTGTTCAGGCAACCCAAGTGGGGACATCTTAAGGAGTTGCATGCTGCAATAAAGTCTTGCTCTTCCACTTTATTGCAAGGAGTGCAGAGTAATTTCTCTTTAGGTCAACTGCAGGAGGTGAGTGCTATCATTTTCTTTCTCCAAAAGGTTTATTTTCACTAACTACAATCCAAATGTTCGATCGGTTTTGGTTATATTTTGATCAGGGTTATGTTTTCGAAGAAGAAAATGGAGGATGTGTTGCATTCCTCATAAACAATGATGGAGGGAATAACGTTACTGTCCAATTCCGCAACAGATCATATGAATTGCTCCCTAAGTCAATAAGTATCTTACCAGATTGTCAAAATGTGACATTCAATACTGCAAATGTAAGTTATAACTTCTTTAAATTTTTTTTTGTTTTTTGGACTGGTATAACTTCTTTAGTTTTAATTAAAGATATATACATCAAATCTGGTGATTAGCCATTTTATATATGTCTATGTATAGGTAAATACTACAAGCAACAGAAGAATCATAACTCCTAGACAAAACTTCAGCTCAGTGGATGATTGGGAGCAATTTGAAGATGTCATTCCAAACTTTGATGACACCTCTCTGAGATCAAATTCATTACTTGAACAAATGAATACAACCAAAGACAAGTCGGATTACCTTTGGTATACTGTTAGGTTAGTTATCAGGCTTCACTTCTCCCTAAAAGTATGCCAGATATATCAGTCATTCCTTACCATCTATTATATTTTTAATTATATCTCATTAGTGGTGTTCATAAAATTTGAACTTATAACTAAATTATTTAATTTTATGGCTACAGGTTTGAATATAATTTATCTTGCAGCGAGCCAACACTTCTTGTTCAGTCAGTGGCTCATGTTGCCCATGCTTTTGTGAACAACACATACTTAGGTACAAATTACACAAACACACACACACATACACACACACTATGTATATATGTGTTTGTATATGAACCTACCTTGAATATATGGTTAATTTATTACTTTATTCTAATTAAATGTGCTAGGTGCGGCACATGGAAGTCATGATGTGAAGTCATTCACCTTAGAGCTCCCGGTTACAGTAAATGAAGGGACAAACAACCTTTCTATACTCAGCGTTATGGTTGGACTACCGGTACGTTTCTAAGGAGTTGATTTTATACATATTTTCCTTTGTCTTTGAGAAAATTAAATTCTAACAATTGTGTGAGATTGTGTTAATTAAAAGGATTCAGGGGCATTTCTTGAAAGAAGATTTGCTGGCTTAACCAGCGTGGAACTTCAGTGCAGCGAGGAAGAGTCTCTTAATTTGACCAATTCTACTTGGGGATATCAGGTATTGTTTCTCTTCTAATACCCTATTGACTTCATTCTTTTGCCTGTTAAATAATTTCACACGCACATATATAGATATAACATGAAAATAATTTATTTTTTATCATTTATTTCGCGCAAAACAGGTTGGATTATTGGGAGAACAATTAGAAGTATATAACGAGCAAAATAGCATCGACGTTGAATGGAATCAACTTGAAAATATTACCGATGAGACGCTCACTTGGTACAAGGTAAAATTATGCAGCAAGTGTTGGAAAAACACGTGTGTATAAGAAAGCGGTGATAACAAAAGTTCCACATTGGATGAGTTAAGGAAGAGAGGAAGCTGGTAATAACAAAAACCTCATATTGGATGAGTTAACGAAGAGAAGAATTTATAAGGTATTAGATTGAATAATAATTTGAAAGTTAGGTTTTTGATCAAGAGTTCAATCCATAGCAAAATCCTAAAATTAGTCTAACACTCCCTAGTACCACACTCAATCTGTCATGGATGCAAATCCTGAGGACATAGGATAACTTTTTAGTCAAGAGTCTAACACCTCCTAATGCCAAGCTCTTTTTTTTGGTTTGTTGAGAGTATCCCCCTCCTTAATGCCAAACTCTAATACAATCCAAACCATTTAAGCCCAAATAATTCTGTGTCAAAATTTCCAACAGAAAGTTGTGCCTGTGATCTAAGTGACACTACTGAATAGGTAGCATACAACGTTCATTAAATAAAATGACGATTGCACAAAACTCATAATTTGTTTGTATATGAATGATGTTAAAAATCATACGAATCTCACGAGAATCTACCTCTGAAAGATTTATTTAAAAACATCTTTTATCTTCAACTAGTCATATATGGTCATGTTTATCTTGAATGGTCAATTACGAAGTCGTAACTTTTTCATAACAATAACATACCACCATTTTTGCATATAAAATTATAGTGCGACAATGACAATTTGATTTGGTAGACTACATTTGACACACCCGAAGGTGATGACCCTGTTGCATTGGACCTAAGCTCGATGGGAAAAGGTCAAGCTTGGGTAAATGGACAAAGCATTGGTCGGTATTGGATCTTATTCCATGATTCCAAAGGGAAGCCTTCGCAATCACTGTAAGCAGACGAACCCAGGCACCATTTATTTCTATGTTATTCATTACTCCATTCAGTTCACAATATCTTTTATTTTTGATTAATTTTTTTTTCAATTTATCTATTATTCTCATATTTTTATAAAAAATTTATTATATAATTTCTAATTATACTCTTTATATAATTCTAAATACAATAAATAATAAAATATTAATATAATAAATTAATTATTAAATAAAAATATTTTAATAAATAATTTTAAAATTAACCCTTAATTTTGAATTTCTTAATACCTGTACAAATGATTAGGATGATGAATTTTATCAATCAGAGGGAATATATATTATATGTTCTCGTTCAGGCTGATGCTGCATAGATAATTAAAGGAAAGAAAAGACGCTTAGCTACAATAACGAGATTCAGACACTAATTAATGTTATGCACATTATGTTTCCTCAGGTATCATGTGCCCCGGTCTTTCCTTAAAGACTCTGGAAACGTTCTGGTTTTGGTGGATGAAGGTGGTGGGAATCCCCTTGGTATATCCTTGGACACTGTTACAGTCACAGATTTACAAGAAAGCATATCTAAATTATCATTCCCTTCCTCTGCTTAATACTGGAAAGAAGAGATCAAGTAATCAACACATACGCACAGAAAATACTACATACAGCTTCTGTTTACTTTATGGGGTGGGAAATGGGAACATTTTACTTGGCTTGTAGCAAATGACAATAAATATTTGATTATTTTACAGAATAAAAAATAAAAATTTCTAGAGACCTCTGCAGATCGGGATTGATACATTGCAAGTACTCTTTGGATCTAACTAACTACATGACAAGAGACGGTTTTTTATTTAAAACAAATCTCATTTGATCTCTCATCTAAATAGAATTTGGGAATTGAGATTTTCAATCTAAAAGAGTTTTAACCAGTGTACATCTATATGTCTATTTGTCATTCCACATTTTTTATTTCCCTACTAGAAGTACGTAAAAAAATTATTGACGAAAACGTACATAAAATCCGTAGGTACTAATTTTACCAATGAAATCATCGGCGGATTTTGTCCATCGGTAACTAGTGCATCGGAAAAAAGAAAATTGAATATTACCGGCGGATGAAGGGTCTCATCAATAATATTGATAATTATACTGATAAAATGGTTCGTCGGTACTGTTAACGAGAACATTGGTAAATGGATGTCAAAAACTATCAAAAAGACATTTATATCGACGAATTACTAATAATTACCAATGGCGTATTGGTTAGTAATTTAAGTAAATAATTTTTATTTTTATTAAAGTATCGACAAAAAATTTGTCACTGATTATGAAAAATAATAATTTTCCTGTTGAATATTACTAACAAAAATTTCATCAATAAGTTAAGATTTTTGTTTTTATTTTTCAAGTTTGTATTATTAAAATTTGAAATTAGTATTTAAATATTTCAAATTATTGTTTTAATTATCCATAAATCCATACGATTAAAAATATGATAAAATATCAATTGTCAAATAAAATAAAAACTGTCAATAACAAAAGAAATAAAATAAAACTGTCAATGTATAATTCTAAAAATATAAAAAAACTTTAAAAATATGAATACTGATCATCATCAATATTCGAAATGCCCTATGAGCTCTCGGGTGTGTGGTCATGTATAGAATGCGGAGGTGGCGGAGGCTGTGCACTGGACGATGAACCATCACTTTGCACATGTTCGAAATAGATGTATATAGTTATCATCCTCTGCTCCATGGACTGCATTTGTTGCATTTACTGCTCCTTATTCTTCTCATGCTACTCATGTAGCTCCATGTACCTTCTGCTGGTCTCTTTGAGCTACCTTTACACCAACTCATTCAATGCATATACCAGATTGCAGATGTTCTCCACATCAGTCTTAGCAGACCCAGCTACTGACAAAAAGGTAGAGAATATGACTTACTATAAGTAGTCCCCATACTATAAATCCCCCCTTGTAGCGGCCGCCAACTGTTTGAGCCCATATTTCATTATCACTAACAAGTGGCCCGGTAGGAGTGTTCCCGTCCCTCTGTTGCAATCAGGTCTCGATTAGTCACTAGGTCAACTTATGCTACAATTGGAACAAATAAAACAAATTAAATTATAATAAATTAAAAGTATTGGAAACTAAAATTTTAAGTACTTACGTATATATTCTCTGATCGAGTATCAACCCATTGGAACTCTTGCTTCCGGGTGTGGGTCTCATGGAATAGCTCCTCATAAGAGTTAGCGGTTTGTTCATCATCTTCTCCTACTTTTCAAATATATTCACGTGATTGTATAATATTTAATGTAAAAATTGAATAGCTAAATGAGCGTAAAGGACTATATTTACTATCCTCAGCTGCGTGATCTCAACGTTGGTGGAGCCTCTATTGTGCATCGAGTCACCTCAGGCTGATTCTCTGCTCGTTCGGTCCTTTATCTGCTTCACCTTGTACTTGGGCAAGTCCTAGTATGCATTGAGTGCCCATAATACTTCCTCACATTCAGTCAAAACCCAATAATTAGACTTAAACCTATTTTTAGTGGTGTTTAAAGGATGGGGTTGGGCCAGGTTGAATCAAACCTAGACCTAACCCGATTTTTGGACTGAGTTATTTTTTTAAGCCCGAACCCGACCGATAATGACCTGATTAGAGATCGGGTCATACCGGGTCAACTCAAATTTTAAATAACATATAAAGATTTGAATATTATACATAATAAAATCATAAAAATTTAAAAGTAAGAAATAAAATTTAAAAGATATTATATAATACATATTTTAAAACAAACTATATCAATATAAAAATAGCATCAAGTTATACAAAATATACTAATTAAAGTATAAAATCTTATAATTTATCATTAAGTATTTTAAAAAATATAATTTATGAAGAATTATTTAACTTCGGGTCAGGTTGAGCCAACCCGACGTATAACCCAAATCTAGTCCGAAAAATGCATCGGTTCAAATTTTAAAACCCGAACTTGGCCCCATAAGTTTTGGGCCAGGATGGGTTATCAGGCCGGGACGAATTATCAGGCCGAGTCGGGTCTTGAACACCCTTACCTGGTGTTGTACATGTGATATCTAATGAACTCAATGTCTAAAAATCTCCTACTTTTATATTTATGTCAAGGACACCTAATTGCCCTTCACGTGTAAACTGCTCTGTTTGAATACAGGCCATTATAAATTCTTTAACTCTTCATAAAATTCTAGCTTAATCCCCCTGACCTAAGTGCAATCTATCGTCTATTCATGCTCCATTTGGAAAAAAATTGTATCTCAACAATATCACACATCTACAGAATAGTATAATCACACGTCAATAAAAAAAATTGGGCGAAGTCTCCTAGCAAATTAGGAGTCCCTACTAATTATTTATACAATAATTTTTTAGTCCACATTAATATTTTAGTCAACATTTACAATATTTATTTAATTGAAGCAATATTGTAAATGTTAGAAAAAATTTAGGTAGAATCTCTCATTAAATTAGAAGCCTCACAAAAATTAATTTAGCAATTCAACATAAATAACAATTATTTATTACATAATAATAATTATTTAATTGAAAAAAATTCTAAATGATAAAAAATATTTAGGCAAAATCTTCCCTTAATTTAGGAGCCTCCAAAAAAATTATTTCACTAATCAAACATAAATAACAAACACATGCAGTCATACAAATTAATCAATTAATCCTAAAAATTATTCTAGAACGCTTCCCCTTACTTCACATCATTCAATTACATAGTACTACAATACATAATTCAAACAATGGAAAAGAACTTTAAGTCTTCCCCAATTATGCAATCTCATTCTCCTTTTTTCATCATGTAACTCTATCTTAGAAAGTTTAAGTCTCTAATATTTCAAAATACATGGAGTTTATCATAAGGGTACAAAGTACCTACCCAATACCCAAAATGCTCCAATCACTGAATGCACTAGAATGGAAGCACTCTAAGTGATGCAAAACGTGATCTTTAATAATCAAAACGACAAATTAAGCTAGTTACCTAACTTAGAAACTAAAAACTTTGAGCAAAAAAATGCATAAAAAAAGAGGCTAAATAAAAAAATTAAACTGATTAAAATACTCATTAATATACCATAAACATAATGGCAATCTTTGGCAGCAAAATAGAAGATCCAGTGGTGGTGATATGACCAATGGTCATGTGGGGAGAGGGGGTAAAGAGAGAACATTCAAATGACCAAGAAGAAGAAGGGGGCTCATGTTGTAACATTCGGTATTAATATTATCGACGAATTTTCTATTAGTAATGAATTAATAAAACGATTCATTTCATTAATTCCATTTTATTGACTGATTTTTCGTTAATAATAAGGTAATGAAATGAATCATTTTATGAATCAACCATTATCGATGGATTTGCCGTTAGTAGTATGGAAATCGAAGAGTCTCATGTGGTTAGCTCAAAATTTCAAATACTGATGGAAAATCCATCGATAATATTTAAGAAAAAATAAAAATAAAATAAAATAATAAAATAATTACTAATCGGTACTTTTTCGGTAAAGGAAGCAAATTGATTTATTTACCAATGGATGTTCTATAGATAACATTTTTATTTTTAAAAAATTATAAGATAAATAAATAATTCAATATCTATAGACTTTTCATCGGTAAATTTTTAATTTACTGACAGGATGTTCATTAGTAGAATTTTAGATTTAAAAAATAAAATTAAATTAAAATGCAAACGCTTGCTGACACCAAACTGTGGTGCTATTAGGTGCGAATATTTGTCGATGTCTTTACAATGGATTCTGCGTCCATTAGTAAAATACCACGTCAATTTTTTTTTTTTTTTGAGTTTTACCAATGGCATATCTGTCAATATTTCTGACAGATTTTTTCCATTGGTAACTTTCATCAGTTATTTGTTATTTTCTAGTAGTGTTTATTATTACTCTTGTAATTATTAATTTATCTAAAAATAAATAAAATATAATTTATGTAATGAAAAATAAAATTTTATAAATTATTAAATTTTAAATTTTTATTTTGTGCATATATTTGTGTGTATATTTGCTAATAACAAAAAGAAAATTTAATCTTAAATTTGAAGTAATATAGTTTCTAAATAATAATGGATAAACCAACGAGTGTTAGGTGCAGTGGTAAGTAAATTAAACTTTCAGAGAGAGGACATCAATTCCAATCCTAGAGAGGGCAATTGTTTGAAGGATATCTTAATCACAATTAAATCCTAATAATTTAGATTGCTTTTGGTATTTAATAATTCTATAAGAATAAATTTGTAAACATGCTACTTTGTCTTTTTGTAACTACGTACACATATTTTTCATAATGATAATTTCTTTTATAATGATCCATCGTTTCATCTCATTATTTTATCTCAAAATTTTATGTTCATTTTAGTCTCTTAACTCGTCACTATTAAGTAAAATTAATTAGGAGACTAAAATGAAAAAAAAATTAATAATTAGAGGACCAAACAAATAAAAAATTAGTTAAGAAACTAAAATAAAATACAAAAAAAAAAGTTAAAGTGTCAACAGGTCGATTTTATCTTTTAAAAAAGTAATTTTAATCACACATTATCAAATATTTACACATAAATATATAAATTATAAAATTTAAGTAATTCATCTTTATCACATATATTATGCATTATTCACTTTGAATAAACTATTTATTATAGAATAATACAAAAAATATACATTAACCTCCACATATTGCATATCAAACCACTGATAATAATAATACTGCAATTCGTCTATTATTTAAAAATATTAACTCATATTATATATATAAGACTAGAAATTTATTTTGAGAATAAAAAACCTATGTCGGTGAAGTGGTGATCTAAATCTCACTGTTTTATCTACGAAACTCACTGCCACCGCCTCGCGCAACTTATAAATGGGTCTCACCTTAGAGTAAAGTGTAATACATTTTTCACTCACACTTGCTCGAATTTTGGTCTCCTGCATATTGAGACCAACGCCTCTCAAAAGAGGTAAAATAGTGATGTGATTCGTTTGTAGTCTTTAACGCTCTACTGATGCGATTTTTTGAGATCAACATCAAAAATTGCTCCAAAATTCAGGGAAAAGGTAAAACAATGATGTGATTAATTTGTTGGTCTTTCACGTTTTGGTCATGGGGGAGAAATCAGTATCAAAAATTGCTCCAAGATTCAAGAGAAGGCCACAAGAGATCTTGTGTTTTTTCAGAGATCGCAACAGAGGAAACGGCATGAAAGCGAATGACCAATTCGGACTGAAGAGTGGGCGCACAAATTCATCACAAGAAGTAAATCTTCATAGGTTAGACATGAAAAATTCACTAATCCCGCATTTCTTATGCGTGATAGAAGAACAAATTTATTGAATCTCATTTGATCTCCCAATCTAAATAGAACTGGGAAGTGAAATTTTCAATCAGAAAGAATTTTGTTTAAAATTAATTAATTTGATAGAATTCATTCAAGACTCAAAAGAATACAAATCGATGTTGATATGAACAGTATAGTTTATGATATCCTCGAAGCTTGCATAAGCATGAACTTTAATTATGTTAGGATACTGTAGAAAGAATACTACTACGTACGTATATTTATATACACATCATTTGTACTTGTATATATAACTTATATTATATAATAATAATTGACCCACGCATGTAAGAATTGTGTCCCATATAATAGTTTAATAATTATTATATAAATGTGAAATTCATTAATTGGATTATTGAAGAGGCATCTTTATGAATAGTTATATTGAAGAGTTATCATTATGAATGGTCATACCTATTCAATGTAAACGCATGACTATTCAATATGTAAAGACATGACTATTGGAACGTAAAGACATGACTATTGGAGGTGTCTGATGGAAGCACCTTTTCATTGTCTATATAAACCAAGGATGTGGTCCTCTCTCAATCATCAATAAGAGCACATTGTCTCTATCACTATTGTGCCATTAAGAAAGAGGTTAAGAGAGAGAAATCATTATCCTCCATATTGTGTTTGCTTAAAGACTATCTTCTTCATTCAAGCCCAATGGAGAACGGCACGCTTTCTTATCTAAACTATGTGAAATACATGAAGTTCTAGATCTTGAATTTAATGTATTCATGATAATCTATTTATGCATAAATAGTTTATTGCTTACATGTGGTATTAGAGCAGTAGGTTTAAGAACTCATGTATTTTCCTTTGAAGATAAATATTGATGAATATTTGCTTTATTCTTAATTCCGTGTTCTATATTTATATTGGCCTATTTCTTCATCATCTTCATTTATATCCAAAAATGGCTGGTAATTAGTGATGTCATTCAAACCATGATTCCTCGCTGATGCCATACTTGTTTGTTAGGCGTAGTCAATTTTGTTTTTGCAATGCTTGTTTGAAGTTCATCCAAATTTATGTCTTCCACGAATGTGCCATTAACTCTTAACTCCTTTTCAAGTAAAAGCATTTTTTTTTTTGTTTTGTTGATTACCGAAGCTTATCTCAAATGAAGTAAAGCATTTGTTTTTCACAAATGCCGTTTTTGAATGGGAAATTAAGTTGTTTTTATGTGCATGACAATTACCAAAGCCTAATCAGGTAAATTTGTGTTACATGACATATTACTGTTTTGTTTTGCCTGAAAAACTTTAAATGTTTGGAATTACAAATGCTGTTCCCAAACTGATGTAAGGCCTGCGTTCATTCCACATGAAGAACGTAACAGTTTTAAAAAACTATTTTGCAATAAACAATTTTCTACGAATAGGCATCTATTCATATAATAACCGTTCTTGAATTTCTAATCGAAACCATTCTCAGCGGTTTGGAATTTCTAATTGAAACCATTCTTAGCGATTTGGAATGTTAACGTCACTTTCCTTTTCAGTGGCTATTCATTCTTTTTTTTTTATATAATAATAATATCATTGTTATCCTAATTTTATTTGTTAATTGTTTCCATGAACCGAATGAAGGTGACGTTCATTCTATTTAAATATATGTATATGTATAAATTGTTAATTATCATTTATTCATTTATTCATTATGTTTATGAATAAATAAATTAAAGATGTATGTTTTCAATATATTAATATATATATTTTATGTTAAATATTTACTGCAAACATTTGATTATATTGTAGTAATATTTATGTTTGTAGTTTATCTTAAATGTTTGTTTACAACTTAAAATTTTATATGATGTATGATTTGTTAGTCACCAAAGTGGCCAAATCTTAAAGAAGATAAATTTTAAATTGTAAAAGTATTTTCAATTACCTATAGATTTTGATGCTTGTAAATGACATTATATTATGTGGGTAAATTGAAGTTCATTGTTATAGGACAATTCCGTGATAACCCAAAGGTTGATTATTTGTTCTTATAATTAGTGAACATAATTGCTAGTAATTGATATGTCTAGTAGTTTTATTCTGCATATCCAAAGATAGCAAATAATTCCAATTAGCATACCTCAATAACTAGATTAATGTATTATATTAGCATCATTATGTTTGCATGTCTTAGGATCACCCAAAGGTGAACTTTGATATGTGTTTAATAATTGTCTCCATTATTTGAATCTGATTTTTATGTGATAAACTTTATGTCTCAAAGCATTAAGTTATGATTGATTCTTATTTGTAGTACCTATTCCTTCACTTCATTCGCATGCTTCCTCTGTTCCTTTGTTCAATGGAATGAATTTTTCTGATTGGTGGGAACAAGTCCACTTTCACTTAGGTGTTTTGGATCTTGATTTAGCCCTTCAAGAAGAGAAACTCATTGTTATTACGGATGAAAGCAGTGTTGAACAAAAGTCATTATATAAGAAATGGGAAAGGTCAAACAGATTAAGTTTGATGTTCATGCGAATGACGGTTGCAGACAACATTAAGTCTACCCTTTCCAAAACGGAGAGTGCTAAGGAATTTATGAAATTTGTGAAAGAACGTTCACAAACTGCTGACAAGTCACTTGCTGGTACATTAATGAGTCAACTGACCACCATGAAATTTGATGGTTCACGTACCATGCATGCACATGTTCTTGAA
The DNA here is from genome assembly GCA_031439595.1 of Pterocarpus santalinus. Lineage (NCBI taxonomy): Eukaryota > Viridiplantae > Streptophyta > Magnoliopsida > Fabales > Fabaceae > Pterocarpus > Pterocarpus santalinus. The sequence continues at coordinate 20,448,757 of CM062529.1, forward strand.
ATGACAAATTTAGCAGCAAAATTAAAGTCATTGGGGATGTCTGTGGATGAGTACTTTTTGGTGCAATTCATACTCAATTCCTTGCCTTCGGAACAATATGGGCCATTTCAAATGAATTATAACACTATTAAGGACAAATGGAGTGTTAATGAATTGGCCAGTATGCTTGTTCAAGAAGAGACAAGATTAAAGAGTCAACAGTCTCATTCAGTTCATCTTGTAAGACATCAAGAAGCTGGAAGTAGTTTTAAGAGGAAACCAGGGAAAGGCAAGAAGAAAGGTTTACATAACCTGAATGAATCTTCTCAAATCCACAAGAAGGAATATAAGAAAGATAAGTGTCATTTTTGCCATAAAATAGGACACTATCAGAAAGATTGCCCAAAACGTAAAGCATGGTTCGAAAAGAAAGGTAAGCCTAGTGCTTTTGTATGTTTCGAATCAAATTTTACTGAAGTTCCTTATAATACTTGGTGGATTGATTCTGGTTCCACAACTCATATTTCCAATACAATGCAGGGATTCCTTTCGATCCAAACCATAAAGCCAAGTGAGAAATTTGTGTACATGGGAGACAGAACCAAGGCTCCAGTTGAAGGAATTGGCACTTATCGTTTGTCATTAGATACTGGACATTATTTGGATCTATTTCAAACCCTTTATGTACCCACATTCTCTCGCAATTTAGTTTCTTTATCGAAGCTAGATAAAGCGGGATTCTCTTTTAAGTTTGGTTCTGAATCTTTTACTTTATTGAAGAATAATAATATTATTGGTTCTGGAATCTTATGTGATGGTCTTTACAAGTTTAAACTTGATAATTATTTTATTGAGACCTTAATGACCCTGCATCATAATATTGGCACTAAACGTAGTTTAGTTGATGAACATTCTGCTTATTTGTGGCATAAACGATTGGGTCATATATCCAAAGAAAGAATGCAAAGATTAGTAAAGAATGAGATCATTCCAAATTTGGATTTTACTGATCTTGGAGTGTGCATTGATTGTATTAAAGGAAAACAAACAAAACACACTAGGAAAGGAGCCACAAGAAGTACGCAGCTTCTTGAAATTATACATACTGATATATGTGGTCCTTTTGATATTCCATCTTTTGGTGGAGAAAAATATTTTATCACCTTTATTGATGATTTTTCACGTTTCGGTCATGTTTATTTATTACATGAGAAATCTCAATCTGTGAATGCCCTTGAGGTATATATTAATGAGGTTGAGAGACAACTAGAAAAGAAGGTGAAAATCATTAGATCAGATAGAGGTGGTGAATATTATGGAAAGTATAATGAGTCAGGACAAAATCCTGGTCCATTCGCTAAATTCCTTGAAAAGCATGGCATTTGTGCTCAATACACAATGCCACGTACACCAGAACAAAATGGTGTAGCAGAAAGGCGTAATCGTACTTTAATGGAAATGGTTAGGAGTATGTTAAGTCATTCTTCTTTACCCATTTCTTTGTGAATGTATGCATTGAAAACTGCTATGTATTTGTTAAATAGGGTTCCTAGTAAAGCAGTTCCAAAAACTCCTTTTGAGTTATGGACTGGAAGGAAACCTAGTTTAAAACACTTACATGTTTGGGGTTGCCCAGCGGAAGTAAGAATTCACAATCCACATGAAACAAAATTGGACTTTAGAACAACCAGTGGTTTTTTCATTGGAAATCCAGAAAAGTCCAAGGGGTATAGATTTTATTGTCCTAATCATAGTACAAGAATTGTTGAAGCTGGAAATGCTAGATTCATTGAAAATGGTGAAACTAGTGGGAGTAAAGAATTGCGTAATGTTAGCATTCAAGAAGCTAGGGCTGAGATTCCTTTGCCCATGACTTCTAAAGTTGTTGTTCCTGCAGTAACTGTACAACATAATAATGGCCAAGAACAACATATTAATGATCAAATACTCCATTACGAAGATGTCAATAATGACCCTATAGTAGATGAGCCACAATTAAGAAGATCTCAAAGGGAAAGAAAATCAGCTATCCCTAATGATTATATGGTTTATTTACAAGAGTCAGAAGTTGACTTAGGAATAAATGATGATCCAGGTTCATTTTCTCAAGCCGTTGAATGTGATGATTCTGATAAGTGGATCAATGCAATAAAAGATGAGTTGAAATCTATGGATGATAACCAAGTTTGGGATCTTGTCGAATTGCCTAAAGATTGCAAAAAGGTTGGGTGTAAATGGGTCTTTAAAACAAAACGAGACTCAAATGGCAATGTCGAAAGATATAAGGCTAGGCTTGTTGCAAAAGGTTTCACTCAAAAGAATGGTATTGATTATAGAGAGACATTTTCACCAGTGTCTAAAAAAGACTCACTTAGAATCATTATGGCTTTAGTGGCTCATTATGATTTAGAGTTACATCAAATGGATGTTAAAACTGCTTTTCTTAATGGGAATTTAGAAGAAGAAGTATATATGGATCAGCCTGAAGGCTTTTCAGTTAAAGGCAAGGAACACATGATGTGTAAACTTACAAGGTCAATATATGGACTTAAACAAGCTTCCCGCCAATGGTATCTTAAGTTCAATGATACCATAACCTCTTTTGGTTTTAAGGAAAATGCTGTTGATCGGTGTATATATATGAAGATCAGTGGGAGCAAATTTATTTTTCTAGTCTTATATGTTGATGATATTTTGCTTGCTACTAATGACCTTGGTTTGTTACATGAAACCAAGAAATTTCTCTCTAGAAACTTTGAAATGAAAGATCTAGGAGAGGCAACCTATGTGATTGGAATAGAAATATTTCGTGATAGGTCACAAGGATTGTTAGGGTTGTCTCAGAAAGCCTATATTAATAAAGTTCTAGAAAGATTTAAGATAGACAAATGTTCAGCAGGAATAGTTCCAATTCAGAAGGGGGATAAATTTAGTCTTATGCAATGTCCAAAGAATGAATTGGAACGAGAACAAATGAAAAATATTCCTTATGCATCTATTATTGGGAGCTTAATGTATGCACAAACTTGTACCAGGCCGGACATTAGTTTTGCTGTTAGTATGCTAGGCAAGTATCAAAGTAATCCTGGATTAGATCATTGGAAGGCTGCAAAGAAAGTTCTCAGATATTTGCAAGGAACAAAAGACTACATGCTCACTTATAGCAAGTCTGATAATCTAGAGATATTTGGGTATTCAGATTCAGATTTTGCCGGATGTGTTGACTCAAGGAAATCCACATTTGGTTATTTGTTCCTTTTTGCTGGAGGGGCAATTTCATGGAAAAGTGCAAAGCAGTCTGTCATTGCTGCATCCACCATGGAGGCTGAATTTGTGGCATGCTTTGAGGCCACTATTCAAGGATTATGGCTACGGAACTTTATTTCAGGACTTGGGGTTGTCGATAGTATAGCCAAGCCGCTGAAAATTTATTGTGACAATTCCGCAGCAGTCTTCTTCTCTAAAAATGACAAGTATTCTAAGGGTGCTAAGCATATGGAGATCAAATACTTTGTCGTTAAAGAAGAAGTTCAGAAACAAAGAGTGTCAATAGAACATATTAGCACAAACCTTATGGTTGTAGATCCATTAACAAAAGGACTGTCGCCCAAGACATTTTATGAGCATGTTGAGAGAATGGGCATTATTGGACATCATTGATAATATTGTATTATAATTGTTTTGACTTGTTTGACACTCTGAGCTCAATAATAAAGTTTGTTTCTGATATTTATTTCCTGTTTCTAATTAGTATACATTAATGGATTAGAGTAATGACAACAGGAATAATGGTCTTTTAATAAAGGCATTAAAGTTGGACCATACTCTTCATTATGGGTCATGTTGAGTAAGAAGGTTAGTGTTGTAGTACGTGGAAGGGACTATGTCGAGAAAATAGTGACATACAATCGCCATGACTCGCATTAATTTTCTACTTAGTCATGATATTATGTTCTAGCCAATATAATGAGAATTTAACATTATCTTAATTTGCGCATTATGTATCTTATTAAACTATAAAGTATTGTTATATGGGACAAGTGGGAGAATGTAAGAATTGTGTCCCATATAATAGTTTAATAATTATTATATAAATGTGAAATTCATTAATTAGATTATTGAAGAGGCATCTTTATGAATAGTTATATTGAAGAGTCATCATTATGAATGGTCATACCTATTCAATGTAAAGGCATGACTATTCAATATGTAAAGACATGACTATTGGAACGTAAAGACATGACTGTTGAAGGTGTCTGATGGAAGCACCTTTTCATTGTCTATATAAACCAAGAATGTGGTCCTCTCTCAATCATCAATAAGAGCACATTGTCTCCATCACTATTGTGCCATTAAGAAAGAGGTTAAGAGAGAGAAATCATTATCCTCCATATTGTGTTTGCTTAAAGACTATCTTCTTCATTCAAGCCCAATGGAGAACGGTACGCTTTCTTATCTAAACTATGTGAAATACATGAAGTTCTAGATCTTGAATTTAATGTATTCATGATAATCTATTTATGCATAAATAGTTTATTGCTTACAACGCACACCTAATATAGAACTTAGAAGAGGGTCTACCCTTTCAACTAGAAGAAGAACGTGCGTGCTGTCGAAGTTGTCAAAACATTGGTCAGGTTGTTGAATAACAGAGATTAGAGATATGCTGGATCCATGATAAATTAATGAGGCACATTGTTTTCATGCGGACACCAGTCAATTGAGACTTAGAAATTTGATCCCAATCAGATTTGGTGCACTAATATATCTTAGTAAAAGTAATAATTTATTATGAAACTATCTAAAATTCATCTCGATCAAATAAGGTGTATCACATATCTTTATTTAACCATATTTATAAAGTGTGGCTAAATATATCAAAAGCATGGTTGAATATGCTAATGTATTTAATCACATGTTGGATGCATTTAGCCACACTTCAAAAGTATAATCAAATAAAAATATATAGTGCATCATACACTATAATATCCTCCATTTATTATAATCTATCATAGCAAAGGGTTGTTTAAAATGCATCTTGCTCAAATAAAGTATATTACACACTTTTATTTAACCACACTTTTGAAACGTGACTAAATATATTTAAAGTGTTACTAAATGTATTTAACTATATTTGGAGAAGTGTGGCTAAATATATTCAGCCAAACTTTGAATACATTCAGCCACACTTTAAAGAGTGATTGAAAAAAAGCACATGGTGCACTTTACTTGATAGAGTGTATCATAGCATCCTCCCAAAGCAAAATATTAATGTTGAGATTTGAGGGTGTTGTGTCGGCCCTTGGTGGCTTGGGCGTTGGGAGTAGATGTGAATACGTTTTCAGAGGCAGAAAGCGGGGCAAAGCCAAGGGTTGAAGTCGTTGATACAACTCTTCGACAAGCCTACCCATCATCAAAGCAAGTCTATGCAAGAAGGCCAAGGTCCTGTCCTTCGAATCTATCCAAATTCAAAGAGTTGGGCTACATAAAAGATCCTATTCTGAAAGAAATAGACGCATTTTCATTCAGGCAACAAGCAAAGCCCCATCGATATGTCTTTCTTTGATGGTTCATGTAGGCTTGGGTCTTTCATTCGTAGGGGCACCTCAGGCCAATGCGTATAAGTCAGTAATCGTCGTTGATTTTCAAAATAAAAAATAATAGTAAAATATAATGTCGGTCCATGTAAATTTGTGTTATAAATCCAAATATGTATATTCATTACACACAGAATTCTAATTCATGGATCTTAAATCAGCTGGAGAATTGTATATCTGTTAGATAGAGTCTAATTTGTGTCACCCTTTCTCCCGGCACTTCTCATGCTCCACTTTTATAAATCGTTGGATTTGATTTAATAAAATTTAATGGCTAAAATCAAGTGGCTGTGTATATGGACTTTCAATGACATAACGCATAAAAGTGTTATTCCTCTACCCTCCCCATTGGCTTCCACAAACTCCTCACTATTTTTCTCTTAATCTACACCACCATTGCTACCACATTGGAAGTAAAAAGGTTGCAATCTACACAGCTAAAAATCATTTAAGCTAGTTTTTAGCTTAAAAGAATCCAAATCTGGCTTTTAGCATGCAACATAGCCTCACACACAGGTCACTAATAAATTAAATTGGCACCAAAGCTATCAAAATTCAAACAATGGTTGTAGGTGGAATCCAATTTCGTGAAATAACGGTACTACTTTTACTTTAACTATGTGACAACAAAGTCAAACAAAATCGAATTTTGATACCCAAGAACAAAAGCAATAACCACATTCAAATATTATTCCAAATTAAAAATTTCATTAACAACCATCAACGACATATCTACAATCTTCCAAAAAAAATAAAAATCTATACCTAATAAAACCTTAATTCAATGAAGAACAAATTAAAATTGCAGAAAGCCCTAAATTAGAGAAAGAAAAGGTTAAACTAAAATCAAGAATTGGTGAATTTGGTGATGGCCTTGGTGCCCGCGGAGACGATGTACTTGGCGAGCTCACTGGGGAGGACGAGTTGCCCAATAGTTTGGATCTCGCGAGATGTGATGGCGGGCTTCTTGTTGTATCAAGCGAATCCACCATCCCTTCTCAGGTGAGCTTCTTGAAAATGTCGTTGTGAAGTTGTTCATGGTTCCTATGGCCTTCTCGAGATCCTAGTGTCAAGCGGAGGGAAGGGATGGTGGAGGGGGCGAACTGAGAGACTTAACGAAGACAAATAGAGGGCCTGGGCAAATGCGAACCAAAGTGGCGTCATGGGCGACGGCACAGGTTGCATCCCCGTGGTCGGTCGTCGTCAAGTTGAGTGCACAAGGGAGAAGACACAGTACGGTGGTGTAACGATGGTGGAGGCGGATGAGACGAGGCAGAGAAGAAGGATGAGGGTAGAGAAATAACACTTCCATGCTTTATATCATTTAGAGTCCATGTATATACCCATTTGATTTTAGCCATTAGATTTTATTAAATCAAATCCAACGATTTATAAAAGTAGAGCATGAAAAGTGGTGGAAGATAAGGTGGCACAAATTAGACTCCACCTATCTGTTAACATCACATCCATATGTACCTCCTCGTTTTGGCATATCAGTATATCCTTCTTCGTTTGCAATAATTTTGACATTCTTATGTATTTTTGTGCCAAAGGAGTTATGCGATGTTACTTTTAAACTTTTGCTAGTGTTAAATAGTGTTTACACATTTTTTAAAAGTGTTTATTAAAAATAATTAAAGTTTATTTTTATTAATACTGAGTTGGGTTGAACGAATTCTAAACAAATAGATACTATGGAGCATTTATACACTTTGTATAAATTTGTCATTATGCATTTTCTCATATAGATTAGTGTTTATATATTTTCTCACATCATGTATAAATGAAAAATTATAAGCATATAAAAGTAAAGAGAGATTAACTAAATTGAGGTGATAAGAATTATATAAAATAATGTGTGTGTGCTATATGTATATAGTATTATTATATGCTTATGGACTTGCTGATAGCTGATAAACCCAACTAGCGAAGCTCGTTTTTTCGATTAATAGATAAGACATTTACGTTATAAAATCTCGTAGGGGATAAATTGAACTCTAAATTTTTTTAATGTTGACTAAACTACTTATTTGATTCTCTAAATATATATGTGGCAACAATTTAGTCTTTAAAAGACTTATTGTATCAAATGAGTTTTTCAAAAACTTTTAATATCAAATTAATTCTTTAAAGATTTTAAGTAATATTAAATTAATTCTATTATAACAAAAAATAATATGATACATAGATATTATAATAATAGTTAGGATGTGAGAGTTGAGGATATAACTAACTTGATGTCACTTAACATTTTTGGATAACTTTTTTGATATTATAAGTCTTTATAAAACTAAATTTGTATCTCATATATCTTTAAAAACTCAAATTGATAGTTTAGGCTTTAATGTTGTATTACCCTACTAAAAACTGCGGAGTTGGCTTCTCATCTCCTTTTATTCTCTAAAAATTATTATAAACTGTTTACTTTATTTATCATTTTAGCCATATCTACAAAAATTAAAGAATTCAAAATTAAGATATAATTATTAAAGTACATTTATTTAATTTTCAATATCTAATTAATTGATCAGATAATCTCGTACTATATTTCTCAATTAATAATACACATAGAATTATATACAGGATAAAATAAAATAATTAATAATAAATATTTTATTAATATGTAAAAATAACATATAAAATAAACTAAAAATATCTTTTAAAGTGGCAAATAAAGTAGATAAGAGATAGTAATAATTAAACTAATAATTAATCATAATGATTAAAGTTACATCAATAATCCATAAATTTAATACACCCATTTTAATTACAACTACAATTAACTACACCAAAAATTTCTCGTTTGTCTGAAATAGCTCTCCTCCCCGTTGTTAGCTGTATGCAAACTGGCAATATCTGTCTGGTCCGGGACAGTGGTGTCCAGTTTCGGTGACCCAAATAGCAACAAACCACGTACGTAATGTATAATTAATTACATTAACACATGCTCTGTTTCTCACTAATTACACTAACCGCTCCCACTTGCTTAAGCCTACCTTAGCTTCCTGCTTCCTTCTTCCAAGGTCCTATTAAAGACCCTGCAACCGTAGATAGCTTTTGCACATCGCAAACTCAGAGAGAAAGGCGCACACACACACAGCAAAATATGAAGCTGTGTTTCCTTTTCTTGTTGTTTTCTTCATTCACATTGGCATTTGCTGCCAATGTCAGCTACGATGGTCGCTCCCTCATCATTGATGGCCAGAGGAAGCTCCTTATCTCTGCTTCCATTCACTACCCTCGAAGTGTTCCTGCGGTGAGACGTCATCAACAACTCTGTTAAACATCCCAACTTGTAAAGTTTGTAACTTTGCTTCTGATTTCATCGTAAAACTGGGGAAAAGGATAAGACAAAGAAGGAATTGGAATTTTTTTTTTTGTAATTAAAAAAATGTTTTTTCAGTCAAAGTCACGCTGTTCATTGAAATAAGCTTTGTGGGTCTTTGAGATATCTAATATCTTGTAGTAGTTACTAGTTTTGTTTATTTGCTGGATATCCTCTCCTACTGTTCGCTTGGTGAGAATTTGGAGGGAACAACAGTGTAATGCAGCTTTTGAAGTATGTTTATATGTCAGTTTATGCACATTTGGTGTTTATTGATCTGTAGTTGAATTCTGGTTATTATTATGGATGAGCATTTTGGATCCTTGCTCCCAACAAGTAGTGTTTTTTTTTTTTCCCCTTTTCTTTTGTTTTTGGGATTGTGATGAGTAATTCATCTGTGTGTGACATGTTGTGTGTGTGGCAGATGTGGCCGAGTCTTGTTCAAACAGCTAAGGAAGGAGGCGTAGATGTGATAGAAACCTATGTTTTCTGGAATGGCCATGAGCTTTCTCCAGGCAATGTGAGTAAGATGAAGTAATTTAGATGCAGTACTTGTTAGCTGCAACATATTCCTAGTCCTAGAGCTTATATTGAGGTAAAAATTTTAAGACTTTCTTTTCTCCCACTTATGATGAAATGTTAGTATTACTTTGGAGGGCGATTCGATCTAGTCAAGTTTGTGAAGATTGTCCAGCAGGCTGGAATGTACTTGATTCTTCGAATAGGCCCATTTGTTGCTGCAGAATGGAATTATGGGTATGTAACGATTATCTTTGCTGTGACTTTTGTTTTGGAGAGGTAGTATAAAAAACAGAACTAAACATAACTGTTTCTTACAGTGGTGTACCAGTATGGTTGCATTATATTCCAGGCACGGTATTTCGGACATACAATCAGCCTTTTATGGTATGTGAGGAGGAGGACTTTGAATTGTAACTCAAATACTGTCTTCATTTATTTAATTGCAGCAAAAGGGATCTCTCTAACTTAGTTGACTATTTCTTGGGGTTCAGTCTCATATGCAGAACTTTACAACATATATAGTGAACCTTATGAAACAAGAGAAGCTATTTGCCTCACAAGGGGGTCCCATCATCTTATCCCAGGCAAGTATAGCCATAAACATTTCAATTTGTTCTCGGTGGTTTGCCTGTATCTTGGGGTGGCCCTAAAGGTTGCAGAGGGTTTTCAGATGGATTTGCACATGAAACTGCTATGTTTTGGTAGCTTTCCATCAATATGCTTGTCTACTTTGTCCTTTGAACATATGCGATCCAATGACTTCATTTAGACTCTTCACAATATTGCAGATAGAAAATGAATATGGATACTATGAAAGTTTCTATAAAGAGGATGGTAAGAAATATGCCATGTGGGCTGCAAAGATGGCTGTTTCTCAGAATACAGGTGTCCCTTGGATAATGTGCCAACAATGGGATGCTCCAGATCCTGTGGTAAGACTATAAATTCTTAAGAATTGTTAATATTGTAAACTAAAATAAGATCAACTTGGATTCATGCTTCTTACAAGATGTTGTCAAAAATTGCCAATCATAAGTAGGAAATGTCAATACATTATCTTGAATCAGTACATGTGGCTTTGTGATTCATCTTGCTTGTGCTTCAAAATTCTTAATTCTTTATATTTATATGAATACATGTCTTCTTTTCTTTTAAATTTTTATACAGCTGGTCACATTTAAGCGATAAGCTGACTATCCATGATTTATTTGCAGATAGATACTTGTAACTCGTTCTACTGTGACCAATTTAAACCTACTTCTCCAAATAGGCCCAAAATTTGGACTGAGAACTGGCCTGGATGGTATGTTGGATTAAGTTTTAACCTTTGCTTCCTGTAGTCTGTTATTCATATTTTGCATAGAGAAGTGCATTTTACCATGTGATAATGTGTCTGTCGCAAACTATTGTATGGTGACTGTCAGCTGATAATTAATTTATTTGTTGAGCATAATTCGGAAGTGCTCTTTATTCTTATTGACAATTATGTATCAAGTAAAACTGAAAATTAGTACAGCTACTAAAATAGTTTTATTATTACAAAATGTTTTAGTGTATTATCATTCAAAGAATAGTTCATGGATTTTAAATTATCTGCTTCTGCAAAAGGCAAGAAGATACACTAAATGCATCTGCTAGACTTAGAACTAGGTAAATAATAATCATGTTCAATTGTTGACTATTTTGCCCTTTGCATTTGTTTAGAACCAAAATGTGAGGATGTTTTTCCTTTAGCCTTCTTTTTTCCCCATGTTAGAGGAGTTAAACTTGCTTTTGATCTTGCAATAGGGAAAGTATTTCATGTTTAATGATCTTGCAATAGGGAAAGTATTTCATGTTCAATGATCTTCTGTGTTGGGTTTTCTACTATTTTAAGGTTTAAAACTTTTGGGGGCAGAGATCCTCACAGGCCACCTGAAGATGTTGCATTTTCTGTTGCTCGTTTCTTCCAAAAAGGTGGAAGTGTGCAGAATTACTACATGGTATAGATGATTTTTTTTTTCTTTTTAAATATTTTTTAGTACCAACAATCATAAAAAAATTTTAAAATTAAACTTATTATGATTGTCAGTACTAAACATTTTATTTATTGGGAGAAACCATTAAAAAGATCTTCATATAAACGATATGCCATATAGTTTATTTTTCCTCTGATCTTGACCTTTGTCTCATCCATGTGGGGTGGGCTAGTATCATGGGGGAACAAATTTTGGGCGTACAGCAGGTGGTCCATTCATTACTACAAGTTATGACTACGATGCCCCAGTAGATGAGTATGGTAAGCCATCCATAGTTCTTGGGTGCATTTGTTTATGTTTTTTTTTTCTCTTAAGAAAAGTACCTCCTTTTTGAATAAAAAGTACTTTTGAAGTTTGTGCACCTTGTTTGGATAAGCTTCTCAAAAAAGGTAGAATCAGAAAATAATAAGTTTGTAGTCCCTTTTTTTAGAAGCAGATAAAGAGCTGCTTCTGGGTTTTTATCTTAGAATTACTTTGTTTCTAAGTTTATCCAAATGCACATAGTTTATGCTTAAGCCTCGTTAAAAAGATGTCCTTGATATAATTTTACTGATTAATATGATTTATCATATAATCACAGGGTTGCCTAGATTTCCCAAATGGGGACATCTTAAAGAGCTTCACAGAGGTATCAAGTTATGTGAGCATGTTTTGCTTCATGGTACATCGGTTAATATCTCCCTTGGTCCTTCTGTGGAGGTATTTCCCTTCCTTTAAACATTTGACTTCCATGGTATGGAGACTCTATGACCAAATTAGTCGTAGCACCAAATTAATGGAGTTTTTATTTTGGTAATTTATTATATTTTATGTTTTGGTAGAACAATCTAGTTTGGCTTAAACAATTCCACATTTGATCAGCTGACCACCTTGTCACTATAACGGGAGGATAACTGTTCTTTCTAACCACAGTCACAGGAGGGTAGTGCAGGGATTGTGACACAACTGTTTTTCATTGCCTGAGGTGTTGATATCTTGTGAAGGAGAAGCAGTTTTACACTTAATTGTAGTTTCAGAGCGAATGATCAATAATGAAGGTGAAAAGAAAGGAGAAACTATAAAGGATCTATATCATGGCTGATAATAAACTTATATATATTTGTAGTAACCTGAAAGGCCAGAGACCTAAAAGGTTTAGAAGGCATATTTTGGTGGGGTGGTAGGAGATCTAACCCTGCCCATTCTTTTCTTTGTCTTCATTTCCTTTTCAAGTTGATCAGTGAAGTTTTATTCTGCGAATGGTCAACCTCGTTAAGCAAATTTTGTAGGACTTTGTTATTTAAATTACCATGTGTTCAGCCTGAAAGTGCTCATGGGACACTTAATAATATAATCATCTGGAATTATAAGCCAGTATGTGGTAACCACTGTATTGCAGGCCGATGTCTATACTGACTCATCAGGAGCATGTGCTGCCTTTATTGCTAATGTTGATGATAAAAATGATAGGACAGTGGAATTTCGGAATGCATCATATCACCTGCCAGCATGGTCAGTTAGCATCCTTCCTGATTGCAAGAATGTAGTGTTCAACACAGCAAAGGTATGTTGTTACTGTTAAGGAATTCCACTGACATATTTCCTTAACAATGTAACCTTGTTTTGTATAAGGATTCACAAAAGCTTACATCAAGGGCTCAGTTCAAGTTTGAAGCATTGCTCAAAATTTCAGTGGTGTTGAATATTACATAGGAACTCAGTTCTGAAGTGTCCTTAAAAGTAGAAAATTTTGAAGTTCATGGACAATAACAGAATTTGGCATGCATCTAGACAAATTCATATCAATCCTAAGATTATCTTCCTAAAAATCTTGGTGTGTGATGTATGGAAGTGGCAACCCCATAAAACTGAAATTGATACTCACAGTATGGCCAAAATCACTGTCATAATGACAACTTTTTTCTACAATGGAAAGTTATCATCTTAATTAATTTCCTTGTTTCTGTTCACAGTAATAATAATTAATTTACTTATAAAGGAATAAATTAAATGTAAAAGATATGACTGTATTAATCTTTTTATGGACTTCTTTTTCTGGTCCTTACACTTAGCCATGAAATCTTCAACAGGTTGCTTCCCAGACAAATATAGTTTCAATGATTACTGAGAATTTGCAGCAATCAGATAAAGGTACAACAGCTTTCAAATGGGATGTATTCAAGGAGAACACAGGGATCTGGGGGGCGGCAGACTTTGTCAAAAATGGATTTGTCGACCTCATAAATACCACCAAAGATACCACTGACTACCTGTGGCACACAACAAGGTTTGTCTTAGTATAAAAAACTATTAAGCGCACATATCAATCAATTTAAATGAAAATAGTTTGAAACATATGCCTTTGCATAATATTGTACAGGTGTCATGTTTTTCCTTTACTTTGATAAGTAGTTTCTATAAAAGTGTAGATGTATATAGAGTTGTGCATAATTTATTTACCATATAAAAGATTACTAAACATGTTTTATGTGGACCAAATGTGATGAAGTTGATTTTATAATTATTAAATGTTTTATAACATTTTCTGGTTTTGCTTCCTTTTTGTGGCAACTAGAATTAGACCTACGCGATATGCGGGAAAACAAAGTTACCAAAGTAAATATATTGTTTTCTGTTAAAAAAGAGAGATATGTGATATTATTTAATCTACTATAGATATAAATTAGTAGATGCTATGTCAATATTGTAAAGCCTAATAATCATCTAATAGAAGGAAAATGTTATTTATTTATTAAAAAGTGATAGGATAGTAATATAGGTAAAATAAAGATATATGGGGCCATTTTGAATATATTGAAATCATATAAATATATGATATTCAAATAAGTTTTCTCCTTTTAACTCCATGTTTGTGTTTACTCTTGTTGGTACTCGCCTCCTTTTTGCACTTGTATCACCTATTTTAGTTGAACTGGTTGGAGGTTATATTTGTTTGGATCCGCTTCTCCTTATGTTTCTAAATAAGATTGACTTTTCATTTGATAATGATGATCCTTTATTTCCATTAATGCCTTTTTTCTTTCTTCATAAATGTCCTCTTGATAGACTTGTTGTTGCTAATTATGCATGCATTGTTAAAAATAAAAAATTAATGTGTTATCTTATATTTGTGTTTATGACCCATAATTACATACACAATTAGTTATGTTTGAGAATACTAACTTAAATTAGCAAATTGATATCTATATAGAAAGAGAAATGTTAGTGCTAATAGAAATTTTAATTTGAAAATGTTAGTTTTTTAACAATATAAAATTTTCTTAATGGTAAACTAAAAATGTAACATATTGAAATTGCAAAGAAATTGATGTTCCAGTTTAATTTTTGTGGAACTTTTTCTATGAAATATAGAGGTTTAATGTAGAATAGTTAGAAAATGACATGATATCTGAGTTGGATGCATGTTGATTTCTGTGACCATTTGGTGTAGCCAATAGACAATAAGTGGTAATTATTTCTAATGAATTTTCAGTTTTATTTTATTGTTAAATTGGTTTTAATAGAATAAATGGTGTTTCTATTGTCTTAATGTTGATAGTTTAATATCTCTTATCATAACTAAGGTGTAAATCTCCCATTAATTTATATTAATGACTGAGAGTTTAGTCACTTCATAATAGTTTTTGTCATTAAACCCAATATTACAATTTGCAGAGTCTTGGATGGTTAATCCATATCAAGTATGTAAATAGAATTATTCAACTAAAATTATGGTACCATGTTTGATGTGACAGTTAGGTTAAGTTAGAGAATGCCAAGAAGCTGATGTGGCAAGGTTATAGACCATGTAAGGTGACAGTGCCTTATTGTGTCACAACCTTGGTCTCAGCTTATAATAGATAGATAGATAGATAATAGATGTTGGAGAGTTTTCTGTTTCAATATATGTTCATATAATCTGTAGGATGCTTTTTCTTTTTTCTTTTTTTTTTTCGAGGGACTGTAGGATTTTCATGTTGAATAACCAGAGAATGTATGTAAATTCTACTCTTCTTTCAGTCTGAAAATCTGTCCATATTTTCTACATAATATTTGCTCTCTTCTTTCATGAATGATTTTCCCCCTTCCTTTGGGTGGTTTTGGGGTGAAGGAAAATGTATGGTGCAGTCAACACATGCTCAGATTCCAATTGGAAAAAAAAAAAAAAAACTGGATAGTGCACAACATATACAATTTACACAGAATGCTATAATCAAATAGTTAG
This sequence comes from Pterocarpus santalinus, assembly GCA_031439595.1. Taxonomy (NCBI): domain Eukaryota; kingdom Viridiplantae; phylum Streptophyta; class Magnoliopsida; order Fabales; family Fabaceae; genus Pterocarpus; species Pterocarpus santalinus. The sequence goes on from CM062529.1 coordinate 20,464,402, forward strand.
CTAGCTAAGAGACTCAAAGAGGTAGCTTTCAATGAATTTTAGTATTCCTAGCAGTTAAAAGCTGTCAGTCCTCCATTCTCACTTCTTGTCAGTCCACTAGCTGCCACAATTGCTGACTGCACGAAACAAATCTAGATGCCAGTGACTTAAGCGTTAGTCACTGAACATAGTCTCAGTGGTGAGGTCACTGAACATAATCGATGAATATCACCACTGAGACATTCAGTGTGCTATAAGCATTAGGATTCTTATATATTTTATGAATCTGATTTTGTGCTCTTCTAAAGCCTAGGTGGGTTGCCCTGTTTTATGGTATTGGCTATATCATGCATGCTGCTTCTTTTCATAATAAATTATATATAATGTAACGGATATAGACATGTATAATAAATTGAAGTGTATTTGTAAAGTAGTTGTGATGTCCATTAAAGCTAATTTTTCTGTTTATGGCAGTATATTAGTTGGTGAAAATGAAGAGTTCTTAAAGAAGGGAAGCAAACCAGTTCTTGTAATAGAATCCAAGGGTCATGCTCTCCATGCTTTTGTGAATCAGGAATATCAAGGTTATCCTCTGATCGATAGTAATCACATTGCTTAATCAATTATCATCATGTGATCATATGAAATTTGAGAATTGTAGATCATAATAAAATTCAGCATATGTCACTAGGTTTCATATCTTCTTTCTGCATTCATATTATCATTCGCTTGCAAATTAAGTGTTATGATGTTATTTCTTAAGAGTGAATTACATAGACATCCCAAAGTAAAATGAAATTACAGGGATTTCTCTTTTATTCCCCCCCCCCCCCAAAAATTATATTAAATATCACTTATTTTAAGTTTGCACATAAATGGAATCTCATGTGTTAAATTTTAAAAAAGGATGCAATATGAAGTTTTAGGAACAAGTAAGGAGGCCTGCATATTTTGTCAAACCTTAGGGGGATCGATGTGATCTGGACACGGGCTACTTCCTTGGCCTAATTTAAAGTTGATTTTATTGTTATGAACCACCAGTTCGAAGACACGTGTCTTATGTTTACTTTATATGAACGTCCTTTCCCTTTGCTGCCATATAACATGTCTTGTATTGAACTATCTATTGCACAAAGAAAAAGCAGACATTATAATACTGACGGAATGACAAGACATACTTATCATGTGAAACGATAATCATGTCTTCATTTATCAGAGTGAACAGGTAATTCAAGCCTTTGTTTCTCATTTGTATTAAGTGGAGAAAAATTCATTATTGAAAAGAAAACGGAAGATAGGAAGGAAGAAAGGAAAGAAAAGAAACAAAATAAAGGCCAAAAAAAAAAGTTTGCCTTTCTTGCTTTTAACATGTTGCTGTCTCTTGGATACTTGGAAGATAACACTTCAGTAATCTACCAACAAAAAAAAAGAAAAAAAAAGAAAAAAGAGAGAGAGAGAGAGAGAGAGAGAAGTTTTCATGCACTTTTTCCTTTTAATCCAGTCAGTCACTTCAAAGTATGAATATCTGTGACTTGCCTGGTATGCCATTTGATTTCAAGTATTTTATTGTTATATGCATTCATTTTTTGTTGAATACTGAAACCTAAATTATGTATGTGGACTCATGAAACTATTGATTTGCCACATATTTTGTGTGTATTGTCATAAATTAGGATCAACACAAGCTCTTACGAATGATATTTTCCCTCTCTTTATTTCTCATAATTTAAACCTTTTTCTTTCAGGTACTGGAACTGGAAATGGTACACATTCGCCATTCACTTTTAAGAATCCTATCCCTCTGAGGGCAGGAAAGAATGAAATTGCTTTATTGTGCTTGACCGTTGGCTTACAAGTGAGTGACTTGCTTCATGTAGATTTAGAATGTTCATTTTTCTTTCTGTGCTCCAAGTCAAGTATATGTTATTTTCCCCATTATGCATGGAATTCAGGGTTAAAAAAAAAAATGTCTGTAGAAATCGAAAAAAAATTCAGTTGAGACTAATACTTAATTTAAATTTATGCTCATGATTTTAAAGTTTTTCCCTAGATAGATACAGATACCTACCTGTGGGACATCAGTTAGAGATTGTAGGATGACTTGTCGTGGGGTGTCTCTTTTTCTCATCCCCTTTAAATGACATGAACTCTCATTATGATTTTCTTACTTTGTTTAGACTGCTGGACCATTTTATGACTTCATAGGAGCAGGATTGACAAGTGTAAAGATTAAGGGATTCAACAATGGGACAGTAGAATTGTCTTCTTATGCCTGGACTTACAAGGTACTTTTTTCTTTTGCATTATCTGATTATCATTTGAAATGGATATGTATAGCAGCTCCTGCTACCTTGAGAATGTTGCTCAATCTTTTATGGACACATGAGGATAATATTAATCATGAGAATTTTTATTAGCCTTTATCCTTTGATCTCCTCTATTTATTGCTTTCTCAGATTGGAGTGCAAGGAGAGCACCTCAAGATATACCAGGGAGATGGGTTGAATAATGTGAACTGGACATCTACTTCAGAACCACCAAAAGGCCAGCCATTGACATGGTACAAGGTAATGGCCTTCCTTGTTTTTTGGCCTCACTCATTGAAGTTATCAATATATCTTTCATTTAGTATTGTGTTTTTTGGTGAAGTTTCTTAAAATAAAACACTTGGCCATGCAGACTGTTGTGGATGTTCCACCTGGGGACGAGCCAATTGGATTGGATATGTTGCATATGGGAAAAGGTCTAGCCTGGTTAAATGGCGAAGAAATTGGAAGATATTGGCCTAGGAACAGTGAGTTCACAGAAAAAGACTGTGTTCAAGAATGTGACTACAGAGGCAAATTCAATCCTGACAAATGTGACACTGGTTGTGGAAAACCTACACAGAAATGGTAAAACTATATGCATTCATGATTTAAGTGAAATTGGTAAATTTAAATTCACTCTCTTTTCCTTTTATTATGTAGAAAAAAATTTGCCTTAGATTTGTTAACTAAAAGTGGAAGGGAGAGTTTTGTGCCAAACTTCATTAGTATTAGACATAGGCCAAGAAACTATTAACATAAGATTTTACGTGCAAATTGATTCAATTGATCGTGCAGGTTAGATCCTTGACAGATTCTTTATTATATGAAAAAAATTGGAAAGTACTGTTCATAAATAGCAGACAGAAATAGCATATCTGAAAAATTAGTATGTTCTGTATGTGTTTCTTAGGTTTTTAAGTAGCTGTCCTCGAATTCTAAAGTCAATTAGAATCCATACTACACCTGTACAATTTGGATAGACCTAGTTTCCTTTGTAGTTCTTTCTACATCGTAGCTCATGTGATACAAAGCATTCTACATTCGTCATAATTATAAACAACAAACAATTTATTCGATAAGTCACCGAGCTATATACTATTATTCTTGTTTTAAAAGACATTCTGTATCTCCTACTGATCAGGTATCATGTTCCACGGTCTTGGTTCAAGCCATCTGGAAATATTCTAGTTATTTTCGAGGAGAAAGGTGGAGATCCAACACAAGTTAAGTTCCTAACACGTAGAGTATCTGGAGTATGTGCTCATGTTGCTGAGGATTACCCCTCTGTTGGACTTGATTCTCAGGGTGAAGATAAAATAGAGAATAACACTCCTTTTGCTCATTTAACGTGCCCCAGCAACACAATTATATCTGCTGTAAAATTTGCTAGCTTTGGTACCCCTACTGGAACATGCGGATCTTACCTTCAGGGAAATTGCCATGATCCCAATACTAGCACAGTTGTTGAAAAGGTATGTATTTTGGCAATTTATTTTGTTTTGACAAAATACCCATTTTGGTCCTTAACAAAAATTTCGAGGTACAAATTAGTCCCTCAGAATTTGAAAATCGACGGATAGTCCCTCGCTATTTAAAAAGGGGGATATATTAGTTCCTCTGTACATATTTGTACAAACAAAAATGCTTAAAATTTCTGTACGGAAGAATTAATATATCCCCTTTTTTAATGATGAGGGACTATTTGTGGATTTCCAAATCTTGAGAGACTAATTTGTCCCCCAAAATTTTCATCAGAGATCAAAATAGGTATTTTGTCTTTTGTTTTGCATTTCAGTTATTCTCTCCACATGTCTAGTGAGATTTTCATTGTCAAAATTGGTTAAACAACTAAGGAAAGCCTTGGTTCTTATGAGTTTGTGATTGACTGTACTAGTAATCATGTTAGTTTTGCTATGAGTGCATTATAACGACGCCAAACCACCTTATCATAAATATTAGAAAAATAATGGATTATTATTGATCAACATGGCGATCCCTTGTTTCTTGCTTTTTGATATTTAAAGCAAAAATTCAGCTTATGCAGGCCACCCTCTGGTATCTGTACCTTGTTCTTCTCCACGAAAATTCGTCACGGAATTTTCCAATCTCTTGTCTTTTTATTCAAAGGATTATAATGTGGATCTTTATGTGGTTCATTGTTGTTGTAGGCATGCTTAAACAAAAACGATTGCATCATAAAGTTAACTGAGGAGAATTTCAAAACCAACTTTTGTCCTGGTTTATCAAGGAAACTTGCAGTGGAAGCGGTCTGTAGCTGATAGTAGTGCTATCAATTCCTGGAGAGTTAACTGGAACATTGCATTACACCATTTTTTACCAGCTTGGCTGCATCAAAGAAGCAGAAGCAATTTTGCTTCTATTAAAATATAAGCTAGTTCTAATGTATGATTTATGGCAGGGAAATCTGCTGTAATGTGCTATCAATTAATTATTTGAGTTTCCACACGTGGGCGTGTAAGCCATTCAGAATCAATGCATTTTCTTAGCATGAGGCTCTGAAACGGCACATTAGTTGTAACATTTTGATTCATTAGTAATGTGGGAGGTCAGTCCTTTAGATTTTGATTCATGTTATGTGCTACATTGTAAGCAAGCTGGGTAAAATATTTACAAGTACTATACAAAATATATCACAGGTGAAATCAGCCCAGTTGTTTCTTTGCATTTGAAATGATTTGATAGAATGGTATCATGGGAGTGAGACCAAGTGTAAGCTAAAATCTAAAATGTGGTTCCATTACAACTTCAGAAAGATAATTCATTAAAATATTATCATTAATCAAAACAATTCATGATCAATTCTACTAAAATATCAGCTCATAGATATTGGCCAATATTAATGTTTGTTATGGTTTCCACTGACTTCTAAAGGCCCATAAAGCACTTCCTAGGAGTGGTTTTAATAGCTTACCCTTAAATAATTGGTATGTATAAAGGCGAAAATGAATATGTTAGTTGGCATACGAATTATGTGAATATTAATCGACAGCTGCAGGAATCTCCTAATGAGTTTGTGTAGTTACCCTATACTGATGAATCGATTCACTGGTTTCAATTGTTAGATTTTGATTTGACATATAATCAGCGAGGGACACGACAATTTTAAGAATTCGGGGCAAAGATGATCCACAAGTATAGAAACAAGTTTCAAATGATTATATATACAGACCAAAAAATATGTGAACGCAGACAGGAGAAGCATTTTGTGCTCTGTTTTTATTGATTCCTTTATAAAATCTTGAAAACATATTAAAATTAAGGTGGTATTCTCATAATTAAAATTGAAAATAAAGATGAAAACAAAAAATATTCTCTGAAATAAAACAAACCCTAAATTTTTTATTTGGTTCTGTTAGAAGAATTTACACTAAACAAACATTAAGTTATCACAATGGAGAAAACACTAAGCGATAACATTGGAAGAAAGGTGGTTGCTGCTGCGGATCAATTACTATCTTTTTTAGTGTTATGATACAAAGTTTTGTAACCGATGTAAATGGAGTCTAATAGAGATGGTAAATGGGTCAAGCCACTTTGATCCATCCTATTCAGGTCCCATGGGTTAGCTTAGAAATAGGATAAACCAAGTTGACTTTGTTATTTGAAAATGGGTTGAAGTGAACCCACTAAAAAGTAAAAAATAAATAAGTTAACAAGTTGGTGGACCAATCTACCTAAAAATGAAGAAAAATAGTGATTAAGTGGGTTAATCTATTAACCAGCTAATTGGCCTAACTTAAAAATAAATGAAAAAAAAGAGTTAAATAAGTCAACCAGTTGAATATATCAAAATAAATATATAAATAATCTGACAAATCAACTTGCCTCATATTGCCATAACCCGCAAATTATGTGGGGCAAATTTAAGTAACATGCTTAAAAAAATGAGTTACAAAATAGAACTCAACCACTATTTTTAATGGGTTAAACAGATTGAGCCGTGAAGTTCCACAACCTCTTTAACGATCCCTAGAGTCAAATTATATGGTTTTATTCATAATCCGGCAATTATAAAGTTATATGGTTTTCTTGCCTCTTCTTCTGAATAGCATCTCTAAATTGAAACAATACCGTCAAGTAGTTTTTTGTTTTTCATTGAGGGAGTGGTCAAGAGATGTCTCTCTCTATTCTCTGACCTGTTAGCTCTTCTTTAGCTAAGAACTTCTAAAATAGTCCTCTCTTTGGTTTGTGTAACTTTGTATGGATTCTAATTTCTCTTAAACCCTAGCCTATTTTTGATCAATCACTTTGCATGGTAAAACTGCACGAGTATTTTCACGGAATCAATTGAGACATGGCAGTGGTCTAATATTGTTCCTCTTTAGTTCTATTGTTTTAGATTCTCATAATTGATCTATATGTTCATAACATTTTAAACATATTTTTTCATTTAACACTTTTTTTTTAAATCAAATATTAAAAATCAACAATGCTATAAAGTCAGATAATTAACCAGATTTTTTTTAAAAAAAATCATGGTGATTATTAAATAAAATATAATAGTAGGACTTACTTATTCATTCAAAAATTATTAATCATGTTAATTCATTCTTTTTTTAGGTACATCAGTAGCAATGAGATACAAACCCCCTGACTTTATAAATATCATTTGAATCTCTTATTACTACACCACTTCTAGTGGCTTCATGCCAATTCATTCTAATACTTATATTTCGGACAAAACATTCTGATTCTTTAACATTTTTAAGAATCATTGGAACACTTGTTTAGAATGATAAGTATTACTCTCGTTTGTTGTAAAATTTAAATGTCTTTTAACTAACCTTCCTAATTATTAAACGAGAAAAGTATTGAATATTTTAATACTTCAAAGAATACATATAAATGTATTTACTTATTTTTCTTTTGATACTAACTATTTTGAGAATCATTAGCAGAATATTTTTGGTAGATATAGAATTACTTTTAAAGAATAATTCTAAATCCTTATAAGTTATAACTAATTTTCCAAAAATCTTTCTAATTATTAAATAAGGGGATATTACATATTTTTTATGTTACTAAGTTTTTTTTATATGATAAATTTTTTGTCTTTTTTATTTTTTTAGATGTGATGTTACTAAGTTATTAAATATTGTTTGCTATTACTATTTTATATGAATTTAACTAATTAGTATTTTAATGGTATTCCTGTAATAATAAAATATATTAACTAAAAAATAAAGGTAGTTAAAGATTTATTTTTATTTAATATTTTTAAATCGTTATAAAAAAGTGCTGAATGACATGGATGGAAGTCCGCGATCATTTCATGAATTCAAATCACCGTTGGAATACATTTTTCCCCCATTCTTTATGATTTTAATTGATCACAAAAGTAAAATAGTTACGCGGTAACTACACCAAGTAATTGGTAGATGGTTTCGTGAATTTTCTTCGAGGACTGTACAACATCGTTAAAGGGTAACCTTAGTCCCGACCACGAATGATGTGACGTAGGATTTACCGTAGTGTTAACCAAATATCTCCAAACCCCCGTATTTTTCCCAACACTAAGGATAACTAAATAAAGAGAGATAAGTGAAATTATAGATGAAGATAAAGAACCGGAGGAAAAAAAGAAAACTCATTGTTACATTAATCCTTTATTTCTTTGTTGGTATTATGTATGTTTCTTTATTCTAAATGAAAGGCAAAATATAATTTGCTTTTGTGCATAAAACAAGTAGTTTTAGAAAATTTTTTTACTCTACATTATTAAATGTATATTACTTTAATTATGTGGTCAATGTTTGTCTCGAACTTAATAAAGTAAAAAATCTTATTTAATCTAATATATTCAAGTAAAATTTATTAAATAAATAAATAAATAATTAACGTAGCATTCATTTATAATGTTATGCTAATAGTTTATTAATTTAATACACTTAAATTAATTACTATTATATTAAATACACCAAGAATGGAAAAAAATGCTAGATAAGTGTTTTTCACTTTTTTGGATATGTTATCTTTTATATACATTTATGTAACAAAATCAAAATATAAATGTATAACAAATGAAATAAATTTAATAGTAATTAAATTATAACATATGTATAAATATAAGATAATATAAGTAGTACCATGCTTAACATTATTATAAAAAATTCATGTTAGAAATATGTTGCTTATCTCTGTCCTAGTCAGTTTCCAGTTTTGGTGACCACAATGGCAACAAAACACGCATGTGTGACACTGAATAATGAATTGTGGTCACCAAAACACGCATGTGTGACACTGAATAATGAATTACACTAACACGCATGCGCTTTAGCTAGCTTTGCTTTTCTTATTCCGCTCCTATAAAAGACCCTGCAAATATACATAGCTTCGCTTTTCCATGTCTCAAAATGAAGCTGTGTTTCAATGTTGTCTTGTTCTTCTTATTCCTATCTGCTTCATTCACGTTGGCCTTGGGTGCCAATGTCACCTATGATGCTCGCTCCCTCATCATTGATGGCCAAAGGAAGCTTCTTATCTCTGCTTCCATTCATTACCCTCGAAGTGTTCCTGCGGTGAGTGACACAACATGAACAAAGGAAAATGAACAAAAGCATCATTATCTCAATTTTTTTTTATTATTTTTAAATTTGTTTAAATGTTTAGAAGATATAGATTTTGTGTTATTTTTTATAAACTAAACTTTTAGCTCGAAGTGAAGTCTCACCTGAGGTCTGTTTTCATTTTTAAAAAAGATTGAATCTCACTACATGTAATTATATAAGAGAAAAAAATAATTTTTAAATCAAATACGTGTCTACGTGTATGTCCGACACTTGTCATGCGAAAATCATGTCAGATAGGGCTTGACATGTAGACATGACACTAAAATGTGTCCATACCTTAGGTCTCTTTTGTTTGATTCTAATTTTTGGAATATAAAAGAAAGTTCTTGGACTAGTTACTTGTTTTGTTTATTTGCTGATTTGTTGGATGATACACTCTCCTATTGTTTGCTTCATGAAATTTTGAGGAAACTATTACAAAATGCAGCTTTTGAAGTATGTTTCTGTGTCATTTTCTGCGCACTTGTATGTTACGTACTCTCTCCAGATTATTAGTGTCTGCTTGTTGAATTTCAAAATGCTCAGTCTTAGTTGATCATTTCGGATCCCTATTCCTAACAACTAGTGTGGTTTCTTTTTTTTGTTTTTTTTTTTTTTTCCTTTTATGTTTTGGATTTTGATAACTAATAAGTGATAATTAATGTGTTTGTGTGATACGTTGTTATGTGGTAGATGTGGCCAGGACTTGTTCAAGCAGCTAAGGAAGGAGGAGCTGATGTGATCGAAACCTATGTTTTTTGGAATGGCCATGAACTTTCTCCAGGCAAAGTGAGCAACATTAAGTAGTTTAGATGCAGTACTTGTTAGCTTAACGTGCTCCAAATCCAAGAGCTTATAGTGTGAGATGACTTCTTTTCCTTCTACTATTTATACATGATGAAATGTTAGTATTACTTTGGAGGACGGTTCAATCTTGTCAAGTTTGTGAAGATTGTCCAGAGGGCTGGAATGTATCTGATTCTTCGAATAGGCCCACATGTTGCTGCAGAATGGAATTTTGGGTATGTAATTATTGCCTTTGCTATGATATTTGTTATAGGAAAACCAGTAGTAGGTAGGCTGTAGGTGTATTTTTTATAATTAATACGATAATATTGATTTTTATTGAATTAAAATTCATAATTAAGACAAATGAGTTACCTCTCAAATGATACTTTTCCTAATCCTTGTGCCAAAGAGTCATTAGTGTTGGGTCGAAATTCAATTTCTACATCCCTTAGCTCTATTAGGTGCTCTTTAAAACCCAAAAAAAAAAAAAAATATGCTTAACTAAAAATTTGCGTATAGATAAACACTTACATAATATTAATTAAGTATTGTTGAATTTATTATATAACAAACCATATTAAGCATTTACATATCATTAACCAGTAGAGTAATCGTGTGAAAAATAAGTGTGGGAGGTACATTTTTGTTCATAATTCTTAACCATAGCTGTATGTTACAGTGGTGTACCACTGTGGTTGCATTTTATTCCAGGCACCGTATTCCGGACTTACAATGAGCCTTTTATGGTATGTCAGGAGGACTTTGAATTGTAATTCATACTAAGATTCAGTTATTCAATTACCATCTTCATTTATTTAATTGTAGCACTAACTTAGTTAGCTATTGGGGTCTCAGTATCATATGCAGAACTTTACTACGTATACAGTGAACCGTATGAAACGAGAGAAGCTTTTTGCCTCACAAGGGGGTCCCATCATCTTATCCCAGGCAAGTATAGATATACTTTGGTAGCTTTTTTTTTTTCAATATGCTTGTCTCTAAACATATATGATCCAATAATTCTAGCATCTTCAAAATATTTCAGATAGCAAATGAATATGGACTCTACGAAAGATTTTACAGAGAGGGAGGTAAGAAATATGCGATGTGGGCTGCAAAAATGGCAGTTTCTCAAAACACAGGTGTTCCTTGGATAATGTGCCAACAATGGGATGCTCCAGATCCTGTGGTAAGATTATAATTAACTGGGGGTTGTTATTAATATTGTAAACTCAAATTGAATTAACTTAGATTCGTAACGTGCTATTCACAAGAATATATTGAAAATTGCCAATCATAATTAGATGATAACTTGACAATTCATGATTCTTTTGCAGATTGATACTTGTAACTCATTCTACTGTGACCAATTTACACCTACGTCTCCAAATAGGCCCAAAATTTGGACTGAGAACTGGCCTGGATGGCAAGGTGGATTCACCTTTTAACCTTTGCTTCCTGAAGTCCATTGTTCATTTTTTTCGTCAAAAAGTCTACGGAGAATGCTGAAAGGTACAAAATGGTTTTCGCGATACAACATATGAAGGTTAATCAGGAATATTATAGTTTTATGTTTTGTTTTTTAATTAATTTTTTCTCTCATCATCTAACCATATAACCGCCATGTAACCCGCTTGTGATTGGTTATTAGCCTTGTCGTAGCACTTGCACTAATTAACTTTCATGCTAAGTAGCACTACTGGAAGTTTATTTTACAAGCTCATAATAATGTAGCTGTTCTGAGACTAATGCCTGGTGACTCTATGCCAATAATTATAACAATTTTTTTTTTCCATGGAGGCTCTGCTAATAATTAGAAAAATAGTATAGACCCTTAAACATTTTTCATTTTGTTAACAATTATGATAAATTTTTTAGATGATTAGTCCCTTGATAATTTTTTATCCAATTGTCCAATTGTTGATAAGTCAATAATGGAATTGTGACGTAATTAAGATTGAAACTGTTTACTGAATTAAATGTTTACTGAATTATTTTTAAATTTTACTTATATTTTCATTCCATATAAAGATAAAATAAAATATAATTTTAATATATTATTATTATGAACTTTTTTTATATAAATATTTAATTATATATTACTATAAAAATATTTAATTCTTATGCCAACTAGCACAGCTTAAAAAATGTAAGGCTGTGCTAATTTAATCAAAGGTTTTGGATTTGAACTTTGAATATCCAATTATATTAAAATTTAAAAAGCAAAATTTTACCACCTAAGTAAATACTAATAAAATGTTGATTTGAATGAAAGGAATGTTAAATATGTAATTATGAATACTTAAAAGTTTAATCTCTCACCTATTAAGTAAGAGAAAATTATGGCAAACCCAAATATATAATTCTTATATTTATTATATCCAACGCTACATGCATAGGTACAGATAATTGGATAAAAATGTTAATTTTTTTTTACCCAAATTAATCTCAAATACACGAAGAAAGCATGACATAGGTTCTTGAGTGACCGGAAACCGCCAAGCCTCCTTCATGAATGCAACATCAGCCTCGGTTTCAGGTTCCTCCACCACCTTCTTCCCCAAATCCGGAATTGAACGTTATTTAGGGTGTTTATTTCAGTTTTAAAAAAAATAATTTTAAAATTTAAATTTTATATATAATTTAAAAAATTGAACTTCTATTAAAAATATTGAAAATATATTTTTTTAAGAATCTAATTATTTTTAAAAATTATTTAAATATATAAAAATTGACTTTTTTAATAAAAAAGTAATTTTTTATTAAAAAATTCTCAAATAAATACACCCTTAGTTGCTAATTTGTTAGCAAACAAAATAAAGAAGCAATCTTTAATTATCAAAATAACATTGAAAATCATTTGTCGCTAGAAAGCTGCAATTATTACCAAGTAAAACGACACTAAAAGAGAAAATAGCATTAAAAATTTTTTTTTCGTGGTGATGAAAATTCTGGGTAATAATAATGATGATAATAATAATAATTTATTTGTTGAGAATAAGACAGAAATTATCTTTATCCATTTTTGTTTGACAATTATGTAAGATGTAAAACTGAAAATTACTGTAGTTAATACTGAGAAGAATGAAAGAATTGAGTTCTCTCTCTTAACTTATCAGTTTATATACAAGCAGAAGGTAGTTAGTTAGTAACTAACATTCCTAACAGTATAACTAACTACGCTTATGAGTTATAACTAATTTCTTAACCGTAATAACTAAAATAGTTATTTTATTGCAAAATGTTGAGTGTGTCATCGTCGAAAGAATAGTTCAGGATTTTAATTTCTCTGCTTCTGCAAATGGCGAGAAGATGCACAAAATGCATCTGCTAGTTTCAAGCCTAGGCAAAAATAATAAACATGCCAATTTTGAAAATTTAGCCTTTCAGTGTACTTAGAACCAAAACTGTGAGGAGTTAAAAGTGTATAAAAATTTAACATTTGACTTTTGATCTTGCATTAGGCAATGTATCTAACGTTTAATGTTCGTTTGTGCTGGGATTTTCTGCTATTTTAAGGTTTAAAAGTTTTGGGGGCGCAACTCCTCATAGGCCACCTGAAGATGTCGCATATGCTGTTGCACGTTTCTTCCAGAAAGGTGGAAGTGTACAGAACTACTACATGGTATTGATTTTTTTTTTATTTTTTCCTTTGGTTTCAATTTATTATGTTTGTAGGTACTAAACATTTTATTGTACTAGGAGAAACCATTAAAAAAGGACCTTGATGTAAATGATACACCATATGTTAGTTTATTTTTCTCTTGTCTTGACCTCATTTTCTCATCCCTGTGGCTTAGTATCATGGAGGAACAAATTTTGGGCGTACAGGAGGTCCATTCACTACTACAAGTTATGACTATGATGCCCCTATAGATGAGTATGGTAAGCCATCCAAAGTTTTTATTTCGTGACATAATTTATCGATTAGTCTGTTTACTGTGTCAAAAAGAATATATTCTTCATAGTCAACTCTGAAATTTTACAGATGACTAAATTTATCATATAACCACAGGGTTACGCAGATTCCCAAAATGGGGACATCTTAAGGAACTTCACAGTGCTATCAAGTTATGTGAGCATGTATTGCTTAATGGTAAATCGGTTAATATCTCCCTTGGTCCTTCCGTGGAGGTATTTTCCTTCCTTCGATCGTTTGACTTTCATGGTTAGAACAAACAGATTGCCTTTTGTTTAGTGATCAATCCTACCCCACATCCAAACCATAAAATTTGAATTGTTGCTTATTCTTTATTGTAGACCTTCTTGTCATGCTGCTAGATACTGCATGTATTACAATTAAAATTATAAATACTATCATGTCAATTCATCTTTTTCAGAAGAGCAGGACATTTTTTCACTCTCCTTTTGATTTATTTAATGTTACTTACAAGGCTTTCTGGGAGAGGGGATGGTGGCTGCTTTTATTGGCAAGTTCTGCATTTTCTGCAAGAATGATTATAAGCTAGACTGACTTAAGATGGTTCAAGTGGTCACCTATGATATTGATCCCTCATGCTTGTCTCATTTTATTGATAAGGGAGGCAGCAGAGTTTTTGAGACCAGACTGTCTACAATTTGTTTCAAGGAAATAAATTTTAGCTTTATCATATTGTAACTACTGTTCTGCAGGCTGATGTCTATACTGACTCATCAGGAGCATGTGCAGCCTTTATTGCTAACGTTGATGATAGAAATGATAGGACAGTGGAATTTCGGAATGCATCATATTACCTGCCGGCATGGTCAGTTAGCATTCTTCCTGATTGCAAGAATGTAGTGTTCAACACAGCAAAGGTAGGTTATTGTTGTTCCTTCATTCCACTGAAATCTTTCCTTCACAATGTAACCTTGTCTTAAGGATACACTAAAATCAGCATCAAGGGGTTCAGATTTGCAATATTGCTCAGAATTTCAGTGATGTTGAATATTATATAGGAAATAAGCGCAGAACGGAAATTTGGCAGGTCATGAACAAGAACTGAGTTTGGCATACACCCAGAGAAAATCATATCAACACTATGATCATCATCCTTAAAATCTTGGTGTTTAGATATATGCAAGTGCCAACCCCGCCAAATTGAAATTGATAATTGCAGCATGGCCAAAATCAGTCATAATGGCAATTTTTTTCTACAATAAAAGTTACCATCTAAATTAATTTCATTTTTTCTTCTGACTATAATAATAATAATAATTAATTTCATGATAAAGGAACAAAATAAGAATTTAATTTTGATGTAATGTCAGTATAAAAAATTTTACACACGCATGCAATGATATATTGACACATCATTTAATGAGTTAGATGTAGTGCCACATCATTTAATGTGTTTGACACTTAATGTGGTTGTTAAGTCAATGAGGTTACAACACAAGAATTGGTGATAGTGCAAAGAAGTTCCACACTAACTCTTTATTAACCTGACTATTTACTTAAATTTTTTATCCTTACACTTAGTCATGAAATCTTCAACAGGTTACTTCCCAAACAAATATAGTTACAATGATTCCTGAGAATTTGCAGCAATCAGCTAAAGGTGTAAAAACTTTCAAATGGGATGTATTCAAGGAGAAGGCAGGGATATGGGGGAATTCAGACTTTGTCAAAAACGGCTTTGTCGACCACATCAATACCACCAAAGATACCAATGACTACTTGTGGCAGACAACAAGGTAAAAAAACAATTAAGAGCATATATTGATCAATTAAGATGATAAAGGAATGAAACATGTGCCTCTGCATAATACTGTGCGGGTATCCTATGTACTTTCTTTACTTTGAGTAATAATTTGTATAAAAATGTACATGTAGATAGAGTCATGCTTTATATATTTTCCACCGGCTTACCTGCGTCATTCATCAAGAAAATGCTGGTAAATATTTTTTATGTGGCCAAAACGTGATGAGTTGATTTTATAAGTATAAAATGCTTCAGAGCTTTTTCTGGTTTTTGTTTGCTTTTTGTGGCAATATCGGAGCATTTTCTGTTTCAATATATGTTCATATTATCTGTTGGATTGTCATGTCGAAGAACTGGAGAATGTAATTACACTCAATCTAAAAATCTCTCCAGTTTCCATAAATTGCAGCTAATATTCGTTCTCTTTTTTAATGAATGAATTTTTTTCCCCTCCTTTTGGGTGGATTCGGGGTGAAGGAAAATGTAAGATGTAATCAACAGATTCGGCAGATTCCAATTGAGAAGACCCTGGACTGTACAAAGCATACAACATACAAGGAATACTGTTATGAAAATGAAATAGTTAGCAAGCTAAGAGACTTAGAAAGAGGTAGTCTTCAAGGAATTTTAACGTTCCTAGCAGTTAAAGACAAAAGCTCACTCCCTCTATCTCCCTTGTTTTCAATCCACTAACTGCCACAGCCAGAATTCCAACCTACAAAAAACTAATCTGGATGCAATGACTTTACTTCTTGTGATCTATTTCTCGGTGAGGATCAAGTGTTCTTTATTTTTATGCTATTATCCTTCCCCGATTGATAAGTAACATTGTCTACTGTGACAAATATTCTGAATATAGTTGATGAATATCGCCACTGTGACATTCAGTATGCTATAGGCTTCGGCTATAGGAATCTCAAATATTTTATGAATCTGATATGGTGTTCTTCAAAAGGCCCAGGTGGGTTGCTACGATTTTAGTTTGGGTATTTGCTATATTGTGCATTCTTATTCTTTTCATAATAAATTATAAGCTCATTATACATAATGTGATAGACATAGACATGTATAATAATTAAGTGCATTTGTAAAGTAGATCAGTTGTTGATTAAAGCTAATTTTCCCATTGATGGCAGTATATTTGTTGCTGAAAATGAGGAGTTTCTAAAGAACGGAAGCAAACCAGTTCTTATAGTAGAATCCATGGTTCATGCTCTTCATGCTTTTGTGAATCAGGAATACCAAGGTTATCCTCTGACTGATAGTAATCACATTACTTTATGTTTTGTTAATCAATTATCCTCACGTGATCATATAAGGATTGAGAATTGTAGACATTATGAAATTCAGTATAAGCTATTAGGTCCAATGAAGGAAAAAGGAAGATGAGAAGTAAGAAAAGAAAAGAAAGGAAACGAAATGGATTACAAGGATTTTCAATTGCCCTGTCATATATCGGATACAATATTGTTAAATGCCTTCATTTTTTTGCTGGATAGTGAAGCCTGAGATATGTATTGCATATGGACTCTTGAAACTAGTGAATTGTGGCATTTTAGATGAGTAGAGTTTATATATATATATATATATATATAAATAATTTTATGGAGATGATGATAAAGAATTCCAAAATGTAGATGAGGATAGTTATGAATAAAGATTAACACAAGCTCTTACATATGCTTTATATTCTCCTATATTTTTCATAAATTTAACTTTTGTCTTCTAGGTACTGCATCTGGAGTACCACTCACTTTTGATAATCCCATCTCTCTCAAGGCAGGGAACAATGATATCGCTTTGTTGAGCTTAGTAGTTGGCTTACCGGTGAGTGAGTTGCTCTGTACGGAATTAGAACATCCATTTTCCTTGAGACTTTAAGTGCTCATAATAACTCAAAAGAAAACACAACTTTCCTATCATAATATGGGCCTAATAAGTGGAAAAGAAGGACTTCTATTATGGGAAACGTTTCGGATTGATCTCTGTGCTGATAATTGAATTTAATTTTCAATAACAAACATCATCACCATCTGCAAATTGCTGTCTGGTAATCTGTTGCCATCTAGGCCTATATCTTTGTCATCCAGAATTTTGAATGATTTTATTTCATAACACCAAATACTATACAATCTATTATGTATTTCCCAACATTTTTACTACCTGGTTTTGTCTGATGTATTCTGTCACTACACCTCATAGTGCGCATGCATTTCATCATGTGAAGTCCAGAGTCCGGATCATAAAAGGCTTATAGTTGGCTTTTGGCATTCAAAACTGGACTGAATTCTGTTAACCCAATACAGAAACCCCAAGATGTATTTACTTTGAATTATATAAATCTAATACACTCCCTCATCTTTTCAAGTATGCTGAGCTATGTTCCGATCAATGACTTACGGGTCTTTTGAAAAATCAATTCAATGCTGAAACTTTTTCAGCACTTAGATTGATTTCATGGATTTTATTAAATACCTTCCACAAGTGAAATTTAGTGCTGAAGTACCAAAAGCATTCAGAAAACGAAGGCCACTAAATACATTTATCATTAAACATTTTCTAACATAATTACTTAAATAAACGATAATACTTTCCTTTAATATTGGATCATTGATAAGTGCAGATAGTTTCTTGTAATGGACTCAGCACCTAAAATAAAACTTTTATACATACTAATCCAGTTTCAATTTTTTTCTTTTTCACTGACAATTTCAGTACTAAGTTGTCAGTTTTATCAATCACACATTGGGACAAAGAGAAAAGCACTTCTTCCAAGTTGTGCTTCTTTTTGAGCTCCGAGTCAATTATGTGTTTTTCCCCTTATTCATGGAATTTTAAAAAATGTCAATAGAAATGTGAAGAATTCATTCGAGAGTAATGCTTAATTTAAATTCATTCATCATTGCACCAACAAAGAAATTATTCTTCATGACTTCAATGTTTTTTCAGAAGACAGATAGATACAGATACCTACACAATCGTGAGTAATGCAGACATTGTTGAATGTAATGAGTTTTTTTTTTTTTTTTTTCCTCATCCCCCTTAAATGAGTTCAACTCTCATTTCTATTCTTATTATGCTATTAGAGCGCTGGAGCATTTTATGACTTCATAGAAGCAGGCATAACAAGTGTAAAGATTAATGGATTCAACAATGGGACAATATACTTGTCTTCTTATGCCTGGACTTACAAGGTATATTTCCTCTTGCATTATTTATCCCCTTTTGAAATGGATACATATTGACAGCTCCTGCTACCTTATACTTAATTTTTTAAAGAAACTTTAGGATGGTATTAACCATGAAAATTGTTTGTTAGCATCTATCCTTTGATCTCTTCTATTTCTTGCTTTGTCAGATTGGAGTGGAAGGAGAGCACCTTAAGATATACCAGGGAAATGGGTTGAATAGAGTGAACTGGACATCTACTTTGGAACCACCAAAAGGGCAGTCGTTGACATGGTACAAGGTAATGATGTTTTTGTTTGGCATGGATTATGGGAATCAATATATCTTCCATTAAGTATTGTGTTTTAAGCAGCTTAAAATATAACTCTTGGCCATGTAGGCTGTTGTGGTTGCTCCACCTGGGGACGAACCAGTTGCATTGGATATGTCGCAGATGGGAAAAGGTCTAGCTTGGTTAAATGGAAAAGAAATAGGAAGATTTTGGCCTGAGAAAAGTGTTGGAAAGTGTGCTCAAGAATGTGACTACAGAGGCAAATTCAGTCCTGAAAAATGTGCCACTGGTTGTGGAGAACCTACACAGGAATGGTAAAATTATGTGCATTAATGTTTTAAGTGAAGTTGATAAATTGAAATGCACTGTCTCTTTTTCCCCCGCTTATATTACAAAAAAAAAAAAAAAAAATTTACCTTAGATATGTGAACTTAAAGTGGGTGAAAAAGTTTTGTGCCGAACTTCATTAACTATTTGAAATAGACAAAGAAAAAATACTAAAATAATTGATGTAGTTGATGGCGCAGATCAGTTCCTTGACAGGTTCTTTATTTTGTCAAATCATGACAAGGACTTTTCATAGGGTATATTTGAAGACCGGTGGATTCTGTAATCACACACCTTATGAAATAAACGGTCAGATCTGAGGGTGCACAAATACATCTTCATATCTGACCATTAATCTTATAAGGTGTATTTGTGCATCCTCAAATTTGACCGTTTATTTTATAAGATGTGTGATGCACCTCACTTTATGAGATGCATCACAGAATCTGCCTTGAAGACTTAGTAAGTTATGTATGTCGTGTTTAGGTTTTCAGGAGGCTATTCTCAATTTCTATAGTGAATTAAAATCCATAGTGCACTTGTACAGTTGTGATTATAGTTACTTTGTAGCTCTTTCTACATTATATGCTTATCTGAGAAGTGGTCTAGAGTAGAAAGCATCCATGATAACTATAAAGAATTAAAAGTTTATTTGGTAGATTCTCATATACCATTCTTTTGTTTTAATAAAACATTTTGTAACTCCTATGGATCAGGTATCATGTTCCACGATCTTGGTTCAAGCCATCTGGAAATATTCTCGTTATATTTGAGGAGAAAGGTGGAGATCCCACAACAATTAGATTCCTAAGACGTAAAGTGTCTGGAGTATGTGCCCATGTTGCCGAGGATTACCCCTCTGCCAAACTTGATTCTCAGGGTCAAGATAAAATAGAGAATAACAAAAACACCCCTCTTGCTCGTTTAACGTGCCCAAGTAACACAGTTATATCTGTTGTAAAATTTGCTAGCTTTGGAAACCCCACTGGAACATGTGGATCTTACCTGAAGGGAGATTGCCATGATCCCAATTCTAGCATAGTTGTTGAAAAGGTATGCATTTTTGTAATTTATTTTCTTTTGCATTTGAGTTTTCTTCTCCACATATCTACTGAGATTTTCTTTGTCAAAATTTGTTGCATGATTAAGGGATATCATGGTTTGTAGACATGGTTTATAATAGGATGCATTGGTGCTAGTTGATTCATTTAATCGATCTCATTAGTGGGAAAAAGCTTAGTTGTTATTAAATTAAGAGATGTCATGTTTCTATGGGCATATTAACAACACCGAAGCACCTTATCATCAATAAATATTAGAACACTAACTCTTGGGTGGTAATCATAATTTCTTCTTTTCTGTATGCTTTGTTTTCAGTATGAAGAGGTTGATTATGAACCTCATTTTATTCATGTTATTAGTGAAGTAGACGACAAGGTCATCACGAATCCCACATTGGATCCAATTTGTTTCCAGCATTTCAAATACTTGTTGCGTGAAATATCATAATCCATAAGTCAACTATATTATCAAATTGACTATCGCTTGTTTCTTGATTTGATACTTAAAGCAAAAGTCCAGCTTATGTTGGTCACCCTCAGCTGTCAGTCTTTTTCTTCTACTGGAAGATACTTCATGCATCTTTGCAGTGTTTAGTCCCTTTTTTTCCCTTTTTTTTTTTTCCTTTTCATTTTTAAGGGTTATTATACTGATAAATCTTTAAACATTTCATTGTTATTGCAGGCATGCCTAAACAAAAACGAATGTGTCATAAAATTAACTGAAGAGAATTTCAAAACCAACTTGTGCACCGGTTTATCGAGGAAACTAGCGGCCGAAGCTGTCTGTAGCTGATAATGATAATATCAATTCTGGAAGAGTCAATTGGAACATTGCATTACACCATTTATTTGTACCAGCTTGGCTTCATCAAAGATGTAGATGACAATTTTGCTTATATTGATATTATTAGCTAGCCAATTTTGAATAAGTTGGTAAAAGAAATATGCACTATCAGCCTATTCTGATGTATAATTTATGGCAGGGAAATCTGTTGTCAGTGTTTTATCAAATAATTAATTGGGTTTGAACATATGGGCATGTAAGCCATTCAGAGTTAATGCGTTTTCTCTGTATCAGGAGTTTTTTTCAATTATTATTTCAAGCAATTGCTCGACCAATGTAAGCCTAAGATCACAAATCATTGCTATTGAAACCAACACATGTTCGGTTTTAGCATGAGGCTACGGAACTGCACCTTAATTAGTGGTAACATTTTGGCTCACTACTCTTGTGAGAGGTAACGCTCATGTTTGGATTGGCGTTGTACGTTGATAAACGGGGGTTGAGTGACTGCAGACAGGATTTTGGCGGATAAAATACATGTTTGGCAATTTCTCGGTGAGACTTCACCATGATTTCTTGGGTTTGAAGGGCGGCTTGACCCAAAGCAACAAATTGTTGCTTTTCAGTTCAGCGTTGAGTTTCTCCCATTCAAAATTGATGACAAAAGATAAAGTCTTAATTACCCTTATCTTCCACCAACTGAAGATACAAGAAAACAAGCTTTCACTATTCCTTATTGAGATAGATGATGGATGCCGGCGACCAACAAATGAGTTCTGGGATGAGATTTGCAGATGAGTTCTGGGTTATAGACTTTTCTCCTCTCTGAACAGACTACGTATGTTGAGCTTATGCTTTCCAATATGATATGGTGACAACGCCTCCTCAAATTTGTTGCTATGTGATTCGTATTCGGGAAGTGAGGTGAAATCACCGCCTGTGCTACATGGGATAGCAAAGAGAACAATTAATTAATTGTTTTTGGTGGGCAATAACTAATAGTGGATTTTGTATTCCTTGTTTTGAACTGAAAATATTATAATTGAATTCATAAATTTATTGCTTTTAATATTTATTTGTTGCGCTCGTCATATACAAAAACTGAAGACTGATTTTCCATATTTTTTTTTATCTATTTTATATGTTACACCTTATATTTATAGAATGTTAACGAGTTTCAGCTTCTAAAATGTTAATATTCTTACATGTAAATTTGATATTATTTATAACAAAGTCACATCAATTACGTAACATCTTAAAAATATTTATATAATTTATTTATAATTTTCGAAATAATATTTGTGTAATTTTATTTATAATAATATTAATATAATTATTCAAATAATTATTTTAAAAAAAAAAAAACACATCAACGCAAATAACTGAATAAGAATATGACATAACTAAAAGCTTGTAAGTATGCCCCATGAATTATCGACGTACCATCGATGAGCATGACTCTGCCATTTGAAGGACAAATGCTGCAATTTTCGCATTCCCAATCTGTAAAGCTCCTGGATCGCTGAAAGCGGTTAAAAAAAGTTTGTGTCCACAATTTTATGGAAATTAAGTGATATATTATTTATTATAGGAAGTATGGAAAAACTATAATTTACATGAAGGCAAGCAAATGGTAGCAAAATGTATAGGAAGAAAACAATAACCTCTAAAAACAAAGAATAAAGCATTAAACTTAAGAGCTTTGACAAAATTATATTACCAGCTCACAGTAGGAAGTTCTTGATATGTTAGAGAGGCTCTTGGCAAGAGCAACAACCTTGTTACCAGTGGCTTGTTGCTTTCTCCAAACCTAAAAATATAATTAAGGATAAAACATACAAAATAAGAATCAGAAATTAAATTCTATAACCAACATGAAACACGCTAAGTAGTACCCACAAAAAATAGTATAATACACTTGAGAACCAGATATGATATATCGTAGCAGTGGGTGAGACATAAGAAATCAACCAGTTCTAGTCAACAGTTAATATGAATAACATCAAAGCTTGTTACACCCTCTGCAATGAATAGCGAGATTTAGTAGCCAAAAAAAGAACCTTGCCTCCTCTAGCAGAACTTTCGACAAATACCTCACCTATATAATCGTTGGAAGGCAAACATAATTTGAAAACAAAATAAACTTAAATTGAAAAGGGTATGAGAGACGGGAAAAAGTATTCGGTTACGCGAACCACTATGGCTTGCATAGATGCTACAATCACGATCTTAACCAATAATATCAAATTAAATTTCAAAATTTAAAAAAAAAATAAAAAAATTGGTTGCCCATGAGAATATGGTAGAATATTTACGCATAACCAGAGTCTCATTTTACTGACCAAATTATACACAAAATTCCAAGAAATGAAATTGACACAAAATGTGTGACAAACTTACAGTCATATAGTGACTTCTCAGCAGTGTTTTACGAAAAAAGAAAAACAAAAAAAAGGACATATCATATTCAAAATTTGTAAAAAAAAATACATCAACATCCGAAATCAAAATGCAGCACATCCACCAGCAGGTATGGAAAAAACATCAACTTTTGCGGTCGAGACATCAAAGGCAAAACTTGTAACGGTAGATACTGACAGATTTCTCAAAAGCAAGGGTCCTTGTGATGGGTGATGGAATCACAGAGCAACAGAGCGTGGCCAAATTTATGTTTGGAATAGGTGATCCTTGCAGAGGATAAACAAAGAATACAACAATAGAAAACTGCAAAATGCACTAGAATGGTGGATGAAATGGGAAAAGCTTGGAGTCGGTTACACCAAAGCAATTTACAAAAAAAGGAGGAACTCCGTGCCTAAGGCTTCTTATAAAGGGTGGCTGAAATGGGTGCAGAGATTGGGAACGTTGGGGCTGGGACGGGTTTTTTGTGAATGGTTAATTGGAGTGAGTTGGAGCAGTAAGTGCTACGCGAGCAGTTAGAGTGTTCTAAAGCCTTTGTAGAATAATATAGACCATCGTCATATTAGTCTAACATAGGTCCGGACTTGAAAAAAGTTTAAATTGAGTTAAGAGAGATCAAAAATAGTTATCAAATAGAATTTTTTTTATATAACGGTGTAGATATCTTAAAAGAGTTTAATTGATATGCACTGACAGTGTAAAATAGTTTTACACTGTCAACCAATAGAAATAGGGAAAGGTGAGAAATTATGGTGGGTCCCTCAATATAATGGGTAGTTATTTGTATGAGTTGACACTTTCTATTATTTCTATTGGTTGACAGTGTAAAACTGTTTTATACTGTCAGTGCATTCAAATTAAATTCATCTTAAAAATAAAAATGAAATAAAAAGGTAATATTAAAAGTAGAGTTTAATTGGTATATATTATTTTACACTATCAACTAACAAAAATAAAAAAATAAAAAATTATGGTGAGTATGTTATTTTAATGGATAATTATTTGTATGAATTGATACTTTTCACTATTTTTATTAGTTGACTGTGTAAAATTATTTTATACTATCAATATATTTAAATTAAATTCTTAAAAGTATAGTATAGAACTTATGCCTTTTTTGGTAATTACATATCCAAAAGTGATTTTAATTGTTATCATCTAAATAATATTTATTTTATCATAATCACTTTTAAATGAAAGTATCTGAATATAAATCATATTGACATCAACTCACTTTTATTCAAAATTAATTATGATAGAATCAAGTTAATACAAACTCTAAATTACAAGCGCCAATCCAAACACACACTTGATGATAGGCCTATGTGTTCGATACAAGTGAGACACTAATACTCATTGGAGATTGGTATGAAATATTTAAGTATTTGGCAATACTCGATCATAATTGCCAGTGAGAAGATGTCTAAAAAAAAATCATTTAATCACATTGAAAAAAAAAAGTCATATCTACCATTTACCTCCTCAAATATAATGTTACTCCTTAGATATAAAATCCAAACACCGACTAATCATCATAAATATATCAAAACTCTTTTTTTATTTTTTATTTTTTGACGTGATCAAAAGAGAAAAAAGGGGGAAAAACTAGCTAATAGAGTGATGAAATCAAGTAGAACTAGAATGTAACACGTGCAGATCATTAGCCACTCCGAACGTGGAAGAGGAACAAGTGTCATGCATGCTACATTACACGTTACAACGTTGCGTTAGATGAGGCGGTTCTATGTCTATGTTTTGTAGCATCAAATTGGAACCATCCACTCATCTCTCTTCGCCTCTGTCATCACCTACGGCAACGCTTGAATTTTGAATCAATAGTTCTGCCTCTTCTTCTCTTCTCTTCTGACCATTTCAGTAGTGAGACCAGGTTCCCTAAATTTTTCTGTGTCTCTTTTACATTCCTTTTTTTAGCTTCATTAAATTTTCATCTGAAAATATTTGCCAATAACAACAATCAATCTTGAATTCTCCTTCTCAACTCGTCATTTTTTTCATCATACCTTTTGGGTATGTATGGTCATCATATTGCATTTGCTGTATACATATTTGTATTCTTAGTCTTAATTGCATGTTATCAAGTCAGCAACCCATTTAATTTTTACGTACCTTGATTGAAACTGAATTAATGGTTATCTAACATACATGCATTGTTATAATTATCTTCAGAAAATTTTTGTCAGAATTGAGTTGTTAAAATGATCTGACATTTTATTGATTTTTGAATGAACGAGTTTATCCTACCACTTTATATTTTTTAACCACTCCATGACTCCTGTTAATGATTCTGCCATAAATTTTCTGAGTAGTGTTACTGTTATCTTTAATGATGTCATGTCACAAACACATATATATGTTTATGTAACAGCCCCTTTTGTTCCCAGATTTGGTGCCAAGGAACACAGGAACTAACTAACCTCTGACAAATCAACCTCAGTGACATACATTAAGGATAAAGAAACATGTCAGGTGTGTCTCTAGCTGCGCCTTCAGTGTCAAACCAAACAGTGCCTCCTCCTCAAGGCACGAAGCAGAAACAAGGAGTGCAAGAACAAAATGCACCACCTTCTGGGGGCATGATGGGGTCACTGCGCATGATAGAGCTTCAGCTTGTGGCATTCATATTGGTGTTCTCAGCAAGTGGCCTTGTCCCGCTCCTTGATCTAGTCTTCCCAGCACTTGCATCCGCATACATCTTGGCACTCGCACACTTTGCATTCCCATCACATGACACCACATCTTCTTCTTCAGGCCCCTCATCATCCCAGCAAGAGATCTTCAAAGGGAGCAGGTGGTTCAGGATGTATGTGATTGTTGGAACCACAGTGGGGCTGTTCTTGCCATTGGCCTATGTGCTTGGAGGGTTTGCTAGAGGGGATGAGCATGCTGTGAGGTCAGCAACACCACACCTGTTCTTGCTCTCATTTCAGATATTGACTGAGAACCTCATCAGTGGGTTGTCCTTGTTTTCACCACCAGTGAGGGCATTGGTGCCAATGATATACACAATAAGGAGGATCTTTGTGGATATTGATTGGATACATGATGTGTGGCTCAACAAGACTTTGCCTGCTAATGCAAGCCTTCAGGTAATTTTCATTTCTTCACTCTTCAAGAAATATATAGGCATGTTTGGGATTAGATTGATTTTCATTTCTTTGTGCCAGTTGAATTGCTTTTCTTTTCCATCAAAATCTATCTCAGCAGGCTTTTGATTATAAGTTTTGATTATAAACTATTTTGATCCCAAAATAAGCTAATTCAACTGAGCACAAAAAGATAAGAAATGTGCTGGCTAGTAAGAAATTTGCAATTAGAGCAATGGAAGTTGGCTCACTTGGCCTGTCTTCTACTTTTGTATCATCATAATTTAGATTCGATTTCTAGGTTTTTTGTTGGTAGGTAATCTATAAATATATTTGTAAGTATTCAATGAGTTAGGGTACACACCTTGACCCTAAATTATAATGAGTTTTCTCCTCAACCTAAACTGTTATGTACAAAAAAAAAAAAAAAATTGCAGTTACAAGTTTTTGACAGAAATGAACTGGCATGCTTGTGGATTTTTGGATGGACTAGTTGTTCTTATCATTTGTTTCATTCACAACAATTACTCTAGAGTCTAGTTGAATTCTTTCAAAAGTTTAACTTTTTTTTTTTCTTCTTGGCATATAACATTTAAATTACTTAACTTAGGACTAGGCCTGTGATTGTTTTCTGATATGTATGTATATGGGGAAATGAATTGCAACTGTTGCATGCAGGACACAGCATGGTATTTGTTTGGGAAGGGTCTGGCAGTGGCCAACTTGGCTTATTTCTCCATCAATCTGTTTGGGTTCTTGATACCAAGGTTCCTTCCCAGAGCCTTTGAGAGGTATTTCCAACAGAGGGGAGAGATCTATGCTAAGGCAGCAGAGGAGAAGAGGTCTGTACCCATCAATAAGCCCCAATTATCAGAGAAGAAGACCGATTAAGAGCTTTAGCCAATTTGGCTTGACTTTAAATTTCAAACAGTTATAGCATCCTTCTTTTTTTTCTTTTTTCCTTTTAGAAAAATGATAATGGATGTGTTCATGATATAGCCTGGACTTAAATGTGGCTCTCCATTACATTAGTGAAACTATATGACATTGGTTTTGGTCCTTTTGAATGAATCTTATATATCATACAGGTTAATCCAAATGTAGAGATTTATTTAACGCTTTCCCTTTCTTGAATAATTAATAATAGTAATAACCATCTTAAAATGTCTCAACTGATATATCTTTCTGATACATCGGCATTTGCCAGTTGGCACTTATATTATTGATTCTTTTTTAAACCCACATTGAACTCCGCTTGAAGCTGCTGTTACGTAAACGAAAAACACAAGTTTGTCGGACCTGGAGAAGCTAATGATTTTCATTGTCTATTTAACTTTTCATTGTCTAATCTTGTACAGTATTTAGGGCCAAAATATGTGTGAAGTTTATTATAGGTACTATTTATGCTTGTCCATGGAAATAAGGCTCTTCGTCTGTTTATCTTTTTATTTAAAGAAAAAGTTTTTTTTTAAAGTAAAATATATGCATAAAAAAGTTTAAGATAAATAAGCAAATTAAGAAAAAAAACTAATGTTAAAGAATTATTAAAATTGAAGTGAAGTATAGGACAATAATAAAAAAAATATTTTGATATTTAGTATTTTTGGGGTTAAAAGTAATATTTATATTGTTCTAGTATATACACCACATGAATTTCGCAGAGTATTCTATATTTTATTACTTTTCATTATAGTCTGGTATGTACTTGTATCATTGTATTTGAGGGGACCAAAATGATGGTAACAAAGGACTTGATAGAAGATTTAAAAAGGGGTTGAATCAAGTCTTTTAATAATAAAAGTTCTTTTTTCATAAAACAGAAATCCAATCAAAATGCAATATACAATGAATGTTTATCGAAATTGATAAGATATCTGCTGCCACAAAGTTAAATAAATGAATTTAACCAATTTAGTCATCCACAGTATAATTTTAGTGTTTGTTAAATATGCAATATGATTTGGTAAGATGTTAAGTTAGGGGAATCGGATTTATAATAAGATATAAAATGAAAACTTTAAATAGTGAAGAGTAAAGAGAAATTTGCAAATAAAATTTATCTTGGTTCGATCTCCAAATTCAGATTCTATATCCAATGATTTGTGGAAATTTTTCTTATTATGTCAAGTAGTCTTTATAGTACTAGTCCTTCTAAACTAACACTAAGTATCATTTTCATACTAGTCTCTTCAAATTAAAAATGAGTAATATTTCCTTACTAGCTTCTCTAAGTGAGAATTAAATAGTTTTTCTCACTAGTCTCTCCAACTTAGAACTCGAGTAATTTTCCTTACTTTGCCTTTCAAGCTAGACCAATCCCTTTTCCTAAGAGTATAGTGTTCTATATGGGTGATACAATAATTTTTTCACGCACATAAATTCTTATCACACAACTATTTAAAGCTCAATACTCTTAAAGCACATATCTTACAAAGACTTAGGCACATAGCCCTTAAAATAAAGAACTTAAGCACACATCTCTTAGAATAAAGAGTTCTTGAGCAGACAACTCTTCTCTTTTCTGTTTTTCAAAATGCTATGGTTCGCTCGTTCTTGTATATGTATTCTTCATTGAAGCTTTCTTTCTTCTATCATTTTTAATTGTTGTTATCCTTTTCAACAAGCAATTGTCATGATCTTCTAGAAATATATTTGATATTGCACTAAATGACTTTTCTTTCTCATGTTATAAAAAATAATTTATCTTTTTGTACTTTTTTTTGTGAAAATATATTTGTTATTATGCCATATGGCTTTTTTCTTTTACCGTACAAAAGTATTTGTCTTTTTGCATTTTTGTATTGGATTTTTTTTTTTTTTTTGTGCTGGAATTTCTAAACATCAAATATTATGCTATCCTTTCTTGCATCTTTAATCAGAAGTATCCGCAAAAGTGGTTGATATCTCTAAAATGCCGCACCCCGAATTCGATTAAGAGAATCAACCCTTCCCCCTAATAAAACAACAAAAAAGTGTGTGTGAGTGAGTGTGTGTAATGACCCAAAAACAAAAAAAAAAACAAAAAATCAGAAGTGTCCTGCAATGGCCGTTGTACCTCTTCTTTGGTTGGGTCAACCTTCCCAGTTTTTGAGCTTTCCTACTACCAGCCTATCCATTGACTTTGCGGGCATTCAATGGATACTTAGCTGCAGCTGTTATTATTATCCTTCTTTGTGCTCCCTCTTCCATATGATTTCTCTTTGTTCTACCTTGTAGTTCATTCATTTGTTCTTGTAAAACATTCCCTTCTTGCCAACATCGAGTTATTGGAACGCTATGTAATCATCATTAAAAATATTATCAAGCTAACACAAAATATGTGAAGTCTATCATTAGATGTATTATTATTCCTACGTTTCATTTTTATATTTCTACTTTATATGTTTTTCTTTAATGGAAAAAAATTATATTCACTGTTATCTCTTCTCTCTACATTTCGTAGGTGTAACAAAATATAAATTAAAAATGAATTATAAAATCATGTAAAAAATTATACCACCATAATGTTATTGCTTTTTTATGTTATCTTGATATTTTTCCTCAATTAGCACAAACTTGGTGGCCTTAGATACATTGACAAGTCACGTCAATTTTTTTTAATCTAACAACCAAAAATTTTAAATAACAATCCATTTACCATAGATGATTAACTTTGCCGTCAATCTAAACCAACTAACCAAGTTCTAAATTCATCGCATCAAGTTGTCTCAAGACACACAGACAGACCAGACCATGACCAAGAGAGCACCATTCCTGAGGATAAAAATTTCTCCTTATCACATTAATTCCCGCAGCCAGCAACAGAGTTTCGAATCCTAAGTCATTAAACAATCCGCCCAAGCCCAACAGTATTGAAGCACAGGCATTCTCCAAGAATATTGTTTTTCTTTCTTGCTTCAACTTCTATCAACTACAGAAACAAATCCGCTTTTGCACTACAAAGTAAGATTGAACATTACATTCCTCCCTCAAAGAAGAAACTCGATTGCATCACAAAATTTTTATGGTCCAATCATCCGCAACACGGACATTAGGCTTACGGATGGTCATGACCGCTGGTGAGCGTGCCCTTTGAACCCAGAGTGGGCCAAGTTCAATATCCACCTTTTGATTTGATGGTTCAATCAGTGCATTCTTTGAGCCAGATGGATGTCCTAATAGAATAATCCTCTCAATGACAGCATCTAACGGATACCCGTGGGAAGCAGGCGCCAGGTCTAAGGATGTAAGCTTCCCATCTTCGAAAATAAAACGCCTATGGATATAGGCACCTTGCAGAAAATTAAAGCTGCTGCCATCATCAATGTATAGTTCACCTTCGGCTGCTTGAGAACTATTCAGAGCTATTACCTGTCAAAGAGACAACCATAGCAATTTTATCATTAGGAAAACTAGTAATCTATTTTCCACTATTGTCACTGGTTCAAAAAAGGTAAAGCAGCACAGCATGTCCCAACTCACTCTGACACCCTGCCATTTTCCAGTTGGAAATGATTGTCTTGTCTTTCTGTTAGCATTTACATCTTTTTTTTTTTTTTGCCATGCATTAAGTCATTCAGTTTCATAGTTCTAGTACTAGTACATGCGTCTTCCTAATTATAGAATAAAATACAAGAATAACAATTGTACACATAGCCCATTTAACATTTTAGTTCTACATCATAAATAGGTAGGCAATACAAAAATCGCACTGCAATATATGTTCTCAAGATGCCATTCAATGTTCAAAGTGGGCCTGTTGATGCCAAGCAACATGAGGAGTTGCCTAGCATAAACTATTATAATACATATATAGGAAGCAAAGAGCTTGGATAGAAAGGTAATAGTCTTGGACTTAGTAATATGAAAACAAACAGAGAAGGTAAGAAAGATGTTTGCAGAGATAAAATTAGGCATGCATCTCCAGCATTCAAGCATATTCACAAGAATTACAGCAAATCAGCATGAATACATACCAGAGTATACGGATCATTCGTCATCCGAGTGGAACTTCGCCTAAACCGGTCTTTCCTTGTTAGAATGGTTCCACCTCTCTGGAAAACAGGAATGCTCTCTTCTGTAACCTCCAACTTGTGTGTCACCCCTCCCTTGTACACAGTTCCAGTTTTTAAGTCATACCAGGATTGTTTTCCAGGCAAATAGACTGATGTGTGCTTAGCTCGCTGCCAGCAATAAAGCATTATAAATCTTCAGTCAAGGACCACAACAAAGAAGGAATGAAATTATTTCCTGAAAGAAAACATATATGTAGCTAGAAACTGACTAAAGCACCTCAGCATAGATCCCTTGCACTAATAGACTGTTTCCAACCATGAAAGCTTCGTCATTGCTAAATGTAGCTTCCTCAGATGGGAATTCCAACCACAATGGACGCATGACAGGAACACCAGTAGTGTTAGCCTCCCTGAATAATGTGTAGAAATATGGGAGCAGTGCATAACGAACATGTATTGAATCCCTAATCAATTCCGTGTTTCGTTCTCTGCAATAACACAAGGATCATTAGTTCACAATGTTGACAAACAGATTTCAAAACAGTTCAGGCCGGATTTGATAGTCAAGGGATGCAATAGGCAACTCCAGTGCAGCTACAATGCATTTAACTCTTATAAATGCAATCAATATTGCTACTTATTAAACCCCCTGCACATGTGAGGGAGGTGTAGCCATATGGGAGTTGCTATGGATTTTAGTGAACATGTGATACTAATATGTAATTATAATTTAGATATATAATGTAGCTGCCTCCAATTCATTTGATGTCTAAAGTGGTATAGTAGATATTACTCTGTGGATAATCATTCCTGTAGGGTATAGCCTAATTTAATATGTATCCTTTTAGAAACAACTTTCACTAATTCTTAAGCTGCAGGCAGCTCTTAATCAAGGAAAAGGAACGTAAAAAAATTACTGTTTTATCTTTGGTGAATGAGTACCTAAAAAACAAAAAAAAAAAAGTGACTTTTTACTTAGGAACAAAGTCTTAAATTAATGCAGTCCTACCCAAACAACCATGGTTCTCGTCTTTTGGTATCATGATGGGCATGGGCCCTAAAGAAAGGATAGTAAGCTCCTAACTGATACCAGCGAACCAATAACTCGGGCTCAGGATTCCCGAAAAAACCACCAACATCAGCACCTGCATAACATACATGAGATATGATCATCTGAATGACATAGGGGGGTAACATCTGAATATTGAGTATGAGTCTCTGAAGAAAAGAATACAGAAATAATTAATACATCATGAGAAGGATGATACCAACCAGAGAATGATACCCCAGTAAGACCAAGGGTCAAAACCATTGGAACAGAAACTCTCAAGTGATCCCACTCGGCAGAGTTATCCCCAGTCCAAATTGCCCCATGCCTTTGAGTTCCAGCAAATAATGCTCTTGACAAAACAAATGGCCTGTCTTTCCCATCACCACGCTTCAGTAGCCCTTCAGATGTTGCCATGTGGAAGTAGTACCCATAGGCATTGTGCAACTCCCGATGTTCCACACCTCCAATGTGTAAAGCATCTCTAGGCATTGTCAACTGGATACAATGCAAGCAACCATGACTTCAGTTTCCCTATCTCGGGGGTGGACATTATAAGTTTTAAAACTCAAGGGAAATGTTACAAAAGCACAGTGGAGTTGGACATGTGGATTAGAAGGAACCCACAGATCCATCTCTGCTTCTTGAGGGACATAAAACGTTATAGCACATAAAATAGACATCATGAGAAATGAGCATTCATAAGTACACACATAAGGAAACAGTTCCCAAAAGTTGGATTGCTATATAATTACAGGATATTGCTGGGTAATTCAGAATCACAGGGTCTACGACAATTTTATCCCTCATATGATCCTGTATTGGCTGTCTCCTCATTCAGAAAGGGATGTTTTACTTCTATTCATCCTCCTCCCATACTCCACCCCTTCTCCTTAAGTGCAATTTGCTAAAGAAGCTAAGCTGTCATTGCGGTGCCACAATGACTAATGATATTAAGGACCATGGCGGGACGAAAAATGGGAAGATATTGGCCTCTACTACTTTTGACATATGTATATCAAGTATCAACTTTTGTTGGACTTTATACTTTGGAGATAACATTTGCTAGATAGGTAACAATCCTAAAATATGAGGTCATTGACGAATAAAAGTCTATGGTTTTGTAAACTGTTATATATATTATTGATTTCACTAGCATATACAATAAACGTTAGTATTCATCTTTAAGTAGCTCATAAGATCTTTAATGCATATCATTCATAATTATCATGGAAATGGATATTGATGGGTGAGTTCCATACAAGTATATGATTTATTTTCCTTTTCCCAAATCCAAATGCATGAAGATCAATGTACCTTGAAAACATTTGCAAAGGTACATTACCAATTTCCAAATCACAATCAAAACCTCGAAACCAAAAGTAGATGCATCCTTGAAATAACTTACATACCTCTGGACCATTGAAGACAGAAGGCTCATTCATATCATTCCATATATAAAGCGAAGGAGTCGAACCAACATAATTCTCATAAGAGAACTTATCAGCCCACCAAGACCTAATCTCCAGGTTCAACATATCAGGGTACGACGATGAGCCAGGCCAGCACCATCCATCAAAATCATTGCCACTAGCATCCTTAACATAATAACCTTTCTCAGACGCCTCCTTATGCAAATGAAACGATTCATCCCGCTTAATATGAGGATCCACGATGGTAACCATGCGCCTGCCCTTCCCAGCCAGCTTCCGCTGCATCTCCTCAGGGTGTGGGAACAGAACATTATCCCAAGTGAAATACTTCTTCCCATCAGTGTGCTCAATATCAAGCCACAACACATCATAAGGGATATCAAACTCATCAAACTTGGAATCCACATGCTCCACATCCTCCTCATCCCTATAGTTCCACCTACACTGATGATAAGCTATCGAAAACAGTTGCGGCATTGCCGGCATACCGGTAACGCTTGTGTACTGCCTCAACACATCCTTAGGGGTAGGACCCACAAAAAAGAATGCATCGACAACACCAGCTTCACTCATCCAAAAGGTATCAACCCTATTCTTCGGCAGCATCGAAATCCCATTCTCTGCATCCCAACCGGATCCAAGAACATCAATTTGCATCTCAGCAGCATTCAACCAGAAAAACCCTGAACTTCCCCTCGCTTTTCCATGCGAAATCATGAACGGAACCGATCCATAGATCCCGAACGGCGAATCGTGAAGGTACTCGAAAACATCCAAATTGAACAACCTGTAGGGTTCAGATTCTTCAACACCCGGTCCCTTCGTTGGCTTCAACGCGAGGCTCGTGGCGCGTTCGGGGATACCGTACACGAAATCCGCGCCGTGGAACGTAACATCGAAGCTGATCGATTGGGGACCATAGGGTCGCTTATCGGTGTGGCTTCGGAAACTCTCTTCCCAGTCGTCACCTTCGTTCTTCTCCCTCAATTGCTCGAAATCGAACAATCCGTGAGAGTTCAGCGACACCACGCGACGGTTCCCGTTCGATTTGTCCCGGACGAAGACCTCGAAGGGGTCATGGCGGAGTACGGCGTCGTATCCGTCGGCGACGTAGACGACGGAGGAAGGTTCAGCGTCGCCGTCTAGGATTTCCTGGTTGAGGCGCTGGAGCCAGAGCTTGGTGTTAGGGAACTCCGAAACGACGACGTCGGGGACCTCGAAGCGCTTCTTGGGAGGGTTGAGGGAAGGGTCCTCGTCGATCTTGAGGCGAACGATGCCGTTTTGGTGGACGGAGAGGGAGAGGAGTAAGGGCTTGTTTGGAGTTGTTTCGGATTCGGATTGGGGTTGGTGTTTTGGGATGAGCTTTGCGACGAGGTCGCCGTTTGAGATGGAGGCGTCGGTGGCGATGAGAGTGGAGGAGCCTGGGGTTCGGGAACGGGCGCGCTTGCAGAAGGGGGTTTGGTGGCAGGTTCGGAACTCTTCCTTCTTCCAGGAGAGGACGGAGGTGAGGTGGGAGCACAAGAGCAGAAGGAGCAGAAGAGGGAGGGCTTGGGTCTTCTTCTTCATGTTGTAGTTGTTGTTGTTCAGATCATAGGCATGGAAATGGAGGATGGAGAAGAGGGAAGCGTGTGTGTGTACAGGAGTGAATGCTTCTATGGTGGTAGATGCAGTGAATCACCCTCACTCAGTGATGGGCAGTTTTTTGTTTTTGGGAGAGTAGTTTGGGCTTGTGTCCATTTTTAGCTGAGCTTTGGTGCTAGTAATGTAGCACTGCTGATTATTCAAAATTTCACTGCAAAATAAATCGTTTGGTAACCGGTACATCTTCATCCCTATTTCAGATTTTACTCCCGCAACCATCCCTACATCTTTTTTACCATTATTTTGATGAATTTAATTTAAATACACTGACAGTGTAAAATAGTTTTACACTGTCAACCAATAGAAATGATGGAAAGTGCCAACATATCAAAATAACCACCCATTATAATGAGGGACCCACCATAAATTCTCACTTTCCTCTATTTCTATTAGTTGACAAACAGAAACTATTTTACAATCGTCAACAAGATACCAATTAAACTCTATTTTGATACAATCTCTCTCCCACCATTCCATTTTTCTTAGGGTTGGACGACCCAATTTATTTCTTTTATTAAACATCGATCATTTATGAGAATCCCGTGTAATAAAAACCAATCACTAGTGTAAAAGAAGCAATAAGGCATACACGTTGTATTTTGGATAAATTCCACTTACCTACGCTAAAATTAAGTAATATTATATATAATATCTCTTAATTTGTATTACCTATATTGAAACTCTTTAAGAAGTTCTTAATATCATATTATAGAAATACTTAATATAATATTACACAAAATATAAAATATAAAATATAAAATATTAATTATAATATCACCTAAATTTTAACAAAAATTAATATATATTTATGTAAATCAAGAACTATAGTGTATAATATCACCTAATTTCAAAATATATTAACATAATTTACTATTTTTTTTGGGCCTACATACACATTATTTATATTTTTATTTTTGGTGCCAGTGTTTTTTTTTGGGGGGTCTATTTTTTGGTCAACTGAATTTTTGGCATATTTTTTGCTGCACTTTTGATAGGGGTGTTTGTGGTGCGGTTTGAATTAGTTTTAAGTAAAAAATTTATCTAATCCAAATAATATATTTTATAACGGTTTAAATTAGATTAACTTACTTTAGGTTTTAAATCCGATCCGATTCGATCTAATTATTTGTAATTTGGATTGGATCGGTTTCATAGATTTTTCAAAAAAGAAAAATTTTAATTTATAATATTATAAAATAAAAGTAACATAAGCTAATAAAATAAATAAATAAAAATAAAAAATAAACAAAAGTCATTAAATATTTATAAAATATTATTTAAGTAAAAATGATACATAAATAAAAAATTATATAATAAATTTAAATTATTATAAATAAAAAAATTATATTATATAAAATTATATGATTTAGATTAAATTGGATCAGTTTTGAAAATTAAATCCGAAATCCAATCCAATTCATGCAATTTGTAAAAACTAAAATCCAATCCAATCCAAACTTTGTGATTTTAATCAATTTTCGATTTGGATTGGATTGATTTAGTGATTTTAATTAAATTGAATTGGATTTGAATACCCCTAATTTTTGCTCAACTTAACTTCTGGTCTTTCTTGCCGATCTGTATTTTTGGCCTTTATCAGCAACGGTTTTGTACTCAATAGCCTACAAACTCGATATGACCCCAAGCTCATGTCTAAGTGAAATCGAAATCTTAATATTTTACTTTTTAATAAACTAGTGAAGGGATTGTTACTGTTAACATACGTGCTAAAAAGAATAGCCTTCAAAAAATGATGCAGTCCTCAGTCCTTCCCAAAATATAGCATATGCATACATACAAAATTGACCATATACAGAAGGGGGGGCTATTCTATCCCTAGATATTTGCTGATCTGCAGTCAGACAAGGACGTGGTGGCATTCCAGAGAAAAACATTGGAAAATCTCTCTACTGCAAAAAGTATATCTGGTTATCTTTTACCCAACAGTGAGTCAAGTAGTGCGGCTTCTTCCTCCTGTTTATATGATAGCACAAATAACACAAATGAGTAGAGTCCAAGTTAATAACCAAAGAAAATGTAAGTTTGGAAGAATGAAACCACATACCACCAAGGCATTAAATTCAGTCTCTTCATCTATAGCACTAGTGACAGCAGGATCCTCGAGCAGTTCCTGCTCACAGAAGTTGAGATTAGCAATCTCTTATGGTCATGAAATCAGAACTTGTATCCACCAAACTTGGATAATAATGCTGATAATAGGCATCAGATATTGATGAAGTCTATGGTGCATCCCTTCAATTAGGGTGCACTAGTGCAATGAAATTAATGACCATTAGACTAAATGAGCTATGTGAGATTATTTGGAAGTTCTTATTGTGAGTGAAAACCAATTATAAGCAACGTATAGAAGCTGAGAAAGGAAAGTGTCCAAATTCTGTAAGGAGTGCCAACTTACATCATCAGCAATTTGCAACATCCCGTTCTGATCCTGCAGAATGAAACATAAATTAATTATATTCTGCCTTAGAATACCTATTTCTCATGCCAATTAGATAAACTGGGGGAACCAGGAGTACTTTAATACTACGTTCACATTGGTATTTAATACTCTGGAAAGTTCCAACCAACCATAGAATGCATTAGATAAAAAGAAAAAGTCACAGATAAAAGTGTGCTGCCACGGTTCAACAGAGGGAATAGTTGCTCCAAAACTTGCACATGGTAGCTTACCTTGACGGCAACAAAAAGTAGTGGATCAGATGGCGTATAAATCATGTAGCGTTCCCCTTCCTGCAACAACATTGCTACAAATTAGCATACACTAAATTTTAATGTCCATAATTCTAATTAGGTTAGTAACAGGCTAGAGGTCACTTTAGAAAACTTAAAAGGATTGGATTAGGGAAAAAATGCATCTTAAATAATTCATGATATACAACCTATGTAACCGGGTGATCAAATGAATTACTGTGGAAAACATATAAGATAAACCAAAACAACAAGCTAGCACTAGCATCAAAATATAACCGTAATTTACAACCAAACCCACACAGGGAAAAAAAAAACAAAAAAACAAAATTAAAAAAAAAAAAAAAAAACACAAATATGGGCAGCTTTGTTTCTGTTCAAGATAAACCTTTCAAAAAGACAGCAAAAGTACATAACATGCTTGTGCAATTGAAGGTAATTAAATTACCTGACTGAAATGTGTAATTTCTACACCTTCAGTTGGCAAGTTATCTGCTTCTTTACCATCTGCAAAATGAAAAACATAATTCGTTAAATTTTGGGCATCCAATTCAAATAGTTGTGCAGCGTAGTATAACTCCAGCAGTAATTCCTTAATTGTAATGAGTAGATCATCATCCCAAAGTACCACAGGGAGGAGACAAAAGGAGCAAAATGAGGACGATTTTATCACTTCAGCAGTAACTCAAATAGTTCTGCAGCATATTATCCCTTTATCTCTCGTTTTGTTTAATTTCTGATGTCAGTAACATCAGATATTAGTATTTAAGCAAAGGACAAGCAAAGAACTCCTTACCAGCATGGAAGTCAAATATGTTCTCTTCTGAGTAACAAAAACCACCACGAGCTGTGTAACAGTATCTGAGATGGACATACATAAATATTTAATGATCAAACGAAGTTCCATAACTTTCTGAATCACGAAAGGAGACAAACATACCCACTATAAACCAGATACATGCGTATCTTGGCAAGTGCATAAGCAGCAGCAGGCAGAATAGATTCAAGGTCCTCATCACTGACCTAAAGCATAGAAACAAAATATTTGGAACGGAGCTTCAGCAAGGTAAACAAAACAAATGAAATACCTTTTCCCCCGTAATTAGTAAAGAAATTTTATTAGTGAAGATGGGCAGTTTCTTCCAAACTAGTTCAGGGTTGTGAAATCTAACAAAGCATGGATCCTAATTTCAAAAGCTTAAGCAAATAATATATCAAGAAATTTTACTCGATGGAATAGTTAATAGCCATAGCAGCAACCGATGATTATACAAACAAATCGAGACTTAGAATGTGGAACGGAAACTTACATCCGACCATCCAACACCAGTGCTCCTTAATATTTGGACAGGCCTGCAGTGAAAAATTCCATAGTCGATAATCAGTAAACAACATAAATAAATCGCATAGCCACCGAAATATGACAGTAGAAACGTTTTACGGACATGTCAACCGGGCAGAGCAGCACGCATTCATGTCCTTGAGAGCTTGTGAACATTCTCCTTATGACGCACTCCAACGGAAGGTTGTTTGCTGGATCAACCTGTTGACAACAAATTATTCAAACTCTCTAACACTCCTATTTATATTACTAACAAGCGCAAGTTCAACTCAATAACACAGCAATAAGAACCCTAGACATTAAAATTAAAATCTCAATTACACCAAAATTCCACTATGACACGAAATCGTCAATCACACTGGTCATTTGAATACACAAATGGAACCATGATTGAAAGTGAGAAAAGAGGAAAAACTGACAAGAGTGGCGAGGCGGTCTTTGGAAGCGGAGAGAAGCTTGCCGCGGTCGTCGACGACGAATCCGGCGGGCGGTTTCGGCAGAGAAGAAGAAGTGGAAGTGGAAGTGGAAGTGGCCTCGCCGTTGAAGGACTTGGAATCTCCAGCGACACCGTTACCCTTACTCCTTTTGTTCTTGTTCTTATTCTTGTTGTTTTTTCTGTCAGTGGTGGTGGTGGTGGTGGAAGCAGCGGAAGAGGAAGGGTTTTTGGCGGCGCGGCAGAGGATAAGGCGGAGGGTGGGCCTACTAGGGATTGGAAATGAAGCTGAGAATGGGTGAAGGTGAAGGTGAAGGTGAGAGCGGAATTCGAGTGTGTTGGCGGAGATGGAGGGAAAACACTTCAAGTTCAACGTTGGTGCCGCCATTTCTGGTTTCTGTTGTGCAATGCAACCTCGCCCCTTTCAGTTTTAACACCGTCTTCTCGGTTCATGAACCATCGTAGAGAAATACTTCAGGTATAAATATATTTTTGCTCTCGATGAACAGGGAAACAATACTTTACTTCCTCGGATATTTTTAGCTTAGCTGTGTTTGTGGTTTGATTGGATTCGATTTTGAATCAAAATTTAAATCAATCTAAATAATAAATTTTATTTTGATTTGATTTAGTTTTATTATAATTAAAATATTTATTTAAATAAATATATAATTTTTTTATTTAATTTATGTATATAAAAGTTGAAAAATATAGATAATATTATTTTAAGAATTTAAATTATATATTATTAATATAAAATATTTTTATATAAATATTTAATTATATATTATTATATCAGTAAAAATATTTGATTCAATCATTTATTATCTTTTAAGTCTTATAAATATAAATATGTAATTGAATAATAATATAAAACTCTTTTATACTATCAGTACATATAATTAAACTCTTATTTTAAAATAAATTCATTTAAATAATTATCAAATTCAAATATAATATTTTTTATTATACTTTAAAATATTATAATTATATTAATATAAATGTATTTCTTTGTTAAATAAGTGTTTCGACTAAATAATTTTATTTGTATATTTTATAATTATTCGTTAATTTCTCATTTCTTTCATTAATATTTTTATTATAATTATTATGCAATATTTATCTTAAGTATATTTTAATTATTATTAATTTGATTTATTTAAATTTATTTCATTTTTTCCCTCAATAAATCTTTCTTGATTTTTCGTCTTCTATATTAATTATTAGAATTTTGTTTAGATGTTTTTTAAAAAAATGTTATCAAAATACAATTAAGATCAAGTTTTATAAAATAAAAAATAACGAATAACAAATGTAAAAAAATTTACACCATAAAAGAATTTACTTAAATTATTAAAATAAATATAATAATATTTTATTTGATTTATTTATGTAAAGTTGAAAAAAATATATAAATATTATTCAAAATAAATAATAAAAATTCAGACAAATAACTGTTAAATTTTAGATATACGTTTTTTTTGTTTTATTTTAAAATATTATGAATATAATTACTTTAATTCACTTTACTTTCAATGAAAATCTTAACTAAGTATTTTATTTAAATATTTTAATAAAAATAAATAAATTAAAATATATATTAAAAATTATTTATTTAGTAAAAAATATAACTATAAATAATTAACTTACATAATCAGTAATCATAAGATGTGATGTGATGGCAACTCATCTCATCCCTTAACTATAAAGTCGAGGGTTCGATCTTTGCCCGGGTTCGATCTTTGCCCATGGAAATGGAGAATATTTTGTGGCCAATCGTAGGGGTGTTCAAAACCGATCCAAACCGAACTAAAACCGAAAACCGATCCAAAAAAATCGAAAACCGATTAAAACCAAAATAAATTGGTTTTAATTGGTTCTTGTTTTATAAAAACCGATCGAATCGGTTCGGTTTTCGGTTTTAATTTCTAAAACCGAACCAAACCGATAATATATTACACATTAATAATTATATATGCATATGAGATATATTACATATTATAT
This sequence comes from Pterocarpus santalinus, assembly GCA_031439595.1. Classification (NCBI taxonomy): domain Eukaryota; kingdom Viridiplantae; phylum Streptophyta; class Magnoliopsida; order Fabales; family Fabaceae; genus Pterocarpus; species Pterocarpus santalinus. The sequence goes on from CM062529.1 coordinate 20,506,493, forward strand.
ATTACTTATCTATATCTATATTTTTACAAAGATACATATAAATATATTCTATAATATTATAATACTAGAATTATTCAAATATTCTTATTATATCTTAACTCAATATTTTAAATTTGTAATTATTGATTAATTCTTTTAGTTTACTCAAAATAAAATTTATTTTTTACACTTTATAAAATTTTTTATTAAAAAATCGAAAACCGAACCGATCCAAACCGATTTAAATTGGTTTGGTTTGGTTGATTTCTGATATGTCAAACCGAACCAAACCGAACCGAAATAAAATTTATTGTTTGGATCGGTTGGTTTTTCCTCCAAAACCGAACCAAACCGAACCGCGAACACCCCTAGCCAATCGTTTACCTCTTTGGAGAGTTCCTACGACGAGGAGATTAGTCACTGCTGGTGATAGATTACCTGGTTATAACCAAAAACAACTTACATAATCAGTGCAACTCACGGAATAAATAACTAGTTCCCCACTATTCATTTAAATTATTAAATAACACCAATGGTCGAGATTCAAGAGCTATGATAGGTTGTTAATCCACAACAATTCCCATAAAATTTACCCAGTCCATCATACTTGTAAATTGGGTTGTCCTATTATTTATGGCGAGTCAATTTCATTTTCATAGTAGGACCAACTTCCTGTTTTTGCGACTATCCAGATTCCAGAATTCCGAATAAATTTCAGCTTTGATATTATCTGGGTATGAGTATGCCACAATTCTTCCCATAACTATCTACATTTTTTTTTCGGTTACCTTCACATAAAAATTTAATAGCAGTTATGAAAAAAAGAGAGAACAATTACGTCAACTTATCTTTTTTCTGGCAAATGATTTTGGTATGTGGCATTGCAAATTTTCTTTAACAATGTCATTTCTTCGAAACCTAAACCCCTATAAATGCCTTCCATTCTCACACGATAATTGTTCTTCCTATAATTCAACCAAACCTCTTTCTTTCGTGCAAGTTTTTGCATCTTCTTTGTGAGTTCTGATTCTGAAATGCAAAGCATTTTCTGGGAGAGAACAAACCATATTTGTTCTATCAATCCATAAAAAAAGATGATTGAAAACGCCATAGATGGTGGTGTGCCTTCACAAACTGACTCCAAATCCTACGACGATGATGGCCTTCCAAAACGAACAGGTACAAATTAATTCATGTTCGAAAAAAAAAAAAATTCTTGCATCATTTAAATTCAACATTTCCCAACAAAATTGACGGGACACATAAATAAATGAATATATCTTAAATAACGTTAACGAAACCCAGATATTATATTGTGAATCTACCCAAACATAAGATGTTTTTAGATATATATATCTGCATAAAAATATCTCTTTCATGTTGTTGTTGGATTTTACATTATGTATTTGTTGTATATGATTATGTGATACAATAATTGTATGAGGCAGGAACCGTTTGGACAAGCAGCTCGCACATAATAACAGCGGTTATAGGATCTGGGGTGTTGTCATTAGCATGGGGCATTGCTCAGTTAGGTTGGGTGGCTGGTCCTGCTGTGATGATATTCTTCAGCGTTGTCACATTCTATACTTCGTATTTTCTGGCTGATTGCTATCGCGTTGGAGACCCCAATACCGGGAAGAGGAACTACACGTTCATGGACGCGGTTAGCACCATTCTCGGTAAAACATATGTACATTAAATTACTAATACTATTTTGTTTATTTTATATATATATATATATATATATACACCTCAACTTTTCGGTAACTTACAAATAGGATTTAATTTATATGTATTGATATTATAATATTTTTTTTATACTATTATTTAATTATATCTTTTTATTTGCATAATTTTTAGAATAATGAGTATAAGAGTTAAATATATTTATTGATGTGATAATATATAATTAAATATTCTTAAAAATATAAAAAATGCAGTAAGTATTTGAGAGTTGCTAAGAAACATTAATATAAGAGAAAAAAACTATTAACAGAAAAAGATAGAAAGGATAATTTAATTATTAGATAATATATATTTAAATCTATTTGATATCATCCTTAATTCTTATGAAATTAAATCCTTGAAAATCATATCTTTTTTAGGAATTCAAGTACCAATGAGTCAATGGCGTGGTTTTCTGGTTTACAATCAACCTGATTTCGGCATGCACCGTCCCATCGAAGTTTCAAATTAACACGTTTGTAGTTGAATTTATTAGAAAAAGGTCCGTGTGAATTAACATTTTGTGTATGATAATTTGTGTTATCCCGTTTTTTTTTTTTTTTATGCTAACACACAGATATAAATAACATCTCTGTTTTTGTCTATATATATATATATATATATATATATAATTGACAAGCAGAATCTTTTTAAAATATAATGCATATTTGATTTGATGTGCCATATAACATGCAATATAATGTACTTTGCAGGCGGGTACAATGTTACGCTTTGTGGGATAATTCAGTACGCAAATCTTTACGGCACCGCAATAGGATATACAATTGCCGCTTCCATTGGCATGATGTGAGTTCACACTTATTGTATCTTGAAATCATCAAAATTTGGAGATTGGTTTGATCTGTAAATAAACTCCGCTTTTGAAAAATAATAAGATAATAACTAATTTAATTTTAAAATCATCTTATTTTATCTGTGTAAATATAGAAAGCAAATCTCAGTGGATACTATTTGATTTTGATTTGTAAATTATTTAAATTGACAACTGTGTCCATATTAATTTATCTTGTTCAGCAGTTTTAAGTAAAGAGAATAATATATTACTGCAATAAAATGCATTTTAATGTATTTTAAAATACATCTTATATATCTTTTAATGATCAAATGTTTAGGCGAGTTCAGTACTGAGTATCTTATTAAGGTCCGAGCAAAATCTCAAGGCTTAAAAGAGCACTTACATATTAATATATTCTAAATATAGGAATCACTTACAAATCAATTTAAATAATATTTTTTATAACGGTGGGGATAAATTAATTTCTTAATGGATTTAAATTAAATTAGTTCTATTGATAGTAAAGTTGCATTTGATTTCTGTGTTTATTAAAATGTACAAAACACTTTGAAACATTTTAAATGATAGTTTATTTAAAGTTATTCATTTTTATAAATTTAATTTTGATATATTATCAACGTAAAATATTTGTACGCAGTTATGCACTTATATATAGTCGCATCATTAAAATTGTTACAATCTTAATATAATCACCTTAAATCATATAAAATATACTACCGAACAAATAGATTAGCCAAAAAACCTATCCTAATTTAACCAAAGGTCTTAAATATAAGCCTTGAGTATGCAACAATGTTAAAACTTGAAAAAGAGAGCTTTTTATAACCTATAAAGGTCCTACCCAACTCAAGCAATATTACCTCTGATAGAAGAATACATATATGTTGTCTTGAGCCAAAAAAAAATGTTATAAAATATAAGATGTAATTAGTCTTTTTGGTAGTATAAGATGTAATTAGTCAACGATGTAAGACAATTTAGAATGACAATATATCAAAATTAATCACAATTTTCACACAATGTATAATTGATGGGTTTGTTTCATATTCCATTAACTGGTTTTGGTTGGCAGGACAATAAAAAAGACTGACTGTTTACATTCCTCTGGTGGAAAAGACCCATGTCATGTTTCAAGCAACCCATATATAATCAGTTTTGGCGCAATCCAAATTATCTTTTCTCAAATTCCAGATTTTCATAAAATGTGGTGGCTCTCAATAGTTGCTGCAGTCATGTCTTTCACCTATTCCATAATTGGTCTAGCTCTTGGAATTGCCAAAGTTTCAGGTTATGTTCCAGCATCAATTTTGATACAAGTTATCTTTCAGTTCTTGGCTGATATTTTGTTTAGTTGGTTCTTAAACAGAAAATGGTACTTTCAAGGGTACCCTCACAGGAGTAAGCATTGGAACAGTGACAAAGGCCGAAAAAGTATGGGGGATGTTTCAAGCTCTTGGTAACATAGCCTTTGCTTATTCATTTTCTCAAATTCTCATTGAAATTCAGGTACACATTTTTTTACCTGTTTATACTGAGAAATGATATTTGTATATGACAATTAGACATCTTTGAGACGGACAGAAAAAAAGATACAAAGGTGGTAAGTGTTGAAAGAAAAAAAGTGATGCTTATCTCCTTTGTATATTTCTCTCTCAAACTATGTCTACAAGATGCCTAATTGTTATATAGAAATAACACTCCCCAGAGTAATGGTTAAAAAAAAAAAAAACAGTTTCATCATACAAACTAATTAGTATACAATATTCTGACTAAACAGGACACCATAAAATCTCCACCATCTGAACTAAAAACGATGAAGAAAGCTACAAGGATAAGTATTGTAACCACCACAATATTTTATATGCTTTGTGGCTGCATGGGTTATGCTGCATTTGGAGACTCAGCACCAGGGAACTTGCTCACTGCATTTGATAACCCATATTGGCTTATTGATATTGCTAATGCAGCTATAGTAATTCACCTTGTGGGAGCATACCAAGTGTTTTCCCAACCCATCTTTGCCATTGTTGAGAGAGGGGCAGCAGAAAGATGGCCTATGCTTGGAAAGGAACACAAAATCCTAATTCCATTTTTGCCTCCTTACAATCTAAACATATTTAGATTAGTTTGGAGAACAGTGTTTGTTATCATAACCACTTTTATATCAATGTTGATTCCATTCTTTAATGACATTTTGGGAGTGCTTGGAGCAATGGGGTTTTGGCCTTTAACAGTTTATTTTCCTGTGGAGATGTATATCATACAGAAGAGGATACCAAAATGGAGTAGGAGATGGATTAATCTGCAAATGCTGAGTTTGATTTGCCTCATAGTAACAGTTGTGGCTGCTGTTGGCTCAGTGGTAGGGGTGGTGCTTAACCTTAAGACATACGAACCATTCAGCTCAAGCTTATAAGCCCCATACAACATCTAGTGCCTCCTTGAGTATGTATGTAACACACTGCAGTGGGCGCTGATGGTTTTGGTTTGTGTGTTATTCATTATTATCATGAGAACTGCTGTTTGAATATTATCCTTAGGTTACAATATTGTCCCTTTATATATGTAATTTTCTTATTGAACAACTCTTCTCCCGCTTACTTCCACTTCCCTCTTTTAAAAGCTGCTGAAAAAAGGCCTATTATAGGGAGAGCTTGTTAATCACAATTAAAATTAAAGAATTAGGCTCATACCTTGATAGTAGACTTGTAAATAAAAGGGAAATAATTTTTGTATACCATCATTAGATATCTTTTTAGACCCCCCTATGAATTAGATGAAAAATAGACATAATATAAAAATTTGAAAAAGAAAAATGAGTGTTTTTTCAAAACAAATATCCTATTTGATATTCATAATTGGTATCTAATAAATATGTTCAAATAACAAACCTCAAAAGGAAAAACTACTAACTATTATACAAAAGTTTGATAAGATAAGTCTTCCTCCTGCTTCCATTTCTGACCTTTGAAACCTGTCATACAAAATTTAAGTGTTAAGAGAATCTCTTAATCGCAACCTAATTCAACGAATTAACCTTAAAAGCAATGCCAGAAGAGAAACCGTAATTAAAAAGAGAAAAAAAAAACCCACTATACAAAAGTTTGAATTACCTTTCTCTTGAATTACTTGTATCTTCCCTTTTTTTTAATTTCTTCTTCACCTTTCCCCATAGGCCTTGTTTGAGAGACGCAGTGAGATGAAAACGGAAGGGAAAGGAAGATAATAGAGAGGACTTATTCATCATTATATTGATATTTAAGTAAAAAGAAGAATAAGAATCCCTTTATCTTTATTTGGAAAATTAAAAGAGAATATTAAATTTTCAATATAACTCTTTTATTATTAATCTTATGATAACAGTACATGATATAAATATAATTTTTTAATTAAAAAATATTCTTCCCTCTTCTTTATCCCCTATATTAATGGAGAAGAACCTTTGAGTTTTGACAAAAAGCAGAATGAACACTCCTCCCTCATTTCTACTCGGTTCGCCTCACTAAAAATCTTGCAAAGATAAGGATCATTTTTCACCCTTCCTTTCCTTCTCCTTTCTAACATTCAAACAATGATTCAATTGAATTTTTCAAAAGAAAAAAAAAATGCCACATCGAATGAAAATAGTACAAAACTATTCCATACGCAATCAGCGTCATAGTTGAACACGTTCGATGTATGACAATGTTAGCCATTAAAAATAAATAAGCTTATACAAAGAAGATCCATGGATATGTTTCAGCTCAATCATACACTGTAATGCATTTCCACATTTTGATATCAATCCACAAGATGGTGTAACATATATTCAGTAGACCGTACTATATCACAAAGTAATAAAAATGAGAAATAGGAAAAAAGACCGCTAACGAGCTCTCACTTCATAGAAATAATGAATTAAATTGACAGAGATGCCCACAAAAAAATAAAATTGAAAAAAATATTTTACACCAACAAAACATGCCCCCGCGGAAGAGCATCAATTACACCAAATACTACTCCACTGTGGAATCTTCGGGCAACCCGAGGCTATGCAAAGAAAGCAATATTTCACCACCAATGCGATACAACTTGAATCGAAACAATATGCAGTGAAGGAGGCAGCTGAAACAGGGTTGTTGTCCCTTCTCAACAGAATAGGCTAAGCAAACTACTTGATGTCGTTTAACTCCATGAAGAGATTAGAAAAGCTCCTCTGAATTGAATTTATTCCATGCTTCCTGTTATAAATTATCAAGATTTTAGACAAAAATGAAGGCATCGTAGTACCCTGGACTTAGCAAAAGCAAAATCATATACCAGGCCACTAGTGTCTTGGCACGAACTCGAGTGCATGTCAATCATTTTTTTTTTTTTAATTTAATCTAGAAGATTTAAAAACTTGAGAATCCGATGCACCATTCTGTTTGTGCACTGTACCAACAGGACATATTTTAATCATATTTTGTTTTTCTATTTTAAACAAGTTAGCAATTAGCATTTCCAAAGACAAGACACATGTAACCCAAAAATGGAGACATGACAGAAAATGCCCCAGGATGCAAAATCAATTCGGTCATTCCTTCAGAATAATCAGCCATATCATTTGACAGGACTTGACACCCATTTAATAGGTACAACATCCGTAAATAAGCTCAAGATTACACAACTTTGATTCTAAGATAAACAGATTTATGGATTAAAGATTAAAAAAAAAAAAAAACAAAACAAAACAAAACAAAAATGTGGACGCTCACCACTCACCAGCAGGAGGAAACCACCCAAAGGTTCATGAATGAAGGTGAGACCAAGGAAAGAAGACAAAGGAAAATTATGAAATGGTACATATTTGTTTGTGATGATATAACTGGGTAAGAAACTGATAAGCTGCAGAGGCAGCACATCATGGAAAACCACACCCAGCATCCTATTTTTCGTGAGGACAGTACAGGATAAGAAACAAAATAGCCATTGGAATGCCCGTCTTTACATGCAGGGCATTTGACCACAAAATGTTATGGAGAAACCCACATTCAGTAGCTACTTCAAAATAACAGTAGCCAAACCTTCAGTCTGACTTGATTGGCATTGGCAACTACTACTTTCATCATAAAGCATTGATTACAGTGCGTATAAAAGTTATATAAAAGAGCCTGAAATACCTTGAGTAGATCAAACACCTTCTCCGCAATATATTTCTGTTGAAGAGTGGCACCCTTCTGCTGCACTTTATCAGGATGAATGCACAATGTAGCTTTCCTATAAGCCTTTTTAACAGCAGCAGCTGTAATTAAATCAGTCAAAGAAGCTGGTTGCCAGCCACACTCAGGCCACAGCACCTGATCATCATTAATAAAGGAAAAACAAGTTATCATAATATAACAAATTACATAGAAAACAATAGCAACTTAAAAGCACTAAAATCTAAGGGACGGTTTGGCTGGTTCAAGGTTAACATGAAGGAACTTTCCAGGGTGTATTAAAGTATAGAAACAACTTGCTTTTGCTCACAGCAATTAATAACAACTGCATAATTAAAATCTTCTGCAAAATCATGCTTGTTTCCTAAAGATGTCTGCCCTCTGTTAGTGAATAACTGAAATTGCTAATATGGATAAACCTATCGGAGGAAATTGAAATCCTAGGTAAACCATTAATAAGCAGAGCAAATGACATCAATAAAAACAATGTCACGATATTAGAGTTAGCGTACCTACAGACTTCTAGCCCCAGGTGGTAGATTGATGACCAGACATGATACACGAGAATATCAAAGCACTTTAAAAATACGAAAATGATGGGAGATAATTTAAGTCTATATACTTATGGGCATTATATGGATCTGGAATAGAGAAAAATCAGAGATATTATCCAGAGTGCATATACAAAGTACATACATATTGCAAGGTGGAGAGCAAAGCACGCAAGTTCCCCTCTTTTCCTGCAGCCCAGCGTTTAATTTCAAAATCCAGTGTCTCAGCGAGCCTCTGAAATGAAATGAAAGATAAATTTAAGATAAGAAAATTAAAAAAAAAAATTGTCATAAAAGCAAACATAAAAGAACCCCTGCATCAATAAATAAAAAAAGGTAAACAAAGGAGCAACGACAAGGCTGTGTAACCCCTGCCCCACCCAAAAAAAAAAAAATAGTTTTGGAGGGAAAATAGCAGAGATATAGTGGATGGTACTTAACAAAACCTTAGGCCTACCAAGCCCAAGCTCTAGGTTAATTTTATCATAACCTATAAAGTAGAAACAGAAAAACAAGAAAACAGAATTTAATAGGGAGAAATGAAACGTGAACTCATTTTTGCGACACGTGGCCAAAAGTGGGAAAAGATCCCACCGTACACTTTGTCCTTTCTCCCACTCACTTAAACCGCACTTGTACCATTTGAGTCGCAAAGTGAGTCCACAACAAAGTGAGCTCCCATATTATTTCTCAATCAGAAAGTTGGACAATAATCCGACTCATGCGGCATCTACTAGATATCAAGGATGAAGGTGCAAGGGCAACGCAAGTAGCATAACACTCTCCCCTCTCAAATAAATATATGTAAACAAAAAAAAAAAAAAAAAAAAAACAACAACAACAACAACAAAAGCAACAACTCACATGTCTCTCAGCTTGCTCTCTCTGAGTTTGTAGATCCCGTTGATTCTTCTCAGCCAATGCTTTTGCCTAGCATTAAATAAATGGTCATAGGTAAAATAGTCAAACAATGTGTAGAGACAGAGAGAGAGAGAGGTTTTTCAAGAATGCACACACTTCCACATAAATTCAAGTCAAGTTGCTTCAAAAAAAGCACATTCTTCACTATTATTTGTATCAAGAACACCAAATAAATCAAATTAAGTAGCAAAATACAGTAACACATACCGCACGCTCCTGAGCCCTCTGGTGGCGTTCCAACCTGGCTCTTCGTCTTTCTTCACTTTCTCCTTCAACTTCCGGAAATTCTCCAGATGACGGAGCATCTTCAAACCATAAAAGAATAGGGAGAAAAAAGAGCCAAGTAAGCATAAAAGCAAAAGAATTCAAACGATCTCTGCATCACTGAAAAAAATATTGAACATGCAAACCTACTTCCAAAAATTGAGGAAAGATCATCAACAATGTTAGTGGATGATGATGCTTTCTTCATGCTTGAAGATGCACTTGTTGATTTTCTAGTTACATCTGACTGATATTGGGCATCAAATACAGAGTCCTGTAAGCAAAAAAGCACAGAAAATTAATATAAAACTCTGCAATGGTAGCATGCTAGCATTAATGTGTATGCCAAGCCAACCTTTTTTTTTTATTATTTAAAACACAAAAATGATTTTAGAACTTTAAATACTACATAACACAACGAATATAACTAGCCAACAGTTTACATATTTCATTTTTGTCTAGAATAAAAAGGCAAGAATGAAATAACAATCCCACTATGTATAATGTTTAATAGCCACTATATATTAATCTAAATAATATTAAATAAAAAAAGGGTACTCACTGAAGAGCTAGCCCTAGGAGGCCTTGGTGTACTGTTGGCTCGCGCACCCACGCTGAAGAATGATTCAAGATCATTTTCATTATTTTGTTGGTTCATCCTTGCAGCAGCTGCAGCTCTATCTCGAGCCTCTGCAGCAGCCCTTTCCCGAGCCTCAGCAGCAGCCCTTTCTACTGCAGCACGTTCTGCTTTAACTCTTGCCTCAGCTTCAGCTCTTGCAGCTGCAGCTCTTTCCCATGCAGCCTTCTCCTTTGCCTCCTTTTCAGCCCTTTCCTTTGCCTCAGCAGCAGCCTTTTCAGCCCTATCCTTTGCCTCAGCAGCAGCCCTTTCACGGGCTTCAGCTTGTGCCCTCTGAACTGCAGCCCTTTCAGCACGCTCTCGAGCTTCAGCATTTGCTTTCCCAACAGCAGCCCTCTCAGCCCTTTGGCGAGCTTCAGTAGCAACCCTTTGGCGAGCTTCAGCAGCAGCCCTTTCACGTGCTTCTCTAGTAGCTCTTTCAACAGCTTGTCTTGCCTTTTCTCTTTCCCTCTCAAGCCTCTGTCGTTCTCTTTCTTTCTCCTCCCTTTCCCTTTCAAGTCTTCTTTGCTCCTTTTCCTCCCTCTCCTTTTGCTGCTGCTCAAGGTCTAATCTTTCCTGTCTTTCTCTCTCCTCTTGCACAGCTCTGTCATCTTTTTCCATTTGCACAGTTTCTTTGCTTCTAGCAACCTTTGTACTTTCTCTCTCCCTAACTTCTTTTGCATGCCTCAATTTAGCTTCAGCTCTGTCCATAGCCTCCTTCATAGCTGCAGCAGCTGAGTTCATCTCTAGTTCTTCATCAGGAAAACCATTTCCACAGTCATCATCATTACCACGACTCCTGCCCATGGCAAAATCTTCAAGTTCATCAAACCGGGACGTAGGAGATAACTTTGCTGCAGCAGGAGCAGATTTAGGACCCTGAGAAAATCGAGCGGAACTTGGAAAAGAAGAAAATTCGCTATCCTTCTTTCTGACATTGGTGGAAGCAGGTGAACCTGTTCCTGACTTGGGGATATGTACTGGACGTGGAGGAGGTGGTCTTGAAGGTGGTGGAGCAGCAGTTGGTTGTGTAAAAAGGGGAATCTCTGATACTGTTAGCCATATATCATCATTGGATTCCAAATTTTCTTCATATTTTGGAGACATATCTGCCTGAATATTGGTCTGTCTAAAACCATCATTATCATATGAAGGGGACATAGACCTGTGGCGTACTGGTTTAGTAGAGTCAGATGAATAAGTAGGCACTTCAAATGGAGCTTGCTGAAACTCCTTATCCTGCTCAACAGGAATCTTGCTTTGTGAGTGTCTATCAGGGCTCCTCACAGATGATTTCTCAAGTGATTCTTTATCTCTAGTCCAACTAGTGCTTGTATTTGACCTTGGGGTTGGGGAACTGCTACCCTTCCTGCTACTTTTCTCCGATGAGAATGCTGGCACAGATTGTCCAAGTCCATCAAAGGGATCAATATCATCATAAACTCCACCATTAGAATTTGATGAACTATCATTTTTTGTGCTTCTAGAACTACTAAATTTACTAATTTCTTCCAATGGGTCAGTAAAGTGGCCTGAAGTTGAATCCATTGGGGGTGAAGCTGATTCAAATACTTTGAATGGGTCTTCTGTTGCAGTGGAAGCTGTTTTAGATGCGCTGACAGTAGGTTCTGAAGACAAACCAATATCAGGAGTGGGCCTGCGAATAAAACAATATGTAAAATGATCATGAGTACATCAACCAATATGAGAAAATAAGGGATTGGATTGTGACGATTGTCCCTCCCTCGATTAGCTGCAACAAATTCATAAGACCCTCAACAAAGGAAATGCATATGTCAACTCTTTAAGTAATTTAGTGACAACCAGATAAAGTGATAACATCCCAAAACTTACTACAACTGAAAGGACAACATCTTGAGCTAGAAACAAAAGCATTGAACTTAATCTTCACAGGAAACGAGGCATTGTCAAACTCTTTAATTTAGTAACAAGATTTTATTACAATCACTCATAGACTCTTTCGTATTAAAAAATTCATATGCGACTCAAGGCTTTCCAGCTATAACAACCCAATTCGAGAATGCCACACAAAAACACTAAACCACTGAAGAGAATCAGTTCATTGGTGCCTCTACAACCTCTTCCGAACTCCTCTGAGTTTCATTCAATTGTCTAATTTTACAAACAAAATCAGGCCATTGTTATTCTAAAATGACTTGTCAATAACTCGCCAAAAGCTTTTAAACCCTTCAATGGAAGGGTTTGTTCATGTTACTACATTCAAACTTAGGAGAATTTGAAACTCCCTGTGGAAGGAAAGACCAGTGCTCGGTCAATCGCGCATTAATTTTCAGCGATTCTCACTCATCTACCCAGTTTAATATAATCTCACAGTTTCACATGTTATTCTAAACACTTGAATAGGTTTTTTCCCCCCTCCACAGATCACTAAACCTCATGCCTTACTAGTCACTACACCAACATCCACAAGCTCATATCAAGTAAAGAATCCATTCCATGATGCACACAATTACAAACAAGCTCAAAATAATGCACCTTCAATCCCAAACAAAACACACACACTGTAACCATACCTATCACTAGAGCTCTTCCTGCTCCCGAATCCAGGTAACAAATCATCAAAATCGGCCACACTTTTCTCCTCCTTCTCCGATCTCCTCCCACCGGAACTCTTCGATTCGCGCTCCGCCTTGCCGAACCCTCCGAGCAGATCATCGAATGCGCCGCCGCCGCTTCCGCCACCGGCGCCCGAACCAACCGACGCAAAAACGTCGTCGTACGCAACCTTCGACGAGGTGCTCTTCAGGCCGGGGACGCCATTGAAAATGTCGTCGTCGTACACCGGCTTGTCGTAAACCGGCGGCAAATTCACGGACCTGGAGCTGGAGAACATGGAGTCCAGATTGAACGCCGCGTCAGAGGCTCCGCGGCCGTCCGATTTGGCGGAGTCGCCAAAGAAATCGCCAACGCCGCCGGAATCCTGGCTCTTGTGGCCGGAGAAGAGGGAATCGGCGCTGCCGGAGAAGGAATTGGAGGCGCGAGATGGTTTGGACCCTAAATCAAAGTTAAGCGAAGAGGTTGTGGTTGCGAAATTCGAAGATCCTTTAGATGCGGCCATTGGAGCCGATTTACCCTGGGGTTTGAACCCGAAATCCGTAGCTAAGAGGCCATCGAAATCGTTCATCGCGAAAAAGTGTTTGAAAAATTGTGTGTGTGTGTGTGTGTGTGTGTGTGTGTGAGAGAGAGAGAGAGAGAGGATCTGGTGGTGGCGGCGGCGGCGGTATCCTCCGAGTGCGGTGGTGGTGGTGGTTGTGGTGAAACAGGGTGGAGGGGGTGGGGTGTGAGAGGATACAGGGAAGGAAATGGTGGAGTCTCGCCTGTGCGGTCCTTTAACTTTTTATTGTTTTCGCTTTTTTTTTTGGGGGGCGGGGGGCGTTGGGGGCGCGTGTGTGTGTGTGTTAGGCTTGGTTAGTGATTAATTTGATTACGATTACGATTAATTGATTATTATCGCTAGTTGGTCCGGTTACGGTTTTTGTTTGTTGCTTCTTTTGCTGTGCTTTGCTTGTGTTTGTTTCTTTCATTATCCAACCCCCTTCTCCCCTTTTTTCTTTTTTGGTGTCCTCGGCTTCTTTGCCTTGTTAGAGAATTTGCCTGGTGGGATGAATGAACCTTCCTTCAATATCTATTTACTTTTCTTCTTTATTTTTGGGATCGAATCTGCGTTTAATTCTGAAATCCCAGGACTTCATTTGTTAGAGGAAAAAAATTGACATATTTTATAAATAGATTTAATTTATATCAACTTATAATATAAAATTATTTTATACTATCATTAATCATATTTTTCTATTTGCACGACTTTGAGGATATATTTGTGAGTTTTATTTTGAAGGGGAAGAAACTCTTGAAACCCTTTCTCCTCCCCTCTAAAATTAAAACTCACAAACACACTTCTAAAGTATTCCCTTCCCTTTCTTCTCCTCCAAAATTAAAATTTATAAACATACTCTTAAAGTAGTGGGGATAAAAATAATTCAAGTTTAAAATTTTATATATTTTTTCAATATATTTTTATTCAATTTATATAGCTTTTTATTGAAAATAATTTATAATTAAATACTTACATTTAAAAAAATAAATATTTTTCCCTAAAAATTGCTCTAATACAAGCATGTATCTAATGATTTGACTATGTTAATAATTAAATAAATATATAATATATTATTTCATGACAGTATAATTTTTTTAATAATGAAATTAAGTTTAATCAGCACTATATTGAATAATTTTTCAAAACCAATCCGAATAATATTTATAACTGTTACTCCATGGCATAAAACATAAATCCATATTTTTGATGCACTTATTGTAAGTGGAGAGAGAATAATTTATAAAAAAATTGTCAAAACTTTTCTGGCTAAGTTAGAGAGAAAATAATCTTGTTTTTAAAATTATAAATTATATGTACAATAAATGAAAAGAAAAACTTATATGATGAATAATTTTAGTTACAGTAAACTTAGCTTTGCAATTGAAAAATCATTAGGAGTAATATAATGATAAAAAATTTGAAAAATTTACATAAAATCCTAAATTAAAATTTCATTAACATTAATATATTAGAAAATAAAAGGCTCTGCGATTAAAAATTTTTACAATGAAGTGACTAAGTGCCCTTGGATATGTAAGAAAGCATTTATTAAAAACAATAAGACCAATATCCTAAGCAAAAATTAGACATTGAAAACACGTTGACGCCTTCGTGGAAAATCTCCTAGAAAGGGTAACAACAAACGAGATCATTAGCTTCACCAGTAATAGAACCTTCAAAATTTTGGAAATTATTGAGGCAACAGGCACTGTCATTGTAACATTCTGACTATTAACTTCATGTATCTTCTGATATTTTTCGATAAGTCCCTGCCACAGTTCTTGACAAAGTCAATATGTCAAACTCTCGTTAGTTTGTAATTAATTTATCATTTTTACTCTCAAACAAAATAAAAATAAATAAAAAATAATTAAATTTTTTTATAAAAACTTTTATTCAAGCATGCTTTTAATATTGTAATTTAGATAAAAGAATTCGGGAATTAGATCCATTGTAAGAAAATGATATACTTCTTCTGAAGTTAAACTAAAATAAGTTGTAACCAGCCAAAAATAAAATAAAATAAAATAAAATAATTTGTACACAAACGATAATAAGTTAATAACAAACATTATTTGATAACAGAAGACAAGAGATTATTCCTCGCCAATCGAAATTATTTAAAAACAAAATCAGCATTACCAACCTGGAAATCCACAATCAATGGACCAGAAATCTTTGCCATAGATTCATAATGTTAATTGACAATAAGGCCCATATTACCCTACTTTTGTCGGTCTGACTTTATCTTTGTCAAACCACAGAACACAGGAAAGTGGTTGATCTAGGTCGACCATGAAAATCTTTGGTGAGCCATCATTGCCGGTGAATCCATTTGCATACCTAAGGGAAATGGACAGGAAGCTGGGTAAATTTCATTCACTTGAACAGTATCAATGGAAAGCCTATTCAACACTTTTGAAGAAATTTCTTTTTAAATAGGTTGCGCAAGTACTTGGGGTTACTTATATCAATTTTAAATGAATAAATTTACAATTAATTTCATCTTATATATTATTATTATTATTATTATTATTCCATATTTGATTTTCATCCAACAATTAAGAAAAATGCAAGCATGCAATACATTTTTTGGTACATAAAATATTCCATATTTTCATAAGATATACCGCAATTTTTTTTTGTACATCAGTAACAATAAGATTCAAACCCTTAATTTCATGTATATTAAACTTCTCACTATTAAACCACTTCTAGTAGGGACGTTCAAATTTAATCCAACCTTATTAACTAACTAAATTGATTAAAAAAATTGAACATTGATCAAAATTGCAAAAATTTCAATTGAATTGGTTTCTTATTTTTTAAAAATCGCTTGGATTGGATCAAATTTTTTATTTAATTTTTAAAATCGATTCAATTCAATACAAATTAACTAATATTATATAATATGATTTTTATCGTTAAATTATATTTTTACTTAAAATAATTTCAATTTATCACATATTTTTTATATTTACTAGTGGATTGATAGCACTTACGTGCTTATCAATCCACATTTTTTTTAATTGTTAGAGTAGATTTTAAAATAAATTTTATTTATTTATTTGAAAAATAAACTAAAATTAAGAGAGAACAAAAATGTTAGTGGTTTGTAGCAGTTAGTGGATAGTTTTAAAATATATATAATAGGAGTCGATCAATTAATTTAATGGGTAGTTTTGTTTACAATTTTATTTATTTTTAATTTATATTTAATTGATTATGCATAGATATTATTTAAATATGTTTATGGAACTCAAAATTTATCTAATTTAGAGAGACCAAAAAATAGTTACTTAAAAAAATCCCCTTTCTATATGTATAGATGTGTCGTTCTCATTTACATATAATTTTATGCATATTACATAAGTCATTATTTACCTTTTATTTTTATTTATTTATTTTATTGATTCAATCTATTTTCTATTTATAATATTTTAAACTTAAAACTTTATTAATATCAAAAAACAATTAAACCGACTTAATCCAAACTATAAAATTTTTGTTCAGATTGAATTGAATTTAAAATCATAATTGATCCAATTCAAATCACTATATATATTTTATTATTTGGATTAAATAATTTTTTTATTTAAAACTAATTCAAACTGTACCGTGAACACCCGTAACTCCAAGTGGCTTGATATACTATAATTTCTACTGCTACAAGTTAGCTCTCTTGGTTGATTATCCATTCATGCTTTATCATAACTTGAATTCTTTTCTTTTTTTTTTGGGTCAAAACTTGAATTCATTTTTTATGCTCTTTTTAAAGGGCCATCCATAAATATCTCTATAAATATTTGATAAAAACCAAAAACATGTTCGAGTCTAGATTAGTTTACTAAACCTAAATTAATTGTTGTTCAAAAGAAGACATACCAAGATTTCTATTTTAAGCTGGTACGAGACTATGCAATCATGATGCCATTTTTATACATTTTTATATTCTATGGTGTATATACTCTTAAGAGTACATATTTTACCAATAACTTTTAGCTCAAATAACATCTTATCTAATTTTTGTGTCCACGAGATGTTGTGACTTTAGGTTGGGGAATCGATTCCCTATTTTTTCATCCCCTCCCTACTTTCCTTACTAGCTCCACTGCGAGCTCGAGGATAAGAAAGGAATTTTTTAAAAAAAAAAAAGTGTACACGCCTCACATTTAATTAAGTAAAATTGTCACCACCAATTTTATCCCTGTACACATACCTTGTTTCCAGGGCATGCGACCTAATTCTATATCCAAATAAGTAAGCAAAAGTCAGATAAAAATAAATATTGAAAAATTATATCAATTGCAAGTAAACTATAAGTAATATTTAGCACAAAATAACATTGATAAATTTTTTTTTTTACATAATTTAAAATAATTTAATATCACAATATTGCAATGACTAATTTATTTATTGTCAAAACCTTCTAACAATTTTCAAATATATGATATGACGCCATGCAGTCCACTCAAATTATGGATACTTTCCATATCAATTGATCAAGAATAGATTCAGAAGGGAATCAAAATCAACTTATGAGATGCACGTGTATCGTTGACCACGTCAGCATACTTTTATGGACTAAACCCTATTCAAATTAATTTTAAAAACTAATCTAAAGTTAATCTAGAAAAGGATATATTTATATTTAGCTATTTCGTAACTAGTCTGAAAAGTCCAATACAACTACGTAACCATCAACCAGTCATGTAGCCTAATTCACAGACCAATTCTGAGTCCAAAACACTGCCAAGACTTTGAACAGGTCTAGTAAACTCAAGTCAGCAACTCCTTGCTTTGTGAGTCTTCATCCTCTCAGCTTTAGCTACTTTCTATGCTAAGCCCTATATCTCCCCTTGTACTTATGTAGACCATAAACTTTTTATTGCAATAAACAAAGAAGCATTTTTCTAACAAGTGCTCTTAGTGTACCAGTTAAAAGACCAAAAGTGGAAAGTAAAACTTTCCAACCCTGGTTTTGTAACCAGCGCCCTTAACAAGTAAATCGCAGCATCTAGAAACAGCTTGAAATAAAATTTTCAAACTAGGATATGGTAAGTGTATCCTTGCTAATTGATAATATATAGAAAAAAGGGAAAGCACATGTAACATTTCTCATGCTATAATTAACAATCATCATGCTGAAAGCCAAGTTATTAGCAGTAGTAGTAATAGTAGTAGTGGCAGCTAACTGGCTCTCATGGACTGATGAGGCAAAAAGCCACACCGAGAGGATGCACGACTCTTGTCTAATGCAAATTTGGTATTATCAAACTCGGATCCGTTTGACATCGCTTTCCGGGACGCTAACATCGAGCCTATCCCCCCTGTCTGAATTAGCAGCTTGTCCTGAGACCTGCCAAACCATAGAAGTCAGCAACCTAATCAGCATTTTCAATATTTGCATGAAATGCATAGCTCTCATGCTATGTCAAATGACCATTTACACTCTTCCTAAAGAAAGTCCTCACAGGCTGGAATTATACCTTTTTTTTTTTTAAGGTTTCCTAATCTATAAGCAAAGATCCATATTATTCCCAACATATTTTGAGTCACCCTTCACTCAAGTACTAACAAATAACAATTGTAATGTTCTGCTAAAACAAAGATACTTACAGTTTCATCTGGTACAACTGCATATCTCTCGGATAGGGAAGCTAAGGTTTTCCCTGTTGAAGGGAAAAATAAAAGTATAAAACATCCAGCATGATGCCAATTGTATAAACAAAATGGGAAAAAAAATAAGTAGAAGATATTATTCTAAGTTATACTATCAAATCACATAATATCAGTACGGAAAACAAAGGAGAATATTACTGATATGCAGAATAAAGCACCTGATAGTGAATCGGTGTTTGAGGATTCTATGTGCTGCCCACAAGATCCATCAACACTCAAAGCTTCAATCATCTTTGGAAGATTCCTACAAGTCCCAAAAATTACATCATGAACCAAAGACTTAAAATGAGATGCGCCCATTACTTAAAATTATGTGGTCATCAAAAAACAAAGAATATCCCCTAAATGGCTTCAGCAAACATTTGAAAGAGATAAAACAATAACATGAAAGGTGAATGCCTGACTGACATTCCAAACAATTTATTCAGGTTGAACAAGCAATTACCGGTCCACTGTTTCTCCATGTCCAAGCTGCCCATTTGTGCCTCTTCCCCAAGAATATACATTTTGTCTTTCAGTAACAGCAATTGTGTGTCTCCACCCACATGAGACCTGAACTACTTTCTGCCAGGCCAAACACAAGCACGCAGAAAGAAGAATAAAATAATGGTCCTTATATGAAGAATTGATCTATTGAGATATTCAGATACATAGTTCAAAATTTCCAAAAGATTAAAAAAAAAAAAACAAGAATCAGTGTGTTGCAAGTTCAAGTACCCGATCCTGGGGAAACTTCACTTGCACAGGAGCGGAGCGATCAACATTGTCACCAACTCCAACCTGTCCAAACTACAATTGACGGAGAAATAGGTAAGAATTTCCCAAACAAGTGACAACAAGTGAAATACTTGTACTGGTATAGATATTGAATATAAGTCTTGCATCAACTTTTCTTAGAAAAGTAGCATATATATAGTTCTAAGCACACATTCATGTGCATTCTTTATCAACCACAGATTGTTATCCTCTGTTGTGTTCATAAATCAACAAGTATTTCCTGTTGATATTATACAAAATGTCATATGAACATACAGGGAGAATAAAAATTAATGCCAACCTTATTCCAGCCCCATCCATAAAGTACTCCACTAGATGTGAGTGCCATACTATGCCTCCAACCACCTGATACCTGAAAGAAGTCAAAGCAAAGTTCAGGGAAAAAAAATCCATATTCACTATATCTAACACCGAATACATTGCACCCCGTTTGCAGGTTTTACTTTTAGAGTAGGAAAAGATTCTGTTTCATCAATTTTTGCTTGTCTTTAACAACCAGCAGAAATCAAATTCCAATAAAAAGGTGGGAACATAAATTAATCTGACACACAACACATATGATGGAACCCTTATATGAGAAGAAGTCCATCCCCCTCCAGAAAAAATCCAGCATTTCAAAATGGGACAGGGGGAAGATACAACCTACTAAACAAGCAGAGTGAAGGGAAATGATAGTGCATCCAAGTGACATAGAAATTGTCATATAGACACCAAGTCAGAATTAAATTAAAGGACCACCTGACAAATTGACTTATCACTCAAGGCTTGAAGCTTGTGAGGCACAAGGTAATCCTCGTGATCTCCATGTCCTAGCTGGCCATATTTGCTCCATCCATATGTGTATAAGCCACCAGAAGATGGAACAGATATTGTATGCCGCCAGCCACAAGCAACCATGACCATCTTGTCACACTGCAACTTTAAACAAGAAAGCATTAGGCAGTAGAGGGGGCAGTAAAACAAATATCCCATCATTATTCATTAGTATGCATGCAACCAGTTACTCGTGAATCTTGATATTTTCTAGGTATGTTGATATTTAGACGCTTAGAAGTTAACACCTTAAAATGGTTTCCATTAAAGTAATCAAAAAATCAAACTCTTTTGTGAATCAAGCAATGTCTAAGTTGCATATCTTCCAAATTTTAATTGATATAACCACAGTCTAATCGGGAAAGGTAAGATGACACCAGTTCGAAGACATACATCAACAGAAGAAACTTTCTCAGGGGTCCAGCGATCGTTTCTGTCTCCCAATCCCAAGTTTCCATATCGGCCCCAACCCCATCCATACAGTTCTCCATCTTCAGTAATGGCCACGCTATGTTCAGCACCAGCAGCCACCATTTTGACAGGTACTCCCTACAACAATATAAAGTTTACATGCGCCCAAATAGTTAATGGAATAATTCTTTTGATGCATTATATTTTTAATGTCCAATTAATGGAATAATATATTTCCTGAGGTGTGCTAACCAGCTAGAATGTTTTGGTCAGCACCAATGAGGAATTATCAATGCATTCTAGCTTCTCCTTTGTTTTTCATGATAAAATTCAATGGATTCTAGCTTTAAACTTCAAAGAAGAAAGTAAGTAACAAATCAAAAACAATTGAGCCCGACTACTAAAGTAAAGTATCAAATCCATCATATGTTAATAATAAACAAGAGATATGAAACCGTCTTCATTAATCAAGTGCATATATATAGAGGATTACTAACCTCTACATTTTCTTTTGGACAAAGAACAGCCCCCTTTTTCTCTAAATCAACATTCAGTCATCGATAATGTTGTAGTTTTATTTTATCTCTCACTTGCCTCAGCACCAAGGTAGCTAGAATCGAGATTCTACGTAGAATCGGAAGGCAGATACAAAATCGTAAAACGTAGAATCGTAACACGAATCGTAAGATTATACCAAAACACATAATGACAATTATATAAATGTATATATATCACATAACACAACATAAATTAGCAAATAAGTCACAACAAACATAAGTAAACTTCAACCAAATATGCATAAAGTTACAACTCACAACTTAGAATTCAAGGATAACATAGCTACAAGCCTACAAGTCCATAATTCATAACTCATAATGCAAAAGACACAACAACTCACAACTCACAAGGTTCTTGACATCATATAAACTAAAACATTAAAGAAAATAACTAAACTACTAGAATGACATCTAAAGCAAATCATTAAGGCCATGATCATCATATTCCTCATCTTCTATATGGTCTCCACCATATTCATTGCCATCTCTTCGAAGAACCTCATCGAAGTCATCATCATCAAGAGAAGGAATATCTAGATAATCTGAACAGTCCCCTACTCTACCACCACCTTCTCCAGGGACCAAGTTAAGATCATCAGGAATATCTAACTCCTCTAGATTTTCCAACACATCTTCATTTTTCACAATCCATTCTTCATCAGAGTCCAAGTCCTCAAGGTTATACCCAGTAGGATTTCTTTATTTCTTCTTTTTTGCCAATCTTGAATTGGTCATCACAAAGACAACATCATTCATTGTTTTTTGTTTCAAACGATTTCTCCTCTTTATGTGGACCTAAACAAATGCAAAAGCAATCAACATATGCCAATTGGCAACTAATTCTATTATTCTAAAAGTGAAATAGAAATCTTGTTAGTTGCAAGTTGAAAATTTACCATCTCAAATGCACTCCAATTACATTCACATCCTGATGAACTACAAGTCAAACTCAACATGCGAATGGCAAATCTCTGAAGCTCTCGATGCTCATCCCCATAAGAATCCCACCACTGTGCTGGAGTTTTGGTGTCAAGTGCAGCCTGGGCTACATGCCTACCAAAAAACTTAGATCGACTCTTGAAATCTTCAAGTTGAGCATCAATCTTAGTTATTTCACCCTTGTCTCCCACAATTCTTTCCATACAATCATATAATCCTCTTTTAACCTCATAGTCAACCTTAAATCCAGGCCTATAATGTAATTGCGGATTCAAATAGTAGCCTGCAGCATGCAAATGCCTATGGAGTTGGTTGTCCTATCTCTAATCAATGATCTACCACAAAGGCATGCAACTAAAGAATAGAAAACTTAGGCAATTAGCCACTAAACAGACACCAGAATATTCTAATTTAAATTAAACTTGACTATGTATGAATGAGAAATATTGAACAATTTATCTCTTTTGAACACCTTGAAAGGTATTTTGTATTTTCTCCTTAGCACGATCCATTTCTTCATAAGTATACCCCATAGCTGGTTTTTCATCTGAATCCACTAAACGAAGCATATGGAGAAGAGGATAAGCACCTCTTAAGCAAAGGACAATGTCTCTCCAAAACAATTGATCCAAAACCACATTCTCAACAAACTTCCCATCCCCTATCTTTGCACATTTGCTTGATTTTCACTCATCAAAAGTGAACATTCTTATCAATGCTCCCTTCTTCTCATTAAGGCAACCCAAAGTGAGGTAGGATGCAGCAAAGCGGGTCATTCCCGATCTCACCAAATCTTTTCCTTTGGTGTGGTGTTGCAACAAGGAAATGAGAGAAGTCCTTGAATAAATGTAAGAAGTGATTCTTCTTCCCTTGGAAATTGTCTCTCTATGAACCTCCAACTTCTTCTCAAAATGCTCTAGTATCATATCAATGTAATGATCTGCACAAGGTGTCCAATAAAAGCTTCTTCCTCTTTGCCATCAGCATCTCTCCTGCAGCTTTGTAACTTGCTACATTATCTGTTACAACTTGCACAACATTCTCTTCACTAACCTCCTCAACAACCTCATCTATCATTTTAAATATTTTATCAACCGTTTTGCAAATATGAGAGGAATCAATAGACTTCAAGAAAATAGTCCCCTTAGGGCTATTCACTAGAAAATTCAATATAGTCCTCCTCCTCTTATCTGTCCACCCATCTGTCATAATGGTGCATCCTATCTTCTTCCAATAAGCTCTATGCTCCTCGAGTGTTTGCATGGTTGAATCTACCTTTTTCTTCAAATATTTGACCCTTAATTCCGTGTATGATGGTGGCTTGAATCTTACTACTATATTCCTCACTCCTTGCCACATTGAAGGGTATTGCATTGTTGTAGAAAAATAAAGCAACATCTTCACATGCTTCCTCCCTCAAATTCTTCTTAAATATAGTATTAATTGTGGCTTGAGTGCTAATACACCTCTTCTTGAAGAGATTATCAGGTGTCTCCACTTCTTTTCCTTTTCCTTTCCCACCAACCAAAGAATCATCGTTGACATTGTTGGTTGCTTCTTCTCCTACTTCCCCACTAGCTTTTATTTTCTTGATCAAATTTTGTTACAAACCAACTACAATATCCCACATCTTTTCTTACCTTATCACTAACAGCTCTACAAGCTTCAACATCCTTTTGTATTCCAGCCAAGTGATGCTTTAGTCTATAGACCCCCCTATTATCAACTTCTCACAATATTTACACTTTATTTTTTTAGTATTTCCATCAACAGAAATTCCATGATTCCAAGCTATATCACTTCTATTTCCCGGAGCATTCCTAGGAAGCTTCTTATTTGAACTGCTTCCACCAGCAACACTTCCACTTTCAGATTGAGAAGTAGATGTAGGACCAACATGCCCCCCACCATTAGCAGCACTTGTAGACATTTTTTTTACCCTAAATGATAATCTAATTAAAAGACCAACAAGTAGCCAACAGCAACCATAAAAGAGAAAAAAGGAAAAAAAGAAAAAAGGACAATCAGCTGCCTAAAAAAGAAACCGAACAAAAACTTGAGGAAGAAAGAGGAACACCACCTTCACAGTTTCACCGAACAGCAATGGCGGTGGTGGGCCGCAGAGTGAGCGTGGAGAGAAAGAGCTCCACAAGACTAAGAAGTAGGGGTTGAGAGGGGGAGCTCGAGAGAGGGGAGCCAGAGCAAGAGGGAGAGAGATCTATGGCAGAAGCAAAGAGATGGAGATGGAGAAGTAGAAGCAGAGCAATGTGTAAGAGGAGAGAGATCTATGGCAGAAGCAGAGAGATGGGGATGGGGATGGAGAAGCAGAAGCAGAGCGGTGTGCGAGAAAGAGAGGGTAGTGAGAATCGCGCGGAAAGGCACTCACGTAGGGCTCCATTGCAAGTCAATGTGCGATGGTGGACTGGGTCTCTTGCTGAAACAGGTTGGAGCCCACCCAATCCTGGATGCGGAAACACGATGGAAAATCGCCGATCCCGCCGCTTCCACGCATTTGCTTGGCAATTCCATGGCGATCCCACGGAGGTGACTCGAGGGGTGGAATCGGGATCGCTCACCTATTTCAGGAACATGAAATCGTGCGATTTCACGATGTATATCACAAGTCTAGCTACCTTGCTCAGCACAACGGTAAAGTTGCTGCCTTATGACCTAGAGGTCATGGCTTCAAATCCTCAAAATAACTTCTTCGCTTGTGGGGGCCCCACCAAGTGAGAGCCTCGTGCATTGATCTGCCCTTTATTTTATCTCTCACCTATGCTAATAAAATAACACTGCAAAATTGCCATTGACTATGGGGTGGGTTTTTTGTCCAAAATAAGATGATGTGAAGTATCTATGATTTTTTGTTTTTGTTTTCTTGGGGGGGGGGGGGGAGAGAGAGGGAGGGAGGAAGGGATTAAGGGAGAGACTACGGGTGCTTTTGTTTGTGATTATGCGGGCAAAAAATCATTTTTTCACTAAAAAAAATCACTTCTTATATATTTGGATAATTTTTTAAAAATAATCAGGATCTCAAAAAAATTATTTTCAACATTTTTATAGAAACTAAAAAAAGTAGCTTTTGAAAAAAAAAATCAGTTTTCAACTTTTTTATCTATTTAAGTTTCATAATTACTTTTTTAAAAAGCTGAAACAAATGCAGCCTATGTACCCTTTTTCAAAATTGATTTTAGAATGGGCGGATGAAAAGGCAATTAAATATATGGTAAAAGTAACCGTTCTGTATTGATATTTGATTACTGGCTCATCTAATATTACTTATTATAGATAACCTTGATGAATGCTGAGAGTGTACCTGAAATGTTTCAATCTTCCGTGGCACAAGAGAGTCTTCTGTGGTGCCAAGTCCAAGTTGACCATTTTGATTCCGACCCCAACTTCAATAAGGAGAGATAAAGAGGAAAAAATACAAAGGTCAGATGAAATGAGAATGAAACAACGAATTTTATGAACCAGACTACATGGGCTAGCATTTCTATCCTATCTAGTGCTTATGTTTGCAAACAATGAACAGAAGAATGCCCTTCACCCTTATATAACAAAACAAGGATTTCTATATCCATTGATACCTTTAAAATGGAATGCAAATTAGAAAGTGCAGTTAGGTTGTCAGCGAGTTGAAACTAAACTAGCTGCACATACCATGGGCAAGACACTGGATCCAATCAATAAATGGAATATTGTGTAGGAAGTGTCTTTTAAACAAGAATATAATAAGAGTCTATCCCCAGAACCAAATGGGGTAATTCAAAGCAATCTCCTTCTGTTCCAGTGTCAAAGATTCTCTTCAACTCTTCTTTCAGCAAACAGAGAAGATAAGGGGACGAAATTAAAAAGATCAGGCCCAAGAATCAGCTTGCATTACAAATTAATTATCTGGGATTGCACTATCAGTTTCTATATATAGAGTCAATCAAGCAACTCAACCTTTATTGATGTGAGAATAGGAATTAGTAAGTGGGGGAGAAAGGTCAGAACAGTGAAAGATAAAAATTTGGTCAAGAACTACAAACCTCTGCACCTGCCCTTCCATGGTAACTGCCAAACAATGGCTATCCCCACAAGCAATTTCCTTTATCCTATGACCTTGTAATGCTATAATAGGCTGAGGACTGAATAAGTCACTGGAATTACCATGACCCAACCTTCCAAAGTCACCCCTGGAAAATCAGAATATGATCTGCTTGAAAACTCAATATGACCTCAGATATATCAAAACAATTTGTATCAAAACAATATTTATTATTTTTTATGTGAACAAAAATGTTTCAGAAATAGCATGGTGATTGAAAAACTGCATGATCAGTTTTATACAGTCTAACATAAGATGCCCAGTATCTTGCTGCCACCTAAATGAGACCTGGACTCGCCATTCATATGGATAAATTATTTTGAGTACTAAGAGACCGCTAAAAATAGCAAAAATATCCATCAATCGGAAGACCAACAAAATAACATGTGCTAGCCCTTGTATTTCGATAACTACTCACAAGAGCTGATATATGATATAACTGAGGAAGAACATGGATATTAATCCCAGGATGACATCCCTCTCTTCCAAAAGACTGACGTTATAATAGTTACAAGGTACAATTAGGTCTAGGTGCCATACAAAAGTTTTCACAGCAACAAGGGAAAATATTAAATATCCAACGCCATAGAGTCATGACTATCATAAAATCGAGAATCTAATACTGCATCTAGGCATCTATGAACCTGTTTAGTCCCATTCTAACACAACTTCCAAATGAGACTTCAATTATGATTTACGACAGAACACAATAGAGAAAAGTGCATTTCTCAGTATAGTGAACTTTCAACAAGAAGAAAAAAAAATGTTCAAAGATTTAGAGCAGACCATCCCCAACTATATACTTCCCCGCGCGACTCTGAATATGCAATGGTATGATCAGCTCCACAAGTAACAGATACTATTTCTTGGCCATCCAATGCACTGAGTTGTGTAGGCAAAAGCCTATCATTAGTGTCACCATGTCCTAACTGGCCATCCTCTCCTCTTCCCCACGAGCAAACAACATTCTCAGCTGTAAAACAGGATCAAAACCAATCAACAACCACACAAGCCAAACTCAGGTGTGCGCCTGTGTGTGTACACACACTTAACAATCACGATCTTACAAAGAATTGCTGCCCAAGACACCAAAAGCCACAAAATTTAACAATAGGGCAAGTGACCGTGATGTTAAAAACATCAGCTTCGAGCATTTACGCCACTTTTGAGAACGCTGGCTGTTTTGGGGTTTCGAGTTTTCCATCAAAGATGCAAACTTGATGGCAGTTTTGAGTACCAAAATGAAGTATTTTTCAGAAATAGCAACCATTAAGAGAAGAGAGTGAACTTACAGAGAAGGGCAACGGTGTGGCTGGCACCTGCGGATATGAGAAGAACACGGCGAGATGGAGGTGCAGGTGCGGCAGTGACTTCACCCTGAACCTCCTCCTCCATGATATTCGTTCACTCACTCACTGTGCTCTCTCAATGGCTCAACCAGTATCAGGTAAAAATGTCAAGCTTCAAGGGGCTGCTGAGTGGTGACAAAAGAAGGAAAGAGATGGAAGAAAAAAGAATAGTGAGATCTCAGGGAGAATGGCTTTGAAGCAATGTTGATGGGGATGGGACAAGCGAGTGAGTGAGAGTGAAGTCGAATCAGAGAAGAGAATGGCACAGAGAAGAGACTCGACCGAAGGACAATATGGGGCCTAAGGTGAAGGTAGGGTCAGGGGGGCAGGTAACTGCAGAAACAACGGCATTGAATGTGTGGGGGACCCATCAAGCTGTTGTGGCAGGGCGGCCAACCATTTTTCCCTCTTCTTTTTTCCTTCCTTCATCTGCCTGTTGTCCAATCTATAGTCTTCTCGTGGTCACCACTCACACTAATAAGCATGTTCTTTCTGCATCCCGGGACGCCGACTCTAGTGGGAGAGGTGTTTTTATACATAAAAATGGTTTTTTGCACCGTTTGAAATGGTAAACACCCTAATAGATTGGATGAAAAGAGAGGAAGAGATATAGGGAGAGAAAAAAAATTGGGAAGAAGAAGAGTTAATAAAATGAATTTAATTTAAATATATTGATAATATAAAATAATTTTATACTACTAGCTAATAGAAATAGTGAAAAATGCTAATGCATATAAATAACTACCGAGAGACTTATCATAATTATTTATATTTATTTTGAAAAAATATATTAAGATATCTTTGATTATTAGTTAGAAGAAGATTTCATTTTTTTTAATTAATAATTAAGAGATATTATAATATATTCTTTAAAAATAAGTTTTAAAATAAATATAGATAATATTATTATTAAAAGTAAATAGTGGACCTATACAAAAGTGGATGTCAAAGGTGTTTGAAATTTTGAGGTTCATATGCCACAAGCCTTTTGTGTAAAAAGTTGCATTGGTAAATCTTGAACCTATACCCATATATGGAATCAAATTTAAAAGATATTTAAATGATAATTAAGTAATGCATTCAAACAAGTGACTTAAAAAGTTTAGGTAAATTACCATTTTGATCATTGAAAAGTTAACATTGATTTAATTTTCGAAAGATCATTACCATTAATTTAGTTATCTAATTATAAAAATGATATTAAAATCATATTTTATAGAAAATCCTATACAAAATAAGCAGTTAAAATGATATCTCATTAATCAATAAAGTGTTGATTCGAATAGAAGGAGTTTAAATTCTTTAAACATGTGATTCTAGAATTGTCTTGAGATTTATGTATATAAAAAAAAATTTACTGTTGAGAGGTACTTTTGCATAATCGTCTGACTGTATCTCCAAAAAATAATTTCTATGAAAAAGATCTCTTAGAAAAGCAAAAAAAGAATTCATTATTTTTAGTTTTTAGATAGATGTATAATTTCACTTCATTGACTTAGGGTTCATTTGGTTTAACTTTTGAGAGAAAGTCTTTTAAAAGATAGTCTTTTAGAGAAATTTCTTCTAAAATAATAGTTTTTATTTGATTTAAATATATTAAAAGTAAGTTTAGGAGAATGAATTTTATTTAGATAAGATAAAATAAAATTACTTTTGGTTGTTGATGTGAAAGTAATAGTAAGTTTCCTTTTCAAAATATTTTTTTCTAGAATAAAAAGTAACCTCAATGATACTTCTCCCAAAAAGCCTTTTAAAATTTTAAAAAATTTTCTAAAAAATGGCCTTTACATACCAAATACATTAGTTACTATATATTTTCATTCTCATTCCAATAAAAAGCCTTTTGGGCCTCTCAAAAGTATAACCAAATGGGCACTTATTCAATCATCCTCCTTTTATTATTGATAAATTCTAACGATAATTTGAAAAATAATTACAGTTATGTAACATCAATTTACAAAATATAGGATTAAGGAATCCAATCAACGTTGTTCATTAGCATTGAAAGTTAAGTTGATGTCAACCTTGTATAATTCAGCGACTGTATAGATTTTATTTTTTAATTATTGAGAAATTTAATTTATTTTAATTTATTTAGATGACTAATTTGATATTATTTTTTATCTTCTAAGAAATTAAAAATGACTTAATTTTAATATATTATTAGTATAAATTTTTTGTATAATTATCTAATTATATATTGTCACATTATCAATATTGTTTGACTCTTAGCACATATAAATTCATAAATATTATGATATAATTGTAATTAGATTTTAACCAAATAAAGTAAGTTGAATTTCAAATAGGACTATTGTTTTAGAATTCTTGAAGGAAAAATTACTATGATGAGAACAAATAAGATTTTTTTTTTTTTCCGAAGAACGAATAATGAACATCAGCGCCAGAGCGAGACTTTCTTTTTGTCTTATCAGAAATTGTACACCTTTTAGAAAAAAGAGAGTTTATTTCTACTTGCAGTTACCATGCATTTGCGGGTTTTTTATTTTTAATATGGTGGTTGGGTGTAATATATATAAGAATATGGATTTATGGGTGAAAATACATGAATATGGGACTCAAAAACCGCCAGTGGCGATTTTTACTTTTTCAAAAAATGCCAGTGGTGGTTTTTGCTTTTTTCTGGTACGGTGCACGGAGATACATGATTTATTTTTTGGTTTTTCAAAAACCGTCAATGGCAATTTTTGCTTTTAAAAAAAATTCTTGCATTCTGAAAAATCGTCATTGGCGGTTTTTCTTTAATTACCATATTTCCGTAATTCACCCAAAAATCTCATATTTTGGTATATATTATTTTTAAAAACCATATAAAAAAAAAAAGACCCGCAGTTGCGAACTTGCGATGCGTTATAGACTTTTCTTTTTCAATTATTAATATTTTGGATTGAAATTATCAATTTTTTTATTGTATTATCAATTAATTTTTTTAATTGAATTAAAATTATTAATTTATTTGATTAAATTACCAACTAATTGCATTATTAATAAATTGAATTATTAATAAATTACAATATAACATTATGAGTTATTAATAAATTGTAATATAATATTATAAAATATTTTATATGCAACTAATTGGTAATTTAATTAAATAAATTAATACTTTTAATTTTAAAATTTGATAACTGAAGAAAAAAATTGATAATACATTAAATACATCCATTTTTACATATTTAAATAACAGAATTCTTTAAAAAATTATTTTAAAATATCTATGTTAAGTTTTTTTAATTTTTCTTTGACATCACCGCTGACAGCCCATGCTCGGAGACGGGTACGTAAAAACCGTAAACTCATATATGTTTTTGATACATAAATATAATAATATATTGAAACGTGATTATTATTTACAATATTCTAGAATAATATATTAAGTATCTCGTCGAATTATTTGTATTACGCATTACATAATAAAAGTTCACTTTTCATTTTTTATGAAGAAATGTTTATATTTTTTAGATTAATTTCCTGCACTAATCTATGTATTAATTAATAAAAAGATTAATTTACTACATTATTCTTGTAAAATATTGCTCACTGTTAATTAATTATATAACATAATATTTACATTTTAAAAATAATTATTGTAAGTCAACATATTAAGAGTCTCTTTAATTATACTTTTAGGAGGGTTAAAAGACTTTTTATTATTATAAGAATAAAAATATATAGTAATTAATATATTTAAATATCTAAAGATCTTTTTTTAAAATATTTTTTACAATTTTAAAAAATTTTTTAGGAGAAGTATCTTTGAAATTATTTTTTATTCTAGAAAAAGACTTTTTAAAAAAGAATCTTACATTACTCTCACATCAATAATCAAAAATAATTTTACTTTATACTATTTAAATAAAAATTATTTTCTTAAACTTACTAAAAATTATTCTTTTAAAAATAATTTCTATAAAAATAATTATTTTAAAAAATTTTCTTTCAAAAATAATTCTCTCAAAAATTAATCCAATTATACCTTAAATCTTTGTGTGAAAAGCTCTTGTACCGTAAATACATTAAAATTTAATTTGTAATAAAATAACTTTAAAACACATTTCAATTCGAATGTTATGAAACTGTTCATTGATTTATAGCCCGCGTTGGTCCTTTGCCAAGACAAAGCCCTTGCCGACAACATTAAAATTCGGATGAACGTCTGTTTCATTGCAGTTCGCATGAACATCTTGTCCTAGACTTTTTGGGAGATCCTTGAAGAAGTTAATATATCATTTATTTCTTAGTTACGTAATTATATTATTTAAAGAGATAAATAAATATAAATATCTTTACTAGTGTAGTTTATTTGAAAATTGTAGACATTAATTTAAGATATGTATATTTAAGTTTAGAAAAAAATAATAATCTTGTGATGTAATCTTTTTAAAACTTTCTACAAATCTTCTATTATCATGTTATAAAAAATATTAAAATTTTTAATTTAATTTTTTGAAAATATTTAATTATTTTAAATTTTTATATAACTTTTAAATTGAAATTTTATTTTGAAAAAAAGCTCAAACAAACAACACGGTAAATACTTATATATATATATATATATTTTTTCACAACATATGTTTATATGAAAAAAGTATAGATGAAAAATATTTGGGGTTGTTTGAAAAGTGTTTTTGAAAACAGTTTTTCATTTTTGAAAACAAAAGAATAAAAGAACTTGTTTAGAAAGCTATTTTTTTATGTTGGTTTTAAAAACAAAAAAATAATTTTTGTGTTTTAAAAATAGAAGATAGAAAATAACTGAAAATGTTTTTGGTTTTTTATTTTGAAAAAATTATCAAAATACGGTGGTAATTTTTGTAAATATGTTATTTTTTAATTTTTTCACACTCTTCGATCATAGCAAAAATAAAACGAGATGTATCTATTTATTTTTAAAAACAGTTTTAATAAATTAAAACTAAAACAACTTTTAAAAATTGTTTTAAAAAACTAAAAAATAAAACAATTTTAAACAAGGCCTTTATTTTTCAAAGCTGAGCAACCAATCAAATCAGCACAGCACAATCATGTTTTCTCTTTCTTTTTGACTTTAACACTGCGCATTCCATCATGTTGTTGTGAGTGGTGACAAAGTTATATTCAACAGAAGCCAAAGGGCCATGAACTTTGACTTATGCATTGTATTTTGGCTAAAATTAACTTAAACTTTCACGCACAAAATATACATAAAACCAAAGTATAATAGTTTCCAAGCATTTTAATAATAATAATAATAATAATAATAAAAGTAGTTTCCAAGCGCCTGAAGACAAATAAGTACTGTAGCGTCACAAGCTCAGTTACATTTGTTGAATTGTCCCTTTCTGTATAGCATTCACGAAAATTATTCACCGATAGAAAACCTACATAATCAAGACCAAAAAAAAAAAAAACCTACATAGTATAGAGATTATATTTTTC
The DNA here is from genome assembly GCA_031439595.1 of Pterocarpus santalinus. Taxonomy (NCBI): domain Eukaryota; kingdom Viridiplantae; phylum Streptophyta; class Magnoliopsida; order Fabales; family Fabaceae; genus Pterocarpus; species Pterocarpus santalinus. The sequence continues at coordinate 20,539,745 of CM062529.1, forward strand.
AAATGATATTTGAGTAATATATGTTCCAAGATATAGGAATTATGAAAAATTTATATTAATACGGGATACATTAAAATCAAATTTCTGATTTTAGTACAGATAAAAAATAAAATATTTTTTTAATTGAATTCAGAATTTTTGATTTTATCTTTTTAAAAATTGAAATTTTCGATTTTAGTGGATCCTATATTGGTATAAATTATTCCCAATTCTTATATTTTGGTATATTTTCCACCCAAATACCATTAAAAAAAAAAAACACCCACATAATATAACTAAATGTTTATTCAGCTTGATGTACTTTCTTATCAAATTGTTAGGTGTTCACTCAACTTAAAATAGAACAGGTAGGTGATTCTCCACTCTTAAATTTAAAGTTCAAATACCATATGCATACATTTAAAAAATATAATATATTACAAAATCATTATTCACATAAATCTACTTGAGAGAACTTTCTTTTTTTTTACGTTTAAAATATCAAAATTATCATATTTTCTAACGGAACAAGTGGTTCATTTTTTTTCACATAACTATATTCTTTATACATTTCTTTTTCTTTATCATCAAGTTGTATTTTGAAAAATACGAACCTTACAATACCAGTTTCTGAGAATGAAGTTAAAAGAACAATCTTCTCAATTCACCTATTTAGTGTCCCTAGTGATGATGGTTTCAATACCAAATTTTATTAGTTTTATTGGGAAGTTGTTAAAGGGGATGTGGTTCAAGTAGCAAGGAGTTTTTTTGTTAGTGGAAGAATGTTGAAAAGTTTCAACCACCCTCAGATTTGCAAAAGTGCAGAATGCCTCCTCAATGGATAAATTAATAAGTGCTAATTAGGGTGCTTTTATTAAGGGGGAGATTGATAAGTGATAATATATTAATAGCTCATGAATTCATGCACTTCCTAAAAAATAAAAGGCTGAGTAATGCTTTTGATTTTGCTTTAAAATCAGATATGAGCAAGGCGTATGATAGGGGTGGAGTGGAATTTTGTGTGGTTTATTATGAGGAAGCTGGATTTTTGTGATAAATGGATCAACTGATTAAAAGAATGTGTCTCTACTGTATCATTCTCTATTGTAGTGGAAGTTGTGCAAAAGGTTTATCCCATCTACTCCATACAGCATAACAAAATCAAAGATGCATGGGATTAGAATTAACAGTAGATGTCCAACCATTAGTCACTTACTATTTGCAAATGACTCTATTTTATTCAACAAAGCTTCTACTTAGCATTGTGAAAATTTGCTAGAAGTATTGAATACCTACAGTCAATTAAGTCATCAGGTGGTAAATTTGAATAAATCCTTTAGTGTTTTTTCAGTTGCAACACTCCACAGCAGGTTTTAGTTCAACTACCAAATCTGCTGCAAGTTCGTCATATTGGTACCCAATATAAAGTATTTGGGTCTACTTGCACTGGTTTAGAAGCCCAGGAAACAAACTTTTAGCAGCATCAAAGAGAAAGTTAATAAGAAACTAAGCCACTAGAAGAGATCCTTTCTGTCAACTAGTGAAAGAGAAGTTATAGTCAAAGTCGTAGGCACTACAATTCCTATTTATACATTGAGCTGCTTTAAACTCCCAGATTCCTTGCTTGATGAGTTACATAGTATGATGGTAAATTTCTAGCGAGGTCAAAAGTAGAATGATAGGAAAAAGGCACGGATAAAGTGGGACAAATTATGTAGGAATAAGATGGAAGGTGGTCTAAGCTTTAAAGACTTAAAAGGCCTTCAATTTAGCCATGCTGAGCAAACAATGCTTAGAGATAGCAAAATAAGTCAAACCGCTAATCAACCCGCATAACCCGCATTTTTTGGTAGGATGGATTGATATTTTTAATCCGCAAAATTTTTTTAACTAGCATGACTCGCCCCACATAACCCACGAGTTAAAGCGGGCCAAGGTGGGTTTGACCCGCAGGTCATCCTCTTTTTTTTTTTTTCTCTTTTTTCATTTTTTGGCTACAAAATAAACTCCTATTTGGGCCCTTACAGTCACAACACACATGCCATTGCCCCCAACCTTTAGTACCGTGTCACATACCCAAAAAAAACAATTATGTTAGTCAATGAGTGAGCAATGTGTACGTGACTTACCCAACTCCAACCCTTAATTCTTGAACTGCGGAAGAAATATAGCATCACTTTCATTTTATTCTATGCACACCTATGAATTTCTCATGTGTAAAATGCTTTAACACAAAAATTAACCTGTGACGAGCATCCATGGCCGAAGGGATCTTAATGTGCATGCATGGACAACATAAACTCATAGTAAAGCATTAAAGAGTTGCAATAATTATGCATGTTGTCTTGCATTTGTTTATAACTCTAGATATATGTGTCTTTCACTTATTCTTTATTGTTATTTGGCCTTGCTGTGCTGCAAGAGTGTAAACAGAAGCAACGTTACTATCAACGAATAAGATGAAGCATGCATGCGTTACTACAGTATTTTCATTACTATTATCATTGTTTGATTTGTTTCCATACACAGATCGATGTCAACTAGGAGTTTTTAACATATCGATTCTGCACTTAATTTTAAGGTTGGATTCATTTTTATATATCTAACTTAAAAGTTTGTGATAATTGTTTGTTAGAATTTAGTTTGTTTTACTGCACATGTATTATGTTTTAGATATATTACTGCACATGCTTCTATTTCTATAGTCTATAAGTTGTTTTTTATTATCAAAAAATACTTTTCTATTTTTTATTTTTTAAGTAGGTTAACCCGCCAACTCACGCAAAGGTGGGACGGATTGATATATTCAACCCATTTTACTGTGGTGGGTTGGTATGCTCCGCTTCACTTAAGGCTTGACCCGCAACGGGGTGGGGCGGCCCGTTTGCCATCTCTAATAATGCTAGAGATTTCTATCTATGGGGCATTCTCTATTTTTCAAAGTCTTTAAAGGAAAATATTTTAAGTACAATTCATTCCTTATTCATTTTGAGGAATAAATTATCTAATTTTGCTCCTAAAAAATTTTTTTTGAAAAACAATAGTGTTCGCCTTATTTGCACTATTGTAATTAGAATTTAAAAGTGTGAGTTTACATGCCGTTCATATATCCCATTCTGCAATACTAGACTATACTTGATGAACTTGATGTATGTACACTTTAGATTAAGTTGATCAATACAACTTTTTCATTCACTCATTCAAGAGTAAATATGTATTAACGTGTGTGAAATTTTTAAAACAGCTATGCAAATAAGTAAAAAAATAATGAGTACGCAAAGTGACAAAGGAAAAAATGACCAATCAGTGCGTCGCATTCCTATATATGAGAGAGGTGAAGTTAAAATCCAACAGCCAATAACATTCGTAAAACAAGTCATATGCAAAACTTACTGATGCCTTACTCTTGATTGCGTGAATGAAAAAGCTGTATTGATCAACTTCATTTAAAAGTGTACATACATGGAGTTCATCAAGTATAAACTAGTACAACAGAATAGGATACATGAATGAAATGTAAACTCACATTTTTAAATTCTAATTATATTGATTATTCAAAGACAAGCGGTAAAGAATAATATCATAAATTCTCTTAAATTTTAGCTACATGACATATCTTTATCTTTTTTTTTTTTTCTTGGTGTAGACCTCTTTCTTTATCTGGACTGAAGAAATTAATCAGTAATACAAGCAAAGTGGGTCGGACTGTTGAAAATTTATTGGACTTTCATTGATTTATTTACAAAATTGGTTGAATAATCACCTGATAGTTCCTAATGAGATGTATTACTACAGAATTATTTATGATCAAATTGATATTTGGAAATCACATATTAGGATTTGAACACAAATATATTAGTGTTCTTGAAAATGTGCTAGTCTAGTTGCTTATTTTATAATGGGTAGAACAGGACAACATGTTACCAAAGGGCAAATCTACTTACTACTCCCTCTATAAATATGCGTGTCTCTTAATGAGGCTAGACACCATTTTTGTAACTATTGCTTCATATTGCCCCATTAAATTCTAAAGAAGATAATGGGAAAAATCTTATTCTTGACATTACTAAATAGATCTAAAAATTTAAATAGTAAGGGAAAAAATAGTATATAAACATAACAAAAAGTTTCAATTTTTATCTTCGTATAGGATCAAACTTAATAGAACAATAGGAGCAAAATATACGTGACCTATATACTATTAAAAAAAAATTCTCAAAATTTAGTGGGGGCATCTACCCCTAAGTCTATGTAAATAGATCCGCCCTTGCCTGACATACACACTGTGTATGTATATTTTCCGTATTTCTTGACAGTAATATTTGGAATAAGAAAAATTAAGAATTAATTTGATTTATAAATTAAATTTTATATTTGAATATTTTAAAATAAAAAATAATTTCAAAATTTCACGAGATTTCATTGTTTTGAATTTGAAATCCTATCAAATTGGATAAGATTTGATAAAAATTGATTTGATTTTAAAATTTATATTAAAATAAAATCAATTCCTATTTTTAATAATTTCAAATATTATCTATTTTTAACATAAGAATTGATTTATAAATTAATTCGAATCCTAGGTTATGTAATCATTCCATTTGTAATATTTAACTTATAGATTAAATTAAATCAAATCAAATTATAATTTTAACTATTCCAAACACTACTAAAGTGACCTCTTCCTTGTATTAAGAAGTCTTAAAAAATATGTATCCTTACTTTGTATTTTGGTATTTTAATATTATGTATCTTGATTTTTTGATGTCATTAGAATATAAAAGTTTTATCCTACATGAATACATGTCTATACAAAACAATAAGGGGGTGTTTGGCATACCGTATTAGATATGATAGGATAATGTAATATAATACGTTACGATGTTATCCGTTATTTAGTGTAGTCAATATATTGTATAAGTTTATCCATCAAATCTCTCTTATACGTTAAAATGATAAATAACTTGATCCAACATAGAGAGGCCATATTATACCTGATTAACTTTTGATGTAAAAGGATTCTTTTATTTTTTATTTTTTAATATGTTTTATTAAAAAAATAATTATTAAATACATAATAAAAAATAAAAGCCATATAAATAAAAAATAATATTATTTAATAAAAACATTTAATAATAAATAAATATTTTTTAAAAAAATAATTATAAAATAACTAATCAAACTAATATAAAAATATAAGAATAAAAATTTATTATTAAAATATATAAATAATGATAAATAATATTTAATATAAATTTAATTATATATAATAAAAAATACAACCAAATATAGGAATGTAATATTAAACCTACTTAGATTTCGATGTATAAAAACTTTCTCTTTATTTCTCTTTATTTCTCTGTCTTTCTCACTCATATTTTTTATATTTATGAAAAAATATTATAAATAAATAAATAAATAATTTTAAAATAAAATTATTTTTATATATAATAAAAAATAACTAAAATAATTATAACAACTATTTAAATAATTATATTAATTTTTAAATTTAATATTTAAAAATTATATTTATTATAATCTTTTTTTAATTATATTTTATATAATCAGATATTATATAATATTAAATTTTTATTAGACCTTATATAATTAAATTTTATATTATCAATCCTTATTCCATCATACCTTATACTGCCAGGTATACCAAACGATCATAATCGATAGAGCTTTGCCTGCCATTTTGAGTAATTAATAAATAATGCCTAGTACAGTTTCTCACATCAACGTCCAATTTTGGCTTCACATTCATGAATCAAAAGTTCCTGGAGGAGTCTGATCTGGAGGTTCCAAGACAAATATATAAATGTTTGATCATATGTGACTTTCCAGTGTGATCCTACGTGATCTTGATAATCTTGACAAGGCAACGTACTGTTCTCCACCGATTGCGACTTTCCATAATACCAAGGAATAAGAACCAGTTACCATAGGTTTAACATAATTAATCAACTATGAAACTACTAATTAAGAGAAAGGACAAGAACACATAAAATAAATAAATGAAAAGAGGAAAAGGACAACTGCAGAATGAATGATTGCATCTTTGAAGATGCCACCGTAAAAGCCAAGTGGATAATGTTTAAAACCCACTTCACTGACATTGCATTCCCATTAATTTAAATATATTACTAGTAAAAATTAAAAGAAGTTGTATAATAAATGAATAATTATATAATACATCAATTTCATTGAATATTATGTAATACATCATTAAATATACATAGAAAACTTTTTTACACTCATTTTACATCAAAATTAAATTTTCAAAAGGAAATACTATAGTGATGATAAAATCTTCGCAATCATCTTTACTGGGAATTTATTTAAAAGAAAAAAATTAAGAAAGAAAAAGTTCACAATCACAAAGCCTAGCGACATGGACAAATGACAGATATCATATGCCGTGTGTAAATTTGCCAATGCCCACTTGCGTTCGGACGCTACAATCGCAAGAACTGTACACGTAACTATCGGATTTGGATGTCTAAATAAATTGTGAAGGGTTTAAAATTGATTTAATGATATTTCGATACATTATTAAAATAATTTAATTTAATTGTTAGAATTTAATTTATATGTATTATTAATATAAATTTTTTTATATAAATGTTTAATTATATATTATTATATTAACAAAAATATTTATCTTAATCAACCACTATTTGAATAATCATACAAATAAAATAATATGATTGACTAATTGTGTAAAAATCTTTTAAACCATCAATGTATCTAAATTAAACTATAATTATTATACAATTTTTTTACTTCATCAATTGATTAAGTAATATTATATTATTAAAAATATTTAGTTTTTGCAATAATTTTTTCAAATTTATAATATAATAATAAACAATTAACTAATTGTAAAAAAAAATCTTTGTATTAATAATACATTATAATGAAAATATTTTTGAAATGTTTTAATTATCAATTAGTGTTATGCATAACATAACATTTGGGAGTTATCTACTTATTTAAAAGGTTAAGTAATACATAAAGCTTTCTTTATACAAAAATCTTATAATTTATGGTATATTCAGTTATCATTAAAATTATGGAGCGAGGCCAATTAAATTAGTACATATTTAATCTTACTTCGCTTCTTGATAAAACAAAATTTCTCCTTTTTTGGTAGATTATAAAATAAATTTTCTAAATTTGGGGGAGGTCGAACTAATAAAAAACACTAAGACATTTAAAGAATAATATGTTATCTTTTATAGCCTTTCTCATTATTAATGAATTAATAAAGAATATCTTTTTAAACGAAACATTATTTTTGAGATAAACTTTTTGGCCAAAAAAATTATTTTATATTATCAATATGTAAAAATTAATTTCTTTATTTTTCAACAATAAAGATATAAATCAGGCTATTTTTTAATATATGAGATGAGATTTTGGTAGAATAATTAATGGAAGGTGGATTTTTTGCAAAAATTAGGAGAATATAGAATTTTTATACGATTTGCTAGAATTTTTAGCAGATTCTTAAAAAAAAAAGAAGAAGGATGTATCAAGAATCTACTAAAATATATATCAAATTAAGAAAAAATAAAAAATTGAATGTGTGTGAGTGAAAGAATATGAGGGCTAGAGAAATGGGAGAGGAGAGAGGGAAGAAAAGAAGCGAGAAGAAAGAAAAAAGAGAAAAATAGAAGACAAAGGAGAGAGAAAAATAAAAAAAATGAAAGACAAAAGAAAAAAAGAAAGAGATAAAAGACCACGATTTTATAATTTTATAAAAAATATTATCCTTTTCAAATTTTTTTCACAAAATCCTATATAAAATTGATTGCCCACACAACCATCCACATTTTTTTTACACCCGGGGGGGGGGGGGTGGTTTTTCGGGAACCATCCACTTTCATCATTGCACAAGTTAGATCATAGACGGGCCAGCGCACACATCTTTTCCATTTTCAATCTTAGTCCTGGGGAGTTGCTTTTAATACCCAGAGAATAGGTGTTTGGGCTTTTTACGTTTGTTTTGCATTTGTTGCATCAAGAAAAAGAGTATGGGACTTTTTAGACAAATTAGAACGTAGTCCCAAAAAATTTAGAAGGCTAATTTGATCCACACAAAAACATATACATGACACAAGAATGACCCCCAAAACAAATATATACACCAAAGCACGCAATTTTTATTTTCATCGGTACAATAGCTTGCCAAGTTTAGTTAATCATTGTCATTTTCTTCCTTTCGTTTTACTCTATTTTAATTTTTAAAAAAATTAAAAAAAAATTAAGAAAGATTTCACTTGTTTAATTGTGGATCTATTTCACTTATTTTTTGATTTAAAAGAACAAGGAAATAAGAATAATTACACTAACGACATATATCTTCATATATTTTAGAATGTCTATTGTGAGAAAAAATGAATACAAAAAATCCAATTTTTTCCATTGTATTTTTACATTAGTATATATATTGAAAAATGAGTTCCATTTTGATACACTATAATTGTAAAACTTTTTACACTATTAGTGAATTATATATTATTATATATAAGATTTTTAATATAATTATTGTGATACTCAAACATTTTTATATGTTAATACATAATTAAATGAAAATATAATAATTTTAATATTAACAATATATTAAAATCAAATCAAAATTTTAAAAATATCGGTAACACATAATATATATTGAAATTTGTACACTAGATCAATTATAAATAACAGTTAATTAGCAACTTTAAGTTTGAGTAATACCATGTAAGTAACTTTTTTTTTATTTTTTATAATCCAGTATACAAATTAAATGAGTCGCATTGTATAAAGAATATATGTATATTATATCAAATTAATCTTGATAAACTTCAATATAATCAATTACATATTCTCTTACTTATGATTTTTGAAATAATTATTATAAGAATCAAATATTTTTATATTATTTTACGTTAACAATATGAAATTAAATTTATACTATATTGTAAATTTATTACACATGTACATATTGGTCACCGGTAAGCGAGGGTGGTAGTTGTATTGATGCTACTAGACTACCAGAAAACTTGAAAAGGGATGATTGAATCAAGTTCTGAAGTGAACTTTTTCCACAAAACAAAAACTAGATCAAAGTGCACGGTACAATGAATGTTTATTGGCAACAAATATGATATCTACCATCACAAGGTAAGATAGATAAACTCAAATCAATTAAGTTGTTCTCAGAATAATTTCAAAGTCTATGAAATACGCAATGTGAATCACCAAGATGTTAAGTCAGTGCAGAAGCAAATTTATAACAAAGTATAAAATGTGATCTTTAAATATAAATAAGAAGGGTAGAGAGCAGTTTGCGAACATAATTTATCCTAGTTGAAACCCGAAGTTTACATCTAATCCTCACCCATAATGGGAGTTTTCTACTATTATAAGTAGCCTTTACAATAATAACCTCTTCAAATTAACAACAAATAGTCTTTTCTCACAACTAGACACAATAGGTGATACAATAATTTTTCTCACGTAGAGAAACTCTCAACACACACCTCACAAATTATTAGGCACATGAGAACTGGAGCACACAGCTCTTACAATGAAGAGTTCATGAGCACACACCCCTTCTCTTTTCTTTTTCTCGATTGTGTTATGGCTTGCTTGTTCTTGTATATATATTTAATCCTCTTTGAAGCTCTCTTTATTCTTCTAATATCAAGACTATGTAAACGTTGCAATCCCTTCCCTTGTGCTGTCACGTCTTCATTTGCAACACCTTTATTCTTGTGCCTTGATGATTTTCTCGCTCATAGTACAAAAAGCAATTAATCATTTTGCTTTTTTTGTATTTCTCTTTAGTAAGATACACTCTTTACTTTGTTTAATTTATTACACATTAAAGTTTGTGCTATCCTTTTTGCAGCTTTATTTTTGATGTACCCGTCAGGTTAGCCTTTTGTGCTTTGAGACTCCTGATCGGTAATCAATTCTTGGCTTGTCTTATCACAATCTATACTTGACTGCAACCACCGTTATTCGTCATGTTTTATCTTGCATAAGAGTTCTCTTTATTCCACTTTGTGGCTCATTCATGGAGAAATGTTTTTTATATTATTGAATTAAATAAATATTTTGGACACTAAGAGATAAAAAAAATATATATATAAAAAAATAAAAAAATAAAATAATTAATAAAAAAAGAAAAAATTGAGAAAGAATGTTAAGATGCTAAAAATTTTGATATGTATAAATAATATAACTCTCATTCATTTATCCTGTAAAACATTTCTTCTTCCCAAGATCAAATTATTAGAATATTATATTTGTAATCATTATCAAAAATACTGGAAAGCTAACAATAATGTGCATATTAAATTTTATTACTTAATTAATTGCTCACTAAATTGTTTGAAAAGTCTACTCTGGCTGTTGAGCGACAATTGTCAGAACATAAAGTGCAAATCAATGCTGATACTGAGGCTGAGCTGGTGGACACACTGAAGCTGAATCCACAGGCCAACCTGGAATTGGGGCGAATGACAATTAAAGCTGTTGGGGAGGTGCTGAGTGAGTTGAACTAGTCATCTAAAGGAGTTAGTTAGTCTCAGTATTAGGGTGTTGAATAAGAACTTTGCTCCCACTTTTCTTGTATATAGAAAACCAGGAACCACTAGCGATTGACCAGAGTTTCACATTCTCTCAATTCATCGATCTCCATTTTCTCTCAGATTCTATAGTTCCTCACTTTCATTTGAGCAATCAATCCTTACTATGGTCGCTAACGGGTTGACCCAGTAAAAGCATCGATTGTAATTGAAGCCGAGATAATCTTTTAGATTCTTTATGTGTGCAGAACAGATTCATAGAATGTAAGCGTTGAATGATTCAACCGTACTGGTTGTTAAAATGTTAATATAGCCGTAAAGAAAGAAATCAAATGATAAAGTTGTTATTGTTCCTCCATAAAGGCATGGCTTCATATAATATAACCATATTCTTTTGGTAAGGACATACAACGGTATCTGAGAGTACATAAACAAAATAGATCCGACTCATATAGACTTCAATTAGCCATAATTTCTTAATTCATTCATTCATTCTTGGAGAAAACATTCTTTATTTTTTTTCAAATAATTTTGCTCACATGCAACCAATTGCGTGTAACGCGTTTGCGTTTCTAATATTTTATGTGCTTCACAGATTGATCACTCTATCTGTGCGTTTTGAGTTTGTCTACTTGATAACCAACTGAACAGAAAAGTTAAAAAGTACGTTAATAACAAAGAGAAAAAGCGAGTATTATGATAAGAGTACGGCAAAGGTACTCATTTTTTATGGGACATTATATCGATTCACACTTCATCCACCATTGGATGAGATGTAGGTCCCATTCAAGTGGGATCCATACTTCATCCAATAGTGGATGGAGTATGAGTCAACATGGTATCCTATAAAAAATGAGTACACCAAATATTTTTCTTATGATAATTGTTCATTATGTTACACGGATACGGGTACAGATACATGTATGGAGTATGAAAATTTTGTTACAATTGAGGCATGGTATGGTAATATATATATATATATATATATATATATATATATATATATATATATATATATATATATATGTGTGTGTGTGTGTGTGTGTGTGTGTGTGTGTGTGTGTGTTTCATAAGTTTTATAAAATAAAAACTAAAATTTCACATGATAAATTACAAAACATACCAACTTCAACATAAAACAAGCCTCTTATTTTAATTATTCATTCAGATGATAAAGAACAAAAAATTAGAACACCAATACCATTCCTCTCATTTTCCATAACATTCAACATGAGCAAATATAAAAAAAGGCAACAACAACATAAAGAAACACTCAAGTTATCAACAAATCTCATATCCCAAGATACTTCTAGGAATAATTCTAGAAAAAAAAAATTATCAACAGTACACTAAAGAAAAACAAAACTCAAATTGAAGAACATAGCTATGTCACTATCACAAGAGAGAAGCAAGAGAAGGAAGCCACATGTTGGGCCACTATCGTTACCATAGATTGGAGAGAGCAGCCAAGTGTTGGCCGGCGCCATTACTGTTCTATTTTTCACGCACACTACACAATGATGTTGCTGTGTTTTTCTCATTGCCGCCTCATTGTGCCGTGAGGAGCGCCACCACCGCTGTGACGTGAGGAGCACCGCTGCCACTGGGCTATCACCGGCAGTGGAGCAGTTGAGTGGTGGCGGCTAGTGGGTGAGAAACTTGAAAGCGTGTGAATGAAAAAAAGAAAGGTGGGTTTAGAGTTTTGATTTGGGAAAATCAAGAAAGAAAAAAAAAGGGAAAAGAAAAAAGGCCAAAACAACATAGTTTTATTTAGACAAGTACTTGAACAGTACCTAGTCATACTCAAGCTGTACTCGAACGGTATCCAATATTTTTTTTAAAAAAATAATAATAATGAATACATATTTAAGTGTACTCGTATTCCAAATATATTCGGTATGGATACTTTTATTAAAATAGAGTACCCATGCTTCATGAATGTTCAATTAGTTTGCAGCTTATACATTATTACTATATACGATATGCTCTCATCGTGCATGAGAGATATATTAACATGAAGAGGTAAGCATCCTCAACTTTAAAGTATCAATCGCAAACGCGTTCAACGGGAAAGACTGAAAAAGACAACGACCAAAAACCAGGGAACGCTGGTGGAGTATATAATATACTGCCCCACAGCAACGCAGCCCCTCTTACACGCGGATTTTGAGAATCCAAATTTGATCACTATGTGCATATATATTATACGCAATAAGATATGAATCTATAATTTTATACAACTTATTTAAACCTCTATTATTAATTTATTCTTAGTACTTATTTGTATTTATAAGATTAAGTTTGGTGATTATTAATATGAAATATTTGATATTACTAATTAGTTATATATTATTATATATATAATTTTTAAGATAATTATTATAAAAATTAATTGATTTTAATAATATCTAATATATAATTAAATAATAATATAATTTTTTTATATTAATAAAAAATATTAAAATTAAATTTTATATTTATATTAATATTTATATTAATTTCTATTAATAAAAGTTAGGTGTCAATAAGTCAACTGCATTCCTAATAAAAAACCAACTTTTAAATTTAAAAAATGCCACAATGTTCTAGGAGTTAGTGTATTTTGTGTTTTGATGGGTAGAAGTTAGTGTTATGATAACGTTTGTAAGATATTTTTTTATCAAAGTCTAAAAATAATAGAGATTAATTTTGATATATGACAGTATAAAAGAATTTTTATATTATTATTATTATTATTTAATTAGATGATTATATTTATAAGACTTTTAAAATAAAAAATAGTTGAATTAAATATTTTTATTGATATGATAATATATAATTGTATATCTATGTAAAAATTTTTTACACTAATAATACATATAAATTAAATAAAAAAATAATAGTGTTCACTTTATTTTCTTCACATTTTCTAAGTTTATTGGATAACAATTGTCTCAAGTTACTTAACAACTCGGGAGCGAGATATTATAAGACACCAATTTCATTATTATTATTATTATTATTTTTTGACGTGACCAAGTTCATGAACTTAATCATATTAAGCACTATATCAACCGAAGTCCTTTTGTCTTTTTTCTCAAAACACTGTGCTTGTCTTTAGTGCATACTAATTAAAATTAAAGATTAATTTTAATAAACTTTGAGTATAAAATAATTTTGTACCATCACTCAATCATATATTTTTATTTAATGCCTTTTTTAGTGTAGGTGAAAAAAAAAAATCTACATGTGAAGATATATAGTGGATCAAATGAATGCATGGCATATGGAATTATTTGAGTGAGGTGGAGGTGTATTTTGGACGATAGCGAAATAAGATGTTTGTTAAAATAGTCTATGATAGGATTTATTAATTTATGGATTATGATGAATCACAACCTTTAATTTTTTTTTTTCTTTTTATCCATAATGTATTGTAGTGGGGTGGGGTAGCAGAGATGTCACTTACGTGGGGCAGGGTGGAGAGTGTCTCCTCGCTCCCCGTCCCTGCCACCCAAACCCTCCTCGCCTTTATCCCCAATCCTCGCCATCGGGGGATGTTTTTTCCCCATTCCCGTTCCCTGCCTCTCAGCAGGTCCCCATAGGGATCTCGAGAAAATGGAAAAAAAAATTGAAAAGTGTTGCACCTGGTGAGAGTGAAGGAGAAGCAGAGGCTGAGGCGTTGTGAGTCACAGGGAGGAGGTTCATCGTCCATTGCTGCGTGCGGTGGTGGGCTGTGTTGGCGTCATGAGCAAGTTGCAGTGGCAATTAGAAACGTGATTTGGCGAGGCGAGGCGAGGCAAGTTGCTATGCTGTTGTTGGCGTCAGCACATCGCAAAGGCTAAGGGCGATGTGGCCTTGTGGTTGCGGAGGAAAGAAGAAAAAGAAGGGAATGGCACTACTGCTGGCGTTGGCATATTGCGAGGGCTGAGGCCGATTTGGTTATAGAGAAGAAGAAGAAGAAGAAGAAGAAGAAGAGGGGAACGGTGCTGTTGCTGGTGTTAGCGCATCGCGAGGGTTGAAAGGGCGATATAGTCTTGTGTTGCAGAGAAGAAGAGAAAGAAGAGGGGAACAATGTAGCCCTTTTTTCAATCTACTTTTTGATGTCAAAAGAGGAAATAGGTTAGAGTTAGATGAATTTAAAATATTTTTAATTATTAAATTAAATTAAATAGATATGAAATATCATAAAAATATAGTCATATATAGATATAGTAAATATTTATTAGAAGTAATATGGTCTTTTCATACATGTGAGGTCCCGGCGGAGCGGGGAGGATGATCCCCGCTTCCGTCCTTATGGGTAAAAGTCCCTAACCGCGGGCCCCAAATGGAGCAATCCCTATGGAAATCACCATCACATAGAGATTTTTGACATCCCTATAGGACAATTGACGTTGAGCAAAAGCACCCACCACCCACCGGCAATGGTGAAGCATCTACAGTAGCACCCAAAATCCCCAATCTGTAAATTCATTCAACCATCTTCATCTTCACCTTCTTCCTCAATTCCCCACAATCAATAATCATTCATTCTACAAATCCCAAACTCAGAAAAAAAAAAAAAAAACAAAAGACATTGAGATCTAAAAACCAAAAAAGCCATAACTTTACACACCAACCAAATCTCAAACAAATTCACAAAAGAAGCTCAGATACACACATATTCAAATGCATGCGCGCACGCACACACACGCACACAAAGGCACTCATAAAAACCAAACTTTTTCACACCCCAAAACTCAAAACAATCCAATTCAATGTTTCCCTCACACATAGACTATCAGAAACAACGTCAACAGCAAAATGGTCATCATCATCATCATCATCATCATCACCATCAACATCATCAGTTCATGAATTCCTTCTCCGGCGGTGGGTATTAACAGATCGAGTGGAACTAGAAGAGGTTGGGGCACCATCACTAATGGGAAAGGGTGTACAGGAGCATAGAAAAAAAAGTTATGAGAACCATGGTTGTCCTTAAAGTGTTAATACTATTTTAAAATTTTCCATGCCACTAACACTTAGACACATGTAGTCCTTTTATTGATTCAAAACAAATCTTCACGTGCTGATTTTTTGTTTTTTCAATATGCACTATAAAACTTTTAAGGTATTAAATAAGAATTTAATTTAAATACATCGACAGTGTAAAATAGTTTTATACTGTTAGTCAATAAAAATAATGGAAAGTGCCAACTCACACAAATAACTATCCATTATAATGAGGGATCCACCATGATTTCTCACTTTTCCCTATTTCTATTGGTTGACAGTGTAAAACTGTTTTACACTGTCAGTGCATACCAATTAAACTCATTAAATAATTGAATCAAATATTTTTATTGATATAATAATATATTATTAAATATTTATATAAAAATATTTTAAATTAGTATATATTGAAAGTATAAAATAATTTTATATTATCATCTAATTAGATATTTCTATTTGTAAGATTCTTAAGATAATAGATAATTAAGTCAAATAATTTTGTTGATATAGTAATACATAATTAAATATCTATATAATTTTTTTATACTAACAATAAATATAAATTAAATACTAAACCATATATCAAAATTAAATTCATAAAATTAATAATCGTTAGTCGCATATTTATATAATAATCAAGGTTAAAAAAATCAGACCGGGTATCGAAACCGGTCAAGGCAGGGGTTCAGAGGTTCAACCGAGGGTTCGACCGGTATATATATATATATATGGTTAATTAAAAAGTAAAAAATTATATTAAATTATTAACAATAAAATAACTAATATAAAATAATATTTATTATGAGGTATTTTATCAAATATATTAAATTTAAAATCTATTTATTTTAATTTTTACTTACATTTCTTTTAAAAAATACTCATAAATAGTATAAGAATTATTTTTAATTTTTTATTTTAAAATTAATTTAAGAGTATATAATAAATAAACATACTAAAAGAATAAGATTATAAAAAAAATGAATTTTTGTTCTAACTAACTTTTTCTTTTTTTTAATAAAAGAAAATTAACATTTTTACCAAAATTTAAAAAAAAATAAACTGGTCAACCAGTTTGACCGATTTGGTTTATATTGATTTATTGATTTTTTTTTATTTTGACTAATTGTTAACTAATTTTGACCACATCCGATTTAATGGTGAAAAGCGGACCGACCTAGGATCCAATTCTCGGTTAGACCGGTCCGACCAATCAATCCGATTCGATTTTCTTAACACATGTAATAATGAAGGCGAGAAAGAGAGAGAGAGACACTTGGCAGTTAACGTGCAGGTTATTGAATGCATTTTAAAAGCCAACTTCACATTCAATTCTCAAGAGGTTCAAAGCTTATTCTCCCTCTCCCCAAGACTCCAACGTTGGAAACAACGAAGAACACCAGACGACCATTCCATGGTTCCCGACGAAGCTTCACCGTATGTACTCACTCTTCCCTCGCCACTCACTCATTCACACTATCACAATTTCCCACACAATTTCAATTTCCATTTTTTAATAACTTCAAAATTAATTATTACCTTAGAACATTCGAAGAATAAGGTGCGCCAATTAATTATTATAATCATCTTATTATGTCGTTCTGAATTTCGCGTACCATGAATTTGCCGTGTCAGGTTTGAGACCAGCGAGGTTCTTGCAACGTTCCTTGCATCGACGCCGCTGTTGTCGGAGTCATGGAGGCTGTGCACCGTCGCCAACGCCACCGCGCCGCGAAGTTTCTTGACTGAGCGCGGCGGCGGCGTCGTGTATGTTGCCTTCTCCGGCGTCCAGATGGCGGGTGGATCGGAGTCTAGCTGGAGAAGCTTGGTGCCGTTGGAGAGCATTGGCGAGGTGCCACTGTTCTCGAGGCATCGCGACAGAGAAGAGAACCAGGACCCTGTGATGGTGCATGCTGGCATGCTAAATCTCTTTTGGTCCTTTTTCAACTCATTCCAAAGCCAGGTTAAATTGTTTCCTATGTTAATTTGTTTCTTATGTTCCTTGATCTCTCTATATTTATTTCATGGCCTTAAAACATGTTTTATGATCATTTTTCTTTCACAGTTCTATTAACAGAGCCAGAATATAATGATTTAGACAATGAAAATTGGTATAAATTTTAGTTAAATAAATATCAAATCAATATATTACAGTAGTATATATTTATTATTTGTTAAAATTATATTTAACACTTACATAACTAATCAGCATATATATTTTAATTTGAGTGTCTGCATACTTGGTAAAAAAGAAAAAAAAAAATTCTCTTCTTCTTATGTGCATGTTTTGAATATTGGTGTTTATTATATACACTGGCGTGCATGAATTATATGATGAAACACTTCACTATCTCTATTTGATAAAGAACCAAAAATTAGGAGAGGGGCTCCTCATCATAGCTTATATACAGATGAAGAAGCAGAGGGTGGGTTGTATAGGGAATATATTAAATAAAGCGCAAATATATAATTACATGAATTATAATTGAACATTGGCAGTGTGCAATTTGTGGCAGTGCTTATCTTTTCTTGGGGGTGTTTTGTCATGGAATGTTTTTGGTTTATTTTTGAGGGTATGGTTGTTGAATGTTGATGGAATGGAACGATTTTTTCTTAGTGTCCTCTTGTTGGATTGCTTACGTGACGTGGTTGATGGCCAGTGCTGCTTTATCCGAACGAGCTAGTGGCAGAGCTGGTTGATAGAATACTAAGCTGATTATTACGCATAAAGAAAACTACAAAACTGGAATTTAAATCAGGGTTAAAGTGGAAAGAAAAAGCTAAAAGTGAAATTCGGTAGATAAGTCATAAGTTAACATGGTCACTCCCATCTCGCTTTCACACCAATTTCCCGGTGTTCGTGTTTAGTGGGTGTACTAGTGAAGTTGAGAAAAGGTGATAGTGAAAGAAGAAAGTAGGATTCTAGAAAAAAGGGAACAAACATACAAAAAGTTTAGAGTTTAATTACTGTATATGTGGGTAGTATAAGAGGGTTTGATATTATTATTTAATTAACTATTTATATTTTTAAAATTTTTAAAATAATAGATAATTAAATTAAATATTTTTTAATATAGTAATATATGAGTAGATATTTATCTAAAAAAATTTTATATTAATAATATATATAAAAATTAAATTCAAAATTTTTTAAAAAATAGTAATTTGTAATTTTTTTCTTTAAAAAAAATGCCTGATATTTATTTATTTAATTATTAGATTTAATAAGAGACAAAAGTAATACCATATATTGATTTAATGAAATTCAGTGATCACATAAATATTGTAAATATATAGGCCAAGGCTTGCACGAATAACACCAATTGTCCATTTGTTCTCTCTTGAAATCAATCAACTCTGTGAAGAAGAACGACTTTGAATTGGATTTGGCACCCAAAAGTTGCTTTTATTGTTCGTTTGTATTGTGGTGCCGGCTATGGTGGGTGTTTCACTCGAGAAATTCTCAATTTTCTTTGTTTCTTTCTTTAATTATTCAATATATATTACAAAATAAGGTACGAAAAGCAAAGAAAATTTTTGCCGCGTGGACCGCTCCCGTGGACAAAGCCTCAAACCGACAACCTAAAATGTTAGACGCATGGATCCCCTCACAATCAAACAGAAAGCTATCATTTTCACCGAGTGCCACCAACCAAGCCACCTTGATTAGTGCCTTAAACATAATATAAGTTACTACTAGACATTGGTGCCTTTGTTTCATATTTTTTTAAAAAATAATTATGGGACTTAAATTATAAATATAATTGAAAAATTTGAAGATTAATTTTTTTAGAAATTATTTTTTTAATTTTTAACAAATACTAAATTTTTTTTAAGATTTTGATTATTTTTTAAAAATTATCTAAATATATGAAAATAATTTTTTAAATAAAAAATTATTTTTTACCAAAAAATCACAAACACACCCAATTATTGCATGTAATTTGAAAGGGTAGACCGTAGACTTTGACTTTCAGACAACATTTGCCTCCATCATCAAGTAGAAGATAATGCTATATCAGCGACTCGTAGTGGGATCAATTTTCTGAGTCAAGGATAGAAATTATTAAGCCTTCCAAATATTCTAATTTGAGGCCTTCATCATCATTATATATGATGGCATTTATTAATAGGGAAAAAGCACTGCCGGTTGACCTGTGAAATCCGAAAAAGAACAAAAACCCATTGAATGGTTAAGAGCAATGCTATGCTGAAAGTAACAAATTATCAGAATTTTTAGTAACATTAAATGAAATAAAATAGCATGACTCATTTACCAATTTAAAATAATCTAGCATCACTTTATTTTATTTTTGTTTTTTTTTGGGGGGGGGGGTTCAATGATCAAAAGGCTAACATCTGAATTTAGAAAACTAACAAAATAACTATTGCAGTTTGATGCGTGGAAGTCATATAATTATCATGATTCATGCTTTGATACAGCCTGATCCGGTGGGATTTGAAATGATTATATTTTGGTGGTACACGGATTTTGACATGTTTATCCATTAAAATTGTTAGATAATATCCAAGTGAGAAATTTTCCCATAGTGATTGCGGGCACGTTTGGTTTGATCCAACTTTTCTGTCAATAATCTGATTGTTTACTCTTAAATTATCACAGAACAATGAGTCGATTTCCCTTCATCGATTGTCATGTCAAGGTAGGGACAATGACCTTTCTGGTCTACAAAATTACAAGTAGCATTAGTCTTTGTTCAATGTTTCGGTAGCAAGACTCCAAGACTCGAGTTATCAAGTTGTTAACACAATATGATCAAAAGTCGTGCCGTATTGGCCAATATCATGCCGCCATGCCGACTTTACGGGAAAATGAATAAAAATAAAGAAACGTTTCTTGACTGAAAAGAAATGTTTCAGTTTCACAATTCGTGCTTCTTCACTTGACTTCAGACCATATCAAATTAAAATCATTTTTTCATTCATCAATTTCACAACCTATTAAAAAAAATTAATTTTAATAAGTGTAAAATAATTTACACTGTCAACTAATTATATATTATCATATGTGTGACATTTAAAGTTATTATTACAAAGAGTCAAACACTCTTTGTTGTTATTGTTGTTGTTTTCTTCATTAATTTAACGATCCATATTTACAATCTTAAAACTTTTTTGTACTGTTCCTTAAATTTGTGTTCCTGGAATGTTTTTCCCAGCTAACAGTTCAAAATTAATGTTACCATTCAGATGTTGGCAATTCTGGGAGATACCAACACCAAATCAATTGTTATCACAGGCCATTCCATAGGAGGAGCCACTGCCTCTCTATGTACTCTTTGGCTTTTGGCCCATCTCCAACACATATCTTCTTCTGTGTCAGTCTTGTGCATCACTTTTGGTTCACCAATGCTAGGGAATGAGTCTTTTTCCCGTGCCATTCTCAGAGAAAGATGGGGTGGCAACTTCTGTCATGTGGTCTCAAAGCATGACATAATGCCAAGGCTTCTCTTTGCCCCTATAACGCCACATACTGCTCAGCTCAATTTCCTGCTTCAGTTTTGGCAATTGTCCATGACTGCTCCAAGCTTTGGCAAGCTTGCAGCTCAAATATCTGACAAAGAGAAAGCTGAGTTGTTCAACTTTGTGATGAGTTACTTGCATGCAGGCACACAAGAAGAAGAAGGGTCTGCGCCAACTTTGTTTCACCCATTTGGGAGCTACTTTTTTGTTTCAGAAGAGGGAGCAGTTTGTGTGGATAATTCAACCACAGTTATAAATATGATGCACTTGATGTTTGAAACAAGTTCTCCAGCTTGTAGCATTGAAGACCATCTAAAGTATGGAGACTATGTCAATAAATTGTCGTTGCAATTCTTGAACCAGAAAAATTCCATTAGGGGAAAAGTTCCGGATTCGAGCTATGAAGCAGGGCTTGAATTGGCGGTCCAGTCTTCAGGGATAGCACACCAGGTAATTGTACTGTCTCATCTGATTACAAATGTAATGTTTCTTCCTCTCTACGTTTGTCACCTTACACTAAAATGCTAATATAGTTTATACTATCATCCAAGCATATGCTAGCATATATAAGACTTTTGAGATAGTAGGTGCAGAAGTGTTTGTAGTAATACATAATTAGATGTTAGTGTTATCAAAATTAAATCCTTTTTCATATTGGACACTAATTGGCAATGTAGCATGATTACCAGTTTCCATTGGAAGAAGATCATTTCACTGAAAAATTATTTTTATTCAACTAATAGGAATCGGCTTTTGAACCTGCAAAGGAGTGCCTTAAGAAGGCAAGGAGAACGGGTCCATCACCAGCCCTGAATGCTGCTAGGCTAGCAATAACCTTGTCCAAGTATGTACCTTATAGGGCAGAAATAGAATGTTACAAAGCTTGGTGTGATCAGCAAATTGATCAAATGGGATACTATGACTTGTTCAAAAGGAGGGGCTCTTCAAAAAGGGACATGAAAGTCAACATGAATCGTCACAAGCTTGCAAGGTTTTGGAACAATGTGATTGATATGCTGGAGAGAAATGAGCTGCCTCATGATTTCGTAATGCGAGCTAAATGGATCAATGCTCCACATTTCTATAAGCTACTGGTGGAGCCATTAGATATTGCAGAATATTACGGCAAGGGGATGCACAGAACCAAGGGCCATTACTTACAGCACGGTAGGGAGAGGAGATATGAGGTTTTTGATAGGTGGTGGAAGGATAATATGGCTACTAAGGAAGAAAATAAGGAGAGGAGCAAGTTTGCAAGTTTGACCCAAGATTCATGTTTTTGGGCAAGGGTGGAGGAAGCAAGGGACTGCTTGAATAGCATTAGAAGTGAGAGCGACACAAGCAAGTTGGCTGTGCTGTGGCATAACATCGAGAAGTTTGAGAAGTATGCCATGGAGCTTATTGAAAATAAGGAGGTATCCCTTGATGTTCTTGCTAAGAACTCAAGTTATAGTCTATGGGTGGAAGATTTAAGAGAACTGAGAGAACTGAGAGCGAAGGAGCAGAGGTTTCCAAACCACTTTAACCCTTTTCTGGATGGGGAAGTGGTTCCTTAGTAATTTTTTTGTAATAAATAAGCTTTTAACTTTGTCTAAGAACTGCTCCTTTGCGTAGTGTCTTGTTTGCAGTTTGCATATGACTTTGCTGCATTAGGATTTTACTTAAATACCCTTTTTTTTTTGGTTAAACCACCTATATATCCGGAGTCCGCAAAAGTCCAACTAGCCTACCTCAAGTTGGGTTAGCCCACCATGTTGTTTAAGAGGAATAAGTGCCAATCAAGTGCTGATATCTTACTTAAGTATATGTGAGATGCAGGACAGAAAAAAATCAATTATCATCCTTATCTTTTTGACCTGAATGACTTAACATTTGCTCAATAACATGGCAATTTTCAAATATATTGTTGACCATAGTAAGTAGAAGTCAAAGAAACACACGAGGACCAAGAGATAAAGGATATTCCATTTAATATTCTTCAAACTTCTGAGGAATTATACCGTGCCATTTTGAATATCAATATTCCTCACTGGTCCCTTGAACCATTTTCTTGCATCTAAAAGCCACCAAAGCGTTATAAGGCCCAAAGCCACCCCCGAAGCAACTGGTGCATAATTGAAAGTATCCCAAGTGATTGGGCACAGAGTTGGCAAAAGGAACACAGAACATGTGTAACAAATCCATAGAAATGCCACTAGGCAGACTGGTCTTCTTGCTTTTCCTAAATAAAATGGCCCAGGCTTGAAGTTCTTGTCAGAGATCACCATCCTTGCAAATATTGGAACTGCATAGCCACCAACCCATCCAATTGTACATATTGAAGTTATGGCAGTAAAGACTACATCGACCTTCAAAATTGGGAGACCAAGAAGGACACAGATTGCTGCACATAACCATACAGCATTTGAGGGAACCTTGTACTTTGGGTGCAGCTGCCTCCATAAGAATGAAAAAGGAACTCCATTATCTCTTGACAGAGCATAAACCTGAAAATTGTTTGACGTAAAGAACAATGGTAAGGACTATGTAGGCACTATTTGCCCATGTCGTTTTGGTTTAGACCCTATAGTATACAAAACCCCATTGCATCTCAAAGCATTATTAATACAACAACTAAGTCTCGTCCCATTAGTTGGGGTCGACTACATAGATCAAACGATGCTATAGTGGCCTGTTATAAATCATATTTACATTTAAGCCATTAACATCTAAATTCTTTTAATTACCTATAGTTTTTGTAGGTCTCTCTCTATGTTTTCAAAGCATTATTAATCATAGCTAAAAAAGGATGCTCTAATACTTACTTTCTTCTCATATGATAACTTCAAGGAATTGTCAAAAAACATGTAAGCTTATTGCGGAGGCTTGATACCCCACTTTCCCCGAATCTAATCAACAAAAAGACAAAATATTGTACTTACAACTCTGGCAGCACTTGTAGTGATTGAAAGTCCAGCAAAGAAGAATGAACCCAAAATGACAAATAGTAGAATGATTGCTCCAACAGAATTGTGATATCTTCCATGGAAAGCATCATAGAGTATTTGTGCCGGCACAAATGCTCCAGCAGTCTCATTGTTTATATCATAAAGGCAGTTGAAATTCTGAAAGAGAGTTGAAAACTGGCATTACTACCATCATTTGGATCAAAGCTGTTTAGTTTATTCTAAGTCAACAACAGACAAGCCAACTAATAGTACTATCTAGCCCCTCAGACAATACACATTCCAAAAAGGTAAAAATGAAAATAAAAATAAAAATAAAACAGAACAAAAACAAGACCCCTAAGACACCAGGAAATCTTACAAATTTGGATTTGAAACACTGATTCTACTAAAAACTTCAAAGTGTTTTTCCTTGTTTCCTTAGCAATCAAGCATGCATTGAGTTCTAAGTTCTAACCATGCTTCAGAAGTCATTTTCCTTGTGAGTGAGAGAAAAATAAGTGTCTAAATTGCTCAATTATATGTTCAAGATGTTTATTGCTAACTTCAACTTACGAATGCATACCTGAATGCTGAATGTAAGTGCCAATATATAAGTCCATCCAAATATTGAAATGATCCCAATACTGCCTAGTATTGCAATAGGTCCATTCTTGTCTGCACCTTTAGTTTCTTCAGTTAGATGTGCTGCAGCATCATATCCATACAGGGAATACTGGCTCACAAGAAATGATAGAATGACTGCATATGGTTTGCTTGATATTCCTGTTGATTGAGGGGCCAACTCTAAGTGTGTGAATACATACGAAGCAGATTGAGTAGTCAGTGCTACCAGAGGTAACATTATGACTATCACCACTCCAACAATAACCTGACACCGAATAAATAAGTGAGTTACTTCCTAAAGCACCATAAAACCTTAAAATTATCGAGCATATGGTGAAGTGCATTTCAGAATATTTTGTGATAGAAATGAACTATAATTAGTTTAAAACAGATACAGATCCGGAAGTAGATTTACGTTTAATCAAATTAAGGGCCTGTTTGGATAAACTTTTGAAAAAATAGTTTTAAAACAATACTTAAAAGGATATGCAGAAGTATGTGCTTCTAAAAATCGTAGAAAACTGATTATTTTTTATTCAGCTTTTTTGGATAAGCTTATCCAAACAGGAACATAAATTTAAGAAGTTTTTTTTTTTTAAATCAAAAGAAGTATTCAATAAAAGAGCACAAACAAACACATCTTGAAATACCACCTTTTCTTCCTCTTCTATTCTCTTGTCTCTTAATCACAGAATAAGCAAACTAGAGCCATCCTATGGCAATAATGAATATACAAGGAAGCAAAAGTACCTGCCACCATATTGAAATTATATCTATCAAGGCAATAACTTCTAATGCAAATGTGTTCAGTGCTGCCCATATTGCTGTGAGGCCATTGTACATACATAAGAATAGCCATTTTGGAGCAAGGTACCCTCCACCTTTATTTGTGCCTGTTGAGAGTAGGATTATACTCTGTAATGTCTATGATCCTGCATATGCCTTTTCAACCATGAAAACCATGAGTTACTATGTAAACATTCTCTGATAAGTGATAACATTGAGTAGAAATTTCACCAAAGTGTAAGTACCTGAGTCCCAATCCCAGCAATAAGCCCTATGGTCTCAAGCCAAGCACAGCACCATGAAGAAAATGGTCCCCATTTCGGACCGGCTAAATGAGCAGCCCAAAAGTACAAAGAACCAGTTGTCTGTTAGATTGCATTGGAAGTGAAAGTTAGTTCTGTAAATTCATGTACTCAATTGTGCGTGGCAGGAATCAAGTATTTTTAGGGTGTAAAGTTTCCTTAAGGCAAGAGTCTATTTTTGACTCTCTATTTCATTAATGAAAAAGGTATACTTAGTCTGTTCAAACATAATTGATTCAGTTCCAAGACTAAAATTGGGAATTGCTTGATCTGTAATCTGTAGATATAAGTTATTTCTAGTTTTACATGGCTGAAATGCTGAGCTAATGGCCATCAGAAATTAGCTTTTATCGAACCCATCTTAACTAGTCTGATATATTTGAAGTTCCTATAGAGATAGATATAAGAGTCAAGACTTAATACAGGGAGTCAGGGATCTATGCTTTGAGGAGTTTGATTTAAGTGAAATGGAAAGGCTTCCCATAATTATTTAAACAGATGTATAATTATAGTTTAAGCTATTGCAATCCCAAAGAACCAAGTGAAGAAAGAAATTACAAGTAAATACTACTACCACTAGACATAAATGATGAATCATACAAGGAAATTTCATGGGAAGGGACAAACCGGGAAAGATGAGCATATCTCTGCCATTGCAATCCCAACAAAACAAGTGAAGAAAGACACCACTATCCACCCCGAGACAAGGGCTGCAGGGCCTGCATATTGAAGGCTAGAACCATAAAGAGGAGTGATTCCAGTGAAAAGGGTCATTGTTGAAAATGATATTGCCAGAGTTTTGAACATAGTCTGCACCATAAATGGAAAAATTAAACATAGTTAAATACAAGAAAAGTTAATTCATGTTCAGAAAAATAGGATCAAGAATCAACTCCATGAAGATCAAGATAGCAAAAACTAAATAACCAACCATTTCTCTTCTAAGTTCTAGCTCACAAAGCTGCCATCACTTCCCATGGAATATATATATATATATATCCTTTGTTGACAATTTGCTATGGAAGTGGACAATGAACGAGACGGAGATGGAGTTTAACATAGTAGTCAGGGATTATTCTGCTTGACGTGTTAAGCTAATGAGGATCCAACACCTATCCATTCCTCATGATATAAATATAAAATAGCATGCATGCTAGCTAGGTAATGTTGATAGGCCTCGATAAGAGTGTTCATGTCCCAGACCCAATGGCCTGGTCCGCCTGGACGGTTATTTGGTCGGATTTGGATTATGAAATTTGATCTAATGGACTTTTCAGGTTTGATTCGGGTTGGCCCGACTCAATCCAAAGCCTCGGTTGGATTTGGGTTGTAAAATTTGATCCATTATATATTTTCAGGTTATGTTTCAGGTTAATCTGACTGACTCAAAATCAAATAATTCTTTAAAGGTTATATTTTTCAAAAATAATTAGTGATAAATTATAAGATTTTATAATATAATTAATATATTTTATGTACCTTGATGTTATTATAATATTGATATAATTTGTTTTTAAATATGTATTGTAAAATATATTTTGAATTTTATTTTTTACTTCTAAAATCTTATAACTGAGTTATATATAATATCTAACTTTTTATATGGTTTCTAAAAATTAAGTTGGCCCGATTTGCCCAACCATTAATTGGGTTATTGCTGGGCAAAGTTTGGGCTAAAAAAATTGACCTAATCTTAAAATTAGATCGAGTTCGGGTTTGGTCCAACTTATCCTTTGTACACCCTTAAATTTCATTGGATGCAAATAGAAATAGTTAATCACAAGCAACAGCAAAGTGCCTATTTAATTATACTTCTAGGAGGCCTAAAAGATCTTTTATTGGAATGAGAATGAAAATACACAATAGCAAATGTGTTTCATATGTAAAGGTCTTTTGAAAGAAGTATCTTTGTGGTTATTTTTTATTCCAGAAAAAGACCTTTTAAAAAGAAATCTTACTATTATTCTCACATTAATAACTAAAAGTAATTTTACTTTGTTCTATCCAAGTAAAACGTATTCTCTTAAATTTTCTTTTGATATATTCAAACCAAATAAAAATTATTTTTTTAGAAATAATTCCTCTAAAAAGTCTTCTTTTAAAATATTTTTTTAAAAGACCTTCTTTCAAAAGTTAAACCAAACAAATCTAAACCCGTTGACTTTATCCTCGGGTCATTAGCTATTTCCCTTTTTCTAAACAATTTCTTAGGTGGCTTTAGAATTAAAAAAAAAAAATATTTTTCTGTATTTTATTTAATATTTAATATTTTAATTTTATAAATTATTATTATCTCCTACTATAACTATATTTTTAATATAATTACTAAAATATTAAATATTAAATAATTTAAAATAAAAAAATCTTTTTTTTTTTTTTTTTTTTACTTTAAAAGCATATTTCCCTCTTTTCTTTTCGGTTTTAACTTACACATGTTTTGCAAACTTGCCGCCAGGAAATTTAGTGAGTTTGGTTTATGATTAAAAATAAAGATAAAGATCCATTGACCAATTTTTATATACCCGAAGCAGGAGGGTCCTACAAACACTTTAACACGTTAGGTTGTTAACCCATATTATCTGTGTAAACTCATGATTTCGTAATGCGAGCTAAATGGATCAATGCTCCGCATTTCTATAAGCTACTGGTGGAGCCATTAGATATTGCAGAATATTATGGCAAGGGGATGCATAGAACCAAGGGCCATTACATACAGCATGGTAGGGACAGGAGATATGATATTTTTGATAGGTGGTGGAAGGATAATATTGCTGCTAAGGAAGAAAATAATAAGAGGAGCAAGTTTGCAAGTTTGACCCAAGATTCATGTTTTTGGGCAAGGGTGGAGGAAGCAAGGGACTGCTTGAATAGCATTAGAAGTGGGAGTGACACAAGCAAGTTGGCTGTGCTGTGGCATAACATTGAGAAGTTTGAGAAGTATGCCATGGAGCTTATTGAAAATCAGGAGGTATCCCTTGATGTTCTTGCTAAGAACTCAAGTTACAGTTTATGGGTGGAAGATTTAAGAAAATTGAGAGAGCTGAAAGCGAAGTAGCAAAGATTTCCAAACCACTTTAACCCTTTTCTGGATGGGGAAGTGGTTCCCTAGTAATT
Source organism: Pterocarpus santalinus (assembly GCA_031439595.1). Classification (NCBI taxonomy): domain Eukaryota; kingdom Viridiplantae; phylum Streptophyta; class Magnoliopsida; order Fabales; family Fabaceae; genus Pterocarpus; species Pterocarpus santalinus. The sequence goes on from CM062529.1 coordinate 20,568,515, forward strand.
ATAAATAAGCTTATAACTTGTCTAAGGACTGCTCTCCTCTGCGTAATGTCTCGTTTGCAGTTTGCTTATGACTTTGCTGCGTTAGGATTTTACTTAAAATACTTTTTTTTTTCCTTGGTTTAAACCAGTTATGTATCCGGAGTCCACAAAAGTCCAACTAGCCTAGCTCAAGTTGGGTTGATGCACTATGTTATTTAAGAGGAATAAGTTCTTACTATATTGTTTAAGAGGAAAAAATGTCCACTAAGGTTTTGTTTGGATAGAGGAAAGAAATTGGAAGGAAGGAAATTGAGAGGAAAGAAGTTGAGTGAAAAAACTAAAGTAGATTTATATTTTTTTATAGGTATATTTAGATGAAAGAAAAATCAGTGGAAAGAAAAATGGAAGGAAAACGATTTTTCCTTATTTATTTGTGTCGAAAAGTGAAAGGAAATAAAGAGATGATGCTACCAAATGACAATTTAACCCTTATGTTGTTATAAAAGGTATTTCAACTATATTAATTACTATCAAATAAAAAATTTCACAACTTTTAATTTAACAATTTAAAATAATATCAACCTATTAAATCAAATTAATATTACAAAAATAAAGTATTTAAAATAGAACAAATATTTTTAGTTAATCTAATATTTCAAAAATTTGTTTTACCAAATAAACAATATTAAAAATATTATTTACCTATTATTTAAACTCTTCACATGGCACAAAAGAAAATAAAAACTTATGTAATACTTTGTTTAAAATGAAATGTTTGTTTAGAATAAAATATTAGTAACTGAGAAAATTTAAAATTTTATATAGCTTGTACTTTGGATACCTTTTTGTATTTATTTTTAATAATATAATAATATAAGAATTAAAATTATTTAGATAAAATTTTTAAAAATATTTTTTTTTAAAAAAAAGAGGGTGGGGACAACGCAACACTTTTAATAGTGTTGTTCATCCTAAAACCCTCCCCATCATCTCATTCTTTTCTCTCTCTGAACTCACCTTTATGAGGTGAGGAGGACAAGAAGGGAAAAAAAAAATTCAACCTTTTCCCCTAGAGTTTTCGCCCATAAGTGGAAGGAAAAAAAATTGCTACTATTTAGATGGGGCCTATGAAATTTTAGGTACTGTTTATCATTTCCTTCCCAACTTTTTACTCTAACTAAACAATAGAAATATACCCTTTTTTCTTCTTATTTCATTTCTCTTTTTGTCTGCCTTCGTAAATCACTCCAACCAAACATATCCTAAGTGTTGATATTTTACTTAAGTACCTGTAAAAAAACAAGACAGAAAAGAATCAATTATCATTCTTATCTTTTTTACATGAATGACTTAACATTTTCTCAATAACATGGCAATTTTGAAAAATCTTGTTGACCATAGTACGTACAAGTCAAAGCAACACACATGAGGACTAAGAGATAAAGGATATTCCATCTATTATTCTCCAGACTTCTTAGGAATTATACCTTGCCATTTTGAATATCAATATTCCTAACTGGTCCCTTGAACCATTTTCTTGCATCTAAAAGCCACCAAAGCATTATAAGGCCCAAAGCCACCCCCAAAGCAGCTGGTGCATAATTGAAAGTATCCCAAGTGATTGGGTACAGAGTTGGCAAAAGGAACACAGAACATGTGTAACAAATCCATAGAAATGCCACTAGGCAGACTGGTCTTCTTGCTTTTCCTAAATAAAATGGCCCAGGCTTGAAGCTCTTCTCAGACATCACCATCCTTGCAAATATTGGAACTGCATAGCCACCAACCCATCCAATTGTACATATTGAAGTTATGGCAGTAAAGACTACATCGACCTTCAAAATTGGGAGACCAAGAAGGACACAGATTGCTGCGCATAACCATACAGCATTTGAGGGAACCTTGTACTTTGGGTGTAGCTGCCTCCATAAGAATGAAAAAGGAACTCCATTATCTCTTGACAGAGCATAAACCTGAAAATTGTTTGACGTAAAGAACAACGGTAAGAACTATGGAGGCATTATTTGCCCATGTTGTTTTGGTTCAGACCCTACCCCATTATATCTCAAAGCCTTATCCCACTAGGTGGGGTTGGCTATATAGATCAGATGATGCCATAGTAGCCTGTCATAAATCATATTTATATTTAAACCATTAACATCTAAATTTCTTTTAATTACCTATAGTTTTTGTAGGTCTCTCTCTATGTTTTCAAAGCATTATTAATCATAGCTAAAAAAGGATGCTCTAATACTTACTTTCTTCTCTCATATGATAACTTCAAGGAATTGTAAAAAAACATGTAAGTTTATTATGGAGGCTTGATACCCCACTTTCCCTAAATCTAATCAACAAAAATACAAAATACAGTACTTACAACTCTGGCAGCACTTGTAGTGATTGAAAGTCCAGCAAAGAAGAATGAACCCCAAATGACAAATAGTAGAATGATTGCTCCAACAGAATTGTGATATCTTCCATGGAAAGCATCATAGAGTATTTGTGCTGGCACAAATGCTCCAGCAGTCTCATTGTTTGTATCATAAAGGTAACTGAAATTCTGAAAGAGAGTTGAGAACTGGCATTACTACCATCCTTTGGATCAAAGCTGTTTAGTTTATTCTAAGTCAACAACAGACAGGCCAACTAAAAGTACTATCTAGCCCCACGGACAATACACATTCCAAAAAGGTAAAAATGAAAATAAAAATAAAAATAAAACAGAACAAAAACAAGATCCCTAAGACACCAGGAGATCTTGCAAATTTGGATTTGAAACACTGATTCTACTAAAAAACTTCAAAGTGTTTTTCCTTATTTCCTTAGCAATCAAGGATGCATTGAGTCCTAACCATGCTTCAAAAGTCATTTTCCTTGTGAGTGAGAGAAAAAGAAGTGTTTAAATTGCTCAATTATATGCTCATGATGTTCATTACTAACTTCAACTTATGAATGCATACCTGAATGCTGAATGTAAGTGCCAATATATAAGCCCATCCAAATATTGAAATCATCCCAATACTGCCTAGTATTGCAATAGGTCCATTCTTGTCTGCACCTTTAGTTTCTTCAGTTAGATGTGCTGCAGCATCATATCCATACAGGGAATACTGGCTCACAAGAAATGATAGAATGACTGCATATGGTTTGCTTGATATTCCTGTAGATTGAGGGGCCAACTCTAAGTGTGTGAATACATATGAAGCAGATTGTGTAGTCAGTGCTACCAGAGGTAACATTATGACTATCACCACTCCACCAACAACCTGACACCGAATAAATAAGTGAGTCACCTCCTAAAGCACCATAAAACCTTAAAATTAACCCGCATATGGTGAAATGCATCTCAGAATATTTTCTGATAGAAATGAACTATCATTAGTTTAAAACATATACAGTCCCAGAGGTAGATTTATGTTTAATCAAATTAAGGGCGTGTTTAGATAAACTTTTAAAAAAAATAGTTTTAAAACAATACTTAAAAGCGGATGCAGAAGTATGTGCTTCTAAAAATCATAGAAAACTGATTATTTTTTTTTATTCAGCTTTTTTGGATAAGCTTATCCAAACAGGCAATATAAATTTAAGAAGTCTATATATATATATATATATATATATATATATATAAGAGCACAAACAAACACATCCTGAAATACCACCTTTTCTTCCTTTTCTATTCTCTTGTCTCCTAATCACAGAATAAGCAAGCTTGAGCCATCCTATGGCAATAATGAATATACAAGGAAGCAAAAGTACCTGCCACCATATTGAAATTATATCTATGAAGGCAATCACTTCTAATGCAAATGTGTTCAGTGCTGCCCATATGACTGTGAGGCCAATGTACATACATAAGAATAGCCATTTTGGAGCAAAGTACCCTCCACCTTTATTTGTGCCTGTTGAGATTAGGATTATACTCTGTAATGTCTGTGATCCTGCATATGCCTTTGCAACCATGAAAACCATGAGTTACTATGTAAACATTCTCTGATATGTGATAACATAGAGTAGAAATTTCACCAAAGTGTAAGTACCTGAGTCCCAATCCCAGCAATAAGCCCTATGGTCTCAAGCCAAGCACAGCACCACGAAGAAAATGGTCCCCATTTCGGACCAGCTAAATGAGCAGCCCAAAAGTACAAAGAACCAGTTGTCTGTGAGATCGCATTGGAGGTGAAAGTTAGTTCTAGAAATTCATTTACTCAATTGTGCGCAGCAGGAATCGAGTATTTTTGCGATGTAAAGTTTCCTTTCCTTAAGGCAAGAGTCTATATTTGACTCTCTATTTCATTAATGAAAAAGGCATATTTAGTCTGTTCAAACATAATTGATTCAGTTCCAAGACTAAAATTGGGAATTGCTTGATTTGTAATCTGTAGATATCAGTTATTTCTACTTTTCCAAGGCTGCAATGCTGAACTAATGAGAATTAGCTTTTATCAAACCCCTCTTAACTAGTTTGACATATTTGAAGTTCCTATAGAGATAGATATAAGAACCAAAGACTTACTGGAGGGAGTCCGGGACTATGCTTTGAGGAGTTTAAGTGAAATGGAAAGGCTTCCCATAATTAATTAGACTGATGTATAATTATAGTTTAATCTATTCCAATCCCAAAGAACCAAGCGAAGAAAGAAATTACAAGTAAATACTACTACCACTAGACATAAATGATGAATCATGCAAGGAAATTTCATGGGAAGGGACAAACCGGGAAAGATGAGCATATCTCAGCCATTGCAATCCCAACAAACCAAGTGAAGAAAGAAACCACTACCCACCCCCAGACAAGGGGTGCAGGGCCTGCGTATCGAAGGCTAGAAGCATAAAGAGGAGTGATTCCAGTGAAAAGGCTCATTGTCGAAAATGATATTGCCAGAGTTTTGAACATAGTCTGCACCATAAATGGAAAAATTAAACATAGTTAAATACAAGAAAAGTTAATTCATGTTCAGAAAAATAGGATCAAGAATCAACTCCATGAAGAACAAGATAGCTAAAAATAAATAACCAACCATTTCTCTTCTAAGTTCTTGCTTGTAACCAAGTTCATTGAGCCTCTTCTCTGCTGCATCCATAGTGTTGTTTCCTGCGACTTCTGCAAAGCTGCCTTCACTCCCCATGGAACCAGGGTTCTGTTGGGGAGTTTTACACGCAATATGAACCAAAACAAAGGCAAAATAACTTTGCAGCAGAGTTCAAAAATGTCATAAACATAAGGAATGAATAAGTTAGAGAAGGTGGTTGGGGTAGTCCCTCTACTGTCTTAGTTGAAAATTTCAAACTCGGTACTTCGGCTCAAAGGTGTCGAACTTGTTGCAATATTTGAATAGTCGCATTCAAGGTAGTTCCGATATTGTCTCATGCTTATTTTCAACCCATGCACCACCGTTTTCTCTCTTTCATACTCACGCACACTCAACTAAAATGTAAAAAATCTTTTCAGACTTTTTTTATCCGTTGCTTCAACTTGCAACTTGCATGTGAATGCATCTGCTTCGAGCCTCAATAAATAAGCCAACTTATAATTGGTTCGTTTGAAACAGCCAACTCAATTTTGTGTAATTTGTCGTTTGTCCATTGTATACATCATACTATTTGATTGATTGCATCTGCCTCTATATATATATATATATATATATTTTTTTTTTTTCCTTTGTTGACAATTTGCTAGGGAAGTGGACAATGAAAGAGATGGAGATGGACTTTAATATAGCACTCTGGGATTATTCTGTTTAACGTGAGGATCCATCACCTATCGATTCCTCATGATATACATATTATATTTGGTTAACAAAATAGCATGCATGCTAGCCAGGTAATGGTGATAGGCCTCGGTTGGATGCAAATGGAAATAGTTAATTACAAGCAACAACAAACTCGTTGACTTTTAGCATGTTTGGAAAAACTTTCGGCATCATTAGAATCAATTTTGAATGGCCAAAATTGATTTTGATCAAATTTTAGGTTGTTTGGTTATTATTTCTAAAATCAATTCTTGTCTTTAGAATTGATTCTAGAAGAAGTGAGAATTTTTTATTTTCTGTTAAAATCACTTTTAGATGAACTACCAAATATAAATCACTTTATCTCAAAATAAATTCTATTCAAATCAATTTTATAAAATCAATTCTCTCTAAAATCAATTCTACAAAAGTAGAACCAAATACACTAATCACATGTTATCAACTATTTCCCTTTTTCCAAAAAATTTTTCGGTGGCTTTAGAATTATTTTTTTTCAAAAAAAGATTTTGTTCTATTTTATTTAATGTTTAACATCCCAATCTTATGAGAGTTTAATTGGTATACACTGACAGTATAAAATAGTTTTACACTATCAATCAATAGAAATAGGAGAAAATGAGAAATCATGGCGGGTCCGATGGTTATTTGTATAAGTTGGTACTTTCCATTATTTCTATTAGTTGATAGACTCTCAATACATTTAAATTAAATTCATTTTATGAGCTATTATTGTCGCCCACTGTGGCCATATTTTTATTTAATATAATTGCTGAAATATAAAGTATTGAATGATTTAGAGCAAAAAAATCTTTTTTTCTCTCAAGACACTTGAATATCTGCCCCTTTTCCTCTCGGTTTAGCAAACCTGCCGCCTGGAAATTTGGTGAGTTTGGTTTATGATTAAAAATAAAGGTAAAGACCCATTTACCAATTTTCATAGACCCGAAGCAGTAGGGTTCATAGACACCTTAACATGTTACATTGTTAACCCATTTTTTCAGAGAAAATACTATAAAAAAGAATATCATTGCAAACAATTAGGCCATAAAGGGGCCACCTGATTTGATGTTTATGTCTAACATATCTACATCACATGGAAAAAAAAAGTGACCCTCACAATGTATGAGAGACACACGCAAGAAGCAGCTTTTACAGCCTCCAACTTTTGGTCAAGGGACCAAGCCATAGGTGAAAATCATAACTAACCATCATAATTACCGCAAATTAAAACTAGAAGAAATCATCAAAACCATTGCCACAAAGAAAGGACAAGAATAATTTGACACGCACAACTGACAAGGAATTGAGTGGGACTAGGAGTGAATTCTGGGGCTTACACGATATCCAAAATCCAGACTATGATAGCAGGAGATAGGAATATGTTGACCAAGAATACTGCTGTGAAATTCAGTGCACAACTATATGTTATAACATTTTTTTTTTTCTCTTTTTCCTTGTAGAAGAGCTATAGGGGAAAAGGGAAAAGTGGAAAGGGAAATGAATCTATTGAGTGTCATCCCAAGAATAATAAGACTTTGTAGAGATCTTAGTAACTGTAAGCTCCTCAAAATAATTGCTAGTACAATCAACACCTAAGCATCCACCTAATGGAAAGGCGTAACAATGCAGAACTAACCGATGATCAATTTGGAATGACCGACCAAATGAGTAAATGGCATGTCAGCTACAAAAAGATGAAAGTGCTGACTTTCAATTTTGCATGTCATTCACAGTGTCTCAAAGAGGTAGAGAGCCTAAGAATGATCTCTTCCAAATGTCACCCATATGCTGGGGCAGAGCCACGTGGATAACAAAAACGCTTGATCTGTCTGTAACATTGTCTGAAATCTGAACGATATTGGGGGAGAATAAGTGCATCATGAATCTCACGGTCCTGGACAAACCAGCTTTAGAGTTTAAACATGAATTCTTTTAGCAATTGGGTGCATTAATATTACATTTTGATTGCTTTTAACAGCAACATTAATTTCTTGATCTAGAGCTGGATGGTTTTCCATTTTAAGTTCTGTTAATGCACAAGTAATTATGTAATGTTAAATCTTATAAATTTTGGAAAAGGATTTGACATCGAAACAAGAGTTAATATGTGAAAAAAGGCTTGAGGAGTATTTGTGTGCACATGTCATGCATGTATACTCCAAAAACAAAAAAATCTTTTGATACATCATGCATGCATATTATACACACCTTATTTTGTTTTTTCCCTTTCACAAAACTATCACTTTTAAGCCGATATTGGTCTAGTGATAAGGGATTTGAATAGTTAGCACGACGTTCGAGGTTCAAATCTCATTGCCGTCAATTTACCAGAAAATAAAAGAAAAACCATCACCTTTAAGTAATATGTAGCTATGTAATTTAAAACATAAAGTGATATAAAAAGTATCCAGGAAGTAGTTCAATATGCACTTAAATTTTTCTGTCTGCTTATTTTTGAGGGCTTTCAAAGTAAGATTGAACTCGTAAGAATCAAAACTCGAGAGAGAGGAGAATCAGAAGAACTGAAATTTTCATTCCAAAGTTTAAGTTGCTGCATCAAAGGAATGAAGAACTTGTTCTAAAATCATTCTTTTATGTGGGTCAAGAGGACTCTCCGGTTTATCAGAGTGAGCAACGTTTAGAAGATAGAGCTTCTTTGAGGCCACAAATGCTGCAGAAAATATCCTCTTCATTCCTCCCCGAGTACTATCAACCATGTATTCAAATTCATAAATTTGTAAACCTCCCTCCCCTGATCTTTCTGCAGCTGTAATCAATTCAGCTTCCTTTGTACTTTCCTGAATGTGAAGAGAATAGTACACAGAAGTTATAATGATATTCAATCACACAGTCATTTGATATCTATCGGTCTATTCTAAATGGAAAAAGACACTTATGAGCACACAAGGTACATTTCAGAGAGAAAAACTTTTTGCTTTCTATTATCTTGTTAAATTCTCAACACCTACAAATGCTTTAGATGTTACTTAAAAGCGATATCGAGTAAAAGTGAAACGCTTTATCCTTTAAAGCCATAAAAGCTCACATTTAACCATAGAAGCTAGAATTTTGTCTTTATGCTTCAGATAAGCTATAAAGATGTGAACTCAATCATATTTTCTGATGGACTCATGGCTTGACCCATTTTTAGATCAAAACCCTATTTAGATTTGAGATGTTATCCTAATCTCTAATCTGTGACCTCCACTCCACCCTTTTGTTGCTTTCGTCTAGAAGGCTTCATCCTACATCACGAATTCATACAATGCACCTATAGGCTGGGCTGCATCATGTTGCGCTCGAGAGGAAGAGGCTGCATCACGTCATTTTAAAAATGTTCATTTTCTGTTACTTGTGAATTGTTATTATACTAAGTTATGAAATTTGTGTGATTTTTAGACTCCAATGTGACTTAAAAAAATACTTACATATTAGTAAAAATAAGTACAGGGATTATTTTTAAATCATATTCTTTATAGTAATTAACATCTGTGCTTCTACGCTCTACTTTTACAAGACTCCAAGCACTTTTTAGTAAAATCTCTTCAAATATAAGGAAATTGTTCTAGTCAAAACCAAATCTAGAGTCACTACACCATCATCACTTGGCTCACATTTTACCGGGGTCACAAAAAGCAGCACCAATGGAAACAACAGCTTACCTTACGCCTTTCTGCTTGTAAAAGCTTATCAGCTACAAACTGAGGGCTCCCAAATTCTCCAAGACTTGCAAGACGAACCGGGTTCACCACAACCCCAATACTGTTACTCGCCATATTTGCATCTTGAAACAACACAGTTGCCCCTGCTTTATCAACCTGTTCAATGTTAACCAGATTAGCAAAGATTGTTCATTTGGGTGTTTCATGGTGAGGGGAATGAAATAGAATGCGATGGAATGGAATAGAATTGAATGAAATAAATGTTCTGTTCCATTGTTTGGAAATCAAATGTTGGATTTGGAAGAAATTTTCATCTATAATGGAAAGGGGTGGAATGATAAGATTTTTATACTCCGAATTCATTCTATTTCATTTCATCCTATTTCAAAATATCTAATCAATGCATCCTAAATCCTAATGCCATTTCATTGCTTTTCTTTCACTCTATTAAATCGCTTTCCATTCCAATCCATCAATCCAAACATAGAGAAAAACACGCTTAATTATTCACAGCAACCTTTTTTATTCTTCTGGGTAGACAAGCTCATCGAAGATTAAGGTAATAAGTTTGAATTGAAAAAATGGGTACTTTACCTTAGTCCAAGAAGAGGGTCTAAGAAGAGTGAAGCCTTCCTTGGAATCCGTGTACCTCTGAAGCTCCAACTCTTCAGCCAACAACAATGCATCACGCGTGTTAGTCAAATTGCTCCGTAGAAACGTTGTCAGAAGAAGGGTAAGGTTGAGCTCCCTCTTAGTTAAAGAGAGTCGTGATAAGTGCATGTCTTTGTTGGGTTCATGAATAATGCAGCTACGTGTTGAATTGGGGAACGGGATTGAGACGAAGGTTTTGTAAGAAGCGTGAGTGAACCCAGAATGTAGTTGTTGGTGGTGGTGGGAGCGGGTGTTGTGTAGAAAGGTGAAGCAAGTTTTCAAAGCCATTTTTCGAAGGGCACTGAAAGGCAAAGTTAGCGATTTCCTATGTTGGATTTCATGGTCATAGGATGAACCGTTTGGGACTTTGGAGATGAGAACGTAAGCGTTCGTTAATCGTTATCCATACAAATGGATTGCAGATTAATACAGTTCTAGCGTGTTTGTTTATGATTCCGTAGAATTAACTTTATATAGATGGAATTAATTTTATTAAAATTAATTTTGATATAAAGTGAATTATAAGTGTTTTTGTTTGTTCTTTTTATTCAAAAAGAAAGTATTTATAGGATTTTTAATATTATTTATTTATACTTTTAAAAAAAATAGAAATAAAAAATAATTAATTTTTTTATATTTTTATAAATAGAAGTAATAAAAGAGAGATAATATTATTCTTTAAATTAGTAATTATTTTTTTCACTCAACTATAATTTTATCTTTAAAATTTTTAAAAATTATCATTCTCTTCCCACTCTTATGCCCCTCTCTCTCTCTCTCTCTTTCTCCATATATTTAATTATAATTTTATTAAAATAAAATATTTCTATATTTATTACATCCAAATAATTTAATAAATTTTAATTTTGATAAAAATTACTTATATGATTATATCCAAATATAAAATAATTTTCTATTTTTATTTCTACTTCTACTTACACTTCTTCTTCTACTTCTTAAGAAATATTTTTGGTAAAAATTTTAACCAAATGAGCTCTATATATTTGGTAGTTATTCTAATATAAAAAAAAATTTACTTTTTCTAAAATTAATTTTAAAAAAAAGAATTCATTTTCATCTCTTCAAACTAAACAACAACAAAAAAAATTAACAAAATCAATTTCAAACCCCCAAATGCTAATCCAAATATGCTATTTATCTAGCATTTTCCTCACTTTCTTCCACAGTTCCACTTCACTATTTTGTTCCCGGTTACAAGAAAATTAAAAATAAATAAAAATAAGCAAACATACATTTTTTTTGTATAATACTATGTTTAATTTAATTTTTATAAAAATAATTTAAACAAATATACACAATTTTTTGTTATTTAATCTATACGCAAAAATGCTCTTTTGAGAACTGTACAATGTATTTACATGATTCTTGGCTATATATTTGTTAAAAATTATAGATATTATTTTATGTAAATTATTTGTTAGCTTAAATAAAATTTTAAAATACACAACTAAAATTTTTTTTAAAAAAATTGTGCCCTAACAAATAAATAAATAAATTTATTTGTGGTTCTCAAGCTTGAAAAGGGAGAAGAATAGAGATTTCAATTTATTTTGAAAGGATTTAATTTAAATGCACTAACAGTGTAAAATAATTTTACACTGTAAGCCAATAAAAATAGTAAAAAGTATCAATTTATACAAATAATCATCCATTATAATGAGGGACCTACCATAATTTCTTACTTTCCAGTATTTCTATTAGTTGATAGTGTAAAACTATTTTATACTGTCAATGTGTACCAATTAAACTCTTATTGAAAAAAGGAATTGCAAAAATTTTTAAGTTATTGTAAGATTGTAAGATATAAAAATTATATTTTAATTTTTATTCGCTAATAGTATAAAATAATTTTACATTGTTAGCCAATAAAAATTTAGAAAAGTGTCAAGTCATGATGAATAATTCCCACTATGATAACTATCTATTATAATTTGTCATTTTTTTTAATTTCTATTAGCTAGTAATATGAAATTATTTTAAACTATCAGTGCATAAAAATTATTCTCTAATAATTATTTATACAAAAAAAAATTTTGTATCACTCTTTCCTTCAAATACCCAAAAAGTTGAAAGTGGTACAAATAATACCTCTCTTATTTATATTGGTTAAGACATGACCCCCTAAACTTACTTATTTGGCTAATGTTTGCTCTTCGATTTTTGTGAAGAATCCCGTGGCGCATGATCCTATGTGGGTTGGCTGATTTGGTCTCTACCTCCCCTAAGCTTCACTAAGATGAACTCAAGCAGGAGTTCTTTGGGGAACTCAAGGATAGCGGGTTATGTTGGCCTCTTGCAGCGCTTTGATGGAAATTCCGTTGTTGGGCTTTTTGGGCATGTTCCTCGAGCTGATAACTTGTGTGTTGCGCTCTTGGCATTATGGAGAGATCTATTATTGGTGTGGTCTATGGGTTTTAGAAAGGTTAAGTGTGAGGTGGATTGCACTAAAGTTGTTCGTCTTGTGTCTGGCCCTCTAGTTACTCTTCATGTGTATGTTGCAATTATCAGGGACATTTAGAGACCGATGAGGCATGAGTGGGTATGCACTGTTTGGCATGTGTTTAAAGAAGGAAATCAGGCCGCTGATTACTTAGCTAAACCGAGAGCAAACACTACTGGGATTGATTGTGTGTAGGAGGTCCCTCCTATGGGCATGGAGCACATCCTTTTGGCTAATGTCTCTGGTGTGCTTTTCTTGAGATAATTTCTCTATTTCATTTTCTTTTTATTGGCTCATGTACCCAAAAAAAAAAAAAAGGACAAAAATTCCATTTTGATTCCTGACAAAATAATTTCAGGAAGCAAATTAGTCCCTCAAAATTTAAAAGTCTAACATCAATCCCTCAAAACTTAAAAAAGGAAAACACATTAGTTTCTCCATAAAGTCACAGTTTCAACACTTAAGAAAGTTGCATACGTGTCCTGTTAAGTTGCTGAGTTTTTCCATTAAGTGTCATGGTGTCATGTTCCTTCAAAACGATCATGTTTTGGTCTTCTTCTTCATTAACATGTTGCAAAATCTATCTATCCTAACCACCCCAATTCATTAATTCTTCCTAAATCCCTAAATTTGAAATATTAACTTGTTATTTCCCTGCAACCCTAAACCCAAATCTAAAATCCCTCTTCACTAATTCTCTAGTATTTAAAGTATGTAATGCTAGTTTTTTTAATTTCCATTGCAAGTCTTATAGCAGCCGCTAGAGGTGATATCATCTTTGGATGTATATATGCAAACTCCTTGATGACTTTATAGTTAGCATAACTTTACTTCTCTTGCTTATGTTTGTTCCCCTATGAGCAACATTTATTCTTATTACATTATACATAAACAACCACCTATTAATTTAGTCTCTGATTTCAGAACATTGCATCAGCACTTGTTGAGCTCATAAAACTAGTCACTAGTAAAGTTCCTTACTACAAGTATAATGATTGTTGAAGCTTCAATTTTCATCACCTCTTTATGCCTCCTTGTTTATTTCCATTGATCTTATGGGAAATGATTATTCGTCCCTTTCTTTCTTCCTTCTCCCTTTTCCTTATTTGGGGTTGAAGGGGGAAGATGAGTTTGAGATTTGGTCTCTCTTTTCTTGATTTAGGATTCAAGAGGGAAGACAAATTTTAAATTTGGATGTAAGACTTGAGGAAGATCAGGAATTTCATACTTTAGATTTGGGGATTTAGGAAGAATTAGGAATTGGGAGAAGATCAATGCTATAACTCATTAATGAAGAAGACCAAAATGAAGTCGCAATAACATGACATTATGACACTTAACGGAGGTAGCTCGTGCGACTTAACAAGCATGCATGCAACTCCATTAAGTGTTGAAACGACAACTTCATATAAGAACTAACGTGTCCCCTTTTTTTTAATAGTACAGGGTTATTGTTAGATTTTTAAATTTTAAAGAACTAATTTGCCCCCTAAAATTTTTATTAGGGATCAAAATGGAGTTTTTGTCACAAAAAAAGAAAAAAAGACAAGACCCCCCCCCCCCCAAAAAAAAAATTTGGTCTATAATAAAAATAGTGCTGAATAAATTGGTTTATCAAGAAAGTAGATACATCTTATGGTTAGCCAAGTTGGTCACTCTTTAATATTTTTGAATGATTCATATGACAAATTGATCTCTAACCATTTATAAGTTCAAATTCATCCCTAATAAAAATACAAATAGGATAGTGGAATTAATTTTGGGCCACCACGATCAATTTTGCATTTTTTTTTCTCATTTTGTTTGATTTTCTGTTGGATCCATTCTCTAAAATCAATTTTGGGTTCAAAATCAATTTTAGAAGGAAGTGAAAAATTGTTGCTTCTAGCTTTTATAAAATGCGTTTGTTTTAACTTTTTTAAAAAGGTGATTATGAAACTTAAATTTTATATAACTTGAAAAAGTTGAAAATCGATTTTTTTTTAGAAACTACTTTTTTCAACTTCTACAAAAAAGTTGAAAACATATTTTTTTGATATTTTGATTATTTTTAAAAAATTATTCAAATATATGAAATTAATTTTTTAATAGAAATATGTGATTTTTTTTGCCAAAAAATCACAAACAAATGCATTCTTACTATGTTAAGGTGTGTTTTGTTTGAGATTTTTTTGACAAAACATTACTTTTTTATCAAAAAGATTAGTTTTTGTATCTTTAAATAATTTTTAAAAATGATCAGAATTTAAAAAAAAAATCTATTTTTAGCTTTTTTATAAAAATTTTAAAAAATAATTTATGAAAAAAATCTGTTTTCAATTTTTTCAACTATATATAAATTTAATTTTTAAAATAATTTTTTTTAGAAATTGAAACAAAAACACCCTTAATTATTATTAAAATCACTTATTAGATAAAAGTATCAAATTATCTTAAAATTAATTCTATTAAAATTATTTCTATTCAATATCAATATATAAAGAATTTAATTTAAATGCACTGACAGTATAAAATAGTTTTACACTATCAATCAATAGAAATAGTAGAATGTGCCAACTCGAACAAATAACCACCCATTATAATGAAGGATCCATCATGATTTTTCACTTTCTCCTATTTTTATTAGTTGATAATGTAAAACTATTTTACATATTAACCTCACATGTAAAATCAAACACATTATAAATCTATCAAAATACTGGAAAGGAACAAATCTGTCTTACATTTTTTGTTGTAAGGGACTACAAAATATATTTTTTTCTTGAGAACCAATTTGTGTGACTCTATTTTTTAAAGAGACCAAATTGAGGTTTTTCTTTTTTTTGGTTTGGTAAAATACATATAACATTAATTTTTGTCCATTCCTTAGCCTTTTTTTTTTTTTTTTTGTTGGTAAGATATGTAGGGAACAGTATAGGCGGCGGAGAGGCGAGCAACGTGGAGGAGTAGGTGTAAACGCAATGCAATGGACCATAATTGATTTGAGAGCACAGGCATAGGTCGATGTTACCGATGGTCGGAACGCAGAGACATCAACAACGATTCCCAAAGTAACAATCTCTTCATTTCATTTCATTTCATTCCATTGCATTCATCGTTTGTGTTCAGTTCTACGCATAAAGACATGGCCCTGTCTCTGCGTTTCCATTCCCACCCATCATCCTCTCTTTCTGTGACCGTGAGTTCCACTTTTCTCTCTTTCCTTCAACATTTAAGCTCCCTTAAAATTAACGAAACAAAAATAAATTAAATAAATAAATAAATGCTGCAACTGTGTCACGGGAATTTTTGACACTCTTCTTCTATGAGCAAATTCTCTGTTCCACATTTAATACTGTATCTTCTGATTGATATCGTTTTAACTCGTGCCGCTCTTCATTGTAGTTTACAGCAACAACATAGTAGCAGACTCAAAAATATTCACTTCCAATTTATCAACCTAGAGAAAATTTCAGGAAAATTTCATGTTAATCTCAACTATTTTTCTTTTCAACCCCCCTCTAATTGCATAGTAGTATTATGGCAATTAGCTTCTAACTGTTCTAGGAAATGCACTTTTCTTTTTTGACTTTAACTAGCATGTCTCTGAGAATTCAAGTAATGTCATATCTTTGACTTAACTCTGCGATTTTTCTGCATTATGGCTGAAATTACTTGATAAGTGTGATTTTTATCTAAACATGCAGTCTCTTAGGATTGCAAGGAACGTTCTAGGGAGTATTGTAACAGGCAAGTATGCTTCCTTTTACTTACAAGCTTCTTCTGCTGTACAGAGAGCCTTGACTATTGAGCGACTTATAATTGCGGTTTATTTACTTAATTTAGTACTGTATTCCTGAAAAAAATTTTCGTGCTCATAGACTTTTTTCAACCAAGGATTGGAAATTGGCACTTAACAAGAAGAGGTGGAAGACTAATATCATTCAAGGGTTGTGTGAAATTCGTGCAAACAACATGCCGAATCTCCGTCCCTGGTACCTCACCAAGAAATGATGAAAAACCCCCATCTAATAGCTTCAGGGATAAGAAGGCAGTTCCTGATGCGGATCCTCCCAGTATCCAAGACGTTAACTTTTTGTATCAATTTTTTGACCAAAGGTTATCATTTCAGTTATAATTCTATTTTAGAGCTCCATATTGTAGATAAAATATCAATGCTTTGATAATTTAATTTTGCAAGGTTTAACAGTTCCCTAACTGGATTGCAATTCTAATGTACAGTACCAAGCTCATGGTATTGACTGGAGCTGGAATTAGCACAGAATGCGGGATCCCCGACTATAGAAGGTTTCAATTCTTTTGTATACTACTTACTAATATGATGAGGTTGACCAAACTGTTTATTGGGAAACAGTAACAGATTTAGTTATGCTCAGAATTTCCCCTTGCTTTTTTTTTTTTTTTTTTTGATGATATTGAAATTTTGTTCAATTTTACAATAGAACATTAAGGTGTCGTTTGATCTGTATAGTTGACCCCATTTAGTGTGATATGGCTTGGTTGTTGTTGTTGTTGTTGTTGTATTGAAATTTTGTTCATCAACTATAGATATGGTTTACGATAGGACACTATAGTATCATCTGATCCATATAGCTGGCACCACCAAGTTGGATAAAACTTAGTATTTGTTTTTTGTATTGAAATTTTGTTCACTATTTATTTATGTCGGTAAACTTTGTGATTGTAGCATTCATAGCCCACTGGCAATGAAAGATGATTAAATGGTTCACTTGCTTTTTTTTTTTTTTTTGGCCATGCTGTCACCGATACTGTGCTTAGACCAATAATTATTAATGTATTTCATTACATGTTCATTGATATCATATCATTTCCTGTTGATTACTAGGAGCTTATATCTTCTTTATTACAAATTGTGATATGTGTAGGAGCTGTAAAATTTTCAAAGATTGCTCAAGACTTTTTTTCATGTCATGAAGATTTGACAAAGTTTTAAGTTGGCTGTAGATTTCATAACACATGACTCCTCTTTTGTTGGAACTTAGAACCGACTATGTAAAGATTTGCAACAAAGCACAATATAGTAGGAAAAAGCTTTGCTGTTGTTTTTGCCTAAAATTTTGTTTGCTTAATATGTAGTCTGTGATTTTTGGAGATTGGTGTTATGTATTTCCTGTCAATCCTAAAGAAAAGGAAATCTCTAGGCCTCTTTGGGGTTCAACTTTTAATTTAATATTAATAATGTTGCATCAATGTGCATATGTGGAAAAGAGATGTGTGATGTGTAAAGGTTATATATGCTTCATCCTTATTGAGTTTGGTATCTTGAGAATATGGAATGAATTACTAATATTTATTACTCAAGATGCTTAGTACTTTTCATTTTTTGGTTCTTCTTCTTCATTGCTGATAGCAATTTATTGTTTATTGCAGCCCCAATGGAGCTTATAGTTCTGGTTTCCGTCCAATAACCCATCAGGTGATCTAAAGGCATGCTCTAGCTGATTTGCTTCTTTTATTGTGCTGTGGTAGTGCCTAAGTAAGATATGAAAATATGGCCCAAAGAAATAAAAAGGTTAAGGATAGGAAAACATAAATCTCTTTATCAAGGTATCACCTTCTAATACCTTAAATATTATGGGCCAAAGAAAAAGTACCCGCAATCTCTGTAGTATCTATGGTTGAGTTCTTTGAAGGAGAAGAAAAGCTATTGTTTTAGTGATTGAGTCAACAGAATAGGATATTTGTAACTTGACTTTAGGAAAGCCAAGCAAGGAAATCATAGGGCACCTATATTCTCTCCATCTACAAATGAAGAAAAGCTTAAACCATTGATAAATCATTAAGAATTTGCCAATAGCATGTGCATATTTCAATGAAGATTTATGGCAATGACTATGGAGAAAACTTGAAACACAGCTCTATATTTGTGCTAAAATTAGTAATGAGAACTCAGTAATTCAAGTATTGACTGCATTGTCTCGATATTCTTTTTGCTATTTCATCTTAGTATCTGCCTTAAGTGCTCCTTTCTTTCAACATTTAAAAAGGAGTTTCTCCGTTCAATTCGAGCGCGGAGGCGATATTGGGCAAGAAGCTATGCTGGGTGGAGGCTATTTACAGCGGCTCAACCTGGTGCTGCCCATCGTGCTTTGGCAGCATTTGAGAAAGCCGGCCACATTGATTTTATGATTACCCAAAATGTCGACAGGTATCTAGTAATTTATTAGTCATGAATAGGATTACTTGGAAAACTTTAGATATTAATGGCAAGCCTACCAAGGAATTTTGATGCATCTTGTTCTCAGGCTCCATCATCGTGCTGGTAGCAACCCATTAGAGTTACATGGGACTGTATACACTGTAATTTGTACAGATTGTGGACATTCCTTTTCTCGGAGCTTATTTCAGGACCAGTTGAAGGAGCTTAATCCAAAGGTTTGTATTATGGACTTGTCTTCCAAAGAAATTTATCTCTTCAATTAATAAATGCTAAAGAAGTGATTTCTATAATAAAAAAATGATGATGAATTGAGTTTAGGACTGACACTCATGATATTTGTAGATACCCTTTATTCCAGAGGTGAAGTATAATATCTCTTTGAAAGCTGTAACACTTTGATATGAGACTGTTATGGACCTTAAGTTTGGCAAGGTCTATACTAGGAGAAAGAATAGAGTGAGTGGGCTGATTTTAGGCCCATTAGGAGGATAAGGACAAAACTGAGGTTTGTTGTGCTGAGCTGGAGAGAGAGAAAAGTGAATCATGAGGGAATTGCTATAGTGGGGAGTGATATATTTCCGTTAGGGAGAGAAGGTGAGCTCATTTAGATATTTTGAGAGCAGATTTTGAGAGGCTGAAGTGCTCTTCTATGCCTAGAAACCTTTATCCTATCTCTTGCATTTCTCTTTTGTTCATATTTGAATTCAATCAAGTCCTAGGCTAGATTTCACTCTAGAATCTTAGTCTAAGGCATATTTAGTGTTCTATTCTTCTATTTTCATTTGTTTGGTACTAGTTTTAACAACTGGTATTAGAGCCATTTGATTCAAGAGGGCTCTGTGAATGGCTTCACCACATGCAACTATGGAGGCGAGAATGAGGAGATGAAGCACGACCTTTCTGCCATTGAGCGACGTCAAGAAAAGAAGGGTAAGGTCATGGAGCTCATTGCACAACACTTGGGACGGCTGCTCCGGGAGCGGTGCACGAGCCCCTCGCCTGAAGGTAGGCCGGAACATCGGAACCTGGAGCGCGAGTACACGCCGGAACTCGGAAGGAACCCAGGATGCCAAGAACCTTTGAATGACTCATGGGAGTTGGATCGAACACCGTGAAGACGGGAACTCTGAAGGAAGAACCCACGATGCTAAGAACCTTTGAATGACTGATGGGAGCTGGACTGAACATCGCAGAGACCGGAACTCAGAAGGAAGATTGAGCTTCCCCTGTTTTTTGGGGAAGATGCCTAAGGGTGGTTGGCTAGAGTGGAATGTTGCTATAGGCTCAATGAGGTGGAAGACTATGATAATATGGAGTTGGTTATGGTGGCAATGGAAGGTGATGCCCTTATTTGGTATCAATGGTGGGAGGACCAAGTTCCTTTCCCCACTTGGAGAGAATTCAAGGAGGACCTCATTAAGAGGTTCCAACCAAGGGTGGCTAGGAACCCGATGGGACCATTGTTGAAGCTGAGGCAAACGGGTTCAGTCCTTCAATACCGGAGGGAATTTGAGAGGGCTACGAGTGCAAAGAAAGATCTAGACCCAAAGGTGATGATGTGTATCTTCCATAGTGGGTTAAAGGAAGAGATTCAAGTTAATTTGAAGGTGGGCCAATTCAAGACTTTGTCAGCAGTGATGGACAAGGCTCTTGAGTGGGAAGAAAGGAACGGGGCATGGAGAGAAGGTGGAGTGAGCAAATTTGTGAAAGGGGGAGGCAACTCCAAGGTTAACCCAACGTATAGGCCCCGAGAATAGCTAGACAAGGTGAAAGCTCAGGTGCGGCAGCCTATGGGGAGAGAGGAGGAAGAGTATTGCAGGAGGGGAGAGGTGATGGGGTCCAAACGGAGCCTAGGAGGCTATGTCAAGATGAATGGCAAGAAAGGCAGCGATGAGGACTATGTTTTAAATGTGGAGGCCATTGGGACTGTGAACATGTGTGTCCCATGAGGCGAATACAGCTAATGTTAGTGGAAGAAGAAGAGGAGGAGCAGGAGGCAAATGAGGAGAATGTTGTGGGGAACCGTCAAAGAAGATGGAGAGGAAGCTGGCTTGAAGAGTATGAGGATTTCCCTCAATAGTTTGGCTGGACTCACTTCGAACAAATCATTGAAAGTGAAGGGTGAAATTTAGGGGAAGGATGTGTTAGTATTGGTGGAGAGTGGAGCTTCTGGGAATTTTTTAGCTGCAAAGGTGGCTAAGGAATTGCAGCTAAATGTGAAGAAGATTCTCACCATTGAAGTAGGAAATGGGCAGAAAGAAGGAGTTTGTTGTGGGCTTGAATTGAAGGTACAAGAAATCAGCATAATTCAAAATTTCTTCCTCATGGAGATGGGAGGAACGGAGGTAGTGTTGGGTATGGACTGCTTGTCCAGTCTTGGGAGGATTCAAACTGATTCCAAGGAGATGACATTGCAATGGAGGGATGGAGGGAAGCTATGGAGATTGTGGGTGATCCTTCATTGTGCAAGGCTAGAGCCTCATGGAAAGCAACTATGCAAGTGTTGAATGAAGATGGAGAGGGGCATGTGATAACCCCATGGCAGGATGACCCCAATGTGAATGAACAAGATGGGGTACCTCATGAAATAGGTGAGGTTCTGAAGGAGTTTCCTGTAGTTTTCCAAGCTTCAAATGGTTTACCACCAAGTAGTGAGTGTGACCACTTAATTGTGTTGAAGGAAGGTGTTGCCATACCCAATATCAACCCCTCTAGGTACCTCGTTATCAGAGAACTGAAATAGAAAGAATTGTTAATGAGATATTGTAGGCTGGAGCTATCCAGCATAGTGTTAGTCCTTATTGTAGCTCTATTATATTAGTCAAGAAAAAGGATAGGGGGGTTGGAGATTTTGTGTTGACTATAGGGCACTTAACAAGGTAATTATACCCAATAAATTCCCTATTCTTGCCATAGAAGAGTTCTTGGATGAGTTGGGGAATGCTTAGATCTTTTCCAAGTTAGACTTAAAGTCTGGGTACCATCAAATACACATGAGGGCTCAAGATGTGCCTAAAACAGCTTTTAGAACTCATGAAGGGCATTATGAGTTTCTAGTTATGCCCTTTGGCTTGACTAATGCTCCATCAACATTCCAATCCCTAATGAATAGAATTCTGAAACCCTTCTTGAGGAAGTTCACTCTGGCTTTCTTTGATGGCATCCTTGCGTATAGTGAGGATGTGAGACAGCATGGGGAACACTTGAAAAGGGCGTTAGAATTACTCCAACAGCAAATCCCCCATGATTCACTTTTTTTTCTCTCCAGCTCAGCACAACAAACCTCAGTTTTGTCCTTATCCTCCTAATGGGCCTAAAGTTAGCCCACTCACTCTATTCTTTCTCCTAGTATGGACCTTGCCAAACTTGCGGTCCATAACAAAGACATAATGGCTCGTGATAGGAACTTGGCCAAAGGAGATAGAAATAGAAGGAAACTGTTGTATTAATTCATTGAAGAAGATGATATCAGTGTGATATTAGTCTCCTAAAGAGATACAATGGTTTCTAGATATTCGAGAGGCCTAGAGCTCTCCCAATTCCAAGCTTGTCCAATTCTGAGATACACCCCTCAGTATTCCTCTCTTTGCCTATATAGCTCTAACCACCTTCCCACCTATTCAGAACATTTCTCTCCCCTGTCTAGCCTTGCCTAGCTGGCAAGGTTAATTACAAAACCCCGCACCCATGCCTTTACGACACGCCCCCGCATACATCAGTAGCACCCTTTCTATTTTTTCCCTCACATATACTTTTACCTTAGGATAAATATTAGTGCTAGGGGTAACATTTGCATCACTAGGGGACCTAACAGCTCGCTGGTTGACAATTTTATTATCTCTGTAAACACTATTTGACTAGAGATGGTGATCGTTTCAGGTTTCTGGTGAGAGAATTTCCCCTCTTCTTTTCTATTTTCTTAAATCTCAGGAATGGAGAAGTCTTAAGTGGAGAACAATGATGCAGTTGGATGCCCATCCATCTAGCATGTGACATGGAGAGAGCAATGATCCCATTATATGGTTTATAGGTCTAAGATGAAATCTGATCCGATTATGTTTTGTATGTTTCAATCATTTATATCATTTTCTATTACACTAATATAGTAATATGTGTTCCTTGTACTGAAAGTAGGACATGACTTGTGTCAAGACTGGATCTAAAAGAAAATAAAAGAAAACTAATTGCTTCATCCTAAACTGATGGTTCATTTGATCAATCCTTTAATGTAGTAGTTGGAGTTTTTTGTTTCTCAAAACAATAGGACTTCATACATCTGTTCTGATTTTCCCTTTTTGAAACGAGTCTTTAATTTTTGCAAAATTGATGTTATACAACAGTGGGCAGAAGCAATTGAAAATTTGGACCATGGAGACCCTGGTTCGGACAAGAGCTTTGGCATGAAACAAAGACCCGATGGTGATATTGAGATTGATGAAAAATTTTGGGAGGAAGATTTTAGCATCCCAACCTGTCAGAAGTGCAATGGAGTTCTCAAACCTGATGTAGGCCATCTTGCTTCTTTTAGTTGAATTATTTGGCTGTTACTTGTGTGGAACTGTGGATACTTCAGTTTGCTGGTTTTGTACAGAATTATTGTTCTTCATTATTATAGCTGGTGTTGAGTGGGGAGTAGAGAAGCATAACAGATATGAATTTTTGCTTTCTAAATAATTTACATATCTGAAAGGGTGAATATATAAGCACCCCCCTCCCCCCCCCCCCCCTCCTGGGGGGCACAAAAAGGTAAGGTAAAACAAAACAAGAAATTGTCTTGAAAGGTTGCATGTCTTGACATGCAATGAACGTGAATGGACCTGTTTATTCAGTTGCTTTGTTGTGGATGTTTTGACTGGCAGTTCAGTGTATACTAGTTTGCAGGAGATTTATGTTTTCTGTTGTCATTATGTGCTATGCTTGTAATCCTGGGCAACTGATATTCTCCATTTTGGCTCAGAGGAATCAGATCAAACTTTCGAATGTGATTGCCATTTATGTTGTGAATTCTTTTGCTTAAATCTGTTTTATGTGACAAACCTTGATGTGTGCTCTGCTGTCTCTTTATATTGTTTGATACTTTGATGTTGGCATATTCCTTCTTGCATAAGTTCATGGTGTGTTATTAGGATTTGAGATATATCATGATTTAGCTGGAAACAGGAACTTTTTCCCCCCCCAAAACAAATTAAGTTATTCCATGAAAAGTGGAATCATATTTGGTCAACCATGTATATAATTGTCTCTGATCATTTTGATTTGTGTCTTATTTGCTAGCGACGTGTAAACTCCTGTCTAAGTAAATCAAATGCGAAATGCTTACAAGTTGTGTTCTCGTTGTAAATAATTATATAGGTTGTCTTCTTTGGTGATAATGTTCCCAAGGACAGAGCTGATATGGCAATGGAAGCATCTAGAAGATGTGATGCTTTTCTTGTACTAGGATCGTCTCTGATGACCATGTCTGCTTTTCGACTTGTCAGGTAGATTCAAAATTGTGTAGGTCCTTTCATAGTAGATATGCCTTTTTTTGTGTGTTTCCATGCCTTTTACATGAGGATGAACAAATATGTGATGATACCGCTTGTAGCATTTATGCATGCAATGATATTAGTCTATCAAGTTTTCCATGGGGTGGAGCAAATCTTTAATTGTATAGATATACTGAAACCTTTTGAATTAGATAACTGAAAACCAGAGTAATTCACATGCATCCTACAAAGTGGTCGAAGTAGCTGTGCTATTTTCTGTTAATATAGGAATAAATGAATGAGATGATTTTTTATCAATTAAGTTTTTTTTCCCCCTTCTTGTTGGCTGTTGCTATTGAGAACGAGTTGCTTATCATTTCTGAGGAAAAATTTAGTAGTGTTCAGAATCAAAATTCAATACTACAATTTAGAAAGAGGAAATCATTCTTGAACTTCAATTGATGAAAGTATTTTCCCTTGGCATGTGTTCTATTGACTGGCTACATATCTGACACCATTGGATTTTTAAAATTTTCACAGGGCAGCTCATGAAGCTGGTGCTGCCACTGCAATTGTAAATGTAGGCGTGACACGTGCTGATGATTTTGTACCCTTGAAAATCGATGCACGGTTGGGTGAGGTATGGCTCGAGTTTATCTTAACTGGCAATTCTGAATATTGCATGTTTACAACCCCAAATCTTACAAGCATTGCATTATTGCAGATTCTGCCGAGAGTACTTGACATGGGATCCATAAGCATACCTGCTGTGTAGTGATAATAGATGACAAGATGTATCAAGTTGTATTGTTTTAATCCTTGAGTCCACTCTGCCCCGCCTCATTCTTAATCCTTTGCGTTGTTCAGGCATCAATCTGAGCAGAACAGTGCCAGCTAGCCCCTTCCATCGACATCCCTCTCCTAACAATTTGCAAATTCTACATATGCCACTTTCACATCCGAATCACCCATTAATTTGACTGCATTGAGTAAAAAAGTATCAACCATGCCGTTGCTAGAGTTTGGATACACGTGCAGATGACTGTTGAAGTTTGTCGTGCTAAGTTTGCAGAAATAATTTCTACAGGAGATTATGTTGGTCAGTAGTAGTTCCCGTTTCATTGATTAAAAGAGTTATTACATTTTCACTTATGCCCTGCCAAAAAGTTGGTTCTAAATTCAGGGACTTGTATTTTATCTTGTCATTCTTGTTTTCTGTAGTGTAATGATATTGAGGGAGGGATTCAATGAAGAAGTAATTGATCATGTTCCCTTTGCTGGAACAACATTTTATAAACGGAATGTAATCTGCTTATATTTTCCCATTTTGTCTTACCAGAGAGTAGATGTAAAAGTGTACTTGCCTGCTGATTTAGAGATGCCTTAATTGTAAGATGTATCTCACGGCATTTTCCTAAATAATACGAATGATATTACGTAGTAACAAAACTTATGCTCATTACTCTCAAATTATATATACAGGTTAATGTCAACGCTTTTCACATCTGAATAAATTTGACAATGATATTTTCAGCTTTAATGAGCAGCGATTTCATTGAGATGGGTAATTTTAATTAAATAAAGCAAATATTATATATAGCACATAGCGTTTGCTATGTAACAATTTTTTATTTTTTTATTTTTAATGAACTTAATATTAATACATACTTTCATAACTACCAGGAACTATAAACTAAATTTTTAAGCCACCAAAATTAACTAGCAGGGAGAGAACCAGGAGCAAATTGCACTTGCACCAAACACTAAGAACAACGCATTACTGACTGTCAAAAGCGTATCTGAATACTACCATATTTATAACTGGTCTATCACTTTACATGCATTTAGTATCCAAAGCTTAATATCCAAATCCCCAGATTTCAAACTCAAGCTCTTCATAGTGGGGTATCTGTGCTGATATCCCAAAAAAACAAAAGAAGCCTACAAGCTAGCATTTGGCTAGGAAATCCACTTGATGCCCATTTCTTAAGAATTCTCATTAACTGCCTTATCAATTTCTTCAATGTGATTGCGAAGTACATTCCACTGCACATACAAGAAAGGAGTTAATGGTTGAATAATAAGGGCTTCAAAATCATCTGTTCTAGAAATTTAGCCCGACCAACAGAACAGAGACAGGAATAAAAAATAAAAAATGAACTCATAAATAGACAAAAGCCATATAGTTTCAACATGTACCTGGTCCATGGTCAATGAGATACCTGAAAAACAAGCATAAAGAACGTCATTGTAGGCTGTAGCTCATGTTTATAAATCATTATCTACGACAACCACCGCCAAGCATCATGCCACTAAATAGGGTTGACTACATCGACCAGTCAAGCCCTTGAGCTCTATCAACAACCAATTACTCAGAAAAGGCAAATAGAAGACAGCAAAATAAATTTATGTATTCTACTTTATCTCAATCTCCCAAGATCTATACAAGCCCTGTAACTTAAAGCTCGCCAAAAAATAAAAAATAAACATCAGTATATGTTACTCACCATTGTCCCATTAGAAGCTAATGGAAAATAAGGTTAATGGTTATCTATTCAACGCAACTTAACACAACTTCACACTTATCAATTTGGGTCACTCAGGTTACCAAACATCACATATCACATGTCAGTACTACATGTTATAATATTTTCAAGGACCATAAAGGTGGTAATCAAGAGCTAAAAGTTGACAACTTTAGACACGCAACCTTGTAGTGCTCAAGGCAAATTATGGAGACATGATTCAACAAAACCATTAATAATCATCCCACAGCATATGGTTATCTCATCATGATCAATGATTCAGCTTCCGTGAGTGTCACGCAACACAAATGTAAGAGCGAGAACTGCAGCTATCAGCAACATCGAACACAATATATCCTATTCGTTATTGTGGGTACTTCCTCGAAACAATGAACCACGGATCGGCAAGATATCCAAAAAGTGGGATACTAGTATGAAGCATTCAACCCAAGAATCAAACAGCCATTTACAGTATTAAAAATACATACACAAAGGCCTCCTCCTTATTTCCAGAATCTACCCACTACAATGGACTGAGCTCTAAGTTCACCAACCCATGACAAGAACCACACCCGTTGAACCCCAATATAAAATCAATCAAATACGAACTAGGCCCCTGAGAAATATCTTAAACCACACATAAATTTGAACAAACAAAAAGTGAAAACGCCGTTAAAAAAAAGGGGATAAAAATTGAAAACACAGAAAATTATAAAACGAAATCATGGAGAGAGTAAGAGATGAAGAGTAACCCTTTTTTCCAGGGAGTTGCTTGCCATCTTTGACGTAAAATTCACGAATGTCAACCATGATCCTGCCTTGCCAGTTCCTAACGGCCACCCTCCTGTTCTTCGAAATCTACAAAATAATTTATTATATTAAAAAAAAGGAATAATCAGCGGATTATAGAAAAAAAAAATGAAAAATCAAAAAGAGGACAAACCCTAATAGAGTAATAGGAAGAATACTAAGATGGCGAAGTTCACCTCGCAGACGACGATGGTGTCGGAGTCATCGGAATCGGTGGTCTTGGAGGATTTCTTGGGAGGCGCGTGGCCTTCAGAGTCGCCGTCGGAAGCGTAGTCCTGATCCTCCTTCCTCTTCCCCTTTCCAGACATTTCTTATTTTCTTCTTCGCTTTTTCTCTTTCCTTCTTTCTCTCTGATCTGTGAGTGAGTGTGTGTGAAAGTGAAATTTGAAGAGATAAAAAGATTTATATATTTATAGAGAGAGGAATGAGATAGATAGATAGATAGGTTAATTGAGAGCCAAAAATCAAAACCTGGAAGACCCTTTTGGCGCCCAAATGGAAATAATGGAAAATGGTAATCCAACTCAACAGTCACAGACTTGCTTCGGAAGCTACTACTACTTACCACTAAGGCCCGACCAGTGTGGCGTGGGCGTGGCAGCGTTAAGTAATCGATGTTCACTTCACCGTGTTTCAAAAACGCATGCGTTTCGGTGTATTTCTTTCTTCTTTCTTTCTTTCTTTTCTTTTTTTTTTTTTTTTCTGATCCTCATTGAGAAAATTTGTCTACTAGTTGAATACCTAGTGACGAGTTCTTAGCTCCAACACACTTCCAAATTTCACATGTAATTTGTGAGATAAAATTTGATGATATATCAATACATTAATTATTTATAATATGTTGTAATAATTTTTAAAATTTATTTATATAATTTAAAATTAAATAAAATTTTATCTGTATAATCTTAAAATTAAACAAAATTTTGAGAGGTATTTCAGGATCACATAAATAAATTTTAATTATTTTTAAAATAACTATGATGTATTATAGTAATTCTTAAATTTATCTGTGTGATATTGAAATTAATTAAATTTTATCTGTATAATTCTAAAATTAAATAGATATTTATGAGAATATTTCAAGATTACGTAAATAAATTTTGGTCATTTTTAAACTATATTTAATCACAATTTTAAAGATTGACTAAAAATTAAAATTTTCTATAATACAGTATAAATATTTAATATTTGGATACACCTTCAAATTAAACTTATTCATCATATTACACCTTTAAGGGGTACCATAGCATTCACCATATCAATTAATCATTGTTGCACACTTACCGTTAGTCCAAAGGTCATGTTGGCCTTTTAAGAAGTGCATATTCGCTATTGTGAGGCCAACATAGATGGTCTCTGACCATGCCTATGCAAGAAGTGCTCCAAGGGAGTCTTGAGTCATAGGTTCGACTCTGTAGTCTAAGATTGGTCTTCCTTCCCCCCTTCCTCAAGTGCCTGTTGTTTGACCAAAAAAACGAGAAGTGTATTTCGATCTCCCAAGGTTGAGTCCCTAGTGGTTGTGTTCATGAGTTAGGTGTGCGAGTCATTAAGAAAAAAATTTAATCATTGTTGATAAAAAAATCATTATTGAAGCAAAAAAAAAAATTAATCATTTGAAAATTGTTGATTTAATTGATGTGTAAGTCATTATAATTTTACTTAAAATTTAAGTAGGTCTTTAGTATTTAGAAGTTTATAACAAAGTTTTTATAGTAACAATAACAATTTTATAATTGAATTCCCAAATTAATCTTCGGTTAACCAAATATTATATTTAGAGCATGAAACATCCAATAAATATCTTTTTTAGCAAAAAATAGAAAAAGCTATTTAAAAAAAATCATGTTTGATAAGGGTTAAGAATAGATAATAATAAAAAATTAATAATTTTAAGTTAAAAAATAATATGCAATCATAAATAATTTTTTTGAAGTTTATGATTATAAGCAGAGCCTGCTTAATTTAGAATTATTATATTTTTATTAAATTAATCATAGATATCAAATATTATATAATATAAATAATTATTTTATTTTTTTAATAACTTTATCATATAAAAATACTTTTTTTCATACAATCTAATAAAATAGATTTTTTTAAGCTATTTTTCAACTAAAGAATATGAATTAATTTTCATATAATCAATTATATGAATAAATAATTATTGAAATAATTTTTATTTTATAACTTTTCCAAACACGCATTTAGTAACGTGTGTGATTGGCCTGGAGACTTAATTACTATTATTATAAAAGTCTACTTGAATTTTGTGTAAAATTATAAGGATCTATGAAGTAATAAAATGTATTCACATTAGGTAAAATATTAGTACATAAATTTAATTTTGATGCATGGTCGGTATATATATTTTTTATACAAATATCTAATTATATATTATTATATTAATAAAAATATTTGATTTAATTATTTATTACTTTAAAAATTTTATAAATAAAAATATATAATTAATTGATAATATAAAATTACATGAATAGTAAATCAAAATTAATTTAAAAAATTTATTAAAAAATTTCATTTTATTATTATAAATTACATTTAAATTTTTTATAACAAGATTATATTAAAATTACATTTAAAGCAAGTTTATTATGGGATTAAAAAATAGAAAAACAAATTTTTCGTACACTAATTTCACCATATGATAATATCTATACCGTTAAATTTTGTAAGGAATGGAAGTTGAGGGTTAATTTAATGGTTTCTTATTGTTATTATTATTATTATCTAATTTGTAGTGTTGTCAGTGAAAATTTTTTTTACATAAATATTCAATTATGTATTAATATATAAATAAAAATATTTAACTTAATCACTCACTATCTTAAAAGTCTTATAAATAGAAGCATTTAATTAAGTAATAGTGTAAAAAAGTTTTTCATTAATAAACTTAGAATCAAACTTGAGTTCGACATTTGAATATCTTTATTTAATGAGCCAAATTTGATCTTTATTGCATTCAATTCATCAACTTGTAAGTTGTCTTGATATCTATATATGCGTATATATTTTTATTTTTATATATAAAATCATATTTTATTATTACTTTTTTGTATGTTTTTATTATTATTATTATTGATATTATATTCTTATAATTAAATATTTTAATTTATTAAATTAAAAAAATTAATTTATATCTAACTTAAATTATTTTATTAAATTTAAATAATTAATGAACTAATTCAAATCCAATAAATTTTTAATGAGCTGAATTGTAACTTAAAAATTAGGTTTATTTTGAGCAAGTTCAACTTGTCTCGACTTACTTTCATCCCAATAGCAATTAATTGAATTAAACAACTATTATTATTATTATTATTTTCGTTACAAATTTTAATGGGTTTATGTGACGAGTCATTTCCTACAGTGGCCAGGTTGTCCGCTGTGCTCTGCGAACGACCAAAACCGAAACCCAGTGGAAGTCATTGTCGCCTTTGGTGTTTGATCTCTCTCCCTCTCTCCAAACACAAAACTTAAAAAAAAAAGAAAAAAAAAAAAGGAAAAACCCAGACACCTTTAAATTCATCGTCGGTGGGCTTAGAAGCTGGTGCGAATCCCTGCTTTCTTCGATGATCGAGGCACACTTTCAATCCAACGTTGTCGTCGTAAAACCTTAGCAGCAGTAGAGGACAGTGACAGAATCAGATAAAGTGATTGATTGATGGGAAATTTATTTGTGAAGAAGCCGAAGGTCACAGATGTCGATCGAGCAATTCTCGCTCTCAAGACCCAGAGACGCAAGCTTGCTCAATATCAACAAAAGGTGGGTTCAACACTCTCTTCACTTTTCTTATATTAATTTCTCCAATAGGGATTCTTTTTTTCTTTTTTTTTTTTAATCAAACGAGATGGCAGTTAGTTATGTCTTTTACATTCTGAATTAGATTATTTGATTTTGTGACATAAGAGGTTACTGTTTTTTTTTTTCATAGAAAAAGATGAGTAAATACTTTATGGATTATATCAGTCTTCATTTGGAGTTTGAAAGAGAATCAATTTTCATATATCATCTGATTTGGCTTGTGAATTTCCCTTTCCTAGCTTAGCTTCCTACTCGGCTCTTAGTCTTAGCAGAATGCTTTGTGTGGATACGTGATAATTTAGTGGTTTTTGCTGTGGTAAATGGATTTCAATGCGAATGGTGAATTCAGAATAGTTAATATTTTGGAAATGGTTAAACAAATTTGCTTCTTTGCTGCTGAGATTGAATGAGGTGCCGGTTTACCACTCTTTAGAACTGCATTGGGACAGATTGCGGTTTGGCCATACTTCCTGGACTGTCTCTGAGATTGTATTAGTGAGATTTTGGAGTTTAGGATTTTCGTCGGAGATCCTAATTAATGAATGGAAAGATGAGATACCTTGACCTTATGTTGCTGAAGTTTTTCATGACTTAGATGGACTTTGATTGGTTAGAAAGCAAGGCAGCTTTTAATGCAAAGATGGGCATTTTCTATTTTAAGGGGAGGAGAGTTTGTCTTGGTAGATCCTTTCCATCTTTTCCTCCCAGCCCTTTCCTTTTTTTTAACCTTGAATGCTTTTGCTTGAATATGCCTTAGACTATGAGATGAGCAAAGCCAGCTCAGAAGTACAGAGCTTTTGCAAGTTTTGTGATCTGGAGTACATGATGACAGAGGTTGTTACAATTCATCCTATGAATATAAAACTTGTGTTACCTTTGCACCCTTTTTTTCATAAAAGAATAAGTTTTATTGAAAAGAAAAGAGAAAGAGTACAAGAATAGGACATAATAAGCTATCTGTCTGAAAAATAAATAAAGAATGCAACAGAAAGTAAACTCAATGATGCAGAAGGGCTCTCCATTCCCTGCATATCTGGAAGAGCGACTCCCTTAAAAAGCCATGGGAAGAGCTCCAGTGAAAAGACAAAAGAAAATTTGTCTTATAACAGCTCTGAAAAGATGATTGCATCCTTAAAAAAGTTCCATTTTAATTATTCTGATAACAGTGGTTGCTGGGTAGTGTAAGAATGTATGAGCTGAGGTATCTAAGCTTGACCAATGCACTTTTTAATCATTGGCATGTTTTGTACTCAAACATATATAAAGCAAACTTTTAGTCAAAATGTTATAGTAGGGTTTTCCTTTATCAACTGTATCCCTTTGCATTCCTTTTTCATTTGTCAAGTCTTACTCAATGACCATTAAGTAAGTATTCTGACTTGCCTAGGTGCATGCATCAAATTGGCTTGCAAATAAATAAACTTATATAAAATGCTAAGATGTCTGATAGTAAGTATAGTCATTTAAATTAGACTTCATCTCTTGATCCTCTGCAAGTGATGCATGAAAATGAATTAGCTGAACATTGATGATACTTACTTTTTTAATCAACAAGGAGTGAATGAATTAATGTCTCTATGTCTGAACAAGTTTAGGATCCGTTGGTGTTACTTTGGCAGTCTGTTCGATGATAATATAGCATTTTTGTTAGAACATAAGTATTATGTGGTACCTTATGGGATATGTTGCCTTTCTTGAGTTATTTCCCTTTCTGCATTTTTCTTTTTCCAGCTCGAAGCTGTTATTGAAGCAGAAAAGCAAGCAGCAAGAGACTTGATTCGCGAAAACAAGAAGGACAGGGCCTTGTTAGCATTAAAGAAAAAAAAGGCACAAGAAGAATTGTTGAAGCAAGTTGATGCCTGGGTTATAAATGTTGAGCAACAAGTAATATTTTACTACCAAATTTATTATTCTCTTTCATTTTTTATTTTGATTTTCTTGTTTTTGTTTCTTTTTATCCACTAGTAATAATTAAACCATTACCTGTTTGAATCTTTTGATGGCCTTTTTACAATTGTCTGCATCAGTGGTGCCAATTCAGTCTTTTCCCCTTCTGGTGTCATATTCAGAAGAGATAACTGTGCATCAGTGCTGCTTTCTTTTAACATGATTATACTCCTAAAACAAATTCGTATACTTATTCCTTTGCTTCAGTTAGCAGATATTGAACTGGCAAGCAAGCAGAAGGCTGTGTTTGAAAGTTTGAAGGCTGGTAATGATGCAATGAAAGCCATACAAAGTGAGATAAACATTGAGGATGTTCAGAAACTTATGGATGATACAGCTGAAGCTAAAGCTTATCAAGATGTGAGCTTGACTTCACTATTAGGCTTACTATTGCTGCTCTTGGAAACTGATTTTCATGTCTTGATTCATCGCACTAGGGTTGTTCTGGTTGATTGAGCTTTAAGTGGTGTTGGCAATTAATATTTGTTTTCTGTTTGTATTCAACGCTTGCTGATGGTGGCCATAATTTTGTCGAATTTGAAGGAAATTAATGCAATACTAGGGGAGAAGTTATCAGCAGAGGATGAGGAAGAGATTTTAGCAGAACTTGAGAACTTGGAAACCCAGGTATATGAATTTTCAATTTTTGTGTTAACTTCTAGTCTACTCCACTCAAATTGTTCCAATTGAAATACTGGTTTAATCATAGTTGTAGGGAAGGGATATATATTATAATGCCTTCAATTTAACCCTTTCACTTACTGTACCTCGTGGCTGGAGGAATGGCATATTAGCCAAGTTTCATGGAGATTCTTCATTTGTAGGTTAAATTTGTTTTGGTTTTTCATAAGATAAATGAGTATGTAAGATTCTTTGTGGCATGGCATCTAGTAATGAAGTGACATGTGTACTGTAATTAGTTGCATATTCTAACTGGCTGCAAGTGCAAACATAGAATTCAACTGTGTGTCTGCCTCTTGGCAAAGCTTTAAGGTAGTGATAGACTGCAGAGATTATGAATTCAAAATTAGGATACAGTATAAAGGGAATGCATCTGCAAAGAGGCAATGCATGTGCAATACATTGTGCTCCTGTAAGTTGTTATTATTATTATTATTATTATTTTCAATTGCGAACGGTAATTGACAGAGTTCATTTTTTTGCCATCAGCTTACAGTCCAAGATCTTCCTGAAGTTCCTGCCTCGGCGCCTGAAGACGAAAAGCTGGACCTTCCTAATGTCCCAACCAAGGCACCAGCTGCCGGTGATGCCGAAGCATCTACGAAAAGAAAAGGTATCTCGCCTCTTCTCTATCCTCTCACCACCACTCCCTTCCAAAAAAAAAAAAAAAAAGGTGAAAAAAATGAAAGTAGAAAAGAAATTGGCTAACTGCTAATGACTTATGGTGTGACAGTTCTGGAGGAACCATTGGCAGCTTGAAGAACATTGTGATTGCAACATGTCAACTGCTATGCAAACTAAGGGGGAGCATCTGGCCTTCATGTCTGTCTGTACCAATACAAATTGTGTTGCAAATTTCATGCAGTTAATGGAGTTTTGATTGGCTTTGTATTTGAAGTGATATTTAATTTGTACATATATGATAGTTCAATTTTAACATGAATCATATACTGAGAAAACCATATTATTTTCTCTTAGACACATTGTTTACGTTAAAGTGTTAACATTTAGTCAAATTATAAAATTGGCCAATAACATCCCGAACAATAGTCGGTATGGTTGCACTGCCATTTCTTTCCTTGTGGAGGAAGAAAGGCTTCATCAGTTACAATGTCGTGCGTCACGGATCTACTACTAGCTTTAGTTGGTGGATATGATTGCACAGCATATACAGGTAAATTTTTGTCTATATAATAGTTGATGTTCGAAAGAAAAAATGAAAATTGAACAGCACCAATATGGTTTTGGTGATTTTATTTTATTTTATTTTTTCCGGATACGTATAAAAATTAAAAAGAACTAAAAGCTATTAATAGGAAGTAAAGGTCCCACCGAGATTTGACCACGGGTTACTGGATTCAGAGTCCAATGTCCTGACCACTAGACCATGGGACCATTGTTCAGTTTGGTTACTTTGATTTTAGTCTGAAAAAGTTAGCTTGGCAGTAATTTATTTACGATGCATACAGCTATGCTTTTTGGGTAAAAAATCATTTTATTATTAAAAAAAAATCTATTTTCAGTTTCTTATAGAATCTAAAAATAATAACTTTAAAAAAAATTAATTTTTAACTTTTTTAGTTATATATAAAATTTAAATTGTATAATTATTTTTTTTAAGTTGAAATAAACACACTCTTATTCTAATTAGATTAAATTTACACTTGGTGCAAAACAGATGTCCACTAGATAGATATTAGGCATTCTGTATGTATAAAAAATGATCTTTTAAAAACATGTTTGAACATATTTCGCACAATCGTACATATATTTTGTGGAAGACTGTTAATATATTTTCCCACAAAAAATTTGAAATAAATATTGTCTAATTCAAATAAAATAAAATGATAAAATGATAATGTTATAGAAGTATTTTCAAAAGCATACACATTTTTATCTTATCGTCTCTTGCGTGTGTTTCCTTCACTGCTATTTCCACCAATCCGCTAAACCGCGTGTCACGTGGGCCACTTCCTATTTCTAACTTCTGTCCTAGTTCTGGTAGAAGAATGTTTCCAATCGAATGGACATCTTATTAAACATACATGCTTCTGCCCCGGTAATAGCAGTAACTTGCCACTTTCCACTTTAGTGTCTATGAAGCCGGCAAAACACAGGCATTATTCATTATTATATGAGAAAATGCAATGAGGGGAGAGTGATTCTGTCTTGATTAAGTCTAGCCACCTATCGATATCTTACAATAACTGCAATTCACAAATCTAAATGAGCACCCTCTCCTTGAGAACTAGCAGTTATTTTAGACGGATACGCAATAACTTTGTCAAAATATCTTGAGAGTATGAGCCGGGCAATATTCTCAGCTGCCACAGCACTTGTCTCCATAGTGCTAGCTGCATTCTCAAATGCATTGACATAGTACAAATGCCGCCCATCCAATATAAATGGTGCAAATACTTCTGGGGGTTTGTAATGAGGGTATGCAGCCCAGTCTATCCGAACAGTCTCGTTCCTCACACTGCCAGTGTCAGCAATCCACAAAAGTCACAAACTAGTTCAAGTTTTTCTTTCAGAAATTATACAAGGATAGAAAAAGACACAAAGGTGATGGTTGTTGAAAGAGAAAGAATAATATACCAACTACCACTGTCTCTTTCTCTATCCTTGTATGTCCACAATAAGTCTACTTTGTAAGAACAAATAATATTTCTCTTTTTATTTTCGTATTTTGGTGGGGAGGGAGGGGCATTGACAGCACTTAAATCCAAAGCTCAACAAGTAAATGTCAACATTAAAGTTCCAACCCTGATGCATCCCATTTGCACCTTAGGGCCAAATGATTAATCACTAATCAGAGTTCACATTGTTATTGGGTTTGAGGTGTGAACCATGGCTAACCCAAATTATGGGCTAGCCTCTCTTCTTACTGGAAGTGAGAAGATTTCTAAAATGGATTTTGTGTGCATGAATATGCAGTATAACTTAAGTTTAAAAAATTAACCAACTAGATGATATTATTACCTGAAGACTCTATCCAGCAATGTGTCTGCCATTGGTTGACGAGAGAATATTTTATAAGTGGATTCTTTTTCATTGTGCTTCTTGAGAACAGAAATGCTTGAAAACGGAAGGTTAGGATCCTCCAGTGTGCCCACAAGGTCTGGGATGTTTGTCGCATGCTTGAGACCAAAATATACCTAGTGAACAACGAAGCATCACCATTAGAAGTAGCACCAACCAAAATAAAAAGAGAAGATATATCAGATTGTGACAACGATGAATTTCAAATATTTACTACATAATGTCGGTAAGAATATGACTATTGGGGCCTTTATCTCTCAGAATACGATACTCACAGGGTTCAGAAGGCCCCGAACAAAAGTTGTATGCGTGTGCTGTAATTTTCTTTCAGGAACTGAAATTGGGGGAATAAATTGAATATTTAACTCGTCCAATGGTGTAGCAACCACCACAACTTCACAGGTGTAACTGTTTCCTTTTGTGGAGTTGAGTTCATAGTAATCTCCAAGGTCAGCAACGGATATTATTTCTTCATGCAGGTGCAATGCAACATCCGACTGATTGATCAGTCCAGCAGCCATTTGCCAGTTTCCCTCTTCAATGGACCATAGTCCTCCACCTGATCCTGCCAGAGAAACTGCACCAGCCAGCCCACTCATTAAGACACTCTGGCCATAATTTATACGTGTGATGACCTGCAAATGCAAACAGAACACAAGTCCATGTTCCAATGAGTTATTCTAAATCTCAGACACTTTCTTTCTTGGACAACTTAGTATTGACTGAAATCAACTACACTAGCAATAAAATCCCTCAACAAGCAGGCAAAGGGCTAAAAAATTGTAATTGATCTAAAGTTTGCAACCAGTCATGATGACAAAAGGGAAGAAGAGGCCTACCTCTAAGCCTCTAATTTAATAAACCGAAACATCTCTTTATTGTCACGACAAACAATGGTTTCCCAAGAGGAAGCTAGACATCTTAATAGAACAAACAGGTCATTTGTTCTCACATAATACTTCCAAATAAAACTGACCATCAATGTTAAATTGGTGCGTGTTTGAAACAAACAAACAAGTAACACAAAAAAAAAAAAAATAAACCCTGAAAAACTCATCAGCTTCAGCTTCTATGTTTGAAGAACTCATCAAATTGTTCAACATAAAACAGTTGTATGTATAGGATCGCAATTCACGAAAAGCAGGCTTCTAGACCCTTAATGATGAGGCAATCCCGTCACACCAAAATACTGTTATTAGCGCACTCAGCTGAATTGCACAAAAGATTAATTGTGACTTTTGTTGAGAAAGGACAGTAACAATTCTCACCGTGACAAGTTCATTGATCAACAAAGGAGACAACCCAGCATCAGCCAGTTCATCCTGCAAAGTCCTGGTAGTAAGATTATACAAACCAGCCCATTTCAGCATCTCATCCACCGTCTCAAAAACAGGCCTCGAACCAGGCTCCTCGTAAAACTTCAAGAACCTATCCACAGCACTCTAAAAATCACAACTTCATCAGAAAGCAAATCACATTCCATTTTGACTTTATGTTAAAATAATAATAATAAAACATATTTTTCATGCTATATGTAGCACTTATTTTTAATTTGATTTCTGCAAAAAAAAAAAAAAAAATTGTATTGAGTTCGTATACAAACAAATATTTTTAATATAGTCCCAGCTAGTGCTCTTTGTTGCCATTGTAAACTAAATTGGAAATGTCATTTATAACCAACGAGCTTTGTATGAGTGGTAAGCAACTGAGCTCCCGTATGGATAAAAAACGCAAGTTCGACTCTACTTGCTTGGAGGGTAGTAACCGTAAATGTTTTATCTCCGAAATTGCGAGAGTAGTATTTCCCACAATTTTTCACCAAAAATGAAATGTCACTTATAACTTAATGTATCACATTAACGGCAAAAAACAGCAACTACAGAGTTAAAAATAATCATACTTGTAAAAGACTAAATTGAGAATTAACATAATGTATAGGAACAAAAATATATTTTAAAAAGAGAAAAAGATCTGAGGACAAATACCTCAACGAAGTTCTGCATCTTCAGAAGCGAGAAACCGTAGCGAAAGAACAAGAGCACCGAATTAACAAACGAGACGAGATTGGAGACGAGATAATCGATGAACGGCAACTTGAGGAGCTTATCGACGAGCGGAATATCGGACCCGATCTTAACCGTTTTGAAAACGAAGCTTTTACCGTTCCAAATCCCGATGGAGCTGGATTCCGATGACGGAGGCTTCACGCTGAGGTTGAGGAGCTTGGTGTAATTCACGGCGTGGAGGTTCTTAGGGTGGAGGATGGACGCTCCGGCCTCGAAGGTCTCGCCGGCAACGGTCACGGTGGCCATGCGGCCGCCGACGGCGCGGCGGCGCTCGAAGAGGAGGATTTTGGCGGCTGGAGCGGCGTCCGGGGAGTACTTGCGGAGGAAGTGGGCGACGGAGGAGCCGCCGATGCCGGCGCCGACGATGCAGACGGTGGGTGAAGGCGAAGACGGAGCATCCGAGGGTGGTTGACCTTGGGACAGGACAAGGAAGGTGAACAACAGAGGGAGTATCATCATGGACATGATCTACGATGTTTTTGGCCACTTGCTCTGCAGTTAACATTTTATTTCATTTACGTATATATAGCATTTTTTTTTTATGGATTAAAAATAGAGTTTAATTGGTATACATTAACAGTATAAAATAGTTTTACACTGTCAATTAATAAAAATAGGGAAAAGTGAGAAATCATGGTGGATCCCTCATTATAATGGGTAGTTATTTGTATGTGTTGGCACTTTCCACTATTTTTATTAATTGACAGTATAAAATTATTTTATACTACCATTATACTTCAATTAAATTCTTAAAAATAACTGGTGGCAAGCAATAAATAATAACAAAATTACTTAATATTAGTTGATTATAATGGAAGTGTGCCGTGATTTCATACGAATTTTAGCTGTAATGTCCTGTTCGAATCTTACAGTGTACAACCATATTTTTTCTGAGGTAATACCAAAGTCAGCACTCATTTTATATAGTAAAAATACCAAAGATGTATAAAAACACAACTTTTTTCTCATCCTAAAAGTTTACAAGAACTTTTCAATATGAAAAAGACATATAAGTGAAATACAAATCCACTACCCTGCATCATGACTTCTTTTTTTTTTGGTTGGTTATAGGAGTAACAATGATCTTTAAGGGTTCGTTTGTTTAAGTTTTAAAAAAATGATTTTGAAGTTTAAATTTTAATGGTTGAAAAAATAAAATATTGATTTTTTTAAAAATTATTCTTTTTAATTTTTACAAAAAAGTTGAAAATAATTTTTTTTAGATTCTAATTACTTTAAAAAAATTATCTAAATATACAAAAATTAATTTTTTTAGGTAAAAAAAGTGATTATGTGTCAAAATAATCCCAAACAAACGCATTTAAAAATCAAACTCAACTTCATGCTAACACTCATATGTAGTTCTACCACTAAGTAATTAGCTCATATGCTCATCATGACTTTAATCTCACCTTCTTTTATGTCTAGATCATTTGTAAGTATTGGTATTAGCACTTGATTAACTTAAGGACATGTGATAACTATAAAATTTGAATATGTTTTTTCTTCAATTTAAATTTTATCGCACAAAAGATTATATTTTACAAACTTATTAGACTTGAATGAAATAGAAAATAAGTTAGAGCAAAAATTAAAATTTAATCTTTAAAAAATATAGTGCCCGTTTGGTTCCCAGTTTGCAATGGCCAGAAGGCCTTCTAGGAGAAGGAGAATGATTTTGTACAGTAAATGGTAGTGTTTTGTTTAACTTTTTATAAAAGGCCTTCTTCCAGAAGGCCTTTTAGAAGAAGTATCATTAGGGTTACTTTTCATTCTAGAAAAAGACCTTCTGAAAAAGAATCTTACTATTACTCTTACATCAACAACCAAAAGTAACTTTATTTTATCCTATCCAAACAAAACTCATTCTCCTAAAATGCCTTTTAATATATTCAAACCAAACAAAAATCATTCTTTTAAAAATAATTCTTCTAAAAGGCCTTTTTTTAAAAGACTTTCTTTTAAAAGATCTTCTCCTAAAAGTAAAACCAAACGGACCCATAGTCATTTTGTTAATTAAGTCTTTTATTCACATGAAAGCTTGAAGCATAAAAATTTAAAAAAAGCCTCACAAAAATATATGCAATAATATTTTGTAAAAAAAAAAAAACTATGTAATATTTGCTCATCATAAAAAAAAAAAAAAAAAAAACCTATCAAGTTTTGCCTTTTTCCCCCCCTTTTATATGTTTTATCAGCTTTAGCAAGGATAGCGGCTGTTTTTTAATTGATAGAGGAGTAATTAACAATTAACAATATAATGTAATGAGAAACAGGGATCGTACCCGTTGGTTGCGACTTTCAGAAGCAATAGAGAGTGTAATGAGAAAGGAATAGAAAATCATACTGCTCCCACTGGTTGGCTAATTACGTTGATGTAGTTCTGGTTTCTTGGCAGCTGTTTTCTCTAATTTCACTTGTTTGTTTCCAGTTGCCTCATTAAAATTAGAATACTCCACATTCAATACTAGGGATCGTCCTACACAATTGATATAGTATTCGCGGTTGCATGGATACTCTGCAAATCTCAATATAGATTAGGATAGTGCTAGGATCAAAGAAACTAACAATAAATATTATGATTTAAAATTCATTTCAGGGTAAAATCACTTTTTAATCCCTACACGATTTTAATCGCCACGTTAAAAAAGCTTTATTTTAAATTCCTACACTGTACTCTATCAAGATTCATTAACTTCCATTTTATAACTTGAAGATTCCATGGTGGATAGCTCTAGCACCTCAACATTCACCTAGAAAGATGCTTCTCCGTATGAACATATAATTGTGAAGTATTGACCGAGAAATAAAAAAAGATCATATGAGAAAAGGAAATTTGACAAAGATCACTTCTCAAATTCAATAAATGTAAAGACCAAAATTAAAATCATAACATTTAAACAGACAAAAAAAAAAAAAAAAACATATTTAAGCAAATACTTTATTTATTTTTCAATTTTTTTTAAACAATTCAACTAGCATTTCCTCAAACCTATAATTGGCCACAGGACTAGGCAGAGTAGTGAAATATTGCTGGCCATGTGAAATTTCACATAAGGGAATCAATTCCCATGTGCTATTATGTTCAGGAAATTTATTCCGCCTGGCACACAAGGGCAATCATAATGTCGATTTATATATCAAATGTACAGAAGAACTTCATTAGGCTCCTTAATGTATACTTTCTCCCCGTTTATGCTACAACAAACATGACATGCCTATAGAAAAATAACATGATAAGTCATAATTTATAATACATTGCTTGACAAGGATTGCATTCATCATTGGCCTCAAGAAGCAGCAAAATGAAAACAACAGCAGCAAGTGTATTCTGTGACAACCAGAAGCAATGCAACTCCGGCAACCAACAACAGCGGCCAGAAACATTCTGTAACAATCTAGTGTTGTCCTTGCCTGTACAGAAACATGCACACTGGCTTAGAATTCCCCCCCATTGGGTAACTCTAAAAAGTGGGGGCGACACTGCACAGTGACTAGCAATTAAGATAAATCTTCCAAAGATTTTGATTGCATACATTTTCAAATCTTCTAGCATTATTACATACATGCACGATAAAAAGTAGGATTTAATTTTGATACACTCCTAATATAAAAGTATTTCACACAAACATTTAATCAAGTATTGTCATACCACTAAAAGTCTTTAACTCTCACATCCACCATCTTAAAAGTTTCACACAAAATAGTATATGATATGATTAGTTGACTGTTTAAATTTATTTATACTGAAAGTGTATCAAAATTAATATCTACAAAATAATCCAAACAAGAGCAGTTTTATAACAAAAAGGAGCAAATAAAGTAGTCATATGTAAATGATGTTACAATGCATTTCATGATATCGACAGAATGGTACATTGGTGCTGGCCATGCTGTCAGATTTGTGGATATCTTTCTCTACTAGCCAGATAGATCAAATTGATAGAGATATAAAACCTGATTCCCAAAAATCTTGCACCAAATACACATTTTTAATTTCCAGTAATTTTCAGTATTCAGGTGATCCCTATTCTAGTAACTGTAAATTTCCCCTAGTTTGTGAATGTTATTGCATATAGAATCAAACAACAACAAGAGAACAAGGCACAATACATTCTCAAAATAAAAAATCTAAAATAATGTTACATCCACAAATCATAATAGCAAATAACAAACTGACAATCCATCTGCAACTCTCAATAATTTCATGCTGCTAAAATGCCACCAATTCTAACAAGCAGGGTATTACTTTCCAGAACCATTAATAAGCTTTTGCTTCTCCTATAACTCCTAAAACCATATTTATAAAATAAAATTGCTGTATGAATTATTAGTCAAGATCCTACTAACTTTTCAACATCATAAGCATTAAAAAAAAAAAAGGATGGTTAGTGTAAGCTAGTGTTTTTTTCAAGTTGCTAACTTGGAGAATGACACTCATTGGAGAAAAGAAAGTGCAGTAATTTTCTATTAGTCCTTCAACTAACAAGAGCAAAAGTCCTAAATTGAAACTAATTGGAGTTGGTTGTCCATCAGCCTATGCTTCATTGTACCTGTAACTTCATACAAAATACTTAGCTCCACGGTCAGATATACTGCTACGCCAAACTAGCAGACAGTGATCACCAAAAAGACATGATATCTAAATATCTACTAAGCAATTTAATACAAAAATAACTTTAGATCTCCAATAGTTATAGCAGACCATATCACAACGAAGATTTGCTAAGATTGAGGGGAAATTTCGAAAAGTAAAAGAATCTGACACGTCAGGGTTAAGGCTAACCTTGGTGAAGACAACCAATTCGAAGCGTTTGGAAAGCCAGCAAACACGTTTGAGTAGGACTTTGTCAGATATGAAAAGTTGGCAACAGGAGGCAGAGAAGGCACCCTTTCACCCTTCTTCAAAAGTTCTTGCAAGTTAAGTCTTTGCAAGGTCAAAACAGCCCTTGACTCCTTCCAAATGAAGGCAAGGACACCATTTTGGAAAACAAAGAGAGAACCAGGCTTTGATCCAGGGTATCTGAACCCATAACCACTTGCAATACCCTCTCCCATGAAAGCATGCTTGATATCCACTGGAAATGAGTCTGCATCGGTACCCCAAGGAAAGGGCTCGGATGAATGCTCATTGATATTCACTATAAACATTGCTGAACCATTAGGATGCAAGACATAGTGGGTGCCTTCTAATATTTTGGTTGCAATGAGAAGCTGTTGTCCCTGGGACTCCTCATAAGAGAGCAGAAGAAAGAATAAAGCCTTTCCAGGCTTGTCTTCGGAAGGCTTTCCAGGAGGCCAACCAAAAGTCCCTCCCCATAAACCAGCATATTCTTGGTCAGCTCGGGGAACACGCAATGGTAACTTGTAAAGCGCAAACCGGCTGTCATGCATATTTGGCCATGCTCGATAAGAAGATAACTTCATAGTTGAGGCGTTTAATGTTAGTCTTATTGTGTCCATTGATAGAAGAAATTCTTGAAGGCGTGCATGCCTCATCTCACTGCCTGACGTAACCTTCTTGGAAATTGAATGATTGCCGTTAACCGAATTAGATCTTCCAAGCATATGTTTAAGGCCATCCCAAAAATATCCACGAAAACCTTTTCTTTTGATGCGACTATCTT
Source organism: Pterocarpus santalinus (assembly GCA_031439595.1). Classification (NCBI taxonomy): domain Eukaryota; kingdom Viridiplantae; phylum Streptophyta; class Magnoliopsida; order Fabales; family Fabaceae; genus Pterocarpus; species Pterocarpus santalinus. The sequence goes on from CM062529.1 coordinate 20,613,185, forward strand.
CCTCAGGCAAAGGATTACAGATCACCCTTGAAGAATCAAGACTCTTTCTGATATCATTGAGCTCTAAGTGCATTGGACCAACTCCCTCTTGAGAACTTGCCTTACTGTCCATCTGATTACTACCGAGCTTGTACATTTGACTAAGGAAAGATCTTCTTTCCCACAAGAGGACCAAATCCTTCCGAAAGTTCTCCTCATCATCCATTAGACTAGGAAATAACGGTCCAATCACTGTATCAGGAACCTTTTGTCGAACTTGGCTAGTGGTGACCTCCAACAACTTTCTTCTATCACTAAATGCTAATTTGCTGAAGGGAACAATTGCCTCACTATTTCCATTCACCCTTTGTGACCTAGAAAGATCACTGTTTGACCTGCAAACCTTCCTTGATAACTCCACACCCGAGTTATGCACAAAGCTTTTACTCTGCAGCAAAGTACTAATATTCTTTTGTTGCCCGGGTTCAACCTCAAGCAACAGTACATTGCAAGAGTTCTGTATAGGCTTGACCGAACCAGGATAAATATAGTTGATACCCTCCTCCCTTCCATGAAGGAAAAATGTAGTTGAACCATCATAATCACCAATAACTTCAAAGACAGATGCCCATAGAATTGGACCATCTTCAATACCCAATGGGCCAAGCTCCTGAGGAATTATCCTGCAACCAACAACCGAAACGAAACCAGGCATGACATACACCACGTTGCCGAGCTCTGGATTCTGATGAACCCATAATCCAATCAATGGCTGAACACTCAGAAGAAAACGGCAAAGTGCCATGTAAGAAGACACACCCTTTCTCCACTCAACAAGGTCCTTATGGGGCACTATGCCCAAAACATCACATTGAGTGAGCCAGATTTTTTCACAGGCCACAAGAGCATTCAAGCTTTTACAGCACAGGCCCAAGTTACACACATCTCTCGGTGATAGGAACCGAGAAACGATGGCAACCACATCATCAGGGAGAGACAGAAGCAAGCTTGAATCACAGCGCTCAAGTAACATGCTGATCCAACCGAAATCTTACGGTTAATTAAAAAAATGAACTTTGAAAGATTATCCACAAAATTTGCGCATTTCAACGCATACCCACAATTCCCAAACAATCAAAAACTAGAAATTCAGCTGAAATAACAACACACCCTGAAAACTAGTTCTCCAAAGCGGAAAACCCTGCGCTTCACAGGAGTAAAGTGAAAAGGGCTGTCTAATCCTGCCAGTTAAACGTGTTTCCTGACTTCAATTATTGGATATAACCAATACAAAATGATAGAGACACTTTGCCAGAAATGAATCGGGTTGTGTCGGATATTGCAGACACTGACCCAATTGAATCTTGATTGAATTGCAAAAATTTAGCCAAAAAAAATCTTTAAAAAAAAAGAAAGAAAGAAAAAAAAAACTCACAAAGTTGAAATGGGGTGTGGGAGTTAGGAAGCAAAAAGAGCAGAAGGAGTGGAACAAAACAACCTAGTAGTTCAAAAAGAGGTCAAGCCATCAGAACAGAACAGAACAGAACAGAACAGAACAGAGGCTACTTTCAAAAGAGGGAACTGTTTGGTATTTTGCATTGGTACAACGATGATGATGATGAAGGCAACGAAAGGTAGAGTTGCGCAAGTGCAAGGTTCCAAAAGGAACTGGCTTTGGTTGCATCGTTGTCTTTTTCTTCTGTTTCCGCCAACCAATGTTGAATTCGGCTTAAAGTAGATGCCAAGCCCCTGACAGTCCAAGCAAGGACTGTGCCCACACACCCTCACCCTCCCTCAACAAAACAAAAACAAAGCCAACTCCTTCATATTTTCTATTTATGTTATGTAAATTTAATTTTCATGCATTATTAATATAAGATTTTTTGTATTATTAATGTTATTATATGTATAATTTTTTAAGATATTATTATGAGAATTTTTTTTTTTGGTTATGTGATAAATGATTATAAAATTTGTTTTACAGTAATATTATATTAAAATTAATTTTGATATATTAATAATATAAAAGAATTTAATATTATTATTCAATCATATATTTATATTTATAAAATTTTTAAAATAATAGATGATTAAGTCAAAAAATTTTATTAATTTGATAATAAATAATTAAATATTTATATAAAAATTTTTATATTAATAGTATATTAAAATTTAATTATATATTATTGTATAAACTATTTTATATTTTGAATCTATCATACTCATTTATACATGTACTTTTTGAAATAAAATATAAGAATTAAATATTTTTAATAATATAATAAAATATAAATATAATTAAATAATTATGTATAATAATATACAATTAATTATGTAACAATGGGTCTTTTATTTTTTATTTTCAATATGGGATTTGAGTTGAATATTTTCAGTATTATGGGATTTAAGCAGTATTTATAGGAATATGGTATGTAATAAAATCAAAAATTTCGATTTTGATTAAGCTGAAATCAAAAAGTCTGATTTCTATTTATTGAAAATTTTGATTTCATAAAAAAATATACCCACATAAAATTCTTCCAAATTTTATATTTCAATATTTTTGTAAACTAAATCCCATATTTAAAAAAGACCTCATTTTTTGTCCTAATTTTTTTTCAGTAATGTATTTATTTATTTTTTAAATGCACCAATATTTTCAAGACCATTACGTTATTCCCAAAGAGTATGTTTGAATTAACTAAATTTTGGAATTGATTTGATTTAAATTGAATTGATTTGATTTATAAATTAAATTTTATATTTAAAATAATTGTATAAAAATAGGATTTGAATTGATTTAGAAATCAATTCTTACATTTATAATATATTAGATTGTGTTTGGAATGATTAAAAATAAAATTGATTTAATTTGATTTATATTTAAATTTTAAAACAAAATTAATTCCCAATAAATTCTTTCAATTTTAATAAAATTTCAAATAAAAAATAATTAAATTCTATAATAATTAAAAATTATTTTATTTCTTATTTTTAAAATATCAAAACATAAAATTTAATTTTTAAATTAAATTATTTTTATTTTTTTAACATTCCAAATACACTTAAAATACGGCCAAAGGGGTAATCAAGTTAATTCCACTGTACCCAATATGGAAGCCGTTGTAGTTCCATGTTGGGGTGGCCCACGTGCATTATTGATTTTAAGGGGAAAGAAAATAAAATGGCCCACATTTGAGAACCCGTGTTAAGATTCTTCCGTCTCGGCTTGGATGCGTGGAGGTGGATGACACCACGAAATTCCATATTTAATATTTTTTTCAGGTTTAGAAAGATACTCATCAAAGGCAGCATACAATAAAAATAAAAATAAAAATAAAAAGACAGCAAATTTTTGAATTCGTTTGGATAACTCTATTTATAATTTTTTAAAAATTAAAATTTATATTTTTAATTTTTTATATTATTTAGTTATATAATTTATTATTTCTTAAAAAATTATTTTTAACATTTTTTGAGGAAATTGAAAATATAATTTTTCAAAAACATTTTTTAAAATATTTTAAACAGATACTTCTATTATTATATATTTAAATATAAAATAATTTATTTATAAATTATTTTCCAAAAATTATTTTTATATAAATATTTAAATAAATTATTTATCCAAACATACCTTTAATCTTTTAGATATGTGTCATATTTTTTTTGAAGAAATGATATATTACCGTTAAACATCTTTCTAATAATCCTCCTAATTATTACTCATGAAAAATATTAAATGTTTTACAAATATATTTATTATCTTAAAATATAAAAATTATTCATTATTTTTTATATTTAATAATTAAAACAGTTGTTAAGAAGATATTTAACGATAATATATTATTATTATTATTATTTTATCGTAATTGATAATTCTAAATGTCTAATTAGGGTGGCTTCATGATTGATGTAATTTTAAGTGGACTTTGACTATCGAATTTGAATGGATTTGATTTTGAATGTAGTTTAGACTACATTGATTTGGCATTTATAAAGCTCAATTGTCTCTGGGCTTCGGGCCCTCCCATGTTAAAAAATAAAATAAAAGAGTCAACTTTTTTATTTATATATTAAAATATTATTAAATGATAATATAAAAAAATTATTTGAAAAGGTGTTACTGTAACGTATAGTGCATCAGTCATTCACATTTTGTTTCAACTATTTTTGTTCACTTATAGAAGTTTTAAAAATTAATACTTTATATAAGTTGATGGCATTTATGAGGCAAGTCTTACTTAAACCTAAAGATCGATCTAGAGCAATTAAAGGCTTGCTTATGTTTATGGTAGAGGTGGGCCAAACGTAAGTTTGCTTGAAATTGGTATGAAATTATCCTGTAAAAAAGTGTATTAGAAAGTCTACTTTTTCATTTTTTTAGTAACAGGCTAGCACGAGTAATGATGCTAATGCTTCGGTTTCGGTGTTAATCCAATGATGCTGACACACATTGAGAGACTGCCCTTGGATCAAGACATTGTGGTTCCAATCCTCCAATGGGATTTGGATATATGCTAATGCTTTGGCTCCATTACCATTATTCAATGGCTACAATTGCCAAAATGAGGTTGTTGAGTATCGTTTCACTGTCCATGAGATTTGTGTACAAGGTACAAATTTTGCTTTCAAGACTAGTACATCTTAGCAGAGGTGGTGCTGGCCAAAGCTAATGAGTGTGGCATGAATTTTACTTGAGCGCTAATTTGAAGGATAAACATATTTGCTGGTGTCAATGGCATCATTGCTATGATTATGAGGTATGAGTCACAATGGGAACGACATCATCAAATATCATGAGGGAATATATTGCGGATATAGGGCCCCTTTACGTCCTTGTGATTCAATAGGGAATAATTCTTGGGTAAGCATAAGTTTTACACCTTGAATTTATATACACTATTGGTGATTGATACTGATTTACACTCCTTTTTTTGTGAATGTGTGTAAATCAAAATTGTTGAACTTATACTCACACAAGAATATCTCCTCGATAGGTTGCTATATGGAAGAGGTTTTGCTTATTAGGAAAGGCATTCAACTTGCTTTTCACCTTTGCTTCTTTGAGATTGTGGTGGAAACATAATGAGGAGTGTGTTGCAAAGCGTTTTAAGATCGAGATGATATTAGATCGTCTGTAAGGTCAGCCATTGTTATAAATTGCAAAATGATAACCATGCAGTTTAGGACCTTTTCTTGTCAACATATGAGTGTTACTATGGTGGCTTGTTTTCGGGCAAAAGACAAAAAAAAAACTTGCCTTTAATACAAACGGATTGTTGTACAATAACCAAAATGGACTCCGCGCATGTGTTGAAATTCCTTGTCAATTTTGGTTGCACCTAACACTGAAAACATTAATATCTTCTTGAAAATCTTTGCATCAAAAGCTGTATAGATAGACCTTGCTACACGAGACGAGCGAATTTTGCATTAGTATAAGTTTAACCATTCATATTTATGTACACTTATAATAAAAGTAGGGGCATCAACTTTTTTTGTTTTTTAATAATAATTCATTTGTTTGTAGGTCTCATTAACTTTATTGTAAATGTGTCTAGATATGAGTTGTTGAACTTGTATTTATCCAATAATTTTTTCTTGATACACAGCTCTCGGCATCCACCCAAACTACTCATTCCATCTCCAATCATTTTGGAAGCATAATAGAGTTAAAAATTTTGGATTAGGATCCATTTATGTTATCTCATATGAGAAAGAAAAACACAATTTTTTTATAGTAGGACCTATTATTATTAATAAAAATATCTAATAGTACAAAATAAATTTTGAAAAAATGGTATAGAAATTCATAAATGAAAAGCATTGAGCTTGCCTTGTGACGTAAAGTAAATTTTGTCTCGGATAAAATCTCATTTATATCCCTTATATTTAACAAAAATTTCAATTTTATTCCTATTTTTTTTAATTCTATTTATGTCCCTAACGTTTCACAAATATTTCAACATTGTAATTTCCATAGATTCCGTCTAAATTGCTGATGGAAAATGATGACATGTCTATGAGAATGGCAACATTGAAACGTTTTTGAAATGTTAAAGATATAAATAGAATATTAGAGTTGTCTTCTCCTAGCTATCTTCTTTCCCAACTCTCTTCTTTCACAACTCTCATCTATTTCTTCTTCTTCTTTCCATGTTCTCTTCTCTGTTATTCTTCCACCACCACCATATCTCTTCAACTCCTAGTTACACAATCTCCCTTACTCCCTTTAACCCCACATCACCACCACCACAACAACCCTATGTGTTTTTCTTGGTGTTTAGCTTCTGGCAACGGCACACCACAGCAAAGGCAAGCAAAGTTGCCTTAAGTTAGGCACGAAGGTGGTGTGGTGGGACTAACGTGACCTTGCAACGGTGGAGAACAATGGTGGTTGTGAGATGATGGGGTAATTTCTAGTGATGACTCTTGATGGTAGTGGCAGAGCAAAATAATGAGGGATGAAGGTGGTGGTGGCTGGTCGTGAAGGTGGCTAATGGTAGTCGCTTACTTATTCCTTTTTTTTTGTGAGTGTTGTTTCTGACTTTTGGGTGTTGAGATTGGGTTATGTTTTGTGTTATTTCATTGACTTGTGAACTTGGTATGTGAACTTGATATAGATGGTGGTGGGTGATTTGGATTCTAGTTTGAAAGAAGTAAGGGAGGTTGTGTAACTAAGAGTAAAAGAGATATGGTGGTGGTAGAAGAGTAGCAAAGAAGAAGAAGAAGAAAAAGAAAGGAGATGGGGAAGAAGAGAATTGAGGGAAGAAAATCATAATATTCTATTTATGTCTCTAATGTTTCACAAATGGACACCTCATTATTTTCTATTAGCAATTTAGATGACATCTATGAGAATGACAATATTGAAATATTTGTAAAATATTAGGGATATAAATAAAATAAAAAAAATTTAGAAATAAAATTAAAATCTTCATCAAATATAAAGGACATAAATTAGACTTTACCTTTTTCTCCCTCCTTACTTCTCACTGCTACCTCATAGTGATTGGTGTAGAAGGGTTCGTGTGACACTACTATGAAAACTAATTTCACACTCAATAAAGTTGTTCTAATTTATATTGATATATTAATTAATTTTTTGTATATATATATATATATATTTTCATAAAATGATACTCTCGTGCTGGTAGAAAATATGAGGGTGTTGGCCCGACTTGGGCTAAATTAATTAAAATTTAATAAATTTCAGATACTTGTGGTTTAGACTAAAAAGATATATAAATAAATAGTAAGTATATTTATATAAGTTGTAATTATATAAAATGAAAAATTAATATATTTATTGTATTAGAATTAAAATAAAAAATATAAAGAATACTATTTAATAACAAATTAATAATTAATTTATTAAAATTATTTTGTTACTATAATTTTTTTCTCTTGTTATATCGTATAATGACAGACAAGAAAAAGATATTAAAATGTATAAGAGATAGTGCTATGCAGTTTTTAGTTTTTATATTTTATTAAAATAAAAAATAATCATTATGAAATATATAAATAAATAATAAAATTTATGTAATAATATTATATATCTATAGGATCAAAATAATAGATATATAAGGTAATTGTAATAAAAAATATTCAAATAATAATTTTTGTTTTAAATTTTATAATTATATAAATAATAAATTTAATATTTTTTATTAAAACTTTTTTTCTTATAAGATTTTTTGCTTACTATTAGAAATTTTAGTTGCTACTTGTCATTTATTGTTGTAAAATGATAGTATTGATTTTATAATATAATATCTTATACAATATTACTTCAAGCATTACATAGTAATATAAGATAATGTTATCATTTAATTGTCATAAACAATTCTAATCTCAAGCAAACATCAAAGAACAATAAAGAAAATTATAATAAAAATACTAATTTTTTAATGATTTATTATAAATTTAAAAGAAATATTATTGTCTAGTTATTTATTACTTTTAAATGATAATTATCTAAATATTTCTTATTTTCTATTATATACGTTTATAAGTTATATTAAATAAAATTTATTATATACTCATTTTTTTTATAATTAATTTTTATTTTAGTAAAATATGAAAATTAACAAATACATAATTCTCTCTTTTGCGTTTTATTTATTTATTTTTTGCTTGCATCTTTTATTATAGGATATATATAACAAGAGAATAGAAAATATGCTAAAATAATAGTTTAAATTAATTAATTATAACTTTAGAAGTAGACATTATTATGTAAATATTTATGTTTGTAATGACAATTATTTACAAATGTATTAAATTTTTTTATATAATTATAATTTATGTTAATATATTTATCGTTGATTTATATATTTTTAACATTTATTTTTATTACTTCAATAAAATATAAACAAACAAATGAGAGAGAGGGGTTTGTATGCATTAAAATTCAATCATGTTTAATATTATATACCAAAACCTTATTAAGTTATCTATATTGTGATATATAAGGAATTTTGATGGATAAACTAATATAATACATTGATTGCATAAAATAATTGATAAATTCATAATATATTGGATTAATATCCTATCACTTTAAATACAACTGCAAAATAGAAATAGATTTAAACCTTGTGCTATTAGGCATGCCAAATGGGAGGAGTAACTATAGTTTTTTTTTCCCTCCTTCGTTAGTTGATAGATTATCATAATAAAGTTGTCATAACATAAAGTTTAAATTATACATATTTTACCCACAAATAGTTGGTTGAGGTAATAATTAATCTTGACCTATAAGGAGAAGATTTGAATTTGAATTATAGGAAGACTGCATAATCGTTGCGCTTTTAAAGTCAAATAAGGATTGGTAATATGAGTGATTAAATATACTAAACATGTAAGGATACCTTGAGGTGAAAAAAAATTTAGGCTTAATTATGTTTTTGCTTCACAAAATATTACTTTTTTTGTTTGGTTCTCTTTTTCAAAAACTTTCGATCTAGTCCTTCAAAAATTATTTTCATTTCTGTTTGGTTCTTTCGTTAACTTTCTGCTATTTTTTGCTGTCAGTACCAATGTGACAACTTATGTGGATATGCTAACATGGAATAAAGAATAAATGAGTGACTAAACGAAAATATTTGAGATATTTTAGGTGACTAAAAGGAAAAAAATTATATTTTAGAGGACTAATAACACAATTAAGCCAAAAACATTACCAATCTCTTCTCACGATTCTTTATTTCCACACACCAAATTTATGCAAACTTTGCCAATCGGGATTGGTATAGTAGAATGGACTAGTTCTCACAATGTGATGAACTATGACTTAATCAATTAATCAATTACGAGAGATGTCCATTTTTAGTATTTAGCCAAGCTTTGAGCATTTGCCTCTAGTAGAGAATAATTTTGAAAAATAAAATAAAAATTACCTAATCTTTTCACCCATCTTTGATTCATTAGCACATATAATCATTTGTTAAGATAGTATGATTAATTGATTAATTATTTGTTAAATATATTTAATCAGTTTAGAAAGTCAAGTTTTTTTTTTTCATACGAGAGGATGGTCTGACTAAAATTACAAGACTTCGTTGCTTTAGTAGAGCTAATGATGAATGTAGTGGTGCTTATAGATCCTAATCCTATAAAGAAATTGAGGATGAGATTATTACATATCGAATTTTTAGAAATATTCTTGTAGTATAATATAATGCTTTTGCGAATTATATACTTTTTAATTAAATTTCAATTTTAAAATGTAAGACATTTAGAACTATTTTGCCTAAAAGCTTATATATAAAAGCATAGATCCCTAACATAATCAATTTAGTTGCTAAACTATTTAATTTGGATGATATTAATCAAAATCACTTTTAAATATACAATTACTAAAATGGACACGATTTTATATTATACTTTTAATATTATCTTTTTATTTTATTTTTAATATTAATATATTTAAATAAACTATATTAATATTATTATAAATAAAACTATTTTTCCTAACTCTTTCTATTCAGAGAGTGCATTAAGAAGCTACTGTCCTTACTTTCTCTGACAACGTCTTTAAAAGGTCAAATTGGGTAGTTGAAATTTAATTTTTGGCCAACAAAAAACAATGAACACAAAAGCAGCATTTTCTAGCTTTTGGGTGAACTAGGGTTTCAAAAAAAAAATTGAAGAAATTGCAATGCGACATCAAAGTGTAGCGTTCAATGTGATGTGAACATGGGTTTGGTGTGCACAATGCTTAACCAAACACACTATTAGTTATTAAAAGTTAATTACAAATTTAAATCATAAATTTATAATTATATTTAAATCTTTTTTATAATTACATTTAAATCTATTAATTAATATTCCAGACGATTGATAGGGCCCAAAATCGTATAGATCTAACATGACCCATCTCAGAACCCCTGAGGAAAGAGGACCAAGGGCCAACTTGGAATTCACCAGGGGAGAAGGTCATGTAGTCGTATCATGAGGTCACAAATCTCAGATCCCATATAACATGCACAACCATTGCTAAGAGTTCGATGTGGTCTCCCCAAATCGCGAAACTCGACTGCATTTATCCTCATCCACTTCTACCTATAAATAAGCAGTGAAATCTCAAAAATCAGGTACATTAACCATATAGTCGTATCTCTTTGTACTTCCTAACTTGAGCCTCAGAGTCCTTGCAGATACACCCCACTAGAATTGGAGCTCTAGTCATTCAACAATTTCCATCATTGTTTAGTAGCTTCAAATTCTCAACCTTGTTCAGAATATCTTTGATTTCCTATATTTGACAACCACCTTCGACCATTGGCGCCATTTATGGGAACCTAAAGCTACCTTTTTGTCATCTTTCCTTAGGTTTTAATAATGATATCCGCCCTTTGTAGGAAGGAACTTGTGGCGACACATGGCCCCACGAATAACAAGCAACTACTTCCCCTAGAGCAGATGGATAGACGCATGGCTTTGAATCAGCATTGCACACCGGAAAACAGCACAACATTCAGAATGCGATGGCTCATTGCACCCTAGTGCAGGCTTCAGCTAATATTTTGGCATCCATGGTAGAGTCAGCCCTAGAAAACCTCATCCTGTATGTGGAAATAGTGTCAATCATGTGGGACCAAGCTATTTGTATATGAAAGCTGGAGTAGAACACGGATTACATGTAAGAAGATGAAGACAAGCAGCGCCGCCATGATTGATATCACTAAGAAAATAAAGGTCGTGACCATGATGAGCCGTATCATCATCGGCATTCAAGGCACATCTTTGATTGGTTCGAAGATTCGAAGGAGTGTGATGAAATATTGTTCTCTAACTACATTATGAGCACTTCGCTGACCGAGAGGTTCAAACCATCCACCAACATGGAGCCTTACGAAGGAAGCACGGACCTCAGGAGCATTTGGAAGTCTTCAAGTCCAGAATGACTTTATTAGGGGCATCCAACCCCATCAAATATAGGGCCTTCCCAATTATGTTGAAGAAGATAGCTCCTAAGTGGTTCAACTTACTAGCTCCAAGGTCCATTAACAAATTCTCGGACCTTTCATCTCAGTTCCTAGCTCATTTCACCACCTAGAAGTTTAAACCTAAACTGTTGTCCAACCTATTGGGAATGTTCCAACACCAAGGAGAGCTGCTTCTAGATTACTTAGAGCATTTCAATGCAAGGCATTATTCGTAGAAGAATTAGAGACTCAAGCTACAGTGCTTACCTTACCTAATAGGCTTCAACTTTGTTCCTTCAAGGACTCATTATCCAAGCAGCCAGCAAGGACAATGGACGAGATCTAGGTAAGGGCAACATCTACCTAGAAGAAACGTAGAAAACCACTGCAAACTCGGGAAAAAACCAAAGTAGGCCTAAGTCGAGTTCTCAGTAAGAAGAGCGCCCAATGAAAGAAATACAAACATCGAGGGTTAGAAGGTATCATGATTATACTCTTTTCAATGTATCCCTATCAGATTTGTACAAGGAAGTTAGGCAGACCAAACAATTCCTTAGACCCAAGGAACTTTGAGTAAGGGCCAATACAAACAAGTCCTTATTTTGTGGGTACCATAACTAGTTTGGGCACAAAATGGAGGATTGCTACGACTTCCGTCATGCAGCTGAGCAGTTGATAAAAAAAAGGTTAGTTGGCGAGATACATCGCTTTGTAAAGAAGTCTAAGTAAAAGGAGAGCCTCTCCCATAAGGGATGAAGAATGAAGAAATTCATGAAAGTAAAGGACCTTGGATCCCGACATAGCTCAGGATCTGCAGGAGGAAAGTAAGATTGTAACCAGAACCATCAATGTCACAGCTGGAGGATTTGAAGGAGGTGGCACCACTAAGTCGGCTCGCAAAAAACACCTCCAAGTCATCTGAAAAGATGAAGAGGTCTTACAAGCTATCGACCACCAACGAGATTGTCTTCTCAAGCTCTGACCTCAAAGTAATTATCTTAGGACACTATGACCATCTCAGCTGTGATGGTTAATACCAAAATGAAAAAAGTTTTCGTAGACTAAGGAAGCTCAGCCGACATCGTTTTTCAGGACACCTTTGGCAAGTTAAGGTTGAAAAACTTCGACCTCCAAACATATATGGAGGAGCTCATTAGTTTCTAAGGAGAAAAAGTGCACCCAAATAGGTATGTTACCCTCCACCTAACTCTAAGAACTCGACCCCAAACTTGAACAATCAAGGTAGACTTCCTAGTAGTTGACTACCCTTCAACATATAATGTGATCTTGGGAAGGCGAACACTAAATAAGATCGGAGCAATAATTTCCACGCCCTGCCTTATAATGAAGTTCTTCATGGATAATGGAGAAATAGCCACTATTAGGGCAAACCAAGTGATAGCACAAAGGTGTTACTGCACAAGCTCAGAAGTAGCTTGGAACAAAAAGAAAAGCAAGGAATATGCCCAACCTTTGAGCTCATCAAAGGTCATGTTAGTAGAGCTTGATGCAAGAGCGGAATGAGAAGGAAGAAGGTCGAAGCCTAATGGTGAGTTAGAAGTTGTTTAGGTCGGAGAAAAACCTGACCAAACAACTCAAATCAGCAAGAGCATCCCAACATTGTTAAAATAAGGATTATTGACTTTGCTTAAAATGAACGTGAATTTTTTTGCCTGGATTGCCATTGACATGCTCGAGATTGACCCGAAACTCATGTGCCATTGCCTATCTATACTCCCTAGGGCCCGACTAGTGGCCTAGAAAAGAAGAAAGATGAGTACAAATAAGGCCCTCATGGTTTAGAAGCAAGTTCAAAACCTCCTGGATGCCGGGTTTATTTGCAAGATCATGTACCCGGCTTAGCTATCCAATGTTGTCATGGTGCCAAAATTCTATGGGAAGTGGCGTATGTGTGTTGACTACTCCAACCTTAATAAAGCCTGCCCAATGGATTCCTATCTATTGCCAAGAATAGACTGTTTGGCGGATTCTACATCCGATTTTTGATTTCTATTGCTCATGGATGCACACTCGGGATACAATCAGATCTCGATGCACCGTTATGATGAAGAAAAAATAGCATTTATTACTTTAATAGCTAACTATTATTACAAAATTATGCCATTCAGACTAAAGAATACAGGGGCCACCTACTAGAGACTAATGAACAAGATCATTGCCAACCATATCAGAAACCTAATGGAAATCTACATTGATGATATGGTCATAAAGACAACAGAAGATAGCAAACTTTCTTTGACCTTGAGATCATCTTCAGCTGCTTATATAAGCATAATATGAGGTTAAATCCAAAGAAGTACGCCTTTGCTGTCGAAGTTGGAAAATTCTTAGGTTTCATGCTTATATATCGGGGAATTGAAGTTAACCTCGATAAGTGTCCAGTAATTTCAAAGATAAAGAATCTGATCTCTATTAAGGAGATCCAACGTTTGACAGGAAGAATAGCATCCTATCCCGTTTCCTAGCAACATCAACTCGGAAAGCGCTTCCCTTGTTTCATTACTTTTAAGGAATATCTCGATCTTGAGTAAACTAGAACCTGACCAACCATTCTAACTATATTTGTCCATAAGCAATGTTACTTTCATTGGCACGCTAGTTTAGGAAGACAGTCAAGCATAATACTCGATCTACTTTGTGAGTAAGACACTTTAAGGACCCGAAATCAGATATTAGAAATTGGAAAAAGTAGCTTTCACCTTGGTCATGACAGCTCGACAACTCCATCAATACTTCTAAGCGCACCCAATCAGGATTGACCAGCTGGTATGACAAATATTACAGAAGCCGAACCTGGCAGGCAAAATGGTTGCCTGGTCAGTTGAGTTATTAGAATATGAGGTTTGATATGAGCCTAGAATAGCTACAAAGACATAAGCATTGGTGAATTTCTTGGTTAAGATAATTAATAAGAACTTCAAAGGCGAAGCCTCGAATTGGATGCTTTACATGGATGGAGCTTGTAATTTTAAGGGCAATGGAGCTGGAGTCATACTTGAGAAAGAAGGGAAGATCATAATAGAGTTGTTGATAAAATTCGACTTCCTAGTATTTAACAACCAGACCAAATACAAAGCATTGATTGCAGGACTTCAGCTAGCCGCTAATGTTGGGGCAACATGGCTTATGATATGTAATGAGTCCTAGATCATAACATTAGAGGTAGTATGACCATATCAGGTCAAGGACATATTGCTATAAAGATACTTGGTCAAGGTAAAAGGATTAATGGAGAAGTGTGAAGCTTGCAAGATTTGACATATCCTCAGAGAAGAAAATGCCCGAATTGATATCCTTTCAAACAAGCACTAAGCCTGGGGGAAAATAATAAAAGTTTGATCTAGGAAACATTGAAGACCCCCTCCACAGTCGAAGGAGTTCTGACTTTACCCATTAAAGAGCCTCTGAGTTGTATAACTTCGATTTTCCAGTATTTGCATAACTGAACTCTTCTAGGTGATCCCATGGAAGTGAAAAAGATGGCAAAAGAAGCCTCCTGTTACACTGTCATCGGAGGACAATTATATAAGAAAGGATTATCTCAATCGCTTTGAAGTGCCTAAGCCCAGCCCGTACTTCCTTCATCCTTGAAGAGATCCATGAAGGGTCTTGCGGCCATCACCTCGATGGGAAAGCACTGGCCTTGAAGGTCTTATGGGCTGGATATTAGTAGCCCACTATAGTGAAAGACTTCATAGAATTTGTGAAAAAACATTTGAAATGCCAACTACATGCCCACTTCCACTTCACCCCAACTGAGGAGCTTATAACAATCATGTCCCCATGGCTGTTCAGTAAGTGGGGAATCGACTTCCTTGGTCCTTTCCCATTCATCTCAGGACAAGTGAATTATCTGATCGCGGTAATCAACTACTTCACTAAGTGGGTGGAAACAAAGTCGTTGTCTACCATTAATGTAGCTCAAGCTCAGAAATTCATATGCGGAAATATTTTCACCCATTTCGGGATACTGGAATCGATGTTCACTAACAACAGAACATAATTCATTGATCAGAAGTTCCAAGGTTTTCCTGCCATTTATAAGGTGAAGCATCATTTCACTTCGATGGAGAACCCCTAGGCTAATGGGCAGGTTGAAACCGCCAATAAGATCATTCGCTGAGGTCTAAAGAAGAGACTTGATGAAGCTAAAGGAGCATAGGTCGAAGAGTTTGGAAGTGTCTTATGGCCAATATAGGATGACTCCTTAGTCAATTACAAGTAAAACCCCCTTCAAGCTAACATACAGACCAGATACCATGATCCCAATAGAAGTCAAAGAGCCTAGTCCAGGAGTCATTTTCTGGACTACGAATTTTGAGGCCCTCCGAGAAGAAGCTGTTCTCTCTGGTGAAGCAAAAAAAAATGGCCCATTTCTAGGAAAAAGCCTTGAAGTAAGGAATTGCTAAAAGGTATAATTTTGCCATAATTTTTTGGAAATTTTAAGAAGGGGACCTGGTACTTTGATGTGCTAATGTCGGATAGCCACCATTCGGCATGGCAAGCTTGCAGCAAATTAGGAAGATCCATATTAGGTCATTGAAGTTTTAGGAAAATGGGCGAATAAGCTTTCTATTTTGTTAGGTTCCAAGGTCATGAAATACCTCGAATCTTAGCAAATTTTGGATATGATGTAAGCCATGCAAAGTTAATGTACTCTTTTTCATACCTTAAGTTTTGTCCCACTAGATTTTTCCAAGAAGGTTTTAACGAGGCGGGGCTTTGATAGGCAAAGCGAAATTCACACACTGCCACTTGGTTTGTGATTGTTCAAATGTTGAATTATTTGTAAGTTTTGATTTATTATCAATAAAGTTATTATTTCCCTATTCTTATTTGTTGTGGTTTAAATCCTAAGGGACTAATCACCCTGTAGTCGAGATATATGAAGCCTAGGACCAAAACGTTAGGCACAATTTAGTTTAAAATCCAAGTTGCAAACAATCTCAAAAGTACCTGAATTACCAACAATCTCGGAATAATCTTAATCCTTATGTAGCTAACTTAGAGTGCATTTATTTAAGATTATTTTGGCAAATAATCACTTTTTTCACTCAAAAAAATCAGTTTTTGTATCTTTGGATAATTTTTTAAAAATCAACAAAATCTCAAAAAACTCTGTTTTCAGCTTTTTTGGAGAAGTTGAAAAGAGTAGCTTCTGGAAAAAAAATCAAATTTCAATTTTTTTAATTAAATATAAAATTTAAGCTTCAAAATCACTTTTTTTAAAAGCTTAAACTAACGCATCCTTAAGCAGAATATAAATCCAAGTTTTGCATGGTCTCAAAAATCACTAAAGGCAAATTCCCTTAGAGTTATTTAACTTAAGCATAAAAATAATAGGACGCATGTGAAGAACAACAAAAGCATTAAGGTTCCTAATATTAACTAAACCCAGAGATCAGGTAACCAATTCATTACAAAAGCCCATCGAAGGGCATATACAAAATATATGAAAAATAAAAATACAAAAGCAGAAGGCCTAAGGATCAGTCTCTGGGTTAATGGGGTCAGACTCTAGGTTGGCACTATCATCTTTGACGAGTATATCTATGATCTGGCCATCCGCGATGTGGCAATGGAGCCTAATCTCGTTGAAATTGGCCTTGGGACAAATAACCTTGACTTGGGGTAGGAAATTTTCCTCGATCTTAGTAGCCAATTTTGCCCACTGCTCCTCTACATATTTGATCTCCTCCTTAAGGTCAAAATTCTTTTTGGGTAACTCAGTGCGAGCTTTCTCGGATTCCTCCAACTAGCCCTTCAACTCTTCCAATAGCCGGTCCTTGGTCTTTACCTACTCCTTCAATCCCTCAGCCCTAGAAGTCAGGTCCTGCTTAGCCTTGTCCCAGGCTACTTTTTCATTTTGAAGGAGAGTCACCTTTTCTTCCAAGTCCTTTATTTCTTTGCAGGCTTGGATCTTAGAAGAAACCACTAACTCCGAGTACCAGCACATAGCCATCGACTTTAGCAGAATGCGGCTGGCCCATTGAAGCTTCTCCATGAGGTTGTCCTATCCCCATAGAATTGTTCAAGGTTGATTGGCGTCATTAACACCGATCCATAAACTCCACCTTCTTCCCCTTTTTCTTTTTGGGGTGGAAACTTGAGGGTAGATGACCTCGAAGCTGGAGAGAACTTTGGGTCTTCAGAACACTAACTCGGAATTGTTGCTCCCACCTTCCTCATGTCTTATGATGGAACTCAGCCATTGCACTTTAGGGAGCCATCTTGTCACAAAGAAAATAGAAGCCAATGATAGAGTATAAACATAAAAGCAAGATAAAGTGAGAAAAATGACAAAGGTAAGGAGCATCTTATATGCCTCTTGGCCACATCGATGTTGATGCTAACAATATTTTTTAAGTTTAGATAGTTTTTCCCGAAACTCACTAGGAAGAACTTAGCAACTACCCATTTCTTAGGTGAAAGATCATCCTTGTCCACCTGAGGTACTTGAAAATTCTTATTTCGGTAACAGTTTATTTGGAATTCCCCTTCTTGGGTTTGCTAGAAGAGGTTATTCCTGAAGCCCTAAACACCTTGAACTATACCAGCTTAAAGTTATGAAAGGACTTTTTGTACAGAAGGAAAACCTTTCAATTTAGCTTGGAAGGAGAGCCAACTTGTTCTTGCTCCCCTACCGTTGGGGAGAGTAAGAGTAAAGATGTAGAAGAAAACGTTAGAGGAAGGTGGAACTCTTAGATATTCGTAGATAATTTCAAAACCCCTCATCACCACCCAATTATTTGGATGAAGCTAGGAAGGGCAACCAGGGTCTATAATAGGACATTGAATTGAAAATCGGTGAACGAAATTCGGACACTGAATTTCGAGATAAGGGCATTGTACATCCATATCCAATTAGGTACACTCCTATGATTTATGTAGTAGACTCTTTTATCCACATTGGGAACTTTGAGGGTATAGTACTCCTCGTACTCGCCCTCCGGGGTTATTAGGTTTTCCTTCCTAAGGGATCTTAGGAACTCGAAGTCACTTATGAGGGGGTTCCCAACACCTCCTATTCTATCCATTAGCATATAAAGTTGATCGAAGGTGGAAATTGGAGTATTTTGGGAGCTTGTTTTTTACCCGTCTCCATCTCTAGGGTGAACCTAAAAAGGAAACCGCCACTAAATTATGATCTTGGGAAAATAGTTTTACTAGAAATAGAGGCTATAAAAATCCTATGGTGGTTTCTTCTATTAAGGAACATCATTGCCATGACCAGCAATGGAAAGAAAAAAAAAGGTGGTTCTGATAACCCCCAAACTAAATGCATGCAGTAAATGATAAAAAAATGCACAAATGCACTAAGTAGAGCAACAATAATGCAAGAACATGAAAAGAAGATTAAGAAGATGGAATGCAAGATAGTCTTTTCTTCCTCTTCACATTCCTCTTCTCCCTTTGGTCACTCACACAAATTTTGCACAAAATGGTAAGAAAGTGAAGAGTGAGGAAGAAGGAGAGGAGGGTATTTAAAGAGACCCTTGCATCCCTTACCGTGTAACTCAAAGTTGCGAGGGGTAAGGTGATGTCTTTTTGCACTTGTTAGTTGATGGTAATTTGGGAAAAGCTTCCAAAATTCAAATAATGGTGGCTTTTAAATCGAGGCCAATTCACCATGTGGCTGCTCGGGGGCAAACAATGCAACTTGACAAAGAGACATTTTGACAAGAGAAGAAGGCTCACGTTGCTTAGAAGCCTTACTCAAAGCCTTAAGTTTGACAACCAATTTCCGAGAACCAGTGCTTCAATGTTAGGAAATTATTAAACTCGACATCTAAGGTTACAACCTTGGAATCGAGTTAGCAGCATTATTTCGAACTATTGCTAAGGCCCAAAATCATATAGGTCTAACACGACCCATCTTGGAACCACTGAGAAAAGAAGGCCAAGGCTCAACTCGAAATCCACCAAGGGAAAAGGGCACAAACTCGTATCATGAGGTTGCAAATCTCAAACCCTATACGATGTGTAGAATTGTTGCTAAGAGCTCGAAGTGGCCTCCCCAAATCGTGGAATTGAATCGCATTCATCCTCATCTACTTTAGGCTATAAGTAAGCGGTAAAATCTTAGAAATCAAGTATGTTATCATGTCCATACACTCGTATCTCTTTGCACTCCTTGACTTGAGCATCGTAGCCCTTGTGAGTACACTCCCATCGGAATTGGAGCTCGAGTCATTCAACAATTTCCATCTTCGTTCAGCAGCTTTAGAGTCTCAACCTCGTTCAGAGCATCTCTGATTTCCTATATTCGGCACCCACCTTTGAACAGTTAATATTTATATAAATATTTAATAATTAAATACATTAAGCAAATAATTAATCAGTTACTTGTACTCCTCAACAAATAGTTATATATACAAATAAGTTTGAGGTGGGCGAAGAGTTTTTGCAAAATTTGGTGTGTGGAAATAGAAAATAATTAAAAATGATTGATTTCTTTTGGCTTAATTATGATATTAGTCTTCTCCAATATCAATTTTCTTCTTAATTCCAAAAACATCTCAATTTTTTTGTCTGACCCCTCATTTGGTATTTAATCCATATCTGCATTTATATAAGTTGCCACATTAACACTTAATAATAGAAGTCAATGAAAGGTTTTTATTTATTTATTTATTTTAATTGAAAGATAATGAAATGTTAATGGGTAGACCAAGTGAAAATGAAAATAATTTTTTGAAGATTAAATGATTTTTTTTTAAGTGGGACCAAATAGGAAAGAAAAAGTGATATTGCTAGAAAAAAAATAATTATGCCAAAATTATACATATTTTTTTCAAGAGTTTAATTTTAATGTATTGATAGTATAAAATTCTTTTATATTATTATCTAATTATATATTGGTAGTAAGTAATTAAATCAAATACTCTTATTAATATGATAATATATAGTTAGATATTTGTGTAAAATTCTTTTAATCTAATCGTATATACAAACTAAATCTTTTATTAAAACAAAATTCGCACTAATTTCAAAATTAATCTCTTTGAAAATTCCACTAGCTTGGCAAACTTTCCCGTTAAATTAATTGAATTTGAAAAATCGTGCACTGCCCGTGCCTCGCAGCTCTGAGCTCTCAGTCACTTCACGCTCGCGCAACTCGGCGGGAAATCCCTACCTCACAGTCACTGTCTCTCAATTCCCCCATCGCCAAAAGCCCAAAACCCTACACCCCTAACCAACCCACCCACACCGGAAAACCCCAATGGGTGGGCGCGCCGTCACGGTGCTGAACGTGGCGGAGAAGCCCTCGGTGGCGAAGTCCGTCTCCACCATCCTGTCCCGGAGCCAGGGCCTCCGAGTGAGGGACGGTCGCTCCCGCTACAACAAGATCTTCGAGTTCTCGTACTCCATCCGCGGCCAACCCTGCCACATGCTCTTCACCTCCGTCACCGGCCACCTCATGGAGCTTGAGTTCGAAGAGCGCTTCCGCAAGTGGCACTCCTGCGACCCCGCCGATCTCTACCAAGCTTCCGTCCATAAATTCGTTCCCGAGGTGAAATCCACTTTCTCATTCTTCTTCTTCTTCTCGTTAACTCTCTCTCTCTCTCTCTCTCTCTCTCTCTCTCTATCTTTTTCGCTTTCCAATTTTCGGTGAGATTCGTTCATATTGTAGAACAGAGAAGAAAAATGAACAGAACGAATTTCAGAAATGGTTGATCTGAGTAAGTTTACGGAATATGCGTACATGAAGCTAGGTAGCAACTGAGCAACTAGGATCTTCTAGAATCTGTTTATGTTTTTCCTGAGAACGTTCATTTGAATAAGCTGATTGGCTTGTCGTTACGAAGTATGATTTTGCGGCCTTTTTTTAAATGATATGTTTTGTGTGTTATGTTTAGGACAAGAAGGATATCAAGAGGACACTGGAGGAGGAAGCGAGGAAGTGCCAGTGGCTTGTTCTGTGGCTCGATTGCGATAGAGAAGGTGAAAACATTGCATTTGAGGTGGTTGATGTTTGCACTGCGGTGAATCGGCATCTTACTATAAAGAGGGCTCGATTTTCTGCATTGATTGACAGGTTTGATGTTGTGATGGTTGTGAATCGTGGTTGTTGTGGTCAATTTTTATTGGTCTTGTTTGACTTTTGATGTGCATGATGTCAGGGAAATTCATCAGGCGGTACAGAATCTTGTTGAGCCGAATAAGTGGTTTGCGGATGCTGTGGATGCTAGGCAAGTGAGTTGAAATTTTCTAACCTAGATGGAGCTGAGCTTTTGTATTTCCGCGCATCTGTTTGCTTGGCGCAATTGAAACAAGAATTTGATGTTTGTCAATTTGTTTTATTTAATAGCTAATATAATTGTATAATGATGCTGTTTGGTATTGCCACTTTGTGGGGGTTGTTGATGGTTATTTAGTTTTCTGCAGGAGATAGATCTTCGTATCGGTGCTTCTTTCACCAGATTCCAGACCATGTTAATGAGAGATGCTTTTATAATTGATACTGCTTCTGATGACAGAAATCTTGTCTTAAGTTATGGCCCTTGCCAGGTGTGCTTCTGTTGAAAACATGATGATGTGTCAAAGGTGTCTGGTTTTAATGCTTAAGCGGATGTTTAGTTCCTATGATGACTTTCCTTTTTACCTTCATTTTTTGAACTACAGTTCCCTACACTTGGATTTGTTGTGGAAAGATATTGGGAGATACAAGCACATGAGCCAGAAGAGTTTTGGTCAATCAATTGTTCTCATAGATCAGATGAAGGCATTGCTAATTTCAGCTGGATGTAAGATACAAAGCTTTTGGTGCACTCAAAATTCTTGTTGAGTTTTACTAACTGCAAGCTTAGGATATAATCTGAATTCATTTGGCAGGCGGGGCCATCTGTTTGATTATGCTTGTGCAGTAGTAATATATGAGATGTGCATTGAGGAACCAACTGCAACTGTGAGTCTTATTTTAATCTTGTGACTGGGTATACTCTGAATTCAGGGTATTTTTTTTATTATTATACATATTCTGATGTTCATTATTGTTCAGGTTACAGATGTTAAACAACAAGAAAAATTGAAGTATCCTCCACATCCTCTGAATACCATTGAGCTTGAGAAACGTGCTTCACGATATTTTCGGATGAGTTCTGAGCACACAATGAAGGTGAGTAAATGTTGGGAAACCATTTCTTTGTGTGCCTTATACTGATGAGTGATATTTTTCAATTTTCTAACTTTGGAGTATATAAAATAAAAGAATGCACTTCTTGATGATGCCAAAGAAAAAGCTGAAAAAATCTACACCTTGGCACAGACAAGTTTGAAATAAAACTTTTGATCTATGGTTCTCTGTGTATATCATATATGAGAACTGTTTGTGCATGCATATGTGCAATGTGAGTTATGGACCGTAGTCCACTAGTATGCCTAAATGCATTTTGTTACTATTTACAATTAAATGTTTATCCGATTGCCAACCTATGGTCACTGTGGTGAATGAACAAATATATTTAGACCACTCTTCACATGCCTTGTGAATTAGTTAGTGAACCAAGGGTGCAGACAAAATTCACGGTGACATGATCATAATTCATATGATTCATATACTGTGGATAATATCTATAAATGCTTGTTTCTCTTCAATGAACATTTGGATTTTTTTTTTTTTTTTTCAATTCCGACTTTCTTCTGTTTTGCATAGTTTTACAGGATTGATGTCTTTATACGCATCTCTAGCTTTGACCTTATTTAATTATTTATAGGTGGCAGAAGAACTTTACCAAGCTGGTTTCATCAGTTATCCTCGTACAGAAACAGATAGCTTTTCATCAAGGACTGATTTGCATGTGAGTAACTTTTGTCTTCTGTCCAAGCATGAATAATTATTACAGTTCTAACCATCCCAGATGGATTTGGACTTTAAAGAGATAGGAAAGGGCTAGAATTATTGCTATGTTGCACATGGTGGGAAAGCATCAACTACAGTTTGGGAAGAGGGGGGGGGGGACACACCTCCGTTTTCCTGACTTTGGTTAACATGCTATTTGACATGGATGTTGTGTAATATCTGCCTATTTTGGTGTGTTATATATTAGAAATAAAAGAGAAAAGACAAAGGAAATATGTCTTCGAAGTGTTAATGTTATGATTTAGGAAAAACAAAGGAATATATTGTTTATCACCTTGAATGTTGCATAGAACTCATGTAATATAGTTTTAGTATAATGTGGGTACATGTGTGCATATTGTGAAGTTTATATGATTGTTTTTATAAATGTGAGCCACGTTTCTTTTGTAATATCTGATAATATTATATATTGTTTTAAGTGAAAAAGATCTGACTTTGGATGCCACTATGCTTAATTATTACACTTTAAGATTTTTCCACTTGCATTGCACAACTTGTACTGAGTTAAATGTATTTTACACCCTTAATCATATTTTTTTCCCCCCAAGTGACTGGCCTTCTATTTTTCTTCTTGTTTTTCTTTAATTGTAGACAATTGTGCACGAACAACAAGCGCATCCTGAGTGGGGAGCATATGCACAGCGGCTGTTGGACCCTGGGGCAGGACTTTGGAGAAATCCTCGTGGTGGTGGACATGATGACAAGGCCCATCCACCCATTCACCCCACAAAGTTTTCTGCTGGAGAATCCAGCTGGAGCCAAGACCACCGTGTCAGACATGATTGCTTACCACTCTATTTAGTTTGGAATCCACATTTTTTGCTTTGATCTTTATATTCATATTATTTCTCAAATCACCACAGAAGTTGTATGAGCTGGTTGTTCGCCACTTCCTGGCTTGTGTCTCAAAGCCCGCCGTAGGAGCTGAAACCACAGTTGAAATTGATATTGCTGGTGAACTATTTTCTGCATCTGGAAGGGTGATTCTAGAGGTGAGATTTTCTCTATCAAGGTATTTTTTCTCTGTCACATATTATATCTTTCATTTGTTTTGAATTGGTTCTGATTTCATATTCATGCTTTGGAGTTTGAACAGCCATAATTGTGATGTAAGACAAATATTTTATCTGTTTTGATACCAAACACTGTTTTCAGTAAATTGTCTAGAAAAGGAAATGGCAATTACAAAATTAAGGGGTCATAAGCTAAGACCATGATTTGATATGCTAATACTTGAGGAATCTCTTGTATTTGTTCCCCCAAATTCTTCAATCACGTTCCCAACAATTTCTCCTATCATTTTTATTCTTTAGAGAACAGACTGTGGTTGGTTGCTCTTGTGTGGATTTTCTTAGTCTCCCCCCCCCCCCCAAAAAAAAAACCACAAAAATAATGAAAGTCTAAATTGATGTGCTTGCATTCGATATTTACTATTTGAATTTTCTTCTGCCTATCTAAACTGTCTGGCTATCTCTATTCCCATTTCCTCTCAACCTTTAAAATTTTATTACCAAAACTCACTATCTTGAAATAAAAAAGAAAACAAATCCTTTTCCCCTTTGAATAATAAAAGAGAGTGAATTGCAGTTCAACCGGCAATAGTGATTTGCAGATTATCAGTCCAAAATTGAAAACATCCCCTTAAAGCTACGACCATCTAACCCCACTTTGATCTTAATTGTTATGTCTCATCTCTTTAGAACTGGATTTTGTTCTTCATATTTAGTTTACTGCTATTTAAATTATTCAAAATTTCTGTCAATAGTTACAGGAGCTGCTTACTCCCATAGCCTTTATTGTTTATTATTATTTGAAACCTGTAAAATTTTGTGGTAGTCGTAGGAACCATCAAACTACCACTTTTTTCCTTTTTTGCAACGTTGAACCTATATAATTATGATTTTAGCATTGAATTACATCAGGGAATGGTTCACATAGTACATGTTACTGCATGTATGGATTTTCTTGCTTGTTGATTTTCTACCAATCATCTTCTGATAAATGTTTGGGGCAAGCTGCAAATTTTCTGATTATATGTTATTGTTTGGTCTTAATGTTATCAGAAAAACTACTTGGATGTTTATCCCTTTGAATCTTGGGGTGGATCGATGCTTCCAACATATACTGTTGGTCAACAGGTTTGCTTCGAATTTGAGCATCACATTATATACAGCAATCTTTTATTTGGGGTTGATTATTTTGTTGTGTTTTTCTTCACATTTTATCTGACAGTTGCCATTTCCCAATTCCCTCACAAGCTGTTCATTGTCCTATCAGATTCTTGATGGAACATCACACAAAATAAATCCTGTTATCCTTGGTTTGATAGATTATTATAAGTACTAAATATCTCGTGTAAGCCTTGCTGTTGTATTTAGTGCCTCGTTTGAGGCTGAAGGTTGGGAAATTTGACAACTTTTGTCTTCCTTTGTGATGGAAATGAAGAGAAAATGATCCAAATATAAAATATTGCAAGTTGCAACTAGTTACCTTAGTATCCATTTTACTATGCCAATAAATCTGACAAAGCTAATGTTTAGTTCCTTTTTTCTTTACTGTTGCCCTTTTCCCCAATCGATGACTCAAGGATGCGTTTGGTTCGTAAAATTTAATCCACGTTTTATACTTGTCACTTATTAATATAATTTAAATCAAGGCTATCAAAGAAAAGACTATCATTAGTAAGCATACTAACATTATAATTGGGCAAAATCTGTGCAGAATGACACCCATCAATCCACTATATGGACAAGTTTCAATTGTTGAAACATATTCCATGATTTGATGAATGAGAGGGTTGGGATTGGGAACATATTCATCTTTCAATCCAATTCTAGACATAAGTTTTTAGATACTTTTCTAAATATTATTATCCTCATATTTTAAATTTGAGAGAGTGAGGCTTGGCGCAACTGAGGTTGCTGCCTTGTAAGTTGTGACTTGGAGATCACGGATTCAAATCCTAGAAACAACCTCTCTGCTTGTGGGGTAAAACTGCGTACATCTACTCTCCCTAGAACTTACCAGGCAGGAGCCTCGTGCATTTGGTCGCTTTTGTTTTTTATCATTGTATTTTATACTTGAACCATATGCGAATTGCACCTAAGTCAGAAGAATAGATATTCACGGCAGTGCTATTGATAATTGCAGTTCATTCCAGCAACATTGACCCTTGATTCAGGAGTAACCCGGCCACCACCGCTTCTGAGTGAAGCTGATCTGCTGAGTTGTATGGACAAGGTGAGATTTGCAGATGACATATAATCTGACAAACTGAACCGTTTAATTAAAAATGTGATACTTTCTTGCCTGTAAGGCAAATTACGGTTGACAGTTGTATATTTGTTTTGTCTTTTTGATTTCATCCCAAAAGGAGGGTATTGGTACAGATGCTACTATGCATGATCACATAAAGAAGTTGCTTGATCGATTTTATGCAACTAAGGATGGTAGCACTCGTTTCACACCAACTAATCTTGTAAGCTCATATTTTTAATTCTGAAGAAACATATATATTTTTCCCTTTCTTGTGACCGATCTCCATGTCTTATGATATTTATCTCGGGTTCACTTGATATATATTTCACTGCTGTTAAGAAGAGTTACTACCTAAGGTTGGAAGAGGATCTAGCAAGCAATATTTATGAGCTGTTATGTGAAGATTTTTTCTCTAATACAAGTGATTTTGTTATGTTATGGGAAAGCTGATTAATTGCACTGTGTCAAGTTTTCAACCATCTCGATTGGATGACAGTTAGGAGAGCTGCATTTCTAAGAGCATGGAGATGACCATGACCCCTATGGGGAAAATAGTTACTACATATGTAAACTTGTGGCGGTTAGAATCTGATACGTGATCTGCATTAATTTTGACAAAACTAAATATGCTGTTACAAGAGCAAAGAGGAAATAAGATATCATGGGAAACCTGCTTAATAGTATTTGTTCACCATAGCGTGGTATCGAATCATCCTATTGTCTATCTCTGTTAATTTTATTTTCTATAGAGCTTCACAACAGAGTGACATGGACACTATTATAAATTATTAATTTTGTAGATATACTGTAGCTGTATCCTTTTGCTCTTTTATTTGCATAGAAAGTAGAGCATATCAAATTATAAAAAGAACAAAAACACATGAATATTTTTATTGATCACAAGTTTGACTCATTGTAGGGTGAAGCACTTGTTATGGGATACGATGACATGGGGTAAGTAATTCCCTTTATTTTAAAAGCATCTATAGTCTCACGTCTGAACTTAGTATATTCTTTATCTCAATTAAGTGGATGTCTGTATGTTTATAAACTCTTAATGATACAATCTGTCAGTTTACTGCAATAAATTTTTGTAAAAATTTACAAAAGAGGAATTCTCTGGCAAAGATATTTCCAGTTCAGGAACCATTCGGATTGTTAATGATGTTCAAAGAGTGGTTAATATTTAGCAAGTAATTGTCTTAATCATTGAGTGGTTAATTGTTCCCAATTGGAGGTTTTTTTTTTTTTTTAACATTCTTAAACTTCAATAATCTAGATGAAATTAGTTGGCTTTGCTTGTATTAAACATGTTGCAAAATGAGTTGACTTTAATCCTCCGTGATAAGTTTAAATCTGATCTTTTTCAAGAACCTAGAAAGGTATATTGTCATTAAATAAAAGGTTGAGTATAGTGTGGAAGCCTGATTATTGTGATTACATAATTTGTCTTGCATATTATACATTGCCTTGCTACCCAGATAAGTTAGTCAAAAAAGGCTGAAGTTTTTGTTAGAATCTGAAATGTGATTTTTGGATTTCATGCTTCCTCTTTGGCTCTGACTTCTTTTCCCTGTCAGTATTCTACCTAGTGACTAGGCTAAGAGGTTTCATTTGCATTAAAAATACCAGTAACCTGATGCAGATTCTATTGGGCATTTGTCTTATTCTACCTTTGAGCTTTCAGTTATAAACTTTGGAAACCATATCTTAGAGCGGCTATGGAACGGGACATGAAATCAGTCAGTGAAGGGACTAAAAGCAAAGCTGAAGTTTTGGTAACTAGCTTGCAGCAGATGAAAGCTTGTTTCCTTGATGTAAGCCGTTATTTGGTGCTTGCTTCTTATTATTATTTATTACCATGGTTTGTTTATTCAGAAGATCTGCAATCCCATGCAGTTAATCTTAATATTGCATCTTTTGAACTATTATCTAAAAATATGCTATCTATTTTTGAACTATTATCTAAAAATATGCTATCTATTTTTACATTGAGGTGGCACACATTTATATGGACTGTATTTTGCAGCAATTGTAGCTTATTCAGGTAGGTTGCTTGGCTTATGATAATTACATGTGAAGTTAATAAGAATTGCTCATATATTCCATAAACTTATTTCTGCTTCAAGAATTAAGATATATTTCTGCTTCTGTTGTGAATATCTTAATCTCCTTTTATATGTTTCGGCTGACTGTAATCAGATGTTCTTTTTTTTGTGTTGTCATTTTGTTATATAAATTTATTCCTTACAAGCAACAATAGGGTCAATGGCAAGTAAAAAAGGCCAGTGAGAAGCTTTTGTTAAGAGAATACAACTCATGACCCCACCCACATTGGCCATGTGTTGTTTATGTTGGAATTTTTCCTATTGAGACCCCATGGAAATAAACCTCAGGCACCAGCTGAGTAGCCCTTTATTTTCAAGAAATGATAATGAGTATAGCTTAGTGCCTTTAGTTTGAAGCTGAAATTGTAAGAAATGACATGATGAGTTGAACACAATAATTCTGTAAGCGGTATAAACTACATTTATAGTTATGAATGTCATCAACCTATGGAATAATTCAGTTTAACTGTCATAGCAATTTGTTATTTATTGTGTATCTGATACTTTTTGAACTATTATTAACTCCCACTCCCTAGGATGTCATTTGGTATGGCATGATGTGCTGTTTGAACATCTAACCTTCTTGGTTGGGGTCGACAAAGACCATAACCTCCTGATGCTTCCTGCAAAAACAGGGCTTCTAGCTTTTCTCCATAAGTCTTAGCATTTTTGCAGGAGGGATTATAAGCAAAATTAAAATTTCTAATATCTTGTAATCCTTTGCATTTCCAGCAATTTTTTTATGAGAAAACGCATGCTAATGTTTGGTACTTAATTTAGTATTCACATGAGTAGGTTCTCCATTCGATCTAACTTTTGGTTGAATGTTATTTATCTGAATAAGTTTATCTGATTTCAGAGATTGTGAACTCTAATGGATGATAACTTATGCAGGCAAGATTGAATAAAGTGAAACTTTTAGAAGCCATGGCAATATTTTTCGAAAGGTGATTGTCTCCCTCACCTCGAGCCTCATGGATTCCTTATATAAAATGTTAATGGATCTTCAACCACTCCTGCAGATCTAACCGATCTGGTGGTGACGAGCTGCATGCAACTGGAGAAGTTGTTCGGCGATGTGGACTTTGCCAAGAATCAGATATGGTGCTAAAGAAAAATCGAGTATGTGTTTTAGGTATTTATAGTATCACTGACAAGGAAATGATAGCCATCTCACAAACAAACTTTGGAGATTTTTTCAGTGATTTTTTTACTCATTTATAGTGAGTTTTAGGTAGTGACATATCTGGGAATCAGATAAATGGCTCAATTATGTGCCATTCATGCTGGACGATGTGGCAGTTAATCGACTGCAATGTGAGCATGGGACAGGAATGAATGTAGTTGTAGAAGTTTGGTTGGAATGCAGTTTGGAAGCTAGGTTGTTGGTAGCAGATGTTTTTATGCTTTGGAGCATGAAACCAGAAGGAAAAGAGGGTGGGGGGGGGGGGAGAAGAGAGACAAAGTAGGCTTTGTCTGGTTCATATAAATTTTTAGTCTTATGTACTTAAATTACGGGTGTATATTTCTCACATTTATACTTGCTGATTTTCAGTACGAGGGCACGCTTAATTATAATCATAATACTATGTGTACCTTAGATTTTTGTAATGAATATAGGAATAACATTTTATCTAATTAAATTTTATATTTATCATTTACCAGGATGGCAATTTTATGGTTGGATGTTTGGGTTTCCCTCAGGTTAGATCTCTTGGTTTTTCATTTCCCTGTTTACTGCTTTATTATACAAAAGTTACAACTTATCTACCTATGGCGTTGCCAATATGTCATGGTTTCTCCTACATCCCTAATGAAATAAGAAATATTATTAGAGAGAAAAGACTAGGTACAAGACTACAAGTAAAAAAAAGGAGGATAAGAATTCCTCTTTAGCAGAGATGATGACACTGGAAAAGAGAGAGAAAACAAGGACAACAAACAAGCCTATTAGTGCAATACTGGTCACCAATCTGATATGGAGTCTCCCTTAAACAAAGCATGGGCAGCACCAAACAAAAGCTGTAAAAACAATCCTGTCCCATAACAGTGCTAAGGCTAACAGAGCACCTCCAAGAATATGAGCATTCTACTTCAATCATATGCGCCAATTAACTGTAAAAACAGCATGCTGCCATAAAGTTTTGCCCTCCTTTCTCCTTCCAAATCTTCTAAAGTTTTCTTGTGTTTGTAGTTGACTTGTAGTGATTTTTTGAATTTTATAAATTATAGACAATGTTCCCTAAAGGGAAGTTAATCATTTGGTGAAATGTGGCAATAATAAATCAATGCTGTGCTAGTTGTTCTCTCATACATATTGCATTACTGGACAGGTTTCGTTTGAATTTTAAGTTTATGTCCCTTTTATTTGAAGCCTTTGAAGCAAATCTTGTTCTCTTTGACATGTTAACTATCTTAGATAAATTTTTCTAATTCTTCTGAAGTAGTTGTTAGTGAAAAGCAGTTGCTTAAGTACTCATTCAGTTATATAACTAATTTTTGTCTCTTCTCTGTGAATTTAGGTAATTGAATTTTGAAAGTTCTGTGTGATTTTTCTCCCTTGCCATCCCCTCTCTATCTCTCTGGGCCATAACTGATTGGCACTAAAATAAATCTGATCTCTGGGTGAACAGTGTAGGAGTGCTGTCTGGCTTCCTGGATCGGTATCAGAAGCGACTGTGACTACCAATACTTGCAACATTTGTACTCCTGGTTTGTGATTCAAAAAATAGTATTAAGATTTCAGTAGCTTCTTTCTGAGAAACAAAAGATACATCATTGGCTTGCATGCTAATGCATTTTTTTTTTTAAAAAATAAAACAGAAATTCTAGAATTTTAGGGTTTTGAGCGCTTAAGGGGACACAGCTTTATTGTCTAGAACTAGAATTTGTCTATTCCCCCCTTTTATGGGTATTTACCGTTTTGTGCAGTTTGGTCTCTTATGGGTAATTAGTATTCCTTTTCAATCTTTTATGCATCATGATAAATTCAACAATAGTAACAACAACCAAGTCTTATTCTACTAAGTGGGGTCGGCTATAAAGACGATGCCATAGCGTCCTAGCGTAAACGATGTCTGTAGTCAAATCATTAAAATCTAAATTTTTCTTAATGATTTCAACTATAATTTTTCTTGGTCTCATTGGACCTCTAGTTATTGTGCTACCCTCTTTAGAGACTCTAATATTGGGAATATTCCTGTCCTCTTTATTTGTTTCCATGTTTATACTCATGATTGTGTTTGATTGGAGTACAACACTTGTATATTTGTGATTGGAAGCTGGTGAAATATTCTTTAATTTTCCCATTTCAGTGAGCTTTGTTTTTGTCTTGTTTCGTATTATTTCCATCACTGGTTGAATAAAATATTATAGGTCCAGTTTACCTGATTCAATTCAAGTTTCGGCAGCTGGAGATACCACCAAACTACAATGTCAACCATTTGGGTAGGTGCTCCTCCTTTTTATGATGAATTATGTTTACATTTTAGTGTTGCCAGATTCCTTTCTCTACTTATTTGAGGTAGGCAAGGAGCTTTGCAGTTTTAAAAACCAAATCTGATAACAAAATTCATGTAACTCTTCTTGATCTGTAAGATAAATTTCTATTAACCTTTTATCATCTGCCAAAAG
Organism: Pterocarpus santalinus; assembly: GCA_031439595.1. Taxonomy (NCBI): domain Eukaryota; kingdom Viridiplantae; phylum Streptophyta; class Magnoliopsida; order Fabales; family Fabaceae; genus Pterocarpus; species Pterocarpus santalinus. The sequence goes on from CM062529.1 coordinate 20,645,485, forward strand.
GCCAAAAGAAAACCTAAAAACCAAAATGAAAATGGCTTGTTTTAATGTTGGTTCTTTAGCATATTAGTTCATTCTTATGATCATACGATGACTACTGAAGCCCTTTTTACTTGAAGCATTATGTTTCATGAATTCATGTGTTATGATATATGATAGGTTGCATTGGTGGCTGTGACGAGATTCTTACACAGTTGACAGAAATATGCGGCACTGGCCCTCGCATGGCAGGTCTGTATGAACAGCTGTATTGTTACTGGAAATACTTTTAAAATGGAGCCGGATGGTACCTATTGTTTCATATGAATTGCTGGTTCTATGCAAACTACATTTAAGTTGAACAGTATTTGAAAGCATTTAATGCAATAATTTTTTGCCAGAGAATCTGTGTATATTCAATCCAGGTTTTGCAATTTGATTAATGATGTACAAGCATTTTTAGAAGAGATATTAAAATTTATTTTATGGATATTTGTACTGTCTTTACACAGGTATTTAGACCTTTTGCCCCTTTCCTTTGATCTTCAACATAAAATAAGAGTTAGAAAATTGTGGTCTCAAGTTGGTGACAGAATAGAATACCTGTTTTGACCTGTCTGGTACTGTTCCCATTGTCTTCATTAATAAATCTTGGAATCCTTTGATTGTACCTTCGCTTGTTCCGTAGCAAGAGCTCGTGGACCAGCTGCACCAACCAGCAATGCCCACCAAAGTAACACAAGACAAGCTGTTTGTATGAACTGTCAAGAAACAGGGCATTCTTCTAATGATTGTCCTTCACAGAGGAATGTCCGACGACGTGGAACAAGCCAACAAAGTGGTAAGGTGTCTGGAATTTCAAAAGTTCCATACCAGTTTAGAGTCTAGAGAAACATAAAAAATTTGTCCAATCCAGCCCAACCTATGTCATAGATGATAATTGATGTGATGATAAATATAACAATGTTGCAGTTTGTTAAAAATATATGATTTACTTAGTTCTGTATGAAATTACTGCTCAAGCTTAGGTTATGATTTATCGGTTGGTATGTAAATGTTTTATTGGGATGTTAAAACTGAGAACTGGCTCATTCTGCCAACAATAGGGAAGCTTCTTAACTCTTATCATCATCTAGAAATTCTTGGTCTTCATTGATCATGCATTTTGTTGTGATTGTCATGTAGCTGTCAAAATTGAATTGTAGAGCAATACTCTTATAGACCTTTAAACAATGCAGGGGAAGCTTCTGTTTCTTGCAGTTCGTGTGGAGCACCATGTGTTTTGCGGACTGCACATACAGAAAATAACAGGGGAAGAAAGTTCTACTCATGTCAATCGCAGGAGTGTAACTTTTTTGTGTACGTGAACTTGTGATCTTTTATCAGTTTCTTATGATATAATTGTTTGAATATCTAGAAAAATATATCTCATGTCTTTATCGTATCTTAGATATTTTAGAATATCTCTGCATTATCTTAAAATGTCTATAGAATTTATTGTGTAATCGATTAGTTATCTAATTGAGTAACAAATATTAGGAGTTATTTCCTTTTCATTATAATTCCTGATTTATTTCCTTATTTAATAAGGGTTAGTAATCTTATTGTATTTGTGGGCTTGGGCTTGTCCTACGAGTGCTTCACCAGTGCTAGACTTAATTATTAGTATAAAAAGGACCATTAGTGTTTTATTCACATCATAATCATAAGTCATAATACATTGTATTAGTCTAATATCTTCCCATTGTTTCTGTGCTCTTCCTTCCCTACCTAAACCATATAATTTCAACAATAATTACTATGTTGGGAATAATTTGATTTCACTAGCCTTGTTTTCAGTGTTTGCATAGCTCCTTATCTGGGGAGTTTTTCTTGTTTTTTAAGTAGGTCAAGGGGAATGGCATTCATTATCTATGCCAAAAATGTTGTGACTATCACATAGTTTGCACTTCACACTTAATAATGTTTAGACAACATAATGGTCAACTCGTCAACGTCTTTCCCCTTGTTTGCTTTTACATCCAAAAATAGCACAACTCAACTTTTATACAATGGGATTTAATTATGAACACCGTCATGTAATCAGAGAATCTATTTTTTGAGTAGGCGTCAGCTCTTTTTTCGATTATAGGACACATAATGTCACAAGGAGTTTAGAGAACATTTTGCATGTTTTTGATATAGCTATTTGTTTGAGTAAGTCTTATGACCTCAATTACAGATGGGAGGATAGCCTCAACAATGGCACTGGAGGAAGAAGTTTTACACGTTCAAACAGTATTCCAGCATCCAACCCTGGCAGAAATGGTGGTCGTGGATCTCATGGTAGAGGTAGACGGAATGGATCTAATGCTGCTAACACGACTTTTGTGTCAGCCACGGGTGATCCTATTTCTGGCAGAAGGTGCTTTGTGTGTGGTGATCCATCTCACTTCGCTAATGTCTGCCCCAATCGAGGAGGCTGATATGTCTCCTCGATGATGCATATCCTCCTTATAGAGGGAAAACTAGGTTTGGCATCCAGAACTTTTCAGTTTTGCATGTGTTTAGTTAAGCAATTGTAAAGTAGTTATGTCAAACATTTTAGCATGAATTACCATAACTTCTGCAGGTTCTCAAATGCCACTGTTAACTATCATTTTTTTAATTTATTTTTGGCATAAAGGAATTTATGCCATGTAGCATTTGCTTATGCAAAACTGAAAATCGTTGAAGAATTATTTTCAGTTTGGATCTTATTTGAGTGCATAAGATGGATGAAAATCGCAGTATAGAATGAAACTAAAATAATTTCCTTTTTTGACGTTTCTTTGACCCTTGATCTCTCACATTATGTTTTCAAATTATTTAAGCCACAATTAAAATATAAAGTAGATACCGCTGAACCAGGACAAAAAAAGTTTGCGTTATAGCTCGTAAACATATAGGTTGGTAAATTACCTTTTTTTTTTTTTTCACACAACGACATAATTGCATGACGCGTGGAGATACATGCACGGGCTTAATATCTGTTAATGATCGTTCATTGGTAGGCCATTATCTAGCTTTTATTGAGGCTTAATGTTTGCGTTTTATTTATTTGGATGGGGGTGAGAACTTCACGTTCACTACAGTTACATTAATGATAAAGGTTATATAGTACATGGACTCTGTTTTGTAATGTTAGTCCAATCGTTTTCAACTACAGAAAACACAGTCACACCGTCCATTAGTCGAGCACATGGTAGGCGTGCTGTGACGAAACAGTCCATTTGCTAAATCTGCAGTAGCATGTGCGAGGCCGGGATCATAACAAATGTTTGACTGCATGTAAGGAGGGATGAATCAAACCATAATACTCAGTACGGTATCCCAACATCATGTCTCAATTTTCTTGGTCTGTATCAACTTGTCGATATTTTTTTTTTTTAATTTTATATTTGGTGAACTAGTTATTAAATTCTTGTGAATGCATCAATCTAATCAAAATGAGTGCCATGGAAATTGAGTCTATCATTAAACTAATTCTATAATACTCTACTAAAATCAAATTTATTGACTTGTTTTTCTGTATATATGAATTTTTATTTTTCAAGCCGAAGTTTGACAAGTCTTTATTGTATATTTGAAGATGATGGGCATGGGAGCTTTACTCCTCTTTTTTTTTTTTTGGTCATTTTTGTTTTGGGGCGAGGGTGTTTGACCCCAGGGATCAAACATGATCCCTGCTGCTGCTCCCTGGTGCATTTTGTAAGGCAATGGATCCAACTAACTGTACTACTGCCTCACCTGCGGAGCTTTACGCCTTTTATTCTAAATTCAGACGCACCTAGTCATTTTTGGGCTACATAACCATGTCGCTAATTTTCCACATGAGAAGCAAGGAGAGGTTCAAATGTTCGCGACGACTCGTTATTTTAGTTTCAGTATTCTTGGTGTCTGTAGTTTTTCGTTCATTTGAGTTCTGGCACGTTTTACTTTTCCGTTATGGCTTATAGTTTCACTGTGAAAGATTTGGTACCACAAAGGTAATAACCCTTATAAGTGAATTATATGCAACCAGAGATCAAATATCTCAATGAATAGAATTTATAAGATTAAGATATAATGAATAAAAATATAAGAATTAATACCTTAAGAGTAAGTATCATAATCTAAATAAATAGGCAAAAAGGTGGGGATTGGTACCCAAAAACAGATAGTATAAGAACCAAAGGTTGAATGGGTATAAAATTCTGTCCAAAAAAAAAAGGTATAAATTATAGCGACTAAAATTCACTTAAGTCTCTTTGCCTTCTGTTTTTCCCTCACCATATTTTGTATTATAGTCCCAGGTGATTAATTTTTCAGCTCAGGGTCTGGAGGGGAATTTTGTTTTTTTTTAATTTCTGAATTAAAAGAGTTATGCAACGTTTTAGTAAAAAGGAAGAGTGATTGAAAGGTTATGTGATAACTTGTTATTTTATTTTTCTCATTTTGAAAAACTATTAAAATAAGAGTTATTAGATTGCATTTTTTATTAATGTTTAATTTTTTAAAAAAATTAACATAAATGATCTACATAAAATGTAATTGTAACTTAATAGTTAGATTGATAATAATTATATCTGATTCATATTAAAAAAAAAAGATAATAAATATATCTTATAAAAAGTTATTAAGTAGTATAATATGCTTAAAATTATATCAATGTAATTTGACTTGTTTTGAATCAAGAGAGTTGACATAATGGTAAAGGCAAATTATGACTTTAGAAAAGATTTTGATTCAATTCTTAGAAAAAAACATCAATTAAGAGGACAAGTCTAACTATATTTAAAGGTGATTAGTCTTCTTCCTTATTAATGGAGCGAGGAGATATCCTTAGAAAACTAAATAAAAATATTAATGTAATTTGACCCTGATCTTTACTAAAAATATAAGTTTCCTTATTTTTTCATCCATATGGTTTAGGGTATGAATTTTCTAAAGTCATTTACATGGATTGCCGTTAATGGTGCGCAATTATCATTTGATAAATAAATACAAAGATGCTATTAAAAAAAAAAACATAAACAAAAACAAAAACAAAACAAAGATGCTGGCTGTTTCTTGGGTAATGACTACTTGACAAGGATAATTGACAATTCAACTTTGGGGGCGTCACAATGCAAGTTTGTTTTCTGATAGGAAAATTTTATTTTTAAAAAAACGTTATTCTATTTTTAATATAATTTTATGATACAAACATGGTTTATGAACAAGGACAGCTACTTGCATTTTGCCTAGGTGACATGATATTTGGACAAGAGTTTTGGGGTTTTCCTTGACATACGGGATTCATATGTAAATAATTAGATATTTCCCATTCATAACTAAGGAATCGAGTAATTGCGGATGGTAAGTGATAATGTCATCACCTAATTCTCTATTTATATACGTGAATTTCTTATTTATTTGTCTATAAATTCCCAATAGATTATCACTTATCACTTGTGGTTATCTAATTATTCAATTATGAACATGAGATCCTTAGTTATTTACACATTAATTTCCTACATCAATAAATACCCAAAAAAAATTATGTATAGATATCATTTCTCTCATTTTCAACATCCTAAACCAATGTCCAAACTATTATTCTTGATAGGAGGGAACCGATGAAGATTAAATTGGCATATTCTATAGCCTGAAAAGCGAAAAAGTAATGCCCGTTGGCTTCATAGAATGCAATTTCGACCATACAGCCAATGGGTAATGTGTAGGCATACTTTCCTACCAGAAAGAGCATAAAGTCTTTCCCTTGTGTTCTTTTATGAGAATATTTTTAAATTTTCCTTTACCTTCTGTATCCTCCACGACAAAGGTTCTCTTGCTTTTTATTATTTTAAGCTTGACTTCAATAGTGGGGCATAGAATTTTAAGATAGGAAGAAGGCATGAAATGAGACCCACCACCACCCATGTTAGGTGCTTATGTGCATGGTTTAACCAGGTTTACAGAGGACAAATAATATCCCGCTACATGTGCGCACTTCTAACACATGAAATAAACAAATACAAAGTTCACTTTATTTTATTTTTACAATAAAAATAAATACACATAGTTGAGGAGCTCCATATGGGGGGGAAAAGTTAACCTCATTCCAACCCCATAGTGGGTTTGAAACCTTTGGATACAATAGTGGCATGGCATCCGAGAAATCTATTTTTGTTTTAGTTTGGATTGATCTTTTTATGAAGGTGATGTGACAAACTTGTGATTTAGTGATAAATACTTGTCAGAAATTCATTTTTATAAAAATTATTTATCAGTGTTAAATTTATTCTGATTTCCATGCATAATGATTCTAAACTGGGGAACGTCTATGTTTGAGTCAATTAAAAGGAATAATTAGTTTTAGAGATTAAGGGGGAAGAATGATAAATCATGACTAAATCTTACATGAATAGTTATTATAATTACAATTAAAATATAAAGTCATGGAAAATTTATACTGCTAATAAATTTCTAAGCATGTAATGCAACAAGTTATGTATCATAATAAACAAATATAAGAAATTAATTTAGCACTTAAACTGTCTTTTGGGTTCTTATTATGGGCTCAAAGCATTTTCATTAAGAGTCAAATAATGTAAAACTGGTTACTTAAAAACAAGTGATAAGAACAAAATGAATCTATATTTCCTCTGAAGTCAATTGGTTTCAAAGTGAAAAATTAAAAATGTATTTATTTTTTAATCAATAAAATGTAACGTATTCATAATTTACTGAATGAAATATAAGAATTTATTGTATAAAAATATAAGAACTTAATGTCGTAATTAAATTATAAAACAGTTCCACTTAATAAAATAATTTTTTAGAATTTGCTCTCCTTGACTTTATTGATAACAAAAAGGCAAGAAAATGAGCATTTACACATCTCTCCTATAGTCCTATGATGCACAGAAACACAATTTAATTTTTTTTATTCAATGAATTACCTTTATTCACATGCCTACCATTAGTATGACCATTTTCATCATTACGTTTACATGGAACATAATTATGCTATCATTGTAAGTGACATAGATACATTTATAAAACAGTTTTTCAAATGATGAGTTAACTAGGAGATTGTCGAAAGTTATGTTCTTTTATTTACTCAATTATCTTTAAATTTTTATGTATTCCATTATTTTATTGCAGTTACACATTTCTAAAATTATATGATAAAAACGAAATGTTGTGAGTTATCCGCAAACTCTTCCTAACACCGGTTAAATTAGCATAATTAAAACCGAATACCCAAACATAATTGATTGCTTGGGGAAAAGAATCAAACTTCTGATTTTCAGGGTATCACTGACTGCATAAGCAATCCCTGTTCTCCCACGCAATTTTTTGCCTTTCAATTCGCTTTTAGAACGGCTAGTATTAGATGGGTCCCTTCTTCTATTAACAAAACAAGTGATGGCGAGTATAGTGTTCAGCACTTGCTTTTTAGTGGCCTCTCCTTCACTTGGAATGGCATATTCCTTTTCATTAGCAGGCACACATCATTTCTTCCCACGCCTCATTTTTCTTGATATGCACGAAATACTTTGGCTTTGGCTGCAATTTTAACTTGGGTGTGTGTTTTTTCTTTCAGTGATGTTGCATTTATTATTTTAAGCATAAAAGTCATAATAGTATCAGCAAGTTTTGGACTCCGAGCACCCTGAATTTAGGATGATATTGACATTAGGGAAATCTTGGAGAGGGTCTCCAATGCAAGAGTTTACCTGATATTAATAAGGTGACATTTGCAATGGATTAAATTGCACTTTTCCCGTAAATTTTATTAAAATACATATATCATCTACCTCATCACGTATCCAAAATATCTTAACTATGGAATTTATAGTTTTCTGAAAATCATATAACACATACGCCCTTAGGAAATAAGAAAAAAGACCAAAAAAAAGAAAATACCATAGCACATTTCTATTAAATTATTATGGCAAATGCGCCAGAGGACATGTGACACTAAACGAATAAGGAGACAATCAAGATATTTTGCACTATATCCCAATATTTGTTCTGAAGCAATCTCCTATTCATTAATTAATTAGGGTGAGTCTCAAGATATGTAGAGCCAAATTATACCTGAGTCTTGCATAGTACAATAATTAAAAAGGCAACTAACATTTAGTTGGTTTAAATAGTTTAATATTTGTTCTCTTTAAGATTTGGTTTGTTATTATTATGATTTTTTAAAAGCTATTTCGCTCAGCTCTCTAAAAACTGCTCTTAAGAAGTTATAATAATATCATTTAGTAAAATAATATAAAAATTATTTTTAATAAGCAGAAGTCATAAAAGTAGTATTTGATAAAATTACTCTTAATATCTAAAATGATTACAATATTTATAATACTAAAAAAAATGATTTCTATTTTTAATGTCATTAAATAGAGTAAGATTATATTAATTTTTTAAATTTTAGAAAGCACAAGTCAGCTCTAAAAAATACTCTATAAGAGATCTTGAGAGCATCCCTTAGCTTTTAAAAGATAAGAGCAAAAGCAACTCAATTTTTTTATTTACCAAATAGAAAAAATTGACTTATACTTTTCATACATCAAAACATCTCTGGAAAAAGCACTATCAAACTAGATTTAAATAAATTTTGAATTTGAGTCTTATAGATTAAAAAAATTGACATTGAAAGAATTTTACTCTTATAATAAATTGACCCGACTTAACCAAGTTAATTGAAGTCCAGTATATTTCAAATAATGGTGATTTAAATAAAAAATAATTAAAAAAAAGTTATACAACTGAATTATAAATCCCTCATTTTTTTTGGGAAAAAAAAAACAAAGATCAAACATTAAGTGTCTGCACGTTCAATCATTTAACATCAACATAAAATAATTAACCTTTAACATTGTAAATGAATGGACGAGAAAGCACAATAATTCTAAGTAGACAAGAATATCTCACATTGACGTTTCCTATGGGTGACTTGACCTCTAACATTATTACTTGTAACACAATTTTTTTTTTTTTAATGTATTTATTTGAGACGGCTCTTCACACAGTATCTTAGCCAACCTTCATATGGAACATGTTTACGCCAATTGAAGGGCATACTCTATTCCCTATGTTTATTAATACTTTGAATCATGGCTCCCTATTTTGAAAATTTCAGAGATTAAGATAGCGATCTATTTCCCAAATTTTAATTTCATAAACAATTGAAAAATTTTGACATCTAATTAAATTAATATAATTAAATAAATGGCTATCTCACATTTTTAATAAGTTGATCATTTATTTTTAACCGTGGTTACTCTTTGTTTTTTTTTTAATCGAAATCGTGGTCACTCTTTATCCTTTCGAAAAGCAATTATTTAATAATTTAAAAATAATTGTCACCAAGTGTGTTACAAAATCTAACAAGAGTCAATAATATTCTCATAAAAAAATTTCTTTTAAAGTGCATGAAATACAAATTGTTATAAAATATTAAGTGAAAAATAAAAATAAATACAATTAAGCCTATAATCTAGTTGTTAATTCCTACATATTTCATTAAAATTATGATATCCTATATTCAACTTCCATTTCCCTCTCCCCTACCTTTGTTAAAAAAATAAATAAATAAAAATAAATAAATCTAACTGCTAGTTATTTCCATCGGTGTATTTATCAATAACTCTTTTAAAAAATATATAGAAGATAAAATCATTACGCACATTATTCAATAAAAAAAAAAAAAATCAACTTGTGCAAGAGCTCCACAGTGTTCAACAACGAGTGGAAAGTGGACTCGACAGTCTACAGTAACTCCATGCACCTCGTCACATCCTGTCATTGCCATGGTGACTAAGCATTTTACACGTCAGCCACCGTCCACTAAGACATTCATAATTGACTATTGATGTGATTAAAATTGCATTCACCAACACCGAACACACATAAACCCAATCACGCTCCAAACGAGCAACGGTCCAGATCGAATCTCTTATCCCACGCCGACCACTGCATCAACAAAGCTATCCCAGAAGCACCGTAACATTCCTCCCCCCTCTCTCTCTCCTCTTTCTTCTCTGTCTCACAACAAGGCAGTTCGCCATTGCGATCTTCGAGCACGATTCGTTCCGCGCACACTTCCCAACACAAAGCGCACAGAGAGAGAGAGAGAGAGAGAGTAGTTAGAGAGAGAAACGAGTGTTCCGATGAAGTTGATCGGCGGCGACGACTGCGGCGCCGGTGGCCGGAAACTGTTGGTCGGAGTGAGATTGGACCCTCAGAGCCGGCAATTGCTGACGTGGGCGCTCGTCAAGTTGGCGGAGCCCGGCGACCTCGTCATTGCGCTTCACGTCCTCGACACCGTCACTGGTACCTCTCTCTCTCTCTCTCTCTCTCTCTCTCTATATATATATACACGCTTCGATTTCGCTTGCGTTTGTTACGTTACGCTTAATCGAGAACGTGGAATTTCGTTGCAGAAGGTACAGCATCGTTGCTATCTCTCGTGAAGACCTTCAATTCCGTTCTCTCGGGATACGAAGGCTTCTGCAATTTAAAGCAGGTCCGTTTTCGCTGTTTCGGTTACATTTTCTCAATCGCTTGTTACGATGCCGAGAAAACGGTTGGAAAAACTGAACGAGCCGTTGCCGTTACGGCTGTTGACTGTAACGTAATCTTATCTCTTTCGATTTTCGAAAGGTTTTGGAAACTGAATCGGTGCGTGGTTCCATTTTTTCTGCAGATTGATCTGAAGCTGAAAGTATGTAGAGGCGCTTCGGCGCGGAAGGTTCTGGTGCAGCAAGCGACGTCGTTTGGCGTCGATACGGTGATTCTCGGAACTTCCAAGACGCACCACGCAATACGATCATCGATATCAGTTGCCAAGTACTGCGCGAAGAAATTGCCGAAGTTTGTCTCTGTCTTCGCTGTTGATAATAATAGCAAAATCGCGTTCTGCAGAGAAGCTTCCAGAACATGCAGTGATCAAGGTTTTTTCTGCTTTAGTTAATCTGATATGAATATGCTTTTGATCAATCATCATGTATGTTTTACTTTTGTGAGGTGTAGAATTGTTGAATGTTTTGCTAAGAAAAATTAATATATTGAGAATTGAGAATAATACAAAATTGTTACTATGGTGGCAGAGAAATTACATGAAGTTCCAAACTTGTCACCAATATCGTTGGTGGCTTGTGGTAAGAAAAACCTGAAGATTTGTGAGAGTTGTGCACCGGAAGAGGGTTCTGGAACAGATGAACCAAGGCAAGGGTTGCCTGAGGATCCTGAAAAGGAATATTCTCTGGCTTTGGTACCGTATCAAAAAGTTGATGATGCTCCTCCTCCTTGTTATTCAATTGTGGTGAGGAGTTCAAACCAGTCAAAACCTGGTTGGTCGCTCCTTCGCCATGTGTTTCACCCCAGAAAGCATAACCCCAGGTCTTCACTGAAAAATACAATTGTTTTCCAAAGACCTTTGCGACAGCCCAGTTGGCATTCTTCAGCTGTAGTCCACCCTGATCAGAAACAGACAAATATTGACCAGAACGATGATTCCAGTTCCACCCTTGATGGGGAGAGTGGTGCCATTGTGCCATTTGGATCTGCTGCTACCTTTCCTCTTCCCTCCCTTTGCAGTGACTTGAGTAGCATTTCTGCAGAATTGTTGGAGGACTTAAAAGACAAGTACTCGTCTTCATGCAGATTGTATAGTTTGCAGGAACTTGCATCTGCAACCGCTGACTTCTCACCCGGTTTGCTTTCCTTACTCCAAATTTCGTTTCCCAGTTTTTTGTTCTGGTCAGTTGCTTGGGATATCTTGTGACAAGCTTTTATAACTGTGTTATCTATCAGAAAATTTGGTTGGCAGAGGTGGAAGTAGTTATGTTTACAAAGGATGTCTTCCAGATGGCAAGGAATTGGCTGTGAAGATTTTGAAGCCATCTGAAGATGTGGTAAAAGAGTTTGTTCAGGAAATTGAGATCCTTACAACTTTGGATCACAAGAACATAATATCTTTATCTGGATTTTGTTCTGAGGACTGCCATTTACTACTGGTTTATAATTTTTTGTCAAGGGGAAGCCTAGAAGAAAACCTTCATGGTAGATATTTAGTTTTGGCCTTGTCTGCTAGGTATTGCATAGATCTTTACATTCTCTAATTTGTCTTTCTTCCGTGTGCTTTCTGGCAAAGGCAATAAGAAGGACTGTAATGCATTTGGTTGGCAAGAGAGGTACAAGGTGGCTGTGGGTGTAGCTGAAGCACTGGACTATCTGCACAACGGCTGTGCACAGGCTGTGATCCATAGGGATGTAAAATCTTCGAATATCCTTCTTTCCGATGATTTTGAGCCTCAGGTGTTGTAATTTATTTTCTCCATATTTTCGGTTAGATGCCTGTTACCTCTTGAAACTTTTTATACTTGATTGCGTTCATCTGTATCCCTCAAGCCCTGTGTTTTATGTACTCAGCTCTCGGATTTTGGACTGGCTAGCTGGGATTCTTCGTCTTCCCATACTATTTCTACTGATGTGGCTGGAACTTTTGGGTGAGTAGCATGCCCTCTTGTTCTTCCTTTGGCTTGTTTGCCTTAGCTTCTAATTTGCTCTGAAGTCTGAACAATTTTTATCTGGCAGATACGTAGCTCCTGAATACTTTATGCATGGTAGAGTGACTGACAAAATTGATGTATACGCATTTGGTGTTGTACTTCTTGAGCTTCTCTCAAATAGGAAGCCCATTAGCAATGAAAGTCCGAAGGGCCAGGAGAGCCTTGTTATGTGGGTAAGTTCTTTTTTTTCCAGTGTTATAAATTCAGCATCTACAACACTGTATATCAATGAAAGAAATATGTACCAATATAAGAACTGAGCATCCTACAAGATGTGTATCCTAAGAGTTGGATGTCAATGTGGTTGATGACAATATCCAGGCAACACCAATTTTGAAAGATGGGAAGCTATCCCATTTGCTTGATCCAAGCATAGGCAGTGAATGCGACCATTGCCAGATCAACAGAATGGTTTTGGCTGCGACTCTGTGCATTAGACGATCACCTGGATTGCGACCTCAAATCAGTCTCGTAAGTGTTTTGCCTGTGAAATTCACTCATTCCGTTTGCCTTGCCTCTTGTGTCCTTTTTAATATCAGTCGTGTTTCTTCATTGCAGATATTGAAACTTCTGCATGGTGATGAAGAAGTGACAAGATGGGCAGAACAAGAAGTTAATGCACCAGAGGATCTTGATGATGGACTTGATGGGGAATCAGTTCCAACTAATATACAGTCCCATCTAAACCTTGCTTTGCTGGACGTGGAGGATGATTCAGTTTCTGTCAGTAGCACTGAGCAGGCTGTCTCATTGGAGGACTATTTGCAGGGAAGATGGAGTCGCTCTTCGAGTTTCAACTAACCAGTTCATCACGGTACCATCTTGGAAGCAAAATGTTTTGCTTTATCCATATTTTGTTTTCCTAGGTTAGATTTTCAAAATTCTGCGCTGCGGTAGCACAGATTTGGTCTCGGAAGAGAGGTGCAAAAAGTCTGGCCCCCTCCTTGACTTTGTACCTACATCTCAGTTCATATTCCTGTGGAAAGGTTTCAACGGGAGCCCTCATGTTTTTGAGCGTTTGTGCTTTTTGGAGCAAATTCTAACTGGCAAAATTGTGTAGATTTGAGCGAAGTGCAAGTGTATATTCCATGATGAGATTGGCCTCTTGCTTCTTGGTTGAAGATGTCACGTCTAAGGGCGTTGTGACTTGTTTTCTTCTCATGACATGGCGGGCACTTTTTTTTTTTTAATTTTTTTGGCTGCCTTCTTGAGGTGTGAAAAACGATGAACGGTGTAAATGTAGTTTGTGTAAATTTTCATCGTATTTAGTGCTCTTACTGTATTTGGGCTTTTTGATCGAACTATTGTACTTTTACAAACAAAATACTAATGTAATGTAGATTAAAAACAATTTCTTTGTCTGTGGTTGTTTTTGCCACGGTGGAAGTGGACATATAGTAAGGCGCAATTTGAGTTCGCGCCACCAGAACGAACCACCTGACAACTACATGACAAGTGAGTCGCAAGTCACTAGATGGCACTGTTTGAGGTCATGCTATCCTATTGTTGTTGCTTCCCTCATATGTGACTTGACGGCCCATTGATGGGTGCTTTTGGGGTGGCGCTGATCGAAGTTACTCCATCCATGGGATGCCACCACGTGTCCCTTTGGCGGAAGCATGGCGCATGTTCAAGTTGTGCTGGCCAAAAGCTGCCGAACAATGGAGTTATGCCATCCACCTCCTTTTCTCCCATTTTTTAACTTACGTTCAAACTCTTTTCATTTCCAATTTTTTGGTGTTTGTATACTTGATATTGCTCTCTACTGTCTCTCAAATTTTTTGTTCCTTCACAAAATTTCCACTTGAAGTTTCTCAATTTTCCAGTTCCTATATACTTTAGCAAGCTTTGTTCAATATTTAAATTCCTCAATTTTTAGTTTTTTAAATTCTTTAAAAATCTAATCTTTAAATAAAAACTACATATATAGATAAATAAAATATTTTTTAACAAAATAATTTTCAAAAAATAAATTAAAAAACAAGATTCTAAATATATTTTCTAAAATTAATACTTAGATATATCCTAATAATTTTTTAATAAATATCGTGATATTTTTTTTTAAAAGTTAACTCACAAAAATTTATTAGAAACTATTATAATTTTCTTAAAAATTTAAAAAACATTTTTTAAATTAAACTTATTAATAAAATCATTCTACTCTTAAAAAATAATAAATTCATAGTAAAATGTTATTATATATATGATTTGAATGAATAAATCAAAATTTATAAATAATAAATAATATTTAAATTACCTTTGCAAAAACAGTTAAACAACACAAAATGATTTGCAATGAAATAAAGGGTCTATTTATAGAAGGGGAATATGGGTGAAGAAAGGGGGTGGGGGAAAAGGAGAAGGTGGGTTTATAGAAGGCTATTGGCGCAATGTCATGAAGCGCCACTATACAAAAAGCACATGTGGCAGTACCCCGTGGATGGAGCAACTCCAACCAGCGCCACCCCAAAGCACCCATGAATGAGCTGTCAAGTCACGTCTGAGGGAAGCAGTAGCACCAGGATGGCGTGACCTCAAGCAGCGCCATCCAGTGGCCCGTGACTCACCTGTCATGTCATTGTTAGGCGGTTCGTTACGGTGGCGCGAGCTCAAATTGTGCCTTACTATACATCCACTTCCACCGTGGCAAAAACAACCACGGACAAAGAAATTGTTTTCAATCTACGTTATATTGATATTTTGTTTGTAAAAGTGCAACAGTTCGGTTAAAAAGCCCCGTATGTGAGAGCATATAAACAATATACTTATAAAGAGATGCACACCTAAGATACGCTTCGGCTTAATCCGCTCCCGCCATTGAACTTGTGGAGAACTGGTCAATGAATAAACGATAGATGCACATTCGGACTAACGAAAATTTATAAGGCTGAACCGTATTATTTAGTGTTTTTGTGTCCCAAATGATTGTGTCAAGCTAAAAAATGATGTTCCTATAATCTTAATGAGAAACACAGGCCGATACTCTTGACTGCTGATAGGAATTAGTAATTGATTGGGAATATTCTAAACTGGTTGTGTAAGTCAAAGCGTGTATAGTGAATGAGGGAAAAGTTGATATTTTGTGACGAATAGAAGCTGTAACGGCATGAGAATGATGAAATCAGATGAAAATATTCACAGCTTTTGCTAAGAAATTCATCGCCTTCCCTGTCAACTGTGTAATGACATTAGTTTAGTGGTCACTTATTATTGAACAAAATGATTAAAGGATAGTATTTCTTTTTGAGACCGAAGTCTCACCTTGCGGGTCTGGTGGATTATTCTCTTAGTGAGGTCCTAAGAAGTCCTCTAATAAGACATAATAGAGGAAATAAGAGACAGAGAAACGAATATTAAGATAGAGAGTACATATAATAATTGAACTTTTTTACTCTTATGTTTCTAGTTCATACCAAATTGACCACACTAGGCCAAAAAAACGTTGCTTTAGACAAAACTTAGGAGATGATATTTTAATTTTTGGCATGACTTCAAAATTTGAACTCATCACATTCTATGTATCCTTTAACTATTCCGAAAGCTAACAATTTCCTATGTAAATTATCTCTTTGTTATCGCCATAAATAAGAATCAAGATCTATTCTTTTATGACGTTGATTTATTCTATAGTACTTGGAAGACATGTCTTTTTATCACTAACTTTATGTTGCCATCTCAAAAACTGTAAGGTGTAGTAGCTTAAAAATGTTTGCGACAAAGAGAATAAAAGTTTTCAAATATTAGTCCATTTAGTTTCAAAGAAGTTATGCGAAACTTGAAACTATATTTTTAAGAGTATATACACTTACCTCCCTTAAAGTTAGGCAATATTACATACGATATTCTTTGCTTTGCAAAAGCATACACTAATCGCCCTTAAAATTTAGATGATATTACATCTGATATCATTATATTTTATGAAATATAATACTATGCATCCTTGTAAACATAACACTGAATACTCATGTAGAAGGTTTCAGTGTAAGCATGACATAGAGGTATTATATATAATATCATCTAATTTTAGGAAAAACTTATATAATTTAATGATATTTCTATATATCCCTAAAAGATCTTCAACATTCATGTTAATATGAATTTTTTTATGAAAGAATTTATTTTAATTTACTATCAATATAATTTTTTACAGGTAAATGCTATGATACATCTTATAATTAGATAGTCTCTAAACATACTATGACATGACAAAAATTTTTTAGTTTATTTATTCATGTTAGTAGTTTATTTGAGGTATTGAGACTGTTAATTTTTCTATTTAAAATATAGTCCTAAGGTTCTTTTAGCAATTAACAGTACAAAAGGATAAACACTCCAAGTTAAACAATTCAAATATCCAAATAATAATAATCTTGCAACCAAAATTATCCAAATAATCAAATTTCAACAAGAACTCTAATCCTATTTTTTACACCCAATCAATGCAAGGCCTCCACCCTCGAGATTGCTCCAAATCACGGAGAAAGAAGAAATATACCGGTAATTCTGTTGAACAAGGCGCCACCATTGGAGGAGGAAGACAAAAAATCCTCCTTTTTTACGTGACATTCTCTGCCAGATTTTTCATGATAGAAGTAAGATTTTTCAAGAAGAATATCTGCAAAAGTAAAATTTTCTGCGGTTACTTTCATTCCAATGCTCGGTTAGATAGCCAGCTAACAAAAGTTTTGTTTCGTTGAAGAACAGGTCTAGTCTATTGAAAAGATAGCGATACGTAATGTACAAGTTCATTATATGAAGGAGTAGATTCATAATTTAGTTGTAACCAATTACCAACAGTGCATCTTGTTTCATTTTGCAGGCACTGGTGTCAAGGTGCACAATGAAACCATAAATATAAGGTCTTCTTTGAATTAATCTGATTGTTCCAATGGCAAAATGTATCTCCTGAGCACTGCTATCGTGGTATCCACAAAATCATCTGCAATGAATGAGCCAGGCAATTCACATATTTATTAGAATTTAAAAACTTTAATTTGATTTTATTGTTAATTATTAGTAGAACCTTGGACTATATTTATATACAAAAATTAGCACTTTCAATACTCTAAATAAGCTGACTAGATATTGACATGTATAAATAAACCAATAAAATTTGTCATGTGATAATATGTTTAGGTATCCTTTGATTATAAGATGTACCGTAGCGCTCACCTAAGTGAACATACATTATCATATTATTAAAAAAAAATTCTTACAATAATAATGATAGTGTCATATTCATGGTAGAACAAAATTAGATTCTATTAAATATTCGTGTTACTTATTTAAAAGTTCAGCTTATTAAAGTAATTTTTGGGAGTACAAAGATTGTGTGCATTGGTGAGCTATAATGTTAAAGAGAGGACTGATGTTTAAACACTAGACAAGGCAATTATTAGCAGAATTCCTTAACTAAAATAGAGCTCAAGAGCTTAATCTCACACTAATGTAGATAGCTAAAGGCAAAAAATAATAATAATAATTGTTGAAAGTCAAAATTGTATTATGAAAGTTGATTCATTCTTAACTACAAACAAATTGAAACATGAGAAAAACGATATTACTATCAGTTGGCTTTTTCATTAAGCATTGTTTTACATTTTGATTTTAAAGTATTGTTTGTTTTGCTTTTGTTTATTCTTAAATTAAATTCAGACACGTAGGACGTATCACAACAACAAAAAGATCACACACGTATCAAATTCAAGCCAGGTTAGACCCCAAATGGAACCCGTTTCCCTCCCTCTTTCTCTCTTTGTGGGCATGTTTGTTTAAACATTATCCACCTTTAGGGTGAACAACTTCTGAATATTTCTGCCATTTAAGAACTCCCCCATTTTCAGGCTTCACTGCTCAAACAACGGGGGAAAAAAATCCAGCTCCAAATGGAACCTTCTTCTCACACCATGCCGTGCCAATTTTTCTCCCTCAAACCTCAAACATTAAACCCATTTTATGAACGTTAAAATGGATGATGACAAAGAAGAAATCTTGATTTGGGGTTCACATGTTTGATCATTCTTCACCTTCTTCTGCTGGACACAAATACCTGTATCTGAGCATAGTTCAGGGCACACCTTCATATGGCTCATCACGTGTTGGGGTGACATTGGTTTGTCTACCATGGGCGTTTTGGCTGTTCACCTTATACAAAATCTTCTCAAGTTGTTGTTGATGTAGAATTAGAGCTGGTATTGCCAATGGTGGAGGTGGAGGCGGAGGTGGAAGAGGGGGAGCAAGTGCTTCAAATGCACCTGGCTGGGAATGCAGATGTGAATGCTGTGGCTCAAGCAAATAATGGTGGGATGCAGAGGACATTATCTGTTGCTTCACATGAAAGTGAAATGCCATTGGCAATATCAATGGTTTCCTGAGATCAAATTGGAATTTGGGTTACGCTTTGGTGGGTTTTTCTCCCAAAATTTTGCAATGCACACCTTCACGTTGGGTTTTACTGTTCACGGGGGTGCTAATGATTACCCATTTCTTGTCGCATTGTGTTTATGTAGTGTTATGTGTGGTTCGTATATATATATATATATTGTGTTATTTGATCGTACAAAAACGGATATATTCGATGTATTATCAACTTTTTTTTTTTCAGTTATCAACTTTTTAAATTAAAATTGCTAACTTATTCGACTGAGTTAGGACATTTTGTATTCAACTAGATAGTAACTCAGTCGAATAAGTTGGTAACTGAGAAAAAAGATTGGTATTTGTACGCTGTAACTGGTTGATAACTTAATCAAAAAAGTTGGTAACTTTAACTTAAAAAATTGATAACACGTCAAAAATGCATCCCAAATATACGTTCAAATATATATATATATATATATATATATATATATATATATATATATATTGGCCTTTGCCTTAAATCCTAGAAGCAATTTGTAGTTCTCACCATGCATATATTTCTGGACCTTCATGGAAGGTATGTATTACATAGCAGCAAGCAATGAATGAAGATAGACGTGATATTTTTCTATTGAAACTTCATTTTTTTCAGTTTTCAGGATTTTTTTCGCCTTTTTTCTCTCATTAGCAGATGGATTTGTCATTTACATTCAAGAATTTTTCTTGATGAGTTTATAATTTCATAAGTAGAGACATGCATGTGTATGTTTGTTGCTCCCCTGAACCTGAATTAGGAAGTGGAATATTATTTCTATATAGAAAATTGACATAAGATACAAAGGTAGTAGATTTATCATTCTCTCTTTCAATACCTATTGCTGTTGTATCTTTCTTTCTTTTTTTATATTAACACTATCTATTTTTATATTAATAGACAAATAACATTTTTCATTAGGAAAGGAAAGAAAAAGAAATAGGTTTAAACGACATATCCGAACAAAGCTCGACTAGCTGATGCCATAAGGCCACATCTTCTTTATTTATGCTGATGTGGTCCACCATAGCAAGCTCGAGCAATGAAGGTGCAAAGTACTACTAACAAATAATAATGAGGCTACTAACAAATAATGACGAGACTACCAGTATGCACTAGATGGACACAACTGCAAACTTGAATACATGCACATCTTCCTTTAACCTACCATTTAGACCGCTCTTCATGAACATAATACATTCATTGAACTTCCGATATGCTGTCACAGTTGTCAGGTAAGGACAAGCATCAGCCGAGAGTTGCCCAAGCAAGGTGAAAACGAGGTGTCATGACTTCTAACGAGCAGTTCATGTATAACATTGTAGCAACCATTGGGTGACATGCTTTGCTAGTAGGCACAGCTAACTTTAAAAATCAATTAAAAAAAATGCTATGCAATCAAGTCGCATGAAAATTTATCCAAAGGTGTGTTATGGGTCCCACATTGAGAAGGTCACCTTGAAAGGGAGATCTTATAAGGACTTAAGCTCTCTTACTCCAATAGTTAGCTTTTAGAGTATGGTTGTCCCAAGGACTTATGCTCGTAACAAATGGTACTTTCGTTGAGAGCTGGCCAACCGGAAAGGGCTACCTGTAGAGGGTTCTGACCAGCGGAAGGGCTGACCGTGATCGAGTGAAGTGCCGCTGAGGTCACCTTGAAAGGGAGCCCTTATAAGGACTTGGGTTCTCCCACTCCAATAGCTAGCTTTTAGGGTATAGTTCTCCTAAGGACTTATGCTTGTAACAAAGTGCAGGGAATTTCAAACACCTCTTCTTCGATATTTCTTCGCATGGCATTCAGAATTTGATACATCCTCTGCTCTTGAGCTTTCCTTCTATTAGTTTCAAGTATAATGAGTAGAACGGTGATATCAGCAGGGCCCACCCCACCAATTCTGCTTGCCTGACCAATGGTTTGTGGCCTCACCTAAAATCATCGTAGAGCTAATTATGATTGAGTCCTAGAGAATACAATGCAGCTATAATGGCTGAAACTTACACTAAAGTAATGTGACATTGCAAATTTAATTAAAATTAGTAAAGTGAAACTGTAGATCCATCCAAGGACGCATTTCAGGGAGTACACCATCCATAACGGTAAATGTAACGACCAAAATATCTATGTTTGATAGACATATACATGTTGCAAACCTTGGAAAGTTTTTCACGAGACAAATTTGTCATTGCATAGTAATCCAAGTCTTCAGGAAGAGGTCTATGTTGTTGAATAACCATCTACAGGTAATCCAACACAAGAATGAGACCTGACATTAAATACACCTTTGACATGCCAGAATGTGTAAAAGGTTACAATGGTTCAAGATATACATGGACAGAAGGAGTGAAGGAAGCATTAAAACATATCACCCATACCTGTTGAAGTTGGTTTTGTTGACGCAAGATGAAGCCTTCATATTTGATATCAGTCTCAACGCATTCTTTCCCCATTCTTGTTAAGTTCTTGTTACCAAAACCATGCTTATCAAGAATTCCATATTGTATGTGTGGTTTCTTAAGAAGACTTTCCAATGTTGAAGAGTCCTTCACTGGCTGACCAGACAGATGAGTAACATCAGCAGCCAAATCAGAAAGAGGCTTTATTACAATGAGAGAAAGTACAAGATCAGAGGATAAGTAATGGAGACTTAAAAGGAAAAATAAACATAAAAGAAGGCAGGCATTTTGCCAAGAATAACAACAAAATGTAGACAGATAATTTAGACTTTTACTTAACAATAGCATGGATCATGAACGTGCCTAGATTATATAGAAGAGTAACTTCCGCTGTAATCCTTAAATAATATTTCCTGACAGCAAGGGGCAGATGATTATAAAGATTTAAAGGCTCGAATTGTTACACTATCCCTTTCTCAAGCTCAAAATTTCACACCATCCTTTCTCTGCTGTCTTATACTATATCCTTTGTGTTATTACTATGGGCACCTATCTGTTAGCTTCAGAGTAAAGACATAGCTTAAGCTCATGTTAAATCAAAGATGCATATCAGAAGTGATTCACGCTAAATAAGCCCCATTTTCCCCGCCCCATACATAATCATGCTCATATGCCAATTATTAAAGTTTTAAACATGGTTTTTAAACAATTGGGCTCAAGTTAACAACAAAAAGCAAGCCAGATATAATTGTATTTGGCTAGACAGGCATTAACATTCATATGATTTTGTTCTTATACACAGAATATGATTTTCCCTAAGGCGTGAGCTTCTTCCTCTTATAAGAAACAGCTTCCAACAGTCAGCTACCCTGATGCTTTTCAATTGCTTCTTTTCCTCGGATATTTGTGCCTGCTTCTCCTGGTAGAGTTTGCAGTGTCTATCATCTATCAACCCAACTTCAGATGCCAGAGGAGTGAGACGGCTATCAGCATTATCAGATCTCAAAAGTAGTCGATGCTCTGAGTGGCTAAGATGCAGAAAACAAATTGTTTTAACATGTAATTGACAAGTGATGAAAAACAGAACGTTGCAGCATGCATGCATCTATAAGGATAGAAATTAGAACTTTGGTTAGCAAACCTTGTTAACATGCAGTAAGGCTCTCATAGGTCCGTCCTTGGTAACTAGATCATCATTTAATGTCCCTATATAACTGCTCTCCCTCTCAAGAACAATGAGTGGCTTACCATCTGCATTTCTAGCAGCATTGATGCCAGAAATAATGCCCTACATTGGGAAAATTTGCAGCCTGTTAGGTGAAGACTTGCTAGATTAGCAGGAAGCCCAGGTAATCAAGAGTAATACTTATCCATTTATCTGTCCAGCGAAGAACAATCCTTCTATTTTCTGTCATAAGAGACCTAGCACATTGATGAGCAGGTAGAAAATCATATTCCACGGCATATGCCTCAGCATTGAACAGTTCTCAAGTCCAGGCAAAGTTCTCAGCAAAGGTAACTGTAGTCTCTCAGGCAAACCAGTCGAGAACCCCTGTTAGATATAAAAGTTTAACCGTGTGCATTTCGTTATTTTGTAAGTAGAATAATAGGGTTCATCCGATTACTAATTTAACAACAAAAAGAAAAGTACCAACTCATGAAAAAACTGATAACTTTAAAAACTAAAATCACGAGTAGATTAGAATTTTTCAAACTATTAAACCTTTTCAACATTAATGAGCTTCCAGATTTCTAATGAGTTTATACTTTTCTTTTTGTTGTTAAACTAGCAGTCAGCTGAACCCAGAATTCCAGGGTTCATCTTTGTACATTTTTTCTTAATATTAAAGGATGACAATTTGAATACTCCTTATATTTATTGCACATATCACCACATCTTAAGCAAGTAAATATATTTTTTATAACCATTTTTGCTGGTTGTTATTTTTATTCAAAAAAATAATCAGTAAAATTTGGTTCTGCATTCGAATAGGTCAAACAGAGGTTTGCAATCACAAAATCAAGTTTGCCCGTTTTGCAAACATGTTTGATTTCAAATTTGGCTTTTTCACAAACGGGATTCTGGCTCAAGAATTGATTCTCACCAGAGTTGCTTTTGTGGTTAGTTTACCAAATTTTGTCAAAATCACTTTTCATATGAAAGTACCAAACATCACTGTACTTCAAAATCACTGTTAACTAAAATCAGTTTTAGCAAAATTAAGGCCATCAAAAATCAAGTTTGCAAATACAGATGAATCTTTGCTATATAATTGTTTATGATAAGGCACCCCAGGAAAAATCTTTTGCCAAATTCATTTAGATTGCAGATAAGGAAGGAAAACAAGAAAGGCACAACTTACCTGCACATAAAGATCAGGTACATGTTGACCCTCTGGTTCAAGAAATATTTGATGGGACTCTTTATCTCGGAATCTTACAACCTAAAAGTGAAAAAGATATTGCATCCAAATTAATGAAATAGTTCCAAAAACAGCTGATCTGATACTCAAAGCATACCCATTTTTTTCCAAAAGGTTTTATGGATGAATTTGGAAGGAACTGGTAACTATGCATATATTAGACTAATATGAACAGAGTCAAGGTAACAACTTTTTCTTTAACTCCAGTGAGTAAATATTTAGAAACACACCGTATCTTCAGTGGAAGGGCAGTATCTAGGTCCTTTAGCTTCAACCCATCCTCCATAAGTGGGAGCTTCATGCAAATTCTCTATAATTATCTGGTGAGTACTACTTGTAGTATGGGTTAGGTAGCAGCACATTTGTTCTCTTTCAATGTGGACATCAGAATCAAAACTAAACCAGTTGACCTGTCAACTACGAAGAGACACTGAGGAAGCCCAAATTATTGCATTGTCAACTAAGCTCAGTAGCATACTATCAACCAAGTCAATCAGAGAATCAACTTAGGAAACACCCAGGAACTCGACGGGCATAATTCTTTTCAACTAGCAAATTACTAAGCACATTTGAATTTGTACTAAGATCATGAAGATACTAATGAGTGACGTGAACTGAAGATGTGTAATTTATTGACAATAATAACACTTACAATGAGTTGGGACAAAACCATTTAAAAACCACAAACCAAAAATTTTCTTTCAACATTGAATCTACTAAACCAACACATAGGTTTAAATGGAAGGACCTCTTCATCTCCATGCTGAGGTTCTAATCTTGAGAAATCTACAGTACGAATGTCCACTAGGGCTGGGGTTCCAGTTTTCAGCCGACTAGTTTCAAAACCAAGGCTCTGTAAGTTCTCAGTTAATCCATGTGAAGCAGACTCACCAGCTCTTCTGGCAGGCATAGAAGTTCCACCAACCCAGATTTTACCACTCATAAAAGTTATGTTGTGAGAACAACTGATGGAGCATAGAATTCCAAAAAATATACAAACACCTTCCATGTTGTCATTCTTCCCTAGTAAAATATCTGTGACCATAGCCTCTCGAATAGAAAGGTCTGGAGTGCTGCCAAAAAAACAAAAGAGTTCAAAAACATAGTCAAAACTCAAACAAATCATAATGGGAAGTATCAAACAAGAGCAGAAGCATAAAGCATGTGACAGAAATTCAGGGAGCTGGCCAAGGTAAGTTTGGAGAATTCATTGTTCAAAATCCTATCCTCAATGCTTAAATATTGCTTTTACAAGCTTTGCCACTTATTCAATAGATAGGAAGCATTTTAAAACCAATGCTTCTATTCATGCCTTAAAATAAGGGTAGTTCTGTAAGCTAATATGGGTATTTATGAGAGCATCACATCAAGGAATGGTAAGACAGAAGAATAATATCTCCTAATTGTATCAATTCTCTCCCTTCTGAACTTGAGGTATGTTTATTCTCCCTGGTTGCTGTGGGTTACATATCACGTTGTCACAATCATTGTAAAGGAGAGAACTTTGATAGTAATTCAAATAGAACAAGTACTGACCTTTTGTATAACTTTAATGCATTTCTTAATATAAGTGAAAACACCGAATTTCAGTTTTAAAGCACATGAGCTCAAATGCTGAAAAATGATGCACTATCATACAGAAGAAGATTTGCAGTTTCTGATTTTTTTAAGCAAAGTAATGTGATCACACAACTATTTTGTTCTATCCATTGTGGATGAATAAGTAGTATGGTAAATCTTAAAATAGTTCTATATCCAAAATTTAAAAAGGAGAAGTGTATTTTATGGTATACCAAGTACATGAATCTCCACTGAACTCATATTTGCGTTGACATGGTCATACAGCTGGCCATCTTTACTCGATGGAGCAAGTAGAACATTACTTAGAAAAATTACTCTATCATAGAGCACTTGTGAAAGGTGATGACTATAGCAGCAAAAATAAATAAATAAAAAAAAAAGAAAAAATTAGAGGAAATGACAAACAAAAAGAAAAATTATGTATATGAACTTGTCTTTCCACTACATTTTTCATTTGCATGTTATATTCCCTTTTATCAGTCTGAGCACGTAATGCACAGACTGCAGGACCTCTTGAGACATTGAGTACATGCTTTTGTAAGTAACACCTGTAAATGAAAATAAATACGAATGTGAGCATAAAATACCCAGAAAGCCACTCTTCAAAGTAGATTGTATAACAAGTATAATTACAATAACCACATATACTCCAGAATCTCCAGAAGATAGCACATAGCAGAGTTACACCAAACAAACAGTAAATATCTTCATATCATAAAAGATCCATCATTCAGGTGTTGGGGTAATAAAATAGGAATGAAATTTATTAAATTCTATTTAGTGTTGACTGGAGTAAGAAGAACAATATTGTAAATTCATTGGCCAGCCTAAAAGGCATACTGATCGACAAGCCACACAATGATAATACTGAACTGCAACCACCGAATCTATGCCAATCACAACTAATCTGCCAAAGAACTAGAATTGCAACTGCATAAGTGTTTCACAGTTCACATTACCTATCAGCAATCTTCCCTATTTCGCCGCTGAGTGCATCCACTTCATGAACCAGCTGAGACTTAGCAGCTCCACCAACTGCTGGATTGCAAGGCTGCACCAAACTTAACCATAGTTACACTTTACAAAACTCTTCAAGTTTAATATCGAATCACACACCTCAGATCTTGTGCATATGGTTCAATACAAAACGACATATACATGGAGATACAGAAATTTGAAAAAATAAAGATAAAATTATAGCACATAACACGGTTATACTATAATGTATAAAGTTAGTATAAAACTAATATAAAAGCATAAATCTTAAATTAGAAGAGAGATACAATAATTAAAAGCTAGCATAAATCATTCTAAATAAGTAAATATACAAAAAGAACATATATAGAGTTATCTATTTAATTATTAGAGTATTTCCATCTATATAAATATAAAAGGGACATTTTATATGCACTATTATGTAAAGAAAATTTTACATAGATATCCAATCATATATTGTCACATCAATAAAAATATTTGACTCAACTATAGACTCTACTACCTTGAAAGTTTTATAAATAAAAGAATCTGATTGAATAACAGTGTAAAAGAGTTTTTCACTGTCAGTGCATCAAAGTTAATCTCAAATAAAAGTTCAAGAAATTAAAATTAAAACTTATGAAATGATTATAAGTGTATGGAAGTGTGTTTGACAGGGTTGGCACGGCCACTATTTTGCATAGTCTTGCTTTCGTTCTTATAAGGGAACATGAATTCAAATTGCAAAATCTGGAAGCAATGCACTCAACATTGACACAGGCAATCAATAGATGAAGAAAATAGCAATTAGCAAGTGGTGCGAACCTGCCGCGCAATGCGGTCAATGTTGAGCGTAAGAAGAAGAGTTTTCGCGCCTAAACGCGCAGACGCAAGGGCTGCTTCGCACCCTGCGTGTCCTCCTCCAACTACAATCACGTCGTATCTTTCATCAGCTTCGTCTTCTACGACACCATAGTCCAGCTCTGCAAAATATCTCAGAATTGAAGAACTCGTTCAGGAGACTACAAATTTCGATTTTCTAAGGCCGCATCATCATACCTTGAGAGGTGGAAGTGGCGAAGAACCGCCAGGAGAGTGTGCAGCAGGAGGAGGAGAGCGCCGGCGAGGCTTGCGGCGGAATGTGACGTCGCGGTGACTCCGAAGAGGAGTGGTAAAGAGCGTTCTGGTGCTGCAGTGACGGGCAAGACGACAGAGATGGAGGGAGAACGACGTCGTTGCCACTGGGGGCACTCCGCCTTCGTTTTGGCGGGAGAAAGCTGAAAGCAGCCCGATGCTGCTGCTATTGTTTCCTTTGTTATCCGTTGGTCGCTCTCTCTACTGTGCTACTGCGGACTGCACTGTCAAAAGAGCCGTCTGGGTCTTTTTTTTCCCTCAAGAAAAAACGCATTTTTTCCCGCAGAGAAAAATACTTTTATAAATTTTTAAAGGTGTCTAAATGCAACGTTTAAAAATAATGGTGGTAACAAAAGAAAGTTAGATTAAAGCTAGTTTTTTCATCCTTGCAGGTGTCTCAGATTTTATTTTTAATCGCTATACTAAAAAAATTTTAATTTAGGCCCTTATAATAGTATTTCATTAAAGAATTAGTCTCTGCCCTTTAAAAATTACTAGATAGTGTAATCTTTTATAGATATAGCTAATAAAATCTGATATAGATATAATATGTTAATGTAACTCTGAAATAATCATTTTTTATGCATTTTTAGACTTGCAAAAATAGAAAAAATGACTGAAATAAACATTGAAATAACTTTTTTTTAAACCAAAACAACTTCAATTGCGTTTCATTATGTCCAATGTTCGCTCCTCATAATCACGTTAACAAAAATTAATGTTGTCTAATAATTTTTAACTATAAGAATTAACTCAATACCACTGTAGGGTTCTAAACTAAAAAAATTTTAATGTAAGAACTAAAATCAAAATCTAGCACACATGTAGAAACCAAAAACTAGTTTTAACTAAAAAAATTAATTGACCACTATTTTAAAAAATTAGAAATACTCAGCTTAAAAAAAAAAAGAAGTACAAGTAAAAGAGATTTTTAATAAAAATATCTTCCAAAAAATCATTTACTTTTATTTAAAATTACAATATAGATGTTTTATTTTTTTTATTTATTATCAAATCATAATTCTCTTCCATCTTTTTGAATGTCAATTTTTGTAATTTGGTTATAAAAAATGGTTTTATTTTTTTTATCAAAATAGATTTATAAATATTTTTAATAATTAAAAGTTCTTTTTAAATAGTCTATTCAAATATAAAATAATTTTTTATAAAAAATAAGAATTCATTAAAAAAAATTAGCGAGAAAATTCTTTTTATAGAAGTTTATCCAAATGCACTCTTACTACTTTCTAGTTTCTGTTTTCGAAATAATAAATATTGAGTAAAACCTCAAATTGGTTCTAAAAAAAATTGCCTCAAAAGAGTTACAACATCAATTCGATTTTTGAATAAGGGTGATGTCAATTTGATCCTCAAAAAATTAAAATTCATCTCAAATTAATCTAAAAGATTTAAAGAAATTTTGACTAACTTAAAATGAATTTTAATCTTTCAAAAATCAAATTAATATCACAAATCTTTCGAGAATTAAATTAATATTGTAAGTTTTTTATGAATCAAATTGATATCGCACAACTCTTTCGAGGATCAATTTGGAGTTTTATTCGACGAATTTATTAGAATTGTTTTCAATTTTCATTGCAATTAATAGGTTTATTAATTATATAAAAAATATTTTTTATTTTTATTTTAAAATTTTTATTAAAAAATGTAAGAC
Source organism: Pterocarpus santalinus (assembly GCA_031439595.1). Taxonomy (NCBI): domain Eukaryota; kingdom Viridiplantae; phylum Streptophyta; class Magnoliopsida; order Fabales; family Fabaceae; genus Pterocarpus; species Pterocarpus santalinus. Next base: position 20,674,606 of record CM062529.1, read on the forward strand.
CAATAATCATTCATTTCCCAATAATTCACTTCAATTGACAAGGAAAATTTAAAAAAAAAAAAATGTAAACAATAGGATTATAGTAAAGTAGAAGAAATTGATAAGTGCTTCATATTAAGGACCATTTTTTTTTTTTGGCATATCAATAATAATAATATTTGAATCTTTAATCTTATATATATTACTCAAATTCTTTACCACTCAATCACTTCTACTGACTTACATTAGGGTCAAATCTAAAAAATGAATATTGCAGGGGATAAATTAAAGTAAGTAGTAAAATAAAAAAATATTAATTATATCTAATTTTAATCTCACATTTCTTAAATGAATATATAATTTTATTAATAATTATATTTTGAAAAACATATATTTTTTAAATATAGAGTTTTAAATATATATTTTTTATTAAATAGCTTAACTTATATTTCATTTATATATTTTGAAAAACATACGAAAATTCCAAAATTGTAAGTTGAAATTTTTTATATTTAAATACTAAAAAAATGTGAAATAACGTTTATCTAATAATAAATCACACATAATATTATCAAATTAGTCTTGTACATATTACATATAAGGCACTTCAATTTGTTTATATACCCTTAATTAAAAAAAAAAGAGTTAAAGAGATTATTTTACTTTTTAAATTCAAATTTATTATTTTTTAAAAATTTAGAGTTATGATATTTCATCAAATAACAAATTATCAAATTTATTTATAAATGTTAAATCTAAATGCTCAATTTAACATAAGTTAAAAATTATTATATTTTAAAATAAAATATAGAACAAATTTTCCAATTTTTTAAGTATATACATATATATAAATAAAATTAATTATATTTATTTGATAAAAACCGCCCAAGTCTCTTTCCCTTATCTCTTCTTATGTAAATGTTGTTGAAAGAAGATTGCTATTTTTCTTCTTTAATGGTAGCTCATCGTTTTCTTTTCTTCTTGTTACTTAGGGTTTTATATTTTTTATTTTGCTTTTTATTGTCTCCTATGTAGTGTTTTTATTTGTCCTTTTTCCAGATGTTTTCATTGCCCTGTTGTGGCTATTTATGCTATCTACCTTGTGGGTGTTTTAGTTTCCACTTGTGAGTATTTTATTTTGATGATATTCCATATGACAAAGATTGATATTTAAATCACTTTTAAAAATAGATGTCGTACATTTTTTAAGCTGTAGCATTTTTTATGTTAATTTTTAATACAGAAGATATTTAAATATTGATAATCTTTAGATAAAGAACAAAATTATAGATAATTAATTAGTTTAAAATATAAAATATATTTATTTTTTATTAAATTTAAATTTAATATATATTTTTTGATTTGTAAGTGTTGTTAATTTTTTCCTTGAATGAAATTTTCTTTGTTGTCAAAAACAAAAAAAAATATTCATGTCTTTTTCTTTGTTTTTTTTTTTTCAATGTTTGAATTTGATATCGACAAGCTCCATATCCAAAGCATGGGACCGTGGCTTTCGACCCCTGGATTGTGCCTACTGACTCTAAGTTGGTGGTTGATTTGGTGCACAAAGGCGAGGATAAGTTTAACCAGTTTGCAGCTATAGTGAATTCCAGGCCTTAATGGGTGGGAAACTAGTAACTGGACTCTGTCACTTCAGCACACATATTGCAAGGAAACCAAGAGGTAAGTTATTTATATATATTAAAAATTTTAATATTCCAATACTTTCTTTCAACCGTTTTTTTTCTTTATCAATCATTATTTAAATATATAAAAAATAATTTTTTCAATAAAAAAATAATTTTTTACCTCAAAAAATCACAAATAAATGCACTCATAATTTCTGACCACTAGTTCATTTTTTGCTTTTCATTTTATGTAGCACCAACAAAAAAAAAAATACTGATAAAGTAGATTAATGAAGTGGCTGCCTAAATACTACAAAACCACAATTAAAAAAATAAATAAATGTCCTCTAATTGAGTTGATGTAAAGGAAATACCACTAAAATCATTTGAAAAAAAAAAAAATAACATGAGATTGGTTGAGGTGATTAATACCTTATCTCTTTAATCAGAGATTTGGATTCAAATTTTGGGATTGAAAAAAAATATTTATTGAAAGAATACTACTCCCTTTTGAGACATTTGTTAGGTTAAATTGGATTAGTCAAATTCCTGATAATAGGATTTGGATATTAATGATTCCAACAAGATAAAAAAAAAAAATCACATGAAAAAATTAGTAAGAGCTTGTTTTAGTGATTTTAAGAAGAAATATTTTTAATCAAAAGATAAACATAAAAATTTTAAGATAAAACATAATTTTTTTAAAAAAATTAAAACTTTTAAAAAGTTATCTCAAATACTTTTCATAAGTTAAAATTTATAACTTGTATTTTATTTTTAAAAAGATATATCACTTAACACTAATCTCAATTGGCAAAATTCTAATTTTTTAAGTTATTGATTTCTCATGTATAAAAAATCCTTATTTATAACTGATTTTTTTTATTATAAGAATAAATATTCAAATTTATGCAGTAAAATTTGAAGCTTTTCAGAGTACTTTCTGTAACTTCAAGAACAATGATTTATTATAGTCTTCAAATATACGCGTCATCAATTTGACATCATTTAAGAACAAATATATGTATACTTTTGTCCTCACAGTAGTACGTCAATTTAATTATTTTATATGGACTAATTAATTCGGTATCATTTAAGGAAAAAATGAGTTAACAGCATAAATTGGGGCGTTAATGTGCTTATTTGATGTGTATTTACAGATTATGCACGTCTAGCCAAACATTCTGTCAACTGTCAGAAAATCAAAGAAATATTCTATCCTACCTTAGCACCCCTACCGCGCCATTTTGTTTTGCATTTAAAAAATATTTTATTTTTAATGTGTTCTATATATAATAGTTGTTCGAACCTTCTGGATGTTTCAAGAAATATTGATGCCTCTTATCTACATACGCCTGCATAATGAGTTTTCCCGCATGTTAAGGAAGATATGGTTTAGGTTTTACGCTACTTAAGAATAAAAGTCTTCACAAACAGCTCATGGAGACATGGACAGCAATCTACGCGTTTTGGTTTAACAGCAACTAAAGGAGAAGTTAACAGAGATGGATATTTAGAAGATCATAAAAATGAGAGATGGATATTTACTAAAGCAATTATTATTAGTGCATATTTTTCTTTAAAAACTATGACATATTTATCTAGGTTTTATCTATAAACGGCTACGTTTATCCAAAGAAAAAAAAACTATAAAAGGCTTCGTTCGGCTGGGAGACCACAATGATTATGTGATTTTTTTGAATGTTTGTTTTAAGATTTAAAATTTTATTTATGTGAATGTCATTTCTTAATATTTTAATAAGTTTGTTTGCTTAGCATTAAAATTTCTGAGAAAAATTTTTTGAGACTCCTAATAATAAGTTAAAACTTATTTAGTTTATAATATATTTCTATAAACATATGTGATAATTCTCAAAATATCCCCGATATATTTAATTTTGTATAAATGAGGAAAGTAAGGGAACTTATGGATATTTTAAAATTTTTTATAATAATTTTCATTCCTATCCCAATCCCTACAATAAGATTGTTTCATTCTCAATCCCTACTATATGAATAAAATATTATTTAAATACGAAAATGTAACTTTTCTTGAAATAGTTAATATTCAGGAATATTTTTTCAAAGAACAAACATAAGAATATATTAGCAAAACACCTTAAAATATGAGAATAAATTATTTCCAAAAATAATTTTATATACCTTAAAACATACACCTCTTAGATATATAGAATATGTATGTAATCAAAAGAATGCATGTTATCAGTGTTCAAAATCTTTCCCTCTCCAAAAAAAAAAAAATTCAAAATCTTAACCTTTTTTTTTATACACCTCTTAACTTTTTAAAAACTTTTTTTTGAATAATAAAATATTACCTTGTTCATCTAATAGCAAAAAGTAACAGAACCAGATATATAACCTTTTTTTTTTTTGAAAAACAGTAACGTATATACCCTTAATTACGACTCGTGGGGATTCTAGGGTTTATTTTGGCTCCTCGTTATTAAATTTCCGCAATTTGCTCTTAATTATCTTGACAAAACATGGTAATTTATATTTTTAAATCAAATTATGATAAAAAGAATTAAGGTTGATTAATTTGAATAGTCCTCTGCGGCTCTGCCGGCTACCCGAGTCTCCACGGGCTAAATGCTAAATAATCATTATTCATTTACTTTATAATAATTAGAAATTAATTTTGATATAATGTTTGTATAAACTTTATTTTCATATAGTCAATCAATTATATCTTATTATATATTAGTAAAAATATTTTACTCTCATAATTATTATTTCAAAAGTCATGCACATAATAATACAATATATATAAATATAATTAGATAATAATATAAAATTATTTATACTAATATATCAAAATTAATATATCATAAAAGTTAAGGGGGTGCACCAATAAATTCTTGCGGATTATGTATTTTTTTTGTATATGTAGATTACATTTTCACAATAATACACCATTTGAATTTGAATATAATTTGCACAAAGACTGAATCTATAAAGATTAATATGTAGATGTAGATTCGAGCGAGAATTCTGTCACCTTAACCAATCAAAATGCGCATCACCGTGATACCACGTCACGTACGCGTTAAATAATTAAAATTTAAAAGCGAATATAGACTTTTCTCAGAACCCCGCTTGCGTCGGTTTTATATTATGATTATAAACTTATCAACGAAGCAAATATACCTCTTCTTTATGGTAACCCTTAAATACTCATTAATTAGTTCATCCCCACGGTGTATAAATATTCATCACTCCGTTTTCCCCTATCTACATCATCATTCCTTTTTTTTTTTTTTTTTTTCTCTCTCTCTCTCTACTCATAAACTTGCACTTTCTAATGGCTGTGGATGATTGCAATTTAGACACTGGGAACCTCCAAGACCTTATTTTTGATAAGGTAGAAAAAGGGTCTCCTAGTTATAATGCAGGGTGGCTAAGGAGCTTCAATGAATTGTCAGTGCCCGAGATCCAACTATGTGTCCCAACTGACCCAATAGAGGACTTGGAATTGTTCCCAAATTTCCATGATGATCTTATGTCTTTGAACGATGTGGGGTTAATGCCACAGGACCAAAGTCATTGTTTTGCTTTTGCCAATGAATTGCCAATGCCCGAGAGCCAACTGTGTGTCCCACCTGACCCAATAGAGGACTTGGAATTGTTTCCAAATTTCCAAGATGATTTTATATCTTTGAAGGATGTGGGGTTGATGCCACAGTACCAAAGCGATTGTTTTACCATTGACCACTTCAGCAAACCTCATGAAAACCTACACTTTGTGGATTTTCCAGTTACTCCAGAGCAACGAAAAGAGATCGAGGCAAACCAAAACCGCAAGGAGATGGGAAAAGATAATGGGATTGAATCTTTGCTGCATGGTTTTATTGGCAACGCAAGGAAAAAAGCTAGGACGAAAAATCATAGGAAGCCAAGATGGAGAGTTACATTTGCGAGAAAGAGATGTAGTCATTGCCAAGCGGAGGAGACACCTTTATGGAGGAATGGGCCTATGGGGCCAAAGACGCTATGCAATGCTTGTGGGGTGCGGTTTAGGTCTGGTCGCTTGGTGCCTGAGTATCGTCCAGCAACTAGTCCCACCTTTGATGGCACTAAACATTCTAATTATCGCAGGAGGGTACTAAAAAGGCTATCTGTAGATTAGGAGTGTTTTTACTCTTCTTTTTGTTCTGTTTTGTTTTGTTTTGTTTTTTGAGTTTAATTTGTATTTCTGCCATTGTCTTTCAATTTCTTGTATATTATTAGTGCATTAATATTTTTTATTCAAGAGTTTTAAAAGTATTTTTGTTTTGGTATTTTACAATGATGGAATATAACATGCACAAATTACTCAAACTTGTATCGTTAATAGAATATCTGGACTATTTATTTTGAGTTTTTCTCTTTAAAATATAAGATATCTTTATGGGTTCGAACAATTTGAATCTTAAATTTAGTTAGAGGTGTAAATCCAATTCAATATAATCAAAATCGCTAAATCGGGGGATGCAAAAGTTTAGATTGGATTAATTCTTATAGTCTAAAAATTGTTTGGATTTAATTGAATTTCATATTTAATTTTCAAAATCGAACATAACGTGTGTGTGTATATATATATATATATATATGAATTCATTAATCTAAAGCCTACTTATAATGATTTTAGTTTATTACATAATTTTTTTTATTTGTGTGTATCACTCTCACTTAAATATTATTTTATATATATTAAATATGTTATTTCTATTTTTTTATTTTATTAACTTAACTAATTTTTAGTTTATAATATTCTAAACTTAAATTTTTTTTTTGTTAATAACCGATCAAATCAATCCAATTCAAATTAATAAAATTTGGATCATATTGGATTAGATTCAAAATTTAAATCAATTTGATTAAATCTAAATAACTATAAATTATATTATTTGAATTGGTTTGATTTTTTATTCAAAACTGATCCAAACCGCACCACAAACATCCCTAAATCTAATTATTGTTAAAATGTGAAAACATGAAAATTATATACTCAATTTATAAAAGATAATTTTCTACAATTTATAACTATTTTAATATGATCAAAATTTAGTTTTTTAAACAAAATTTACTCTTTTTTTGCCAGATTACAATATGTCTATACTCGTAGTCCCAACAGATCCTAGTTCCATAATACCACTCCCCTTTTATAAGAGAGTATCTCACTTAGGGGTGTTCAAGGGCAAGGGTTAGGCTAAGTTCAACTAGTCCCAAATTTGGCTCTAGTTTTTAGTCAGGTCATTTTTTAAAACCCAAACTTAGCTCGATAATGACCCAAAAAATTAGACAATATATATAAGTTAGAATATTGTGCATATTAAAGTTATGAAACTTTAGAAGTTGGAAACAAAATTCAAGAGATATTTCACAATATATATTTTAAGACAACTTATTTCAATACAAAAATAATACTATGTTATGTAAAACATATTAATTAAAGTATAAATATTCATAATTTATTGATAATTTAAAGAATTATATAACTTCGGGTCAGATCAAACTAGACCAACCTAAAGTATAACTTGAACCCAGCCTGAAAATGTACTTGGTCAAATTTTTAACACCTAAACCCAACCCAAGAAGTTTAGGCCAGAATGGGTTATTAGGTCAAGTCAGGTCATGAACATTCCTAATATCACCAATTTAGTTTTTGACAATGCCCATCACCCACCTTGGGCTTGGCAGAAGGTCTCCTGGTGAGACTTTATGAAGTCCTTTGTGTTCCAACATAACAAGGAAAAGGAAAGAGAAAATATCAAATGAGAAGAATATGTAAGGGAATGAAGGAGTTTAAAGGGTTTTAGTCACCCTTATTCACAATTTTAAAATTGATGACAGAAAGAAAATGGAGGGTATATAATGTATTTCTATAATTTTACTCTTTACTAAAATAATTTAGTATGATTAATATGTTTTATAACAATATTAATTTAAAAAAATCAGAAAATATAATATATTTTGTAAATTAAAAAAAATTCTTTCTCAAAAATACTTTTTAATAGAAAATAAATTTCGATAGAAGTTGATAAAAAATTAGGAGAAAAAATATAATTTCTACAAAAAACTGAAATAAAATTATAATGAATTGGTAAAAATGGTATTTTAATATTTTAATAGGAATATATATGATAATAAATTTAATTTAAATCTCATCAAAACCCCCTAATTTGAGAAATCGTAAAATAAGGGCTTTTGAGAGTTTTGAGAGAATTAATTAAAATCCCCAAATATTTTTCCACCCCAAAAAATAAAACTTGTGAGTGAAGTAAAATCCCTATAATTATTTTCTTTCCCTCCCTCCCTCCCTTTCCCTTCTAAATCAAACTTGCAAACATACCGATAATAGGGCATAAGAGGGGGATATGGGATAAGGGAAAGAAAATTTGGATGGAGAACATTTATGAAGATTGAATCTCACTACTTAGATGCCCTTAGCTCCTATCAACTCAACTATTTAACACAAGTATCTAACTTTTTTCTTAAAGAATATGAGAAAACCTTAGTGTCACTACTCTCTTTTTGTACATGCGTCCTTCATATGACAAAACGAGCTTAGGGGAGAGTTGGTCTCATGGAGGTGGCTTATTATTCTGTCCATGGTGGTTTTAGTGACCCATTCCTTTGATGACACATTTTTTTTTTCCTGTTTGCCCACCTCTGCATTGCATGGAGTAATGTCTGGATTGTGAAAAACGGTTTAAGACTAACTCCCATTTTTGTATTTCTTATGGTTGTCAACGCATTAGACAGCATCTGAGTATTGTGCTTACGACAGTGAAAGATCATTGCAGCCTCTACTAGTGGTGGCCGGTTGGGACTTGGTTGGTTCTGTGGCAGTTGCATCTTCTAAACGCGTGGTTGTAGAGGTGATGGTTAGGTGATATGTCTCTATTTTGCCAGTTCAACTATATTTTATTGTTATTTGCATGCTAATGTGTACCATAACACAGGCTTAATGCTCGTGTTCAGTGCTTGGATCTGGGCAGTCCATAGGTGTAATACTCTTAACAATTAGTTTAAACTATATGCAAGCACTGTTCTCACTTACTATACAACTAGCATTTAGACGTTGCATTGGAATTAAGATTAGAGATTCTGCGAGCTCACAAATGCTCTTATGTGTATATGTGGTGTGATGAAAAATCATTCAAGTTCTGCCACTTTTTATTTGAAGTTGTTTAGTTTTTATTTGATGTAATTATAGACTTGGCTAGTAATTATCATATTTTGTTGCATCGATTTTCTTTGCTATATGTTGGCTATTGCCATTTAGTTAATGAATATATATCTCTTGACAAAAAGAAAAAAAAAAAAGTGGAACTATCCATCACCTCATTCGATCATATTAACTAACCTTGTCTATTGTTTATAATCCTCGGTTCTAATAAATTTTTAATTTATGTAAAACCTAACTTTATAGGCAACCTAATGGTTTGAGCTGGTCAGCTGCTATGAGAAAAAACTCTTTTAACTTTTTTTTTTGTTTTTTTTTCAGTCACAAAATTCAAATTTAAAACTTTATTTATAAGGAATATATAGCGAGCTATTTTGAATGTATAGTATGTAAACCTTTTTATTAAACTATCACCCAATAATGTACTGATATAATATTTAATAAGTTTAATTACAGTAACAGCTATTTGAAAATTCAATAAAAAAATTATTTGAAAATTCAAATTCATTAAATAATATGATAGCGTATTAATAATTCATTATTGTTAATAACTATTATTATTCAAAGTGAATTCAACGTCACTATGTGCCTGTTAATTATTTTTTGCATTTATTTATTTTGCTAATAAAAACAGATAAAAGAATATTTTAAAATAAATTATGATTTAATAACTAAAAGTTCAAAATATATGACGATAATCATAATAAAAAAAAAATTCATGTATGTATTTATTTTTAAATTTTTTACTTAAAATGATTGATAACACGTTTTAATTTTATTATATTTATCTTTAAATATTTAATAGTTTCGTAAGATTATTTAATAGTTTTATTATTATTTCTTTTTTTTAATATTTAAATCAATAACTAATAGTAATAACTATAATAGTAATAGATACCATTCCAATAATAATATATTTAAATAAATAGCTAATAATGATAACTATGATAGCAATATATATTATTAAAACAGACTTGAGAAACAATTCCCTTTATATAATAATGTAAATATTCTTTAATAAAGCAAAAGTGTAAATATGCTAATATAAAGGTGAGATAAGCGATTAAATAATTATTCTGGGATCATAACTGGGTCCAGAAACTCAATTGTTGAATTCATTTAGAAAAGTATAGAATGAGTTGTTTCAAGCTGTTGAGATCATAGCTATAACACCCGACTTGATACTCGACTCGGCCAAAGTACCAGATAGCTTGATCATTGATTGAACTAAATATAATTAAATAAATATATAAAAATATATAAGTTATAAAATAAAAGGTGTGTCGCTTGTATTGAAAGCCTATGTAGAAAATATGTATGTATCTTGCTTCCCACTATTTTAATTTTACATCGTGTAGTGGAGCATTTGGAAATCAAATATTTAATTATATAATGATTCCCACTGTTTTAGTGTCACATTGAATAGATAAGAAATTAGAAATCAAATATTTAATTATAAAATGACTTATACTATTTTAGTCTCACATCGAATAGTGAAGGATTTGGAAACCAAATATTTAATTATAAAATGACTCCTACTATTTTAGTCTCACATTGAATAGATAAGAAATTGAAAGCCAAATATTTAATTATAAAATGACTTGCACTATTTTAGTCCCACATTAAATAGTGAAAAAGTTGAAAATTGAATGTTTACTGTATGTTTGGATGGTCTTTCATTAATGGAACAAATTGAAAAAGGCAGAAAGGGATTGAAAAGGGAAGGGAATTTTGTTCCCTTGTTCAGAAGATTAATAAGGGAATGAAACGAAAATTCATTAAATTATATTTGGAAGTTACATTATAAAAGAATTAAATACTTATAATTATTAACTTCCCAAATAGTGTTTTTAATCGCTTTATGTAGTTTTTGAATATTTACAAAAACTAAATATTCAACTAATAAGTAAAAAAATTATCTAAAACTTTCAATTGAAGCTCAAAATAACTATAAAATATTTTTTTTCATATAATTACTCAATATTTCTAATAAGTTTCAATAAAAAAGAATTTATAAGACTATATAAATCCATAAGAATTTTAAATTCTAGGTTTCAAAAATTTGATTAAAATTTATATAATTTTAAATTTTTATAAGCTTAATTTAGAATTCAATAAGATTGTATTTTGCTTGAAATATTAGTAAAACCTATTCTTGTTGAGTATTTATTTAAGAACTCCTACTCCATTGGACTACTTTAAAAAAATTTATTTTGACTCTATTATAGAAAAAGAAATTTACTTAGTGATACTTTACATCAAAGAAACTTTGCAAAGTGTTTCTCAATTGTTACTCATTGCGTAGGTTGAAGCCTACCACGATATCTTAATAAGACATGCAAGTTTACAAAAGCTTTAGGACCTATGCAAATTATATCATAGTATCTCTCAATACCAATAATTTGTTTTATTATTTCATTTTGAACCCTCTCTTTTTGTTCCCTTATTACATGGGATTTGAATTTGTCTTAACTACATTTTTAATCATACAATACAAGTAAAAGACACAAGTTGTATAATTGTCACATGAAACAAATTTCGTAATATTATAAATGTGGACATCATATTTTCTTTAGCCATCAATTGTAATATACATACCTAAGTAAACAACAAATGCAAATTGTCTTTTTCTTTTTTAATCAGGGGATAGATTATCATATCAAGGATAATTATAATAAATATTTTATCAAGATTATTAAAATATTTAATATATATTATTTAGTATATATTGTCGTATTTATATTTTATATTTTTTGAATTTTTTTTTTGTATTTACATATGGCATTGTATTTTATTTAATACTAGTACTTGCACTTATGCAATATGGAACTTTATAAATATAATGAGGGATAAAAATATAAAATATTTATTTTTAACCTAAAAGTATTTTTAGTTCCCCTCATTTCATCCTAAATATGGGGGGAGAGAAAATGAACTATTGAGGGAGAATAAGGGGAACCAATCACCTTGAGTTCATTTCCTTTCATACCTATTATTATACTCCCAAGTAAGGGAAGGGTTTCCCTTCCCCATCATTCCCCTTCCTTTCCTCGCATTACTTATTATCTAAACACACTGTTTGTTATAAAATGACTAGAGTCTTTGATATAAGTCTCACTTCAAGGCCCAAGTGATTGAATGATAATTGGGGAAAGTCATGCACTATTTTCTAATAAAGTTAAAAATTTTTAAAATAAGCATGACCTGTCAGTTGATTAAATTGGTTAGGTCACTAGTTTTAACCAAAACCAACTGAATCAAATCAGTTCACACTAGTTTTGTGACAAATCCAATCTATAGAGCAACTCGAACCAGCTAGTTGGGGAGTTCACCAGTACACTGCTCCCATCAGCTGGTCCGAGCTAGTTTTTATTATATTGTTGAGATTCTATTGAAACTTATTTGCTCGATCAATTACTTATTTGAGCATTATATTTTCTTTACAAGTCCCCACAAAATGTGTGGTATGACCTCAGACTTGAATCTACCAGACCTCTTAGTTTTTCATGTAAGAATATATATTTAATATAATTATAGTTATTAACAACTTAATTGTTATTAACGACAATTAATGAGTAATTCAGCACATATATTATCATTAGAATTTACAATTTCATAGGTGATTATAGGTATCAATCTATTATTGTTTCATAAAATTTTTATCAAGTCATGAAATGTAAAAAAAAAAGGCTAAATATGAACTTATTTTTATGAAAATATTTTACATAAACCGGCTAAACACAAGTTTGATTTATTTTTTTCACTCGATTAGAAAATATCAATTGGTTTTCAATATTAAAAAAATGATTACATTAGCTTGAAGTTTTTTTAATTCAAATCAAACTGTCAAACATCAGTAATTTGTAAAGAAAGGTAGAGAAGGAGGAAAAAAGAAGAAGAAATCAATTCTTGCAATTTTTTATTCAAAATTTCTTTATTTATATATTTTGGTTTTTTACTAGTATCCTCCATTAGAAGTTGTTTGAGATACGATTGGATATTAAATATAGATATCTCTCTTAGTTGAAATTCAAAATGTAATTTGCCATATATAAAATATAGTCCTATATAAAATATTAGTCCTTTCTAGTAAATCTAGCTTGCATATTTATGAGATATGAAGCCGCTCTTTATCAATTGCACTAACTTTTATTGGTGGTTTCGAAACTCCTTTGTTTGGGGGTAATAATAATATTTTCTTTATGTAATCAAAAAGACACTTTTAAACCTAGACACCATGGATGAGCTCTATATCAAAATATAGACATCAATGATGGCTAGTTTAGTCATAAGGGAGCTATTATACCACAATATGGTCAATGATAGATCAAAAAACTTTTGGTAAGGAGGGTAAAGATAATAATCAACATAACAAGAAGTATCACACACTTTTTATCTTAGTGTAGGATCAAACATAATAAAATAATCAAGATATATATTACTAATAAAATTCCCAAATTTTGATGGGGGCAATATACCCCCACCCTTTTATACTTAGGTTCATATCTAAATATGGTGGATCACAGTTTAAACCTCAATTGGATAATTATCCATATTTATATGTCCCACAATAGTTGAATAGGGAGGAATCGAACCCCACTCCTCGCATTCCCTGGTACATATTTTACTACAGGCAGTGCATACTACGAAAATGTTGGCCTTCAACTGCGATTGCCCCTGAACGATAGATACCCCATGCCTGCGAGAAACCAACAAAATGAACTCTCTACAGCAAAAAAGAAAAGAAAAGAAAACGACACCAATGGGCTTTTTGGGCATTCGGATGATTTCCCGGTCCTAACCCAACACCAAATCAGGTCACGTCGCGTGCCCTCCGTAGCGGGAAAACCCCATTGCGCTAAGAACTCCCCAACAAAAACTGGCGGGAATCTCATTCTCACACTCTCACTCTCACACCGCCACTTCTCTTTCTCTCTCCTCTCTTTCCGAAGCCCTCCTCCGATCGCAGTCACAGCCATGAGCACGGGCGCTCGGAAGCGCCCGCCGCCGCCGTCGCAGCCCTCTGCGGCGACCCAGCCTAAGAGCCAGGCACTCTCACAGGAAGACGATTTCGTCGACGAGGATGTGTTCCTCGACGAAACCCTCATCTCGGAGGACGAAGAGTCCCTCATCCTCCGCGACATTGAGCAGCGCCAGTCCCTCGCCGCTCGCCTCTCCAAGTGGACCCGCCCTCCTCTCTCCCACGACTACCTCTCGCAATCTCGCAGTGTTCGTGAGTACTTCGCGCCGTCGCAATTTCTCTTGAAAATTTTTTCACTAGGGTTTTAGGTTTGGGTTTTTCTGTGGAATTTGATTATTGTTTTTTTTTTTTTTCCGGATTTTGGTTCTTAGTTTTTCAGCAGCTGGAGATTGATTATGTGATTGGAGAGAGCCACAAAGAGTTGATGCCGAATTCTGGTGGACCCGCTGCCATAATTAGAATGTTCGGAGTGACTAAGGAAGGTTAGCTCGTGCTTGCGTTTACTTTTCGTACTGCAAAAACATTTGAAATCAACAATTGGAGAATTATCTGTTTATAGTGTTGCATCGCACTTTAGCGTTAAAAGTTTCTCGCGAAGAAAACTTGAATGTATAACTTGACGAGGGAATGATTGATTGGTTTAGGAATTAGAAGTATTAAAGAGAATAATTGTAGTTGAAGGTACATTTGAGCATTTCTGTTGCGCATAGTACTTATCTTATGCTGTCACTTACTGTACAGCACAAGATGCTGTGTGTCAGTCTCTGTACTATTAGTCGATTGTTGTCTTTTTTATGGGTAAGATTTAAGAGTTGTATAATTTCTATAAATTCATACTTATCTGCTTGTGCTTTGTTATAAGCAAATGTACTAGATTATTATTTGATTAGACAGTTAATTATGTAAATTATTATTGGGCCTCCATGTAACAATTTAAGATTTTGGATTGTTGGTCCTTGACATGATATTAAAGTACCCCTGACCAAGTGAAAAGACTTTGGTCCTTGTGTCCCCATATTTATTTTATAACTAAATTATATTTCACACTAAGTAAAAGTCAGCCCGTGCAACTCTTCAAGCCCGAAGGAGCTTGCATGAGGAGCTTAAGCTTTTTGGATTATTGGTCTTTGATCCAGAAGAAAAAACTCTTTGATATTCCTCTGTGGAAAATATGACATGAATTAGACTCAGATTTTATGCGCCAAAATCAAATTTGGAAGCCCACCCATTTAACAGTTATTCAAATTCATCTTTCATTATATATAATTTTTGAAGTCTAGATATATAGCCATTATGATACTTCAGAAGAAGGTGCATTTATTTTGGTGGACTTGCCTTATATATATATATATATATATATATATATATATATATATATATATATATATATACAAACACACGTATATATTTTGGGTGCTAATCAAGATTTACAAGCCTCCACAAATAATAACTTTATAGGCTTAGTTGTAATTATCTATAATAGAAAAATTATAGACATGCAGTTATCAATACTTCAGAAAGTGGTACATGCATCGTCTAACATACTTGTGTTGAATATATTTGTCATACCTGAAGTTGAAGCCAACTACATGATTTAGAACTCTTTTCATAAAAAGACTCCAACTGTGACAAGATGATAAGACTTCTGAAATTTAAATTGTAATTTTTGAAGATCTATAGGTATATTTTGCATAACTGTTGGTATCCGTGAAAGTATTTTACTTTTTTTCATACGCAATTTCCTTCTTCATACTTCAAGTTATAATTTTCTAGTTACCTGTATTAATATAATTGCCCAGACATCATCTATTTTCAATAGAGCTCATGAACTGTGTATTAAAAAAGTTGCTGTAAAATTATATATAATCTATTATAATACTTGATGATGCTTTCAAGTGTGTGGTTCCGTGTAGGATTATATAATAAGCTCTTATGTTGTTTGTTTGTTAGGACACAGTGTTTGCTGCAATGTTCATGGGTTTGAACCATATTTCTACATCAGCTGTCCGCCTGGAATGGGTCCGGATGATATCTCCAATTTTCATCAAATTCTTGAGGTAATTGGCTTAGTGCTTGAGGATAAAAAATATTTTCTAGTGTTTAATTAAGAAAAGGGACTTTTTTTTAAGTTATAAATTGCCTTAATTTACTTGTGTTTGTGTCTTGTGATGCTTCAGGGAAGGATGAGAGAGGCCAATAGAAACAGTAATGTGGGAAAATTGGTTCGTCGTATTGAATTGGTGCAGAGAAGGAGCATTATGTATTATCAGCAGTCCAAGTCTCATCCCTTTCTCAAAATTGTAGTTGCACTCCCTACAATGGTTGCCAGCTGCCGTGGTATATTAGATATTATCAGTAGACTTTATATGTCCATTATATTAATCATCTTATATAAACTCATAGGAGACCATTGTTACGTGATTAATGTTTAAACTTTATCCTGACTTCTCATTGGCTGTATTATTATGCAATGTTATGTTGTGGTATGACCATGGCCTACACATTGGGTTGAGCATTTAATTTTATTTTCTTGCATCTGTACACTAATGTGTAGGCATTTTTGTTTTGACAATTGTTATGCTTCTCAACAGCACTTAGTCATGAGTTAATCTGTTTCTTGCCAAAATTTCAAAACTGGGCAGGTATTCTTGATAGAGGCATTCAGCTCAATGGTCTGGGCATGAAGAGCTTCATGACTTATGAAAGCAATGTACTTTTTGCCCTTCGCTTCATGATTGATTGCAATATAGTTGGTGGTAATTGGATCGAAATTCCTGCTGGAAAATATAAGAAGACAGCAAGGAGCTTGTCTTACTGCCAGTTAGAGTTTGATTGCTTGTATCCTCTTTTGTGTGATACCGTCAAATATCCTCCCCATAAGAAGGTTATTTATTTGCATAACAAACCTTTAGATTTTTCTTCTATCTCCTTAACAATGTTATAGGTATTCAGAATTAATTAGTCATGCTCCAGAAGGTGAATATTCAAAGATGGCTCCATTTCGCATATTGAGTTTTGACATTGAGTGTGCTGGTCGTAAAGGTCATTTTCCTGAGCCTACCCATGATCCCGTTATCCAGGTCCAATGCCTTCTCTTGTCCCACCTGAACAACCATTCACAATATTATTGTTTTTGAACTGAAAATTTCATTTTCTTGCAGATTGCAAATCTGGTTACGTTACAAGGAGAAGATCGGCCATTTATTCGTAATGTGATGACCCTTGATTCATGTTCTCCTATTGTTGGCGCTGATGTGATGCCATTTGATACAGAAAGAGAAGTCCTGCTGGCTTGGAGGGTATTCATATTGTATCTGCATAGTTTATATTTCTTTTTATCATAGTAAACCCTGATTCTTAGTTATTAGGCATAGGAATTTCAATAAAACCTCTGAATTTGATTCACCATTGCCCACTATACAAAGTGGGAGTTTTTGAGATATGCTAATTAAATATCTGATATGTCGTGCATTTCATTGTATAGTATGATGTTTTTTAGTGCCTTTATAGTATTAGTGGTTAATGCTATTAAATATCATCATTTGTGTCTTGAACTTGTACATCATGGAGTCTACTTGATATGATGCAACTGTTGAATGAACTATAACCCTTTATTATCTTAATATAGTCTAATGAAGAATGATTTTTTTTGCAGGATTTTATCCGGGAAGTTGACCCTGATATTATAATTGGATATAACATCTGCAAATTTGACCTGCCATATCTTATTGAGGTGTTGACTTAACTTTGAGATTGAACAATAGACTCAGAGTTAATAATTGGAAGGTTCTGAGCATTTGGCTGTGGCTACTGTTTTATTATATATTTACTTTATGCTTTTCTTGTTTTCAGAGAGCTCAGGCCCTGAAAATAGCAGAATTTCCAATTCTGGGCCGTATCAGGAATAGTAGAGTTCGAGTAAAGGATACAACTTTCTCATCAAGGTAAAGAAAAGAAATAACCAAGTATTCTGTAGTTTCACTCTCCCATTATTTTTGCAGTAGTTGAATTTCTGGAATTGTGATGGGTGGGTGGGTTTCATATGGTTTGATCAACTTTTATAAAAGACAGAAACTTGGTTTCAAAAGTGATTACAAGATTTTATGTCCTCAACATTGTCTATGAATTTTAAAATTACCTTGTTCACCCTTTTATTTTTTGACTTTTCAATGATTTTGACCATCTTCCTTGGTGATACTTGATGGTGTTGTAGACAGTATGGAACCAGGGAAAGTAAAGAAGTTACTGTAGAAGGGAGAGTTCAGTTTGATTTGCTCCAGGTTCTGTCGATATTGCTTTTCCTTAATTTCCTTGTGCTTTGATAATCCAACTTTATTGCTGAATAAGTTTGTTGGTTTTGTTTTGTTTTTTTTTTTTTTTTTTTTTTGCAGGTTATGCAAAGAGACTACAAATTAAGTTCTTATTCTTTGAATTCTGTTTCAGCACACTTCCTTTCGGAGCAGGTAAGGCCAATCTTTTGATGTCATTCCATGCAATTATTTTTCTTACTTTATTTTCTGATTCTAATATATCTTGGAACTGTTTATAGGACTTAATTGTTGGTGTAAGCAACAATTGACAAATCTATTTTGCCTTGGCTTTTTGCTATTGTCTGTGACAACATGGATTACAATGGAGTTATAATAACTTAGCAAAATAAATTTCCAATGGTTATCTTATGTACTGTTTTGCATGTTTGTGTGTGTGTATTTCTATGTGCTTTTTTTTTTCTGCATTTTTGGTCTATTCTTATGGCTATCATAAAATATAAAAATATGTGAATTGTTACACTTCCAAGTTGCCTTCTTTTGCTTGAAATTCTTTTCTTTCTTATTTCTATGGCAAAATTATAAAGCATCTCAATTTAACAAGTCACTACATGTTTGTATACTGCAGAAAGAGGATGTTCATCATTCAATTATAACTGATCTTCAGAATGGAAATGCAGAAACTAGGAGGCGCCTTGCTGTGTATTGTTTAAAGGTTCATATTTTGGTTCCTTTCTGCCTTGGGCTGCTCTTTGCCGCTACCTTTTGTTCAAATGTTAACCATCCAGTCTTCTCAGTTTTTTCCCATTAAGTTCTCATTGATAGGTAAACTTATGTGGAGATAAAAGTTGGAGTTAATTATAGTTAGTCCACGATTAAGATGTTAAATCACTTTAGTTTCAAAAGTATTGATTGATGAGAGTTATCGATCAAGATAAATAGTTTGCAAATTCATCTTATGATCTGGGTATCTGACTGATGAGTGTAGCATTTTTGGTTTGCATTGTTAGTTTTGTATATACTTCTGTTAGGGTTCAACATCTGAGTATCTGACTGATAAGTCTCTCTAGACCACTTGGTCATTGAGGTTTTGATACTGT